>VZSR01003798.1:7934846-8036102 GCA_013398615.1 Brachypodius melanocephalos | reverse complement strand
CGAGGGAGGGTGGCGCTGGCTCGCTCGGTGCCTCCTCACTCACCCGCAGGAGCAGATCTCGCAGATGCAGCGCGGCGGCCCCATGCCCGGCCCGCTCGGCCGCCCCGGCCGGTAACCAGGGACGCTGCCACGCGCGGCACCAGCGGCGCCCGGCCCGCCCCGGCCCGGCTTCCGTCGGGCGTCACGGGGCGGGATCGGCAGCGGCCGAGCGCGGCGGGCGCGGCTTTCCGGGAGCGGCGGCGGAGCGGGCGCAGGTGCGTGTGCCCCGAGCCGGGAGGGCCTGGGCAGCGGGGCCGGACCCGGCGCGGCCCGAACCCCGCGGGGGACCGAGGGGGCAGCGCTCTGCCCCTCTTGGGGCGGCCGCGGCACAAACGGGGCACCGCGGCCGTGCCCGCTCGGAGCGGCGGGAGGGGAAGGCGAACCGGGGCCGGGCGGCTCGGGGTTCGCTGCCCAGCCCGGCTCCTGAGGCGTGTTCGAAGTGCAGACGGGCCCGTGGTTTCAGGTGTCCCCGCGGTGGCGGAGGGTTCGTGACGCGCTCCACGTGTCGCGGGAGGTTTCCCCTGTGGGTGGCTCTCATCGCAGTTTGCGTCATTAAAAAGCAAAGGCTTTTCTCAAGTTGGCTCTTCAGTAAAACGCTTTGCTCCGTTCGCAGAATTAGCCAGCGATGGTGCTCACAAGCGTGGGAAAGATGGTTGGCCTCCAGAAGGCGGCGTCGGGCATCAGGAATATCTGTATATTGGCCCACGTGGATCACGGTAAGGCAGGTGCTGGAGACTTACGAGTGTTTGCATGGTGGTGAGATGCTTCGCTCACTGTTCTAAAGTAGTAGGTTTTTGTGGATTTAGCTTTTAAACTGTCTTGAACGTGATTCATAAAAGTAAATCTGTTTTATGCATCTTTTACTTGGCCTTATTCAGCTTGCCTTATATGAAAGAGCATCACATTATAATGATTTGAAATAGTTGAAGTTGAATGTTTTCTATGCTGGTGAATGTCAGTATGAATTTAATATACGATTACAAGGTAGAATAATATTTTTCTATGTTTTCTTAGTAGAACAACTTTGTTAAATAGGTGGAAATAGTAAGCACTTTTTTAGAACACAAATATTTCGTCCAATTGCGTATTATAAAGAGGTTCTGATGTACTGTTTGTTATTTCAACTGCTTTTCTGGTCATGACAGGTAAATTTGCATCCACTCTTCAAAAATAAATTTGTGTGCATGTAGCAGGAGTAATTGGATTTGGTTTTTGAAAGTTAATTTGTACTTTTCTTGGCGTTTTATAGTCTTTATTAATGTTGATGTCTTAGGATACTATATGTTGAATCTTTTGTCATCATTTGTATTTTTTTAATCTAAGTAATTTCTTTTCAGGGAAAACTACTCTAGCTGATTGCCTTATATCCAGCAATGGAATAATCTCCAGCCGCTTGGCAGGAAAGGTAGAGTTACACTGTCACTTTTAACAGAATTCTGGTGTGTACATGCTGGGATTGTAAATTCTTGATCATTAAGGAAATTCCATCTATAGTCTTGCTAAACCTCGTTTTTACACCATCATACTCGGACAGTTGATCTGTGAATGGTGAAGATGTGTCTACAGACTTATTATCTTTTCTTCTGTTTCTGTACTCAGCTAAGATACCTGGACAGTAGGGAAGATGAACAGGTACGAGGAATAACAATGAAATCTAGTGCAATTTCACTGCACTTTGTGAAAGGTAGGTTGTTGATGCTGGCATGTGTAAATTTTTATATATATTTCTGTTAATATCCCCGTCTCTTCGTTGTCGCTGTTGTGATCTTTGTGTGCAGCTTTTACTGTTGTGTATCTCAGTGTTAGGCTGTAATTCTGCAGAGGCTTAGGCAAGTAAGTCAGCCAAGATAACTGGGTTCCATCTCAGGCTCAGGAAAACCATCTTCAATCTTATCTCCGAGTAGAGGTCATGAGGGTAGTTGCCTCATCTTTTATTTTAGATATAAATATGTGTATTTTCATCTTAAGTCTTGAATTGAGTCACTTAAAGGCAAGACCTCTGAAAAAACCCCAAGCTTTAGTACAGTCTTACTACTTTGTTGAGGTACCTCTTACACTGTTCTGTAAGGGTTTTTATAGTATAATTAGTGTCAGGCCATTAAAAAATAATAGGTGAAGCAGTATAACTGGGTGGCTGGAAGAAATATCCTTGAAAACTATTCTGAAATATTAATTTATTGTTTGATCCTAGGTGATCAGGAGTATCTGATTAATTTAATAGACTCCCCAGGGCACGTGGATTTTTCTTCAGAAGTATCTACTGCTGTCCGACTCTGTGATGGTTGCATCATAGTGGTGGATGCTGTTGAAGGAGTCTGTCCACAGGTGAAATAAAGTGTATTAAGTAGAGAAAGAGGGGAGTAGGCAAAGTCTGAAGTGGGTTATTTAGAAATAAAAGATGAGCTGTGTAAGAAGTTTTACAAAACTTTTAATGAATGCCAATGCAGTTGAGGTGTGAACGTGAGTAGTAAAAGTCATAGTGGTGCTGGAAAACTGAACGGTGCTGGTGAACGGGTGTAGAGATGCAAGGTCGAAATAGTGGGTATGCCGTTTTTCAGGTGATGGAATATTTTGATAGAGAAAAGTCTTAAGGGAAATAATCTCATATATTTATGTGGGCTTTCAGGATTTGGAAAAGAACACACAAAATAATGAGGATGCTTTTTTTCATGGCTTACTTTTCTAAATAGTTTGGGTTTTGTTATTATGGTTGTTTTTGCCGTGAAATCCCACCATTCTGCAGAATTCTTCAATAACTAACACTGTGCACTGTGGGAGTCAAATTTCTGGTTTGAGTGTCAACCTGTCTTTACTATATGTTTATTAAATTTTAGAATTATATTTGTTTGGGTTTTTTTTGATGTTCTGTCTTTTTGGTGCTGTCAGGCTTTCTGTAATAGATTGTTTTTTAACTCTTTCCTTCTCAGACTCAAGCAGTCCTGCGGCAAGCGTGGCTGGAAAATATCCGTCCAGTCCTGGTGATCAACAAAATCGACCGCTTGATTGTGGAGCTGAAGCTCACCCCTCAGGAAGCATATCTGCACCTTAAGAATATCCTAGAACAGGTATTCGTGCTGAGGTGTCATTTCACACGGCAGGTTTTGTGACACCATATAACATCCAGTCTGATTTTTAACACTGAGGTGCATCTTTGGTTTTGAGGTTCATTCAGAATGTCTGTGATGGAGAAAGGAGTTGTAAATGCCTCTTGACAGGTCATCAGGAAAAGTCTTGATTTCTAGAACTTAATGTGCTGAATGTTTTGTTCTTCTGTTAAATTGCTTAAACTTACTGGAGGTAGACAAATGTTAGGCTGTTCCTGATACTGACGGATTTGTATAGGAATAAAGTTGTTCATCTTTTAAATCATGGTTTATGTTGCTCTCAAACCTTTCCCCCCTGAGTTCACTTGGGAGCATTTATCTGCCCGGTTTCCCTTTGCCCTCTGTTTTTTGCTTTGTTGGCAGAAACAAGTTCCTATTTCACAATTCCTTCTTGTGAGAGACAAAATATGTTACATGTGATACTTGTCTGATTCAGTTGTGGTGTGGCTGACTTTGATTTGGAAACTGCAGGGTGTTTAATTCAAAATGTCAGTCTCATAAACTCCTGTTGTCTTCAAATGTGTAGAATTAGGTGTGTTTAATTGCCAAATGAATCACAGGCAATGCTACCTTGTTAACAAAACTTCTTTTTATGTTTTTGTGGGTGGGAGAATTACATTTTAATTGCAAGGGTTGTGAAGAGTGAATGAATCTGAGGGTGTTTTTACATATCCTTCTCTAGATCAATGCTGTCACTGGTACACTTTTTACCTCCAAAGTGTTAGAAGAAAGAGCTGAAAAAGAAACAGAAAGTGAAAGCGTTTCAGATGCATCACCAGGAGATCAAATTTATGACTGGAGTACTGGATTGGAAGACACTGATGATTCACATCTCTATTTTTCACCAGAACATGGAAATGTGGTGTTTGCCAGTGCAATTGATGGCTGGGGTTTTGGGTAAGTTTGAGATTTAATTACTGATTTTTTAAAAGAATTGATTACTGCCATTAATCTTAAAGTATTTCAGTTGTGTCATGTTTCTGAAGATGTTTGTTAGATTTTTCTGTGATATACAGCTGTGTATAAATTGTCTGAGTGACGGGCATTCCTGTTCTACTTACACAGGAGCTTCTGAGTCCACAGCAGGTCCAGCCTAGCCTGGTAAACAGTATTTTCTTACTTGCTGCTCTTGGATAGACTGTAGCAGGCAAGGCCAGGAGCTGGCTGTTTGGTTTGGAGGGCAGCAGGCGTGTGAGGAGTGCCCGTGTTCTGGTCGCTGGCCACGAGGTGGAGGCGTTGTCTTCATCCTGAAATTGTAATTAGAGGGATACGCTCGGTGGTGACGCAGGGGAATGTCTTGAGTACTGCAGAGTCCTTAAAGAAAATCATCTCTGGGATTTTTAAGTCAAAGTCAGACTTTAAATCAGGTGCCACGTGTAGTTTGTTGTCCAACACAAACAGCTCTTGTCCTTTCAGAGAGAAGGGAAAATAAAATGGGCTATTTTAGTTTAAGTATCTTTCAAGACTGTTTTGTTTCTTCTGATGAACTGTCAGGCCCTGGCTCTGATAAATCATATAATGAAGGGGGAAAAAAAGATCATTTTTTCTTAATTGCTTTCAGGAGATTCTTCTGGACTGCTGGCTACAGTACTTCGTGCTGAAATAGGAATCAGTGGAGCTTTTTCTTACTTATAGAAAGTCTTGACTGCTGTTTCTTGGTTGTGGGTTCTTTTCCTGAAGGTATTAGCAGAAAAAATTTAACTTATTAGGCAGTGCCAGCCTCATTCAGTGTGGTGGGTACATATGATTTTCTCATAATCATCAACTGTTGAAAAATGCCATTAATATATATGGAGGAGCTGCAGGCACAAAAATCTTGAAAGCTCTGCCTGAATTGAGAGTTTAGGTAGTTTCTGGAAAATAAATCTCTTTGAGCTTAATTCAGAACTCACATCTTGTGTGTTACTGACATGGACAAGTGAAAACTCAAGAATTCTGAATTTCAGAAGAAATATTATTGAATAGCTCTGTTCTGTAAATGGGATTGTTGTGGTGTGTATTCTTCTGCATGCACAGGGAACAAATATATGGAAATATTTTCTATTACTGCTCATTGAACATTTTCAGCAAGGAAGCCATGGCGTGTTCTGGACTCCCTCTCTGGGCCTGAGCAGGCTGCTTTTGTTAACAACAAATTGTGTTGCTGAACAACACAATTGGCTTTACAACACAGTAAAGAGTTTTATATAATTTTCTTGGGTTTTCTCATTATTAAAGTAATGATTCAAATGAGAAGAAGTTTCATAAGTGGTTCATTAAAAATAATTACCACCATTTTTCTGATAGCTCAAGTGTGACTCAAAAGAATGCTTGGTTTTTAATATCTTCTATTCTGGTCCCAGACCGTAGTTTTATGTGTCATGGGAAGTCCTTCAGAGAATAAGTCATTACTAATGTATTTATAAAGTTTGTTATGCTTTTGAGTTTTTGATGAGGGGATAGTACACAAATGTTTACTTCAATTAAAGCCTTGAAGCTGACTTGAAACAAAACAAATCCATTCAAATACTGTTGACGTTTTTGATCTGTTATGACTCAATATTTTTGCAGGTGTAAATGTTAAACAATGTGAACTAAACTGAAGACAATTGGAAAAGTGGAAGTAAAACAAGGATTTGAGATTTTTGTGTGATTTTCACATAAGCTGTTGTGTAAAAAACATTACACTTCCATCAAGATAAGTCTTTTTTGCTTTTAGAATTGAACATTTTGCCAAACTGTACAGCCAAAAAATTGGAATCAAGCCTGCAGTACTTCTGAAGACTTTATGGGGAGATTATTATCTGAATACAAAAGCAAAGAAGATAATGAAAGGAGATCAGGTATGGAGCATGTCAAAAATATAACCTGATTTTTATTTTGGAGTTCCTTTTTTTTTTTCCCCTCGTTGTATTCTGAAACTTGACCTCAGTGCCTGTTCACTCGGTGTTACTGGAGGTATAAAGTCACCAGGACAGCCTTGCAACAGCTCTTGGAGCATAGAACATTCCAAAATTGACCACTCAAATGCTGCATGGAGGAAATCTCATCTAACAGTGCTCACTAAATGAGGAGCATTGCAGCTTCAATGTTTCAGCATCAGGTGGAACACACAAGATGAAAGGAAGATTAACAGTGTAGAAACAAGAGTAGTGAGTGGGTTCCTGTCCTCTGTGTAGAGCTCTTCCACAGCTATTGGTTTAGGATATTCACATTTATCTTGAGATTCAGGTTTTAAAAAAACTTATTTTACTGTAGGGAATTTCCATTGAATGCTCTGAAGCCCCGGTCTGAAAAGCATTTCCACCATTAAAACTTAAGGGAGGAGAGAGTAGTTACCCTATTTTCATGTAATCATGATTTTTTTTTTTGCTGTTTACATAGGTGGTGATAAACAGTTGTAAAAGGGTTGATAAGCAGGCTCCAGGTAGTCATGTGCCATAGTTATCAGGTTCTTTTTCTGAAATTGAAACTTTTATCCTCCACTTTTAAATTTCACGTGTATTTTGTGCCTTATACCATTCTTATGAGACAGACTTCTTGATTTTGAATAAAGATTTTACATGTTCCTAATGAAAAGTGCAGTCTTAAGCCTATTGAAAAAATGAGGAATTGCTGTAATGGAGCTGTTTTTATCTTCTACCAGTCAAAAGGAAAGAAACCGTTGTTTGTGCAGCTAGTGCTGGACAACATTTGGAGTCTGTATGAGGCTGTTATGAAAAGGTAAGGACATCTATAAAGTTTTCGTGGCATCTCTTTCCTTGTGCTTTGGTGATTTTTTTAAATACTCAAAAATAATGGATACTGATTATATATTGCTTATGTGGATTTTTAATCTATTAATTATTTTCCTTACAGAGACAAAGAAAAAATAGAAAAGATAGTCACCTCTTTGGGATTGAGAATTGGTGCCCGGGAGTCACGGCATGCAGACCCAAAAGTTCATCTAAATGCCATTTGTAGCCAGTGGCTACCAATATCTGATGCAGTCCTCTGTATCCTTAAAAAAGATAGGATTTTTTTTTTCTATTGGCAGTTCTCAGATTTCAGAGCATGCTCACATATTTTAATGTGTGATTTATGATCATATATAAATAGTCAATAATAATTTATACCGCATAATGGTATAATTTGGTTGGGTTTTTTTTTTTGTTTGTGACTGAGCTGGCTGGACCTAACTTCTTGCTTATAACATTCCAAATCATGTATCTACCATTATCGTTACATTTCTGCCAACTTTATATTTTTGCACATCTTACTTTTAGGAAAAAACTAGAGGTTATTTGACAGTACACCTTAATTGTGTAGTTTTATATTCAAGTTTTAATGGTTTTCCTGAAGTAGAAACCAATCTCCTGTTAATAATAGGAGGACAGGTCTGCTGTCCGTGAAGTTCTGGAGATGTCTGGTGTTATGATTCAGGCATAAAATTTCTTAATTCAAAATCAGCCTTTGCTGTTTGTCAGCTGTGGTCATTGTTTATAATATGATATATCTTACATTATGGTAGATGTGCACAAATTATTGATGTATAAATACTAATTACTTCTGTAAATCTTGCCCCAGTTGTGCTGTTTTTAGCTTCCCAGCTGCACTTAGAGTGGGCCACCCCTCCTAAATGGCAAAATATTGTTGCTGACCTGAGAGGGACCTGAATGCACTGTGACAACTGCTGGATTTTGGATCTGCTGCTGTTGGCAGTTTGTGCATGGGGCTCAATTAAAGAAACATTGAAAGCCTTTGTGGTGTTGTTGGTTGCGTTCAGTAAGAAAATACAAATATGTATCCTTAGCAATGTGTTTTAGCCATGGTGTGTAATAAAATTCCCAGTCCTCTGGACATCACAGCAGAGAGAGTGGAAAAGCTGATGTGTGTTGGAGCAAGAACATTTGATTCTTTGCCACCAGAAACTCGGGAGCTGAAAAGTGGTGAGTAGGTGTTCTGCCATTAATGTGAAGGTTAATGGTGGTGGTCCTGGTGGTTTTGTTTGTCTTTGGATTGTAAGATGTGCAGTAATCTGTATGTAAATTTGTAAATATTCCACTTCCAATAACTTTGCTGATGTTTGTCATTGACATCTCAGTTTTATGGCCATGCATTTTTCTTCCATCCCCTGTATTCCTGGGTTTTAGACAATTTAAGCTTCAGATGATGTAAAGTCCAGAACTCTGAAAGTTTTACAAGAATACAAGGTTAAAACTTGTTTTTAGTTATGAACAGTAGAAGTGGTTATGTAATTTAGAATTGAATATTTTGCTAATTTGTGTATTAAAATCATTACATTTTAGCCAGCAGTGATTTGAATTTGGATTTCATTTTTGCAAGTGTATTGATTAGCTTTTAATAATTAATTATCAGTCATAGTGCAGTGTTTTAAGGAGAGCTTCAAGAAATCTAAGAGAATGAGATATCAAATGTCAATTAAAAATGAGATGTGAATGTCAAATTGACAGGCTGTTGGAAATTGTTTCCCAGGGGTAACAAAACTGGCTTTTCATCCTTTATGAAACATTTAAAAACATGGTATTCTCCAGACAGTGTTCAACACTGTATTAGTGTAAGTTAATTGGAAGAAATTTGCCTCTGTAAACTTGAATCTTACTGTTCTTGGTTATGAATGAGTAGTGGACTTATGCATTTAGGGAGTATTTTGCCAATTTTTAGTAGTAGCCTTGTGCTTTTGTTTGCCTTAGCTGTGTGGTCTTTTCATATTTCAGATAAAAGGGAGAAGTGTAGGAAAAGATGATTCAGTTTCTGTGTTAGAAGTTTTGAATGGTATTGCCTGGTTTGAATTTCATGTGTTTCACGTTGGATGAAAAAAAGGGTTTATGGGAATTTCCTACGTGTTGAATGAATTTTGTGTGTATCTTTCATCTTTTGAGGAATATGTGTTCTTGCAGTGAAGTTGTTAGGATTTTGTGAGCATCTAGGCATTTGCAAGACTTCCTCCTTTAGTCTGAAAGGAAGGAGAGTACTGTGAGGTACTGAATAAATAGTGTTCAGTCATAATCCTGTGCTGCTCTCTGGTTTCCATTATGATCTAAATCAGCCTGTAAACTCAAGTTGTTTAATTGGATTATATATACTTTATTATCAAGAGTTCTATTTTTGAAGTCAAGCTCATTTTATTGCAAAACACACTTGAAGATACAGACAGTGTTATCAAATGATTAGACCAGAGAAATTTTCTACTTTTTCCTGCTGGTTTGTCCTTAGCATATCATCTATTGAAACTGGAAATAAAGAACAATGCCTACAAAATTAATGTAAAGTCATAGCTTTGTCCATACTTTTGAGGAAAAAAAAAGTGGGAAAATAACTTCCATTTATGCTTTTTTCAGCTTTTATGAAATGCAGTAGTGAAGAAACAGCCCCAGTTATTGTCTTTGTTTCCAAAATGTTTCCTGTTGATGCAAAGGCATTGCCACAGAATAAACCAAGGTAGGAGAATGTAACATTTTACTTGCTGATCTGTGTTAGTTACTTCTGGGGAAAAAAAAATACGTAGAAGGCATGGATAAGTTGGTTTAGACTTGAGAAAATAATTAATGAATTATTGAAATACAGTAAAGTCTTTTCTGCAAGTACGGATTTTCTGAACTCTGAAATCTGAACTGTGAATGAGTTCAGGAGGTGATTTGTTTAATCAGTTTTAGAAGATTACAGCAAATCTGTTGGAATGTGGTCCAAAGGTATCATCCTACTGTGTGCAGTGTAAGCAGTTTCAGGATGTCTGGAGGAAATGATGGGGTTGTAAAACTTCCTTGGTTTTTCAGCAGCGTTGTTGTTGGCATGATCATAGCAAGCTTGTGTTTGTACCAAGGAACACTTCCCATCAGACTGGGCATAGCAGCTCTGTGATCATCCTGTCCATTGCCACACCAAATTAAAATGGGTTGATTAAAGTAGTCCAAATACTGACTGACTTTTTACAGTTACCTGAAGGGCATTAGTGTACTTCCAAAGGTTTTTTCTGGGAAGTTTGGAAGATTTTTTTTTTTTTGTTACAGCCTTTTGTTTTTTAATAGCCATCCTATTTTCTTTGAGGACTAGGTCCTTCTAGATCTCATTTTCCTGGCACACTTAAGTGTACTACTTTAACCACCAGCTCTTTCTGCAGAAGAAATGTACTTTTCTGATGAGTTTACAAGAATGAGGTTCATCTTAACCTTTCGTCCCTCCAATCCTCTGCAGCATTTTCAGTAGGCAATTCCATCTTAACTCGCCGTTTTACATTTTTGGGGGGAGTGTCACTTTGTGATTTGTTACATTGTACAGAAAAGTAATATAGAAAATGATAATTTTCCTGCTAAATTAGACTCTGTTTAATCCTTGTGGAAAAACCGGTTCTGCTACTATAGTAATATTTGAAAGCTTTACTACTATCTTAGCTTTTTCTCACACTTGCTGGATTTATTTCAATTTTTTTTCTTACCAAGGTTATCTACTACAGATCTTCCACCAGAAATCTTCCTTGCAGTGTTTGCACTGAGGGAAAAGATGCTCTGTGTGGTGGGCTGAGCAGACACTAGATGGTGCAGTTTTGCTTCCAGTGCTGTCCTGAAGTGTCTCTGAAACAGGAGCTCAGGTGTGGCACAGCAGCGCCATTCCTGCTTTGTCTCCTTTCCTGGGGATGGCCTCCAGTTAGCAGAGACAACTGCACTGAGGCCATCACTCTTTGGATGTTCTGTCACTGATAATGACCTGGTTTTTTATTTGTTGGGAGAATCACGAGTCTTTGAGGTGATGAGTACATGAAATAGGGGCAAAAGTGGCTTTTACATACATACCCTAGACACAAAAAATTTCAGTATTGTAGTTACCTTCCTTTCTCCCTGTTTATTCAGTGCATTGAAAATTTTAGTGTCTTGCTGTGTAGTTTGTGTGAAAAGTATCTCTTGCTGGCCTTTGTATTAAATAATTCAATTAGTTGCTACGAATTAGCTAACATTAAAATGAAATTGTGTGTTTTTCTTTGAGAGAATCGGTCGTTAATAGTACTGTGTGATTTTTGCTGTTTAGGTAACGTGTAAGGTTTGTTTTGAAGTGAGTTGGCTTCCATTAATTGAAAAACAGCAATAGAGCTAAATGTGTATTTCTCAATACTTGATTTGTTAAGATTCTACAGATAAGCAGTTCTTGAAGAAATTTGAAAAGGAGATTAGTTCTAATGAAGGAAAGCAGTCTCCATGAAAGAAAATCCTGGTGTTTTAAAAACACAGCAATGCGTACCTGTGGTTCTTGAGCATATTTTTAAATGTATTGGTCATTGTGTGCTATTCACAGTTACTCAGTGAAGATTGTGCTTGACAGAATTGAGTAACAGCTGAGTGGAGCATGTGAGATCCTGTATTTAAACTGGCATTCCATGAGGGTTCTCCATGAGAATGTCTGAACATGGGGAGAAACAGAGAATATCTACACTATGTCTATTACCAATTGTTTCATGTTTTGGAGAACATTAACCATGTTGTGTGTTTCACTTACATGTTAATTTTGAGGAGCCATGACTGTGCTCTTGTGTTATCTTGATGTTTGTCTGCTGGACTGACCTAAGGTTATTTGCATCCCTTGGGAGGGAGGAGGGACCGATTTTAAGCTTGTTAAAGCCTGTGGAAAAAGTCTTAAGTTTTCTCCAGAATTTTTTATTTTGTAAGACTTGTCCTCTACTTTGAGAGGGAAAAAATGTAGATCTGTGCTAGAATATTTTTTCCGTTTGTGGGGTAGTGCTGAGTAAGGTTACCTTTTCGTAACTTTCTTAGAAGATTCAAACTGACTTTGTAATTTTTAATAGTTTGCCTTAATTCTGCCATCTGCTTGTAATACTTACTAAGCATAAGTTGGGAAAAGCAAAAAGCTCTTGTAAGTCCAGGGTGTACAGTAAATTATAACAAAGGATGGATTTTTAATTAAAACAACCTCCTTTGAGACTGCTGTTGGCAACTAATACCTCCTTGAAGGTCACTTTAAAATTAATAGATTCTATACTGAAGCTGGTATGATTTTGCTTTTACTGTTTCAATAGCAGAATACCTTAGAAAATTGTTCATTGTCAAGTTAAAGCAGGTTGTCAGCTTGTATTTATCTTTCCTTGGAAAGATTTGAAAATTGACTTTTTGTATGGTACCACTATGTCATTAGTCTTTACCAGGTTTTGTAAAGGAATGAGAATGGTGAGTGTTTTGTCTTCCAGTTTCTTCTGTCTGGTCTTCTGGAATTATTTGCTAATTCCCACCAAGTCAGGCACAAATGTAAATTGTTGGTTGGGCAGAGAAGATGAACAGATTAGGGCCCCTCCTTCACTTGCTTTATGTAATGGTTATTTGATGGTGCCTGTGGTTATTTATTCTAAGGTGTGCAATATTAGGTGTTCATTCAGCATGTGCTGTTTCCTTCTCTCATTTCGACTGGTGTGTGACATTGAACCCTGGTCTAAGACAGAATGCTTGAGTGTAGTTACAGAAATACCAGCTGAGCCTGGCATTTAGGTACACGGTATATAAATATACTAATTTGCTTTTCGTGAGATTCAGAATTCTGTCTTTGTATAACTCAGTGTAAAAGAAATATTTAGTAGTTAATTGCAATTGCTTCCAACTAATTCCTAGAGATATTTAATGTTAAATGTTATGAAAATATAAACTGAATATCATATGTTTGTTATAATGAAATCAGCTACTAACTTAGTGAAGCTTTATGTGTAAATCTTGCAATCGTGTAATGCCACGTAAGCAATAGGAAGCAAACTCTTTGTTACCTCAAGTCCATCTTATAATCCTGAATAATGTAAATAAATAAAGTGTACTGAAGAAATTCTATTTCTTCTTTCCAGTAGTAATAAAGAAAAGTCTATCGAACAGATAAGACACTGCACTAAAATTATGTTTCATTAGTGCCTGGGGGGGTATAAAACCTATAATACCTCTACTATTTTCCTCCAGATAATATGAAAGGTTGTTCTTTCTCCTCAGTCAGCTTGAAATCAAGACTGGTTTTTTTCTTACATGTTACCCTGAAATAGACACTTCCCCATACAATTCTGCATGAAATCACAGTGATAGTTGTTTCATTGTTTTGTGCTACAGCTTGTTAGCATGTGTTAAACAAACAGACTGTAGTGTGCTTCATTTGTTTTCTTTCTAATGTTTTATAAAAAGTGAATTGGGGAAAAAAATCCTGTGATTTTTGCCAGATCTTCAGCTGAAATGACATTGATCAAAATAAGAACCTGCATAAAGCTCCAAGCTCTCTAAGAAATTACTATCTTCTTGCAAGTAAATTAATTAATGTGTTGAAGGCGATGTGACTTGCAGTGGCTTCAGTGTGATCAGAATCCATCATCTTCTGTTTCCATTAGCAGTTTGTTCTAAATTGTAGTTTGTGCTTAGAAATTAATAGGGCAGGTATCATCTGAATGGGCTGTCAGATTTCCATGTTTGCGTGTGAATTTGGCATGCAGTGTCATAATTAATAAATGCTTCTCAAAAATTAACACCTGTTATGGTTATTGTGAAATAGATTTCAGTAATAGAATACCTTCGAATCTGGATAAGACCTTGGCATCTGATCCAAGAAAGAAATAGAGTGTAATGGTTGAAATTTGAATCTCTGGCCATACTATAGTTTGTATAATGGTGAGCTTGAGTGAGTAAAGCTTGTAATGTTGTGGAAGAGTTTTGCTTCAAGTTTCTTTTTTCTTTTTTGCACATTCAGCATGTGAGGTAAGTCAGAGATCAGTCTATCAGTCTGGAGTGTTTTTCCAGACAGAGTGTGACAGCTTGGGATTGATACCTTCTTTCATTACGTGTCTCAGAATGAATGATAACTGCTATATAATGTAATACAAACAGTTGAGTATTCCCTGTTGAAAGAGCCCTTTAAGACTGTTGTATGAAATTTTATGTATGTTGTGATTTGGATAATTTTCAGTTGTTACTTTTGTGTTAACACATTTATTTCTACTGTGAATTGTGTACCAGTCTCATTGTAATAGAACTGATAGTAAATGATCTTAGTAGATGTAATTATTGTTCTCTAGACATTAAATAGTTCAATCCAGAAATTAATGAGCTTGTAAAGGATTAGGGAGACCACTGGACATACACTGTGCTGAAATGCAGCAAACTGCACTTGACCAAGCTGTCTTTAGGGATGTTGACAGGATCCTTTGAGTGCCAGGTGAGCAGAGCAGCAGCCAATGATTTCACTAGAACTTAGTTCTGTAGAGCAGAGACATTAATAGGATTCTCTATAAATTACATGGATTTAAAGATGTTATCAAAAATTACTCCATCCACACCTTGTGAAGTCAAACATCTGTCCATGAGCTCATGCAGTTTAAACTGGAAAAAGCTGTATGGAAGGAAAGCATTCTGAGAGTTTAAAAACCATTGTTCATGGCATGAGAGATGCATCACAGACATTGCTGGCAGCATTATTAGTCTTTTGGAAATCAGTTGATGTTTTGACTGTGGTGTTTCCTTTTTAAAATGGTCTGGAGGTTAAAAACATAAACATAACACTTCAGCAATCAAAGACAAATTTATCTTTGGCAGTTTTGTTCTGATTATTTGCTCTGAATTTTTGAACTGCTTTGGATTGGAGTCTGTCTTTGATAATGTGAAAGAGTAGAAAAGCTGTCATGTTCAGAGGATTGATTGCATGAGGAAGTTTAGTTGTCATTCAGTTTGAACTAAATGTATTATCCTGGGGGAATGTAGGAATCATGGAAGTGTATTCAGCAGGAGCTTGCTTACATTACCTGAAATCCAATGCCTTTAATCAGCAATCCATTAAATAGCATGTGTATTATATCATTTCCCATATTATTTCCATAGCATTTGTTTACCACATGTTTAAGATGAGTTGGTAATGATGTGGTCACCCTTCTGTCCCAGCTCCATTACTTGTGGCAGGTTCCAGTTTCTGGGTGCTGTAGCATTCTCTGGAGTCATGGAATCTCTCTTTCTGCTACAGAATTTTTATTTGGTGGTTTTTGTGTGACTCCATGTTGCCGGGGTTTCTTTCTGCCAATATTAGGAGGCTGTTTTTCTTTTCTAATGGAGCAAAAAAAGGGAAGGGGGAAGGAAGAAGAAGAAACAGCCTTTCTTCTAGTGTGGGCAGCTTTTGTTCAAAATTGATTTTACTTCTGATTGGTTTTGCTAACTGGAGAAATTGAATAAATCAGGGTATAATTTGAAACTGGTTTTGTTGCAGATCCAGTGCCTTATGTGCATTAATCTTGTTCGGTGTTCTGCTTGATTGTGTTACAACTCTATATAAGCATTTATTTGACAACATTATCTTTTTGTAGTTCCTAATGATACTACTGAGAGTGACAAATTTTAAAGAAATCGATGGTGACAGAAACCAGGATGAAAGTCTAGGTTGTACCTGCTAGTTAAAGTCCCACCTACACTCAATCTGCTTTTTTATCAAAATGAGAATATTATTAAGTGTGTTTATATATATCTTGCAACTTAGACCAGTGCATTCAGACTCTTAAGATGTCTTTAATATTTGTCCTTAGGGCTATTTGACACCTAAATATACTGGTACTTTGAAAAATACCATATAAAGTGGAAATAAAGCAAAGAAACTTTTTTGTTTTACTCTCAGGATTATTTACAAAAATGAAAAGTATTTTTGGACAATCAGATGTGTTGGAATGCATACATAGTCCCTGTATGTATACTATGCCATCATATATAGACTGTGTTTATGACACCCTTGGCAGTCTGATCTGTACTTTCCCTATCAATCTATCTCCTCTAGAAATTTTTCTGACGTTCCAAACCTTTAAATAACTTTGAACAGCTGCCTTCAGAGGAAAAAAAAAATCGTAAAGTTTTCTTCTCCACCATCTGCTTTGCATTTTGTATTGTTAAGCCTCACTCTCTTTAGCAGTAAAATAAACAGGCCAAGCAGAAATACCACAGTATTTGAAATTTTAGAGATACATAATCTTAATTCTGTCATGACTGTTTAAGGGACAGTTTTTTCCTTAAAAAAAAAAAAAAAACAAACAACAAAAAAACCCCCAAAAAACTAAGTTGCTAAGAAGTTTGAAGTGGTGATTTTGCCTTCCATTCTCCTTTTCTATAACATGCAATGTGTCTGCCCCAGATTCTGAGTTCTAAAAGTCTGTGCTTCAAATTCTGACATTTTATCCTGGAGGCCTCTCTTAGGTAATTTTTAGAGAGATTTTTAACATATAGTTTTCTTACTCTTTCAAACTGAACATTTGGGTTCAAGATAAGCAACTGTTCCGAGTGATTTTTTCAAGTTCTATGAAAAAGTTTGATTAATGAAGTGTCTCATTTTTTAAATTGAGTCTCTGCAGAAGGTGTTATATGCAGAAAACCATCCTGATTACGATATAAATAAAAACCTTGCTGGCAGTGAGTTGGTCTCAGCCACGTAATCTGTTCAAGACTTCCTGCCCCTAATTAATCCAGTTAAGAGCAGAGTAGGTGTCCAGTGACTCTTTTTACTGACTGCACATAAAACCTTTGACCTGTGATTAACAGGGTTTTTCCCTATTTCAAAGTGTGCAATAGTTGATAAGGCACAGTGAGTCAATTTTTTGTGCCTTTTTTTTTTTTTTTTTTTAGTAGAGATCATATTTATGATTCTTCTGTAAACAAAAATGACTCTACTGCTGTAGTGTTTCCTGTGGTTTTCTTCCTCTTATCATTCATTACTGCTGTTGCTGTTCAGGAAATCTTGACCTGTGTTTGTAAATGTGGAGGTTGAAGAGGGGAAGTGACTTGTCCAGGGCTGCTTAACAAGCTAAAACTACTAATGAGGGACTTTTTGTTTTAATGCTGTGTGCTTAACGTAGTTGATTGGAAAAAAACCCTAAACCATCTTAGCACTAAGGACTGTTGGTTTTGTATCTGTCATGTGAGCAAATGCAGGACCAAATCCTGTAGGTGAGGTTTTGCTGTGGGATGATGTTCGTCTTCTTCAGCTGAAGTCAAGGACTAAGACTTGGTGATTAGTTTGTCCAGTTGTGTTGTAGAAATGCATGTTTTATGATAGAAAGGCTTCTGTTCCTTCTCTGGAGTTAGAATTTCATTAAGAATACTAATATAATAAAAAATACATTAGTTATTATTTTGGAAATTTATTAATGCTGGAAAACAATATATATGTCCATAGCTTCTAGTGAAAAAAAAAAAAAAAAAAAAAAAAAAAAAAGACAAAACCAACATTGAATGCATTCTGGTTCCATTAAAAAAATTATGTTTACATAACTTAATTATTTCTTCTGCTTTTAAGTTACAGCACTAAAGATTTTTTTTAATGTAGGCACATAACAGCACATTACTTGGGAATTTGTTGATACTGAAATTAGTAAACAGAATAGATTATTCATAGAAGCATCTGTAATGATTAGATTCCCCTCATTTACATGGGAAATTAATGGAAACAGAGTAATAACTGAAAAGAGAAGATGACTAGTGTCTGAATTTATTTTCTATCTTTAAAATCATTAAATTAGAAGATAACATCATATAACATATTTTTTTAGGGCCAGATTTAAAAATCAACTGGGCAGTTCTGGGCAATGCTGAAAGATTTCATATATGTGTAATGAATATCACTTTGCTGTTTTTATCACTTGCACAGACAAACAAGTCTCTTTATATTGCCTTACATAAGAAGGTTGATAATATTCTTTACCTTTTATTATTTATTGCTCTGAATCATACTTTGAAACACTTTGCTTTAAGGCAGGGTGTACCAGTGAATAGATGGATGCATTAGACTATTAGAATTATTTTTTGTTGTTGTTGTTGTCAGTTTTGAATCTTTTGCCTTAGTGGTCTTATTCACTTTATGAAAGGCAGCTTTTACAAGCAAAGTCTTTTCCCTGCATTTGAGCACCTGCTATGAAGATTTCCTTAAAGTAATAAAGATAACATGAGTAATTAAAAATGACAGTGTTTGATCTCTATATATTAGGAACAAGAACGAAAGTCTAAATATGGTAGAGGAAGAGTTTGCTAATTTTAGCTGACTTAAAATTATAGTATTGGGGGACAAAAGACATTCTGCATGAGTTTTTACTTTTGTCAAATATAGTGTTCTAATTACTGTTAATTAATTTATTTTAAAATAACGGACATTACCAAATACTGATATTTTAAAATACAATGCAGGCCCTTAACTCAAGAAGAAATTGCTCATCGGCGCGAACTTGCCAAACGAAGGCATGCGGAAAAATTGGCAGCAAGTCAAGGGAAGGAGCTGTCAGAAAAGCCCCCAAGTGAAAATTCACCTGAAGTATCTGGGAACCCTGGTGATACCAAAGGTGTGTGGTGCCTTAATACCTGTTTTTCTTGGAAAATGTGTAATAGTGGTGTATTGGTGTTGCCAAGGGGCACCTTACAAATCTACATTGTGGAACATCCACGTGCCAGTCCACAGTGCAATACATGGAACTGAACAGAGTGTGGAGAGGGGTTTGAAAGAGAGCTGACAGTTCATAAATGGTGAAATAGTGCCACAGATTGATGTTCCTTGGCCTGAGAATGTGCTTCATCTTGGTACTTTGAGTTATTGAAGGGAGAGGATGCTTCAAGGAGATGCTCTGCTAAAAACTGGGTGACTTTCAATGCCAAACAGCCAAAATTGCTACAAAAGCAGGGTGTGAACAACAGGACTGGATTACGGGTAAGAGTTGTGGGGGTGGTCTTTTCCCCCAAGTAACAAGTGGTAGGACAAGAGGAATCGTCCTCTGGTTGTGCCAGGGAAGGTTTAGAGGAAAAATTTCTTGACCAGAATCACAAAGCATTCGAAGAGGCTGCCCAGGGAAGTCATTCAGTCACTGTCCCTGGGGATATTTAAAACATGTTGCACTGAAGAACATGGGTTTGTGGTGGACTTGGCAGTGCTGGGTTGGACTTCAGGATCTTAAAGGTCTGTTTGAACTGGAACAATTCTGTGATTTGCCACATGTGACAATATAATATGTAATTTATTTTTTCCTCCAGATGATGAGACAGAAAGTGGTTTTATGCTTAATCTATTTTTTCTGACTGGTTAGGTGAAGAGCAACAGCTCCATGGTCAAGAAGACAGCATGACCTCAAAGGCAGTGACACAGGAAGCAGACAAGGAGTATTTCATTGCTTTTGCCAGAGTGTTCAGTGGTGTGGTGAAAAGAGGGCAAAAAATCTTTGTTTTAGGACCAAAATATGATCCTGCTGAGTCTTTGCATAAGGTAAGAGGTGACTGTGAACTGTTGCAATAACTTCGAATTCTTTTGAAACACTGATGACTTAACTTCTTCCGTGTGTCTCTCTCAAAAGAGATAAAAAAGTTGAGATGAATAATTCCAAAAAGTATCGAAGTGATTTAGGCAACTGTGCTAGTAGCTAGTTGTGTCTGTAAACTCATTATAAACCATAACATTTCCAAAATAGTTTTAAGTATCAGCCATAAATCCAGTATGTGTATATTTTGGGTTTTTTTTAAAAAAAAAAAAAAAAAAAAAAAAGGAAAAAGCAATTCTTTTAGGGAACAGGAAGTGCACAATAGTATTGGGAAAAACTGGTGTTAAATGTTTTGAGATTGTGATCAAAGAAGTTCATTACTTTTGAATTTTCTTCAAAACATTTGTTTTTTCAGTGGTAATGAAAAGTGAGGTAGAAATAGTACACACCTCAAATTTTCCAAAGAAAGCATTATTTTTTCATCTTCTTGGTAACATTCATGTGTTTGACTCTAGTCTGGATTTTTGGGAGTGTATGTTTGTTTCTAACATCTAAGGTTTGAGATGAAAATGCTTTAGATTGTATTTTTTCACTTTGGAATGCAAGGAGGTTTTGTGGAAGACGTTTTTATCAGACCTGAGTGATAGACACCCAAATGCTGGTTTTGTGCTCTTTGTAGCTGTCATCCCAGTGCTCTGCCACAGATGATCTGCCAGCAGTCCCTCATATGATGTGCTGCACTTTGGAAAATCTCTATTTACTTATGGGAAGAGAGCTTGAAGATCTTGAGGAAGTACCTGCAGGAAATGTCCTGGGTAAGAAGTAGGATTTAATTTTCTACAGCCTGAATCCTTATGTCGTCCAAAATACACTGAAATTAGTTTGATGTTATTAATAAGTAAGAAAACTTAAATCCATTAATATTTTTAAGTATATTGTATGTGCAAAAAAGGAAGGCAGTGTAATTAAATTGGGATTTCTGTACATTTTGAATAGGAGAAAAGTAGGGATTACATTAGCCTGTTATCTTCAGGTTGGATGATTGCCAAGTAAGCACTGCTGCCAGGAATTGCCAAAGGCAGTAGTAAATTCTCATATTTCATAGATTGCAAGGATTATTTATAATATTTTCCCAACAGTAGAAATTCTTTAATGTGACTTTTCTAGTGATGTGGATGAGTGTAGTTTTATTTATGGGTCTGCTTGAACCCTGGTGCTAAAAATGACTTCTTTTATGGCTGTGGCAATTTTTTCACTTTCTTCATGGACAAAGTTGTAAAAGTCAACCTAATCATTGAGTTATGCACTTTTGTTCCAGATTCTGAGCTGCTTTCCTTTGGAATGAATACTGCCTGATTTTTAGAAATTTATGGTGTATATATTTATATGTTATGGCAAATGAAAAATAGGTGTACTCTGTAAGGGTTGAAATTTTAAAATTTAGGCAGCTAACCATGCTTTGTCTGTTTTATCATGGGCCTACCATTCAGAACATAAGCGGCTGAATTACTTTTATTTGGAAGCTTGAGATTTTAAAATTCTGAATTATATCTTACTATAGTCTGATTGTAGTTGACCATTTGCAGTATGAAAATGGTGAGTGTGCCTGTTTGTGTGTGTGTGCAGCTGTGTGAATTTTTGGAAATGTATTAAGCTTATGGTCTGTTTACTTCCTAAAATGATTAAGAGTTGGGAGAAAATAGAGAAACCCATCCCAAAACACTCTGCACTAAAAATTAAAGGATGTGGTCTTTCAAGTGCATAGCAAACAGTAAATACTCCTGGAGCTGCCTCCAGCAGAGAAAAAATATATTGTGAGGATTTTGTTATGTCTTTAGTGTTAAGAGTTGTGCCAAGTTTTAAGAAAGGTTTTGGTAACCATCAAATTCTACCAAGGCTGCTCTTCAGTGATCCAGTGAAATTCAGTGGTTCAGGATCTGACTTTTCCATAAAGAAAAGCAGTTTACTTGAGTAATAAAAGTTCTAAATTGTCATATTTAGAAGAATTCATTAGAAATATAAGATCAGAATTCACAGTCAATCTTAGCCAGACTATGTTTGGTATTTCATCTTTTATCATCACATCATTGTAAAGTGATCACACAAAGCAAGTCTACATTTTTACTTGAAGCATGTAAGCTCAAGTCTGTGTGTTGGGTTTTTACATCTAATGTAATTTCAAAGATTTTTTTTTAACACTAAAAATCCTAAATGCCTTTCCTTTGTTTGTCCCATTTCCCTGTAAGGCTGCACCGTTAATTTACAAAAATTCAATAATCTGTGTAATGATTTGACAATGATTTATCACACTCAGAAGAAAATGCAATGCATTTATATGAAAGGAATGTGTAACAATGGTGATGCAAGACTTTTATTATTCCAGTTAGCAACTGTGATTTCTGTTTGTAAGGCCATTTGTCTTCCAGCTTTAGTGCACACAGCAGTGACTTCTCTCCAGCCATATAAGGAAATTGCTTGTGGATTGTACAGTAAATTAAGGAAGCTTTTCTGAAGGCTCTGTGGTTTCACTCTGTATAATTAAGTTATTGCCATAAGGAATACACACTTAATCATGCCTAATTCCACTTTAAGACTCACAGATTTTTTCAGATTTTTTTTCATGAGCGTTTTGTTATTATTTATATGTTTTGTTATTATTTATATGTTGTTTTTTACAAGGGAGGATCTGCTTGGTCCTAGTAAGTGGCCTTTTTATCCTTCATACTTGCTTTAGTGATCAAAGACAAGGCTTGATACAGAGGTTGTTTTACTGAAGATGGGAAGATTTAATCCCTTATTCCTTCTGGTCCATTAATATTTCCTTAAAATACTACTCTCCTTTTAATTGATGAAAATCTGAGATTGCAAAACACCCTACGTGAAGCATAGTATGTTTGAACTACAAGGCTGTGACAAACAGAAGTCAAGAACATCAAGCTGGAAAGAGATGCTATGTCCTTGTCTAATGTGTGTAGCCATTCTGGAAACTTTAATATTTTCTGATATTATTTTGAGTTCCTGGAAGTTAGGAGAGACAAAATGTTTTGCATTGGTTAATTTGTGTTGCAGGTTTGCAGCTGCACTGTTTTGTCAAAAAGCTTTAAGCAGTATGTCATTTTCAAGTAATATGGCAAATACAAAATAGAGCCTCTTCCATATAGCTGTTTCTAATTCAGAATTTTTCTTTGCACACTTGTGACTTCTGTGCATTTTTGTAGGCCTTGAGTAGGAGCTGAAATATGATTGAAAACAAAACGTTCTTGGGTACCAAGGGTAATAAAGTCTTCGTTACAAATCTTCTTTTAAAATTTATTTGTCATACTATTCTATGAAAATAATAAAATCTTTGTCTGAGACAAATACACCCAGTTTGCAGAATCTGTGATTTAGAAGGACTGTTATTTTCTCTGAGAACTAAAAAGGAGTATGTGAACAAAGTGCCCTCTGAGAAGAGAGTACTCTCTTACTTTTGATCTTATTTGTCACCTTTTTCCCCACCAGCACCTCTGCAAGATGTCCTGTGCCAACAGAGAGGATATTTTACCTTTTAACTGGCACTGCAAGGGTGTGCTTTGTGCTCCTTTGAATGAAGAGAGACCTTGCAGGAGGAGAATCTAGTTACTGGAGCAGCAGATAAGGTTATACTAGATTAGGCATGTGCCCTCAGCTTCCAAATGGCACTTGTATTGAGTTGAAACTGCTGAATGAAAAACATGATAGTCATTGGAATGGCCATGAGGGTATCTTCAGGCTTAATTGAGAGAAAGGTTGAAGTACTGGTCCAAAAATCTATCATGTGCTTGGTGCACTGTTTCAGGGATGGTTTCTTTTCCTCTGTCACATCACATGCCTTTCCAAGGTGTGCAGCTGCTGAATTTGAACCTCCCTGTGGGCATCAGCTCTGAGAGTTCTGTGAGTGAGACCCTGCTCTTGCCAGTGCTCCACCTGCCTTGTCCTGATTGCAGTGCTGGCTGTCCCTGTGTCACTCTGTCCTGACTTCAGGGCCATATCAGCTTCTGTGCCAGCTTCACTTGGGCTGAAGCCTTGCTATCCTAACAGAAACAGTGTTCTGCTCTCTAAATTCTAACTTGGTGTACCAGAACCATACCTAAATTCCAAATGTAGGAGTACTCGGTACTTGCAGACATTAAATGTGACAATTATGTGTGCCATCCAAATCCCCATCTCAAAATAATTGATTTTTGATTCCAAGACTTCTCAGTGCTCTCTTTTTAGAAAACTGCCTGAACACCTATTGGAAAGAAAGTCTAGTATCATAGACCTTGGACACAATATGTGCTGTTCTGACAATACTGTCCTTCTGGAAGTTTCAGAAAAGAAATGGTACTTAAATGTTATATTCCAAAGCCTACTTGAGTGATGTGTGTTCTTAGTGACACTAAAATTAACACTTGCCTTGGTTTCCATAATATCATCTGTGCGAATAGCAAGCTTCTCTAACCTGTGCTCCTTACAGGCTTGTCCTTCTTTCCTACAGCAAAAATATCACAGAGAAAGGAGCTTTTGATGTAGGCTATCTAGAGATTTTAGCTTCTTTAGTTTAGTGGAAATTATAGTAGCTTAGGTTCTTGCTGGGACTGGAATATTAGTGGCACTGGAGGTTCCTGCTGCCATGCTGACATCTCCAGAGGTGGTGTATTTGACAGGAGGTGAGCCCTGGCTGTAGTGTGAAATCCATTGATCTTTAATTTGATTATCATAGCTCTTCTAAAAAGGAAAATTAGAAATGCTTCAGTTAGAATACATTAATTGATTTAGTTTGGATGTTGTATGTAAGACCTTCTGTTTGCTAAGTAGTGTTAAGTATTGTTTAACAAGCTGTAGAGACTGATAATGGAGGTACACAAATAGAATTAACACTACCATAAACAATTTTTCTTTTAGTTTTTTTTGTTAATGAAAGTTGTGGGGAAGCAGCACTTACTAGGTCTTTCCATGAAAGAAAAGAGATGTTGCTTGTTTACAAGGAGGTGAAACAATAACTTAAATTGAAACAGTGTGGAAAGCTCCACAAAGGAGATTGTTATATGATTTTAAATCATTTCAATTCTGTTTCTATGTTAAGAATATTTAGACTAAATTAAAACTCTGTCTCACACCAGTAAGTGTTTTGAACTATTAATAAGTCTGAATTATGGGGGATGCAAGAAGATGGGATGGTTGATTCGCTTGTTCCTATGCAAGAATCGCTCTCCCTTTATGTATATAAATACATTTATTTAATTATTTACTTTATTTATTTGCTTGAACCAGTCAAAGAAAAAGTACAATTACTGGAAAAGCATCACTTTGTAACAGTTGTTGGGAAATTCTTGTGGTTGAGCACTATAAAAAGAACTGAGTGATCCCTGAAGTGACAAAGGAAAAAACATGAGGCAATATGTGAGGAAAAAGTAATCTGGGCTCATAAGTAAAGATTTAACAAGTGCATGCCCTCCAGATGCACAGAATAATAGCTTCCTTTTTTCTCCCTCCCCTCTTTTTTAATTTCTCTTGTTGCTGTCCTGTAGTTGAAAACAAAATGCCTTTTTCCCTCAAAAAAAGGCATTGTTGGAGGTAGCATGAAAAACTATTTTAAAAATCAGGGAAAAAAAAGTCATGTTTGTTTTGTGATCATATCATGCACAGATAAAGTGTTTAGGATTCCCATACTGGATATTGGTTACTATCTCTAAGTAATGTAAACAAGTGCTGATGTAAAAACCAGCACACATTTTTGAAAACACTGGTTTAGGTACTTGTGTAAGTGAATAATCATGTGGGATTTTTTAAAAATTGGCTCAGTTTCATGTTTGTCCTGAATGAATAATTGAAGGATCATTCAGTGATAAATTTTTGTTAATTGGAATAAAATTTGTCTCAAGGCGTGTTGTGCATGCACATATTCATGAGTTCAGAATTATTGATCTGTGTGCTGCTTTCTATCTACAAGTACCATAACAATGGACTTGTGTTTGCTAGTGTACAAAACCTAGATTTTTCTTAGAGCTGCCTGTACAACTATTGAAGTGCTTTTTGTGTCTTGTTGAATACTGTTACAAGCAAAGCTTTTCCCTTGCCACTAGATTTGTAGTGCCTTAGTGCAGGGCTCATAGGAGGCTAGATGATTTCCTGAACGTTTTCAAATGCAGTTAGCTGTGTGAATATCAAGTGTTCTACCAAGTTAGCTTTTTTTTAACGTACCAAATTACATTGTTAAAAGCAGCAATCTGGAAGTCCCTCCTGTTGCCAGCTCACTGTCAGACTTCCTACATGACACAGTGTTGTGTATCTTGGTGTTTCCATTTCTAAAATGCTAGTTTTGCCATGCAGTGTTCTTTCATGTTTTAGTTATTTATGAAACACTTACAGGATTCTTGACACGGGAACAGTGTGGCACAGGAAATGTGATGATGGATTCATACCTGTGGATTTTTTGGTACCTTTCTGAAGATAGGTGCCATAGAGCTGCAGTAGCACGATGAGCTGGTGTGAAGGAGTACAGCTAACCTCATTACAAGGTGTCTAACAAGCATTTTATTCCTTTAGGGCTTCCTTGAACAATTTAGGAGCTTTTAATAAGCAGCCTCTGTTAAGAGCAAAGAGCAGCTGTGAGCAGCAATGCCATTTTAAATGCCCAGAATGGCTTTCTAGGCCTGGTGCCAACTAGCAGGCATTACCACCTTCTGTGAGAGCACTAGGAACAGGCCTGCTGTTCACCAGCCTTGCATTTCTGTGCAAACATTTGGTGGGCTAATTTCACTCTCTGAATCAGTAATGTGATTATTTAAAAAAAAAATAAAATAAATAAATTCGCCAGCTTGAAGTGATTCCAGCTGCAGGGGCTGTCTCATCCCAGGCTGCTGTGGTCGGTGAACGCAGGAGGGCAGTCTTCCTCCAGAATAATACTGAAATTAGCCCAAAATACTGAATGAAACAAAGAAAACTCAAGCCTTTGTCTTCAGTTTTGGAATACTTACAATTTTTATCTCTAACTGCCATCTTATAACATCTATAAAATACCCTTTTAAGGCTAAAAAAAGCCTTTTAAACTTGTTTTTAGTAATCCAGCACTGTTTAGGAAAAGGTATATAATTGAATGGATTTTTTGTTGAATGACATTTAATCTCCATGTGCTGTTGTATTTACCTGACACCATAGTATTTATATTATTTTCCTACCAGTTAATGTTTTATTAATAGTGAAATTGTTGAAAAAAATGAATATGTTCAAGTTGTTTCTTTGAGCTAAAGACATTATAGTTAATCTGTTGTTTGGCCTCTTTCAGAGCTGGAAACTGAAACCATTTTCTTTAACTCTATTTTTGCCATAGTGGATTTAGTCCCTTTGCAGTTCCTGCTGTTTGCTTCTAGCAAGGCAGGCTGAGAAATTTGTATTGCTTAGAGAGCAACATAACATGACATAGTGCACAGCTAATGAACTAGCACCAAATGAAATGAGAAATTTTGCTAATCATCTGCTGAGTTTCCTTTGCCCTGTTTGCCTCACTATTTAATGTGGTTTATTTTGGGGGCTTTGACTTGACAAACTTTAGTGCAAAAGAAATAAGTGATTCATTACTTTGTTTTCAAATCAATATCAAGATATCACTTGACAGGAAAAAAAAAATGCCATGTCTTAGGTCAGAGTTACAGCACTGACATGTGTCTTTATTAACTCAGCTAATTTTTTTTTTTAAGGATACTTTGAGTGGTTAATAGTTTCCTTATAAAGCCGTTTTTGTTTTGTGGTTTTTTGGTGGGTCTTTTTGGTTGAGGGTTGGGGGGTTTTTTTGAGAATTTAAATTGCTTTTTGAGTATCTGTATTTTTTCCTGGTTTTCTGACTGAAGCTTATTAAGACTATAAAAGGAAATCATAAGTGTAGTAATCCTTTCTGAAGAAAAACATTTCTACATTCTCTAGTGCTTCTGGAATGTTCTCTGCTCTAATTTTTGAGAGTTGATTATGAGATCTTAAAAATGTGTTTAGTCTTGCCACTAAAATACAAGGGATTTTTAAATCATATTTAAAATTTGAAGTGTATAAGACTATTTAAGCTCAAGTCATAATACTTTCATCTACCCAACAATGCCTGTAAATTTGCTCTTGACCCCTGCTGGATTATAATGTCAAAAAAATGTGCATGATTAAGTTTTTGAGGAAAGGGGAGAAAGCAATGAAACATTCTATGTCATTTTGTAGCAACTTTTAGCTTTTATAATCTGTAAAAGCTGAGCTTTTGTGTGAATGGAAATTAGATTTCTGTATAATTTCCTGAATGCGAGGCAAGCACTCCTGATTCTTTGGGTTTTTTATGCAGACAGCTACTTGCTGATGTTTGAGGTTTCCTAAATGATACCAGAAGGGAAAACTGCTCAGACTTGTCGGTGTGTTGGTTGTTGCTGCCTTTGGGCAGCAGTGGGACTAACAAGAATCCAGACAATTTCATACCACTGCTGCTTGAAGGAGCTCAGAGCACAGCAGCAGGCACATACTCTGCAGCTACTTTATAGAAACATCTAGAAATGGAGCGGGCACAGGGGCTGAGGTGCAGGCAGTTGTCTGATTATCACCCCAGTGTTTATTGCAAAGTGATTCTTGGCCCTGAGACTTCAAATTTGTCCAATGCCTATTATCACAGTGCTGTTCATTGTTCAAAATTCAGGGCCAGTGTTAGAGGGGCCTGACTCCTCTTGTGTCAGAGTGGACAATTGACTTCTGTAGTCACTGCCCCTGGGCAGGTGTTACCCAGCCTTTGAGTAGCTAACTGAGGGTTTAGGTCACAGATACTACCTGGCTTATCTCCAAAATCTCCAAATTTTCTGTGAGTGGTTGGATGGGTGTAATTTTGCAAGTCTCTTTAAAATGAAAAGACAGGGATTTCCCCCAGTATTTCACACTTACTGTCTTTAAGTCAGCATCAGTGTACTATTTTCAGCCTCTCCCTCTATGAAAGTGCATGTAAAAATAAAGTGAGAACAGTTAGCTACAGAAATAGCCATATTTATTATGTGGCTAATGAATCTCTTTCCCAATACTGTATGAATAGAAGAAGTAAAAGTAGCTAATGTAGAATGGTAAGAGAAATCTCAAGGTGAAGTTTTGAGATTATTTGCTGAGCTCACATCTGCAGTGTTGCATTTGGGATTTTTTTACAGCATTCGGAGATACCTCAGTGATCATTTGGGAAATGACCTCATGTTTTCATTGGAAGAACCTGAATGCTATACCCCTCAGTCTGCTTTAAAAATTGTTTGGAGCATTCTTTTTTTACTTTTGTGTGCTGTATTTTTTTTTAAGCCAGTATCCTCTTTAAAACTAGAATGTCAGCATTTTTAGAGGTGTCTGTAGTGTAGTTGTTTGCTCCCTCCTTTCCTCTGATGTAGTTCTAAGGGAAACCATCTAACTTGCCTTGATTGGTGGAAAATCTCTAGAGAGACTTTTGTATCCATTACTAAATGAGGATCTATAATAGAGGAGCCACATTGACTTCAGTGTTGTACTCAAAGTTAATAGCAGCCATTTCTAAAAAAATCCTGCCTTAGTGCAGCTATGAAATGCTTTATCAAGAGTGGGAAACATCAGTTTGGGACATCAGGGCATTAGAGTAAATGTTCGAGAGATTCAGCAAACAGGCCTCACTTGAGGAGTTAAGTGTTTGAGCCTCAGTTTTTGACAGGGGTGTGAATTATCCGATTTAACAAAGCTCTGTATTTAGACTATATAATTGAACCTTTTATCCCCCTGTACAAAATGGCATTAGGCTTTCCTTCCTTCTGAATTAAATATGCTAGAGAATTGCCTTTGCAGAAGTTGTTGCTGTAGAACTGAAACTTTCAGAAACCTGTTGTGAAGGAACATTTCCTTTATTTAATGTGACAGTGAGTTTTCTAGAATTCAAACTGAGAACATGCAGTGTCATTTCAGAAATAGGTGCAGAATAATCGCTTTGAGCACAAATGAGTCTGAAAATACATGCCTTTCTGCATGTAAATTCATGTATAATCACTCAGACATGAAAAAGACACCATAAATCAAATCTGTTTAGGAATGTGTCTAATTACCAATGCAAAAAAGAAGTTCTATTCTAACAGGATTTGGTGTTTTGCAGTGTTATTTGTGAAAAATACATCTCTCTTGCTACTGTGATGGTGTATGAGAATCAAATCCTGACATCTTTGACAAGATGTGTGTACTTTTAATCATCTGGCTATTCCTTTATCTGCTTTTAGCAAATAAAGTTGAATTTCTATCAGATGAATTAAGTTGCAGCTTCATTGCACAGGTAGTCAATTCGTGTACTAAAAGGTAGTTGTGACCTGTAGATATTTGTCAGTATCAAGTCCTAGTATACTTGGGGGCAGGTAACTAAATAAAATTGTAACTGGAATACTGCCCTGTGGGTGTCATTTAGGCTGGACTTTTACTCAAGTGTGCAATTGCAAAGATACAGAAGGGTGTAAAAAATGACTTTAAATCATAAAGTTACCCATATGGATAGTCATTGTTTATCATAGAGATGTGTTTCACATGTGTGTGCACCTCTGTTGCTAACACAGCTTCTCTCTTGCGAGGCCTCAAATCCAGTCCTGCTTCTTTATCCTTTGCAGTCTCAAACAGGACACTGTGCTTTTCCCAACACAACCTAAATAACTCTAATAATTGTGTTTATGGTAGAAAATATTCTCATTGCTGGCGTTTATCACTGCTGCAATATACCATGTGTAACACTTGGGGCAGGGGAGGAGAAACTTGGATCTAGAAATTAGTTCAGTTGTCTCCAAATGTTATCCTCTGTGTGCCCTGAAGTGATGGATAAATAAACATGGTTTTTCTAGGCAGTGTAGGCTTTGTTACTTAAATCTAGTTTGTCACTACTTTTTCATAGTTCTTCATGAGCATTTTCTTTTAAATCTTTCCTTTTTCAGCTTTACTACACTGGGAAGTTGCTCTCTGTATGTGTGTGTTTTAGCAATAAAAATTTTACAATTCTCTTTAATATCTTCTCTGTTTGTATAAAATCTTTTCTAAGGTTCCTTTATGTGGATTTTATTGAGTAAGACTTTTTTCCATCTTTATACGCTAAACAAGTCCTGTGAACAAAACAGTTCTAAAGAACAAATTTAGTGGTTTTCAGTTTTTCACTGAGTTTCAGTTTCATGTTTCTTGAAACATACGTACAACTGTCAGATAAGGATTATATTTTAATTTATGTATCAAATATCTTAATATTCAGGGCATCTGAGTTGTGACGATTCTTTGACAAATTAGGATAAGTTAGAGAATTGTCATGTAATTTTCCTTGTTTCTTTACAAGAACTGGCTATAGGAACCAGTTAACTTGTTTTGTCCTTAAACTGTTTCCTTACTCCCATTTAATGTGAAGCCAGAGGGCACTGTTTTTCATACAATACAAAAAGTGCTGCTATTTCAACTTCGGGCGAAAGTCTCATATGGATTCACAGTACTGTCAGTGTAGTGAAAACTTTGGATCATGGTTTTTTTATTGTGCGTTTCTTCATGCAGAAAATCTACAAATGTTTTGACTCTAAATTAAATTTATCTCACCGAGTAGTCTGAGAGCCAAAAATCTGCAGTCAGCATGGTTCCTACTTATTAGCTCAGCTTGGAAATTTACAGGTTTCAGAGGCAGTGTGGTGTTAAGTAAAGCCACTGCCATGAAAACGTCTTGTTCAGCTTCTCCTTTTTTTGACACTTTCTTTGACCTGAGAAAAGCTACTGTTTTATATGAAAAAGAGCTTTTTTCTGAATGTTTCTTTAACTTTCATGGCTACACTAATTGCCGTCTGCTCAGAGTAATGGCTGGACTGTAGAAATGAGGCTGGACCTCCCTCAGCTGTTTTTGGAGTGTTAACGTGGCTCTGAATTTGACCCTTTCCCCCCTAAGCTCCCCAGCCCAAATCTTGGTGTTAACCTCTTGTTTTCCCTTTCTATTCCACCTTTCTCTTTGTATTTCTATCTGTTTTTCTACCTCTACTTTTAATTTATATTACCTTCATTATGCCATGTCAATAAAGTAAGGCTATACGAGAGTGTTTTAGTTAACCACAGCCTAAGCAAACAAAAAAGCTGTTCCTTTAACTGGCATTGTTTATGTAAAACCACTAATCTGTGAGGGCAATTTACTTGAATGTGTTCTAAATTCCTGCTGGAGCACTTCCCAAGGGGAGCCGGGCCTCTGTGTAAGGGGGAGAGGAGCAGGATACCTGCCCTCACACCTGGTGTGGAGAAGTGTTCCTCTTACTGTGTAATAGACAGCATCCTTACAATAAATACCATCTGTGGTGTGAAATTCCCCTACATTTGAACTAGCCACAGAAGCCTTCATTTATTCCTTTGGATGTTTCTGCTTTGCTTCCGTTTTGTCCGCTGTGACCGAAGCTGCTTCAAGGAGTTCAGAAAAAGCAGTGAGGGGTTGAGCTGAGGGCACGGGAATCGGAGTGGGGAAGACCAGTTTGGAGTCATTTTTGCACATAACCCCACAGAAGGAACGTGATTCACACAGAATCACAGTCCTGTGTAACGAACGGGAAGGTTAAAAAGTCAAGAGACTGTCAACAAAGGCTGTGTTTTAATGACCGATTTTCCAAATATTTTCCCGAAATTTTGGTGTTGTTTCGTGCCTCCGATGAAATTGCAGAAGTGTTGTGAGGGTTGTTTGGCCTGTGTCAGGCTGTGAGTCATGGAGCTGGCTTTGTCTGGGTTGTGAACTGTGGGGGGGACTTAAGGCAGAGCTATATTTAGGATTATCAACTGATGTCAAACTGTGGAGCATTGCTAAACAACACTGTTAAAGGGGCAGCGCTGGATAGTTTAGGCTCAAAGTTTAGATTGTTTGTAGTGCTTTCTGATTTAGTAAACAATTGGAAAAGCTGGTATTTACTAGAAGTTTTCTGCAGTTTGCAAACCAAGCAGTGTAAGTTTCAACACCATTTGTATTTAGCAAGTAAAACTCTTTTAATTTCATTGTCAAATTGTATGATTTGAAAAGAGCGAGGCTAGATAGTACTTCTAGTTTTGCATGTTTCAGGATCTGAATGGGTAAGAACATTATGTATAAAGAATTGTTAAATTCCAGTCATAGATAGATAAGAAATAATGTTTGAAGGGCTGTTAAGACTGAGTTTACGTCTTAAGATGCAGAACACCTGCTCACTTTACTTGATTGTATTTTGAAATTTTGTCATTAATGCCTGGAACCAAATTTAGATACCTTTTTGCATCTAATTAAGACTAAAAAAAGTAGGGCTCTTTTCTAAACTTTCTTGCTTCTTACTACACTACCTAAATCCCTCCAGTAAGATCTGTTACATATAAGGGCAAAATTCAAGAGTGATTTTTAAAAATTAGCAAGTTCCATTCTCCAAGGCTGCTGCTCTGTCGTGACTGTCATGGACTGTAGCTAATGTTTTTTGTGGGGTTTTACATTTGGTAACCTTCCTTTGAAGACGCATGTGTTAGTAGATAATTCACCTTATTTGGTGGAGAAAATTTTATATTGCATTCTTTCCTTCTAGTCCTGTGTGAAAACAGTGAGATTGCAGTAGGAAAACTGCAGTGAGTGTAAGGACCCCAGCTGTGATGTGAGTCAAAGTTTTTCCGGACAGAATAGAGGTAATTTCTGTCATCCCAATAAATTTGAAGTTGAGAAGTTTTTCTAAGACACATGATGTTGATTTAAGTGCACTATTATGGTCTTGAATGTAGCCAGACCTGTGCCAAGACAATGTACTGGTGGGAAAATAGAAAAACTCCACTCTGACTGTGTAGGTTGTACAGTTGTTTAAGTTACTGTATGGGACATATGTCAGTCTATCTGTTACTGACATTTTAAGCTTCAGGGAAATGCTAGCTTTGATACAAGTCTATTTCAGTGAGTAACTGAATTTCTGAAACATGATACTGAGCAACAAATACTCATCCAAACACCTGATGTTTTCCAAGTGTCATGTATTAAGATTTATACAATATTGAAGTATTGGGTCACTGATGGGTGTGAATTGCGTGGCTGTGAACCCGTTATTGTAAATGAAAATGCAACCTGCTGGTAGTTCTTGTTCTATTAGTTACTGCATTTACACAAAGACATTCACACCCATTCCCCACTCTTTAGCCTGCTGGAGCTGATGAGGACCAGGCAGTTGAAAGCACACGGTTGAGAAGCTCTAAAAATGGTGTGTAAAATGTCTGGAATCCTATTATATTTTTTTGGAGCTTTTTTTATTTTTCGGAGCAAAAAAAGACTAATTGTTTAGTGATGTTCAAAAAGAAAGTTCTCTGAGCAGTGTTGCTAACAAAGCCTGGATTCCTGCGGAGTGATGTCCTTAAAATCCTCAGCTCCCCTCTATGCTGCAGTTGTGTCCCAGTTGGCCACCGAGATGCGCGTGCTGGTCCCAGGCAGCTGCTTCCAGGCGGGATATATAATGATCGTGTTTTGCCTGCCCTGGCTTCAGTGAGATCACCAATTTTGGTCTCCCTTCAGTACTTAGCCATTGATTTTACATAACTTGTGGAAGCTTAATTACACCTGAACCCTCTGCTCTCTCTCGCTGGTGAACTTGGTGGAAGTTGACAACATGTTTAAAAGTTGTTGAGGGGAGCCTGCGTGATTACAGGAGTTGCGTTTACTTTGGAAATGGGACTAAAAACATACTCCATTTTTAACAGATTCTTTTGTGTCCGCAATCCCATCAGGAAGTATGACATACTGTGTTGAAAGCCTTGCCTCTCGACCAAAGAGTCATTTCAGTGCTCAGGCATTTTTAGCAGAAATGCCTCTCACTTTTAGTAAATATGATTTATCTATCTGGAACCCTTCCAAAGTGTTTAAAGCTGATACGGAGCAGTGGCAAATGGCCACATTAGTTCTGTTAAGAAAAGCAGCTGACTTTTTTTTTTTTGTGTGTGTGTTTTAAGGTTTTGCTTTGTCTTGTAGCAGCAGCAGAGCCACTGCTGTTGCCTGTGGGTGACACTCGATAGCTCATCTGTGGTCTCTGCTGCTTCGGCAGCACGATGTCAGCCAGCATGACCTCCTTTGGGAGGGCACAGAGGTGGGGCATGGACACAAATTGACTTTTTTCACAACCTAGAGATGTTATCTGCTCCCTCCACGTAGATAGGAAAGGGGGAAAAGGTCTTTCAACTAGTTTTTGGAGATGCTGGTTGTTTAACCTGGTGTTGTGGTTGGTGTCATCATGCCATTGGGGTTTCACTGGGATTAATATGTTGAGTTTCCTGTTCTTGGACAAAATGTCAGAAGCAGCCTCTTAATACGTTGATAGTTAAAGGAGTGCAAATTGGGTGAGAGGGAAAATTGCTTTTTATTAGATTAGTTTTACTCTGTTTATTGAGTATCCTGGATTGTCTCACAGAGTCTGACAAATGCTGGTGCTGGGAGCCAGAAGTGGGGACAGGCTTGGTTTTTTAGGGGCAGCTGGCTGTAGATCATCCCAGCTGTATTGTGTTCACAGACTGCCTTTTAGGGCGGACTCTCTTTTCCTTTTATCCTTGAATGCAAATGAATTGATCAGTGACTGTAAAAAGGCAATGAAAACACAGGGTTTTCCAGATGTGGAGGTGTTAAAGCTCCAAGCTCCCTCCCTGGTATCTTTTATCAGTGTGAAGCTCGTGCAGTTTACTAAAAGTAAATGAAGACAGCCGTGTTGGGGATGTTCTCAATGCATATAGATTCATATGATATAAATAAAATTAAATCTTAATAATTGTTTCGTTGGATTTGGGGTTTTTTTTACAATGAGGCATTAAAAATCAAGATTAGTTCTGTTTAGTATCTTCATTTTAAAATAGAGGAATGTTTTAAAGCCCAGTTTAATGCTGTGGTCCTCTGCTCTAATCTTAAGAATTCTACCTTAGGAATGATCTATGTATTTTTTTCCCATTTCTTTCTTGTCCTAGAGCTAATGGAAGTTAATATGTTGCAATATTTTAGGAAGTCAAAATTATGCAGAGTGCAAATTACAGTAATAACTCTCGATGATACATTAACTGAAGTAATCAGAAATTAGGGTGAAAATTACAGCCTTCTTTCCTTTGGGGGAGAAAGGTTCGAGAGGATAAGGAGGATAAATAGCATTCCTAACTTTCAGGGTTTTTTTACATTTTAAAGATGCTTGGTTTTGGTATGCTTAGTTTACTGAGAGGCAGACTGGCAGTATTTCTTAAAGTGAAGCTGACTTTTAAAATCCATTATTTAAATATAATTTTGTGAGAAATGAGAATTACTTTCAATCTGAGGTCAGTATTAATGGTCAGTATTAAGTAACAGGTTTTCATGTGGCAGCAATATTTTTGGGTTTTTTTTAATTTGAGCGCATTTTCTGTTTATTTTTAAGTTAGTTTAGCTATTAAACTGGAACATGTGATGACTTCCTAGGCTGTTGATAGAACAAGTGTATTTAAGACATCCCTGTTCCCTCTCATGCCATCTGTTTTACACTCCTTATGTCAAAAAGGCCTAATCTGAGACATTTGAAAGGTGCTTTATTTGGTTAGAACCCTTCTGATTAATTATTTCCCAAAATATTATTGCTTGTGTAACTACTTAAAGGTTTCTTTTAGCTTGAAGTGGAATTTGATGTTCTTTATCCATCTTGAAAATTATTGTTTTTAAAGTAAACATCAGTTCTGCATAATGCAGACTGTAGCTGTCCATTATTCATGGTGCTTTGGAAGATTCTAAGCCATATTTCCCAAGGCAGCAAAATCAGGCAGCATAAATCACTTATAGACAGATGTGTTGGGGGGTGGGGAGGTTGCCTCTAAAAGAGAGCATTAGGCATTGGGTCAGGTCTGGGAAAATTGAATTTTAATTAGTTACTTGCATGTCTTACAAGTTAACAGGGTAAATGGTCAATGGCTGAGGCATTTCCCATAGGATATTGTACACATTTGGCAATCAGTGTGCTGCTGCTGCCTGTGCTATCTGAAATACCCTCATAACTGGTTGCTCTGTATTTGCATTTATCTGATGTATTGAATGATAAAGGCCTTATGTTATTTTTTTTTTTTCAAGTAATGAAATACGAATCACGTATATTGGGATTCCACAGTTAAACATAAATCAGCACGTGGATGGACAAAATTTAATGAGCTTTTAAACTAACTGCCATTGTCTTTTGTAATTGACACTTTTAGTGGTAGATTCTAAATTCCCCTTATACCTGGCATATGTAGTGCAGAATTTGTAGGAATATGTTCATGTAGCTTTTTCTAGGCAAATATGATGAAACTTCCAAGACTTCTACAGATTAAAATTAATTCTTTCCAAGACCAGTGCCTGAAGGCCTCATTAATTTTAACACCACTTATAATTGATTCTGGGAAGTAACAGATGTTAGTTATATTTTACAATCTTCAGTTTAGGAAAATAGTATATACATGAAGTCTGCCCATTTTCAGGAGACATTCCTAAAACTGAATGGATCCTAAAAGGCATTTGCTCTTTGGGTGGTTTGTAAACTATGCTATAACTAGTCTGATTTACGAAGAAATCGTTTGATGTTATTGATCTATTAGCTGAAATTAGTTATTTTGCTTTATTGCAGGAAGCATTTGGTCAAGAAATTAGAAGAATTAAGCTTTCTATTGTGCTGAAAACGCTAATGAACTTTAGATCTTTGTTCATTTGCATCTTGCATCCAGTACTCTCATAAAAATAGTAAAATACTATGTGAAGGTTTATGTCTTCCCATTGTCTGCTTAGAAATAATTGTTGAACTTTGCTACATGTTTGAGTGGAAAGGCTTTGCCTCCATCTCCTTTCTTTTAATGTTAACCAGTTTTCATGCTCAGTCAGATAGAGCACAAGTGATTCCATGCTTCCCTTCTCAGCCTCAGGCTGCTGCCTCCCTCTCCTCTGCCTTCTGAACATCCCCACCTTTCAATGTAGGTGAAATATTTGAAAAAAACTTGAAATAAATTCAGAAGTGATTGTTTTGATTAATACTTCTGGTATCTATTCTCTACATGATCCTATAACACGCCGTCCTCTTTTAATAGATTTCCAGAACTGAGTATGTGGGCACAGCTAATGTTTGGTGGTCCTGCAATAGTTGATAAATCCAGAATCCAGATTGTTCTACTTTTTTCTGATGTAACTAGCTAGAGAATTTGGTTTTAAGTAACTTTCTCTCCTTTTAAAAGACCAGAATAGCAGTATGTGTCATTGCTAGATGACTGCTGAAAATATGTCTTTTTCTTCTGCTAGCTTTAGGGAAGAAATTTGGATCTATTGGTATATATTCCTTTTGAAAACTTAGATTCAGGCCTAGATCTAAACTATTTTACCAAACACTTCAGTGTTTTCTTGATGGATGTTGGATGGATCCATCTTGTTGATGGATGAGGGTGTTGTTGTTGGTTTTCGGGGATTTTGGTGTTTTAGGGGTTTTTTTTTTAGGTTTTTTTTTTTTTTAATAGTTTTCTCATTTTACCAGTTGGAGCCAGCAGTAGATGGTCAGCATGTGTGAACAATGCAGGGAGGCCTCCAGAGCTACATGTGAAATATTTCTCATCTTCACAGGAAGATCCCTAGAATCTTCAGAGAGTGTAGTTAAAGCAATGTTGACTACAAGACTTTCTGACTAGAATACACAAGGATTGCTGGGCAATTTTTTTTCCCTGCATTGGATGCTCCAGAAGAATTCAGCTGATGTGTTTTCCAGTACAACATTCAATTTCATTTGTTTATTTATAAAAGCACATTTACTATTACTAAATAAAAACCCTAAACAACAAATCAGCATTTCAAAAGACTTCTAGATTATCAAAGTAAATATGTTGAAACGACTATTCCTAAATTCCATTTGTTTGGGACAGCAGCCATTCTGAACTGGTGCTGAAGTTCGGGTAGAAATTTTTTTTAAAAATTGATAAAATTCAGATGTATTGCTGTCAGGTCAAATTAAAATAATTTATTTAAAGTCATTATAAATCTATAATTTGTGTTTCAGAAAGCCTTGCAGAGTTTTGTATGGCACTAAATGCTTCCCACATGCAGTAATGGAAGCATTAATTTGACATACAGGCTGGAACTGAGGTGAGTTCCAGGGCCCATGTGGCCACATTGCACAAAGATCTGTCCACTTATTTACTGTTGTTCAGTATCACTGCTTTCAAGTGATGTCAAGTTGAGCTGGTGTGTGGAAAGGAATTTTAATGTGTGGGTTCAGGCAAAATATATTACATATATACTACTGAGGACAGCTACTGACCATTTTATAAAACCACAAAAGATGCTGTTCAGTGCCTTTATCAAGAACGCTTTACAGTTAAAAGGTTGAAGTCGCTTTAATTGGAGTAAAGATTTTTTTTTTCCTTGGTTTTTTTGGTTTTTTTTTTTCTGTGGAGCTACAAGTGCAATGATTTCATAATACATAAAGATGGATGGGGTCCTGTTACAGATCTAAGTATGAAACTTCTAGGTTTCTGTGCTAAAATTACACTTAAACATAATTGTTGAAAAATTGGGATAATTTTCTTTAGTCTTGAGCTGCAAAAATTAGTATGGCATGATAAATGAAACAATTGTGTAGCATAAGAAAAACATCATTATTTGAAATACTTTCATCTTCTGTAGTTATTGGTCTCATTAAGCAGCTTAAGGAAATCAATATTTCATCTTGACTACAACGGTTTGTAAATGCAGAAGCCAGATTAGAAATGTTAACTGATTTTGGTTTAATTTGGTTTATTTTAAGGTAAATCTGTATTTTAACAAGCAATTTTCTGACTCACCTTTGATAACAGCTTTGTTACACAGACTGAGTGCAGGTAGATCTCAAGCCATAACTTTAACATTTTAAAGATGTGACTGTTTAATGCAAAGGGGTTTTTTTAGCGCTTCCTTGAAACTGTTTGTAGTCTTGTCTGAAAAAGCACAGGAATGTTCACAGTTAGGATTGTAGCCTCAAAGCAACACTTAGGAAATGTGTGTTATCAAGCAGTCTAAGGGCCTAATGAAATATGTGATGTTTTTCCCCAAAGACACTAAGCAGAAGATAAATGATGCTTGTTTACTCATTATGTGTTTGCAATCCTTCTAGAAACTATAATCTAGTGATAGGATATTTTAGTGGAACGTGCTGTTAGGATGTATTCTTGCTGTCCTTGCAGCTCTGAAAGCAGACAGCTTTGTTCTTTGAACTGCTGGTTTTTCCTAAAAGAACTCAGTGGGGTGCTCCAGCACTTTGTCATCTTTCACTTCTTGAAGATTCAGTAGTAAAGTACTGAGCTGCTTCTTGTGTCACTTACTGCGTTCAGTGTCTTACCACAATTGTGCCCATTGGGGACAGGGAGTTTTGTTGTAGCATTATTAGTAATATGGCTGAGTTTACGCTCATCTGATCAGAAAGTTAGGCTCAATTTCCCCTCCAACTGCTATGAACCAAAAAGGAAAATTTTATAATAAAATTATGCCTCAACACCTTTGTGTTGAGAAACTGAATTCATGTTAATCTCCAGTGCATACTCAGGTAGAACTTGTGTTTTTGAAACTCAGGGAGAGACTGGGACAAAGGGTTCTACAGTTGGCTGGATACTGGTGATATTTAGAGATTCAAGAAAAGATTGGGAAAGCAGAAAAAGAGAATGTTGCATTAACTTTTCTGTAAAATGATTGGAACTGAGAGCAGCTGAAACCAGGCACATACCCTACAATATTCTCATTCCCATACAAGCAATTCCACTTGCCTCAGAAACAAGTAAGAATTGAGGGTGCACAATTAGAGATGAGGAGGCTCACCAGCAGTCTGTGCTAACATGTTGTGTGTATTATGGAAAAAGTTGATGAAATCTCAGCTAGAATGTGGTCTGTGTCTTGATTCTCTTCTCTTCTAGAAGCAGTTTCTAATATAGAAAGGTCAAGTTCTGCCCTCAGATGTCTCTCTCAAGAGAAACATGCTTAAAAATCTGAGGTGACAAATGTATAATACAAGTTATTCTTAAACCATGGTAACTGCTTGTCCCTACAGTTACAGTCATATAACCCCAGTGGTTAGTAAAACCTTTCAAGATTCCTCAAATGTAAAAGGGATACTATTGTAACTGAGTTTAATACTACTAAAAGCCACTTTTCTCTTACAAAATCTCTCCTTTCCTTTTTTCTTTTTTTTTTTTTTTTTAATTAGGGACAGTAATGAAAGGTTGGAGGCTGATGCTTAAAGTTTATCTGGCTACAGTGAACCAGTATTAGTCACCCAATAGGTAACAGTGTGCTAATGGTATAAACTTTTGTAGTCTTAAGCTAGGTACTGGGAAAAGGAGAGTTATTTGCATAGATTTGAGGAAGAATGATGATTGATATGGAAGCATTTTCCTTGATTTTTTAATTATTTTAATACTACTTGTCAAATACAGTTTTTTCTTTTGTTTGCTTTAGTTGGCCTTTAGCCTATTTACCTCAAGAATGAACTGGAAACATCAAGAGCCAATCATACTTTTAAGGTGGTTTCATGAATTTGTTTTCTCATACATATTTTTTAAATCACCTTTTAAAGATATTTCTTTTAAAGTCTCTCACAGGACATAATAGAAGTATTTTTATTAGTACTCAAAGAAAATTACAGAGGTGTCATTGTGTTTATACAGTCCCGTTGAAACAACAGGCACATGCTCACTTTGAGATTTATCATTGAGTAGATTTACAAAAGTTTGCATCACACCTACATAATTCACATGAATTTTGTAGGAGCTTGCATGGTGGTCACTGATATAATAGTGAAGTGCATGGAGCTTTTAAACCAGGGGGCTTTACATATTGTAAGGTCCTAATCTTTCTAAGGAGGTATTATTGATAAGAAATGATAGATTTCAGTGGAGACAGAGTCTTACTGGGAAGATTAACATCAGCTTTATTCTTTACTTAGCTCCTTACAGTGTTAGTCCAAAGGTTGACAAGTCTCCATTCCACAGCAGCCCAGGATTCTTAAGTGGTGATATCATCAGTGAGAGAAGATAAAGATCGACTGAACTAATGTGCTGAGGCTAGTAACAATGTGGCAGAAGTTAAAATTTAAAGAGCTTTCATTCTTCTTTGTTTGATTTTTCACACTGCAATCTAAATTATTCCCTTATCTGATTGAAAAACCTTAGCATGATGGTGGTGTCTGCTTCATTTTTTTGCAACTTGAAAGAACATTAAATGCCTAAATCTTTCTACATCAAGAGAAAAATTACCTTGAAGTTGATCTGTTATGTGTTCAGATCTTTATAGCTGAATTGAGCTGGAAAAGCATACTTTAAAGGCAGCAAAATTATTGTGTAAGGTGTAGTGGTTACCAGCAAGACATAGAAGTGAAAAGTAAATTGAGACTTGTCTTAAAACTCCTACTCATTTTGAAAATCTCAGTCATGATGTTCTTATCTCTTTTTAACATTTAGCTTCTATCATATGCTAATATCTGGTGATACAGGTAGGTATATACTTGATTTAGTATTCTTATCTTCTAGGGCAAGTCAGAGAAGGGACTAAATAAAAGAAGAACCTTTGTAAATCTCATATTTCACCACCAGTGTAATAATTCTCCCTGAACCATTATTTGGTCTACTTTTAAAAGCACAAACCACCAACCTCTGAAGATCTTAGCTTTATCTCACAGCCTTTTATTAAGGCTTAATTTTGGATTGCTTTTTCTCAGACCTTGCAAGTAACATATTGATACGCATTTGAGATTTGTGATCTCAAGTAGCATGTGTAATATTCAGTGGTCTGGACAATAATTAAGTTTAAGATTTATGTATCATCATAATTAGTGGAATTCTGTTATTTTATGTGGAATAACTTTGGAATTTTTCCTCTAAAATTATTCAGAAAACACATTAGCAGTTACTTAATAATCACATTATGCCAATTGAGTATCCAAGAACTTTTAGATTTTTTCCAACATTTGTTACTTAGAATTTTAAAATTAAATAGATTCAACATGGCTGGACACTGCTCTGAGCTAGCTCACACACTTCAGCAATTAAAACATTCAAGCCTAACAGATTTTCATGAAAACCGACAAAGTTTTTTCTTTTTACTGTGTCACTGGTGCCAGACACTTATATTTCATGTATTTTTACCTTCAAATGTGAAACAGAAGAGCAAAAAGCTTCAATTTTTCTTTCTGACAGTAAGAGTACAGGAACGTGTTAAGAAAAGAGTGAGTCTATCTGAAGTAAGATTTGCTAACTTTACTTCTCTGGTTCACATTACACTGTGCAAAGAAGCTGTTCACCTCCCATTCTAAATCATTTTCATTTTACCAGCTGGAGAAGATCAGAATAAAATGGGCCCATCCCTTTTCTCAGTCCCTGGTGGTGATGATGATCCAGCATTTGTTTTTCATTCAAACCACATGTTGAATAAGTGAAAAAGAGGAAATACATGCTGGCCATAGGTCAGGTGCAACACAGAGTTTATACAGATTTATTTTCTTTGCAGCATCTGCAATCCTGCATTTAAAGCCATTGAATGTTGTTCTGCTTCCAGTTATTTTGAGGCAGGTTTTCTTATATAATGACATTTTGAGTTTTGGATTACCCTGCTGGCCAGGCATCCAGCCTCCAGAGCTGGAGGAACAGCCTGATTGTGCAGATGGAACTGCAGCAGACTGGCTCTCCAGAGCTCAAACTCTTGCATGATCTCATAGGGTGGAAGCTGACCCTCTTTGTTTCTGGCCTCAAATGAAGAAAGCTAAGCCAAAAAAAAAAAACAAAAAAACCAACCAAAAAACCCCAAAAAGCCCAACTGGAAAAGTCTTAGGGCGATAATGGGGAGTTGGGGTGAAGAACTCCTTGGGCATGTAGGAGAGAATAAGGAGGAAGGAGCACAAATATACTGCAGTCTACAACGTGAATTTAATTTTTAAGCAGATATAGATTATGAGCTGCAGGTTTGAGTTTTCTCACAGTGTTACAAGTTACATGCTCATTTAATTTATACTCCATTAGAACTGCAATGCTCATTGCTTATGATTGAAGGAGCATCAGGAAAAGTGATTATATAAATTGATATCAGCTTTATTTGTTGTCTTTATTATTCACACACTTCTAGTCGTGTTTTAATAGCTTTGACTAAATTATAAATGATGTGCAGTTGGTTAGGGATTTGAAGGCAGTAATTTCACATTCTCTTAAATGTGCCAGCCAGCCAAAACTCAGTATGCATTTACAGCAGCTATTTTGCAGATTTATGGCTAATATTTTTTTCTGTATTTTTTCTTATCACTACAATTTATTCTCACTTTTCTTCAACTTGTCAGCATTACAATGTATGTAGAATGAGAATTAATATCTTACAATGGGATGAATTCATTTTTACAAGAATCAAGTTGGGAAAAAAGTGAATCCCAAATGGGCATGAGGGGGTGGGAAGAAAAAAAAAAAGGCATTCTTCACAATAATAATAATGAGGCACTGGAGGAGGTTGTCAGCAGAGGCTGTGCAGTCTCCACTGTGAAAAGTGTTTAAACCTTGAGTGGAAGAAGTCCTGAGCAACTTGATCTCATTGTGAAGTTTGCCCTGCTTTGGCCTGGATGTTGGACTAGATGACCATTGCAGGCCTCGTGCAGTCTAAATTTTTGTAAATTTAAATCACCAGAGTTAAGTCTGAGCTGTACAAAGGCTTGGACATAGTAGAAGGGAAAAAAGTCCCTATGTCCTTTCTGTTCTTCAGAGCTATAAACATGCCTTTTAGATTACTGAGGGAATGCAGTGGGAACGGTGAGACTATCAAATGTCACAGCAGAGACTTAAGAACCCAGTTTATGGACAAGTATCTTAACAGATATTTTATATGAGCAGTGAGGAATTCTTGAATCCTCCTTTTGTAATTAGAATGATTCACCTTTTTTTTAACTTGATGATGATGTTTTAGTCTCGTTCAATATGACAGCTTGTGATTTTTTTTGTTGTTTTGCCTTTTTTCCCCCCCAATTTCCATTAGGAATAGGAGGCCTGCAAGATTTTGTGCTGAAGTCTGCAACACTGTCGACATCACCTGCTTGTCCACCATTTACACCTCTCAACTTCGAAGCTACCCCGATTGTGCGAGTGGCTGTTGAACCAAAACATCCAAGTAAGCTTCAAGGAGAATGGGGATGGTAACTCCAGCTCAGTGTGGTGGCAGTGCAACTTCCAGCCCTTAGGGATGTGGCTAGTTTGTGAGCTAGCCAGTGAATCAGAGACTTGCCCAATGTAAAATAAACGTGTAGGTTGCCTGGAGGGCAGTGTGAGTCGTTCCAGCTGCCTTGCTCCTGGCTCAGTAGGTGAGCACACAGGAGAAGTTGCTGTGTCCGTTTGTGACAGCTGTTCATAAGTCAAACACTACATGGGCTAACAGTTCAGTGTTCCTTTTCTGAGAAGGTGAGCAGATGTGTGGGTTCTCATGTCTGCTGCTGTTCTTTTATGTGTGTCATTAAACTTCTGCTGCAGATCTGCAGTACTGCTTCTCCTTGATGCCCCCACCCCACCTCCTGCAAAACAGAGTGGCATACCTCTGGCTTTATTTGAGTTTCAGCCCAATTTCCATTTATTGTAACATTGGTAGAACCAAAATAACTGGCTTTATGTTCAGTTGCAAAATACTCTTAACACTAAGATTACATGTTTTTTTAGAGAGCTATTGGACAGCTTGGCAGCTATTTGTTTCATGTTTGAGTAACAGATAATCATATACTGTACATCCTACATTTGTTAAAGCAGTTTTGAAAGTATTGGAAATGACTGGTTCTGCTGAGTGTAGTATTAAGTTCAGAATATTAAAGGAATGTAATTGTAGAACTACTGACCAGTTTGGGGGTAATTTTTGTTCATTAAGAAATGAAGCTGGATCATTTTTGTGCTATTACTTAGTTTCTCCTCCTCAGTAACTTGAGTTTATGATCTGAACTAAATCTTTGAGGGGGACAGAAGCCTATGTGCAGAAGTTTCCTGAAAATCCACGGTTGCTTGCAATAATAGGAACACAAGCAAAATGTGGCCATTGCAGTTGCCCAGAGAGCTCTCTATAGTCTTGAGGTGGCCCTCACACGTTGTCACATGTGTGCAATGCACTGCCACAAAACTGCCTCAAAACTGCATCTGCTTATGTGGAAAAAATTACTCATATAAATTACTTCCCTATGTACATTTTACAAAATTACTGCATATCTTCACACTCATGTCAAAATCCTCCTGTATGATTGCCATAAGCTCCAAAAAATAAAAAAAAGTACTCATCACTCTGTGAGCTTAAGTGCAGAGACAAAGTTGAAAGCTCTTTTTCAAATGTGTTGGCCATGTGAAGTAACACTGCAGTATTTCTACTTTCTGTTTATTTTTTTGTTTGTTTTTCAGGGATACTTTTCTATTACACCCTTACAAGCTCAGCAGTAAATAAACAATATCATATTTCTTTTAATAGTCTCCAAGTGAATGACAAGTTTAATGTCACTCTTCCTTCTGAATATGAATATACATTCCTGGAAACCCCTTGGGTATTCTCTACTGCGTCTGTAAAATAAAAAAAGAATTCATAATTAATTTCTTTAAATTGTGTTCATTATGAAAGGCTGCTGACATGAGGTGTTTATGCATAGCTTTGATGTAATCTAGCCAAATTTGACTCAGCCGTGCTTGTTCATTCTCCATTAACTTTAAGACAGCTCTTTTTAAACACCTTCATGTTAGGGACAGCTGTGATTTATTTCACTGAAAAGCTCTCACATTCTTGATTTCTCCTCTTTTTAGATTTTAATTACTTTAAAGCTTTCTCGTAGCTTACAGCTACTTTAGAATCCTTCCTGTGTTTTATTTGCAGTTATGCCTTCTAAGTCATTCATATGGAATATTTTTAGTAAAGTTAATGTTATTTATGTATTCAGAACATTTTAAGCATTAGCAATTTAAAAGTTGCTACACTTAGTTATGAATGATTGCAAGGAAATGAAACTATTTACTCAAAGATGACTTTAAAAATTTGTGATAGATAAGAAAGGTTATAATTTGATAATTTGTGAAAATGAGGAGTTCATTTTGATAAAATTCAGAGGTTTTATTGGGTGTGAGCTGTTCATGAGCTGTATCTGAAGTTGTGTATAGGAAGCAGCATAGCATAGCCATAGTCAATAGGAGACTTGTTCTACTGAACCTGCTGTAAAGCTGTGTAAACAAAAAATGTGCAATCCATTGAAGTGTGGTGTTATATGGTTATAATTGCATGATGTGGATTATCTCATCAGTACATAAATTGTTGGTGACAAATTCTGAGTGCAGCTTATGTTTTCAGTTGCTGCTCTTAAACCACGCTGCTCTGTGTGACTCACAAGCAGAAAATTGCCCACTGAAAGTTTTTGCATATTCGTAAAATACTTAACTTGTGTTCAGGCTTCCATAAAAATGACTGTTACTATTTCTCAGTTTAAGTCTATCCTATTTGGATCGACTTTCTTTCCCAGTATTCCTTTGTTAATAATATCCTATTTTGCCAGGTGATATGCCTCAGCTGGTCAGAGGGATGAAGCTTTTAAACCAAGCTGATCCATGTGTGCAAGTTTTAATCCAGGAGACAGGAGAACATGTGCTGGTGACAGCAGGAGAAGTTCATCTTCAGCGCTGCTTGGATGACCTGAAAGAAAGGTTAGAGGGGCAAGGAGGAAGAAATATTTTTAGTTCAGTAGGTGTCTGTTGTATTTCTCTGTCAGATGGATATCTTTGATTTATATTCTGGTAAAATAGAGCTTTATCCACAAACAGGTTTTTTACCACTGAGTCATAAATATACCTTTTTGTAGCTATAAAATTATCTGCAGTTGGGCAGAAGCCACTAGCTTATCACTTCTATACCTCTAACACACACTTGGGGCACTTTCTAGAAATTACAAATTGCAGCACTTTCAGGAGTCTAATTAAGAATGTGATGTGGCATTTGTACAAAATAAAAACTGAGGGGAATCATGTCTTATAAATGAACTCTGAAAAATTACAAAGCACCAAGACCAAAATTGTATGTGTACACTTTATCATGTGCATTTTCTCATTGACTTTTTTTTCTGAATGTTAATCTGTTCTCATTCATGAGTAGTATTTTTTGCAAGCACACATGCATATGTTTAGTATCTTCTAATGTTTCTTCAAATGGCAGAAGAACAGATGTCTGAAACAATCCCTTCCTGTAACTTCATTTACTAAAACATTTCTGGTACTTCTGCCACATATATTTACTGGCATTGTCTTTCTAAACCAAAGAGCAAACCTGATGAATGGTTGGATATTTGTCTTCCTGTACCCATACTCATTTCAGTTAATATCAGTAGTACTGTAATTTCTTAAGAAAATTAGACTGGATCACTTGTAAAACTGGATGTATTTTTTAGTGGTTATTCTCACTACAACTTAGTGCAATGTATTTTTACTGCTTCTAAAAACATAGTATTATTTATTGATTTTGCTCAAATGTAATGTATTTAGGCAAAACTGGTTGTGCCTGTCTTTAGCTGCAGTTTGCATAGCAGGATTATATTATTGGCAATGGTCCAAATTGGAAAAAAAAAAGATAAAAAAATACTCCATGACAGGGTAATGGGATTATAGTGAGCAGCTAGTAGGACTTACTTACATACATTTATGTACATCTACATTCCTAACCTTTTGTTTCATGTACATAATTTTGGAGGGTTTTATGAGTTGTCATCTAATTTGTCTTTTGTTAAGAGAATGATAGCCTGTCAAGAGTGACCATTTTGTATCCCTGTGCTTGTGGCATTGTGAGCAGAAACAAGAAACACCTGGAAACACAGACAGGCAGGGCTCCCACCATTGTCCTGCCGGACTGTGGTTCATGATTTCTCAGTTGGGTACCAGCTCCCAAAAGGAGTTGGGAGCAGGTTGTGTTCACTGTACAGCTCATGCTGTTCTAGATCTCTCAGGCTTTGGCATATTCTATTGCCATCCCTCGCACACCAGCTCGTGGTGATGCCTTGAAAGCCTGCCTAGAACAGAGGTTAGGCAGTGTTAAAGCGGTAAATAGGTATTTATTAAAAGGCCTTCAAAGGGTGGGCCTTGGGCAGTGCAAGAGCCTGGCCCAGGCTACACCAAGATGGACAATGGGTCACACATTTTCACACTTTTGTAAGTTTTGATGATTTACATATTGGGGTTAATAGTCGAATTGTAGCTTCAGGTTATGAAGTCCCATCCTCCCAGATTGCTCTCCTCAATTCGTTGTTGTTTATATTTTCTTGGGCCTGAAGCTGCAACAGTGTCCTTGGTTCTCTGTTAAACTTTAAACTTTTCCCAGTGCTTCATCTTCTCTGGGCATCTCCCTGTGCGAGCAGATGTGCTGGCTCACACCAAGTGTCCATCTCTGTACCGTGTCTGAGCAGTGTGGCCAGCAGCAGGGATAGGAGGAGTAAAATTGGAGTAACTGTGATGCTTTCCAAGGCCTCTGTCATTTTCAGTCCAGGGCCCTTTGTGGTTTGGTTGTCAGTTAATCCTGGTCAGCCTTTCCCATGCCCCACGTGGTTTTGTAGGTCTCTGCTGCACCCTTGAACATCGGAAGGCTTCTTGTGCTTGTGTTCCTTTGATCATCTTTGTTCTCAGTTTTTTCCTAGGTCTGTTTCATTTGAAGGCAGAGAACAGCAGCACACAGTTTCCAAGATGTGGGTGAACCAGTGATTTATGCAGAGGAATAGCAATGCTTTTGCTTTTATTTTCTTCAGTTCCTTTCCAAATATTTCTGAAGACATAAAAGGCAGTGCTTCTTTTTTGAAGTACATAAAATTTGAGCTTGAAATGCATTACCTAGTAATCTGTGTTGCAATCAGATTTCTTCATGAACATCTGTTCCATGTTAAGGCCATTTTCCTACCTCCCACCCCCAAGTTTAAAATTTTCAAGGTTTTAAACTAATTCTTAAACTTTGTTTTGCAGGTTTGCAAAGGTGCAGATTAGTGTATCTGCTCCTATTATACCCTTCCGAGAGACCATAACAAGACCTCCCAAAGTCGATATGGTGAATGAAGAAATAGGAAAACAGCAGAAAGTTGCTGTCATACACCAAACAAAAGAGGACCAAAATAAAATTCCTGAAGGAATTCAGGTTGATTCAGATGGGCTTGTCACAATTAATACTCCAAATAAACAAGCTACTCTCAGTGTAAGAGCAATGCCTCTTCCTGAGGAGGTAACTCGACTTCTTGAGGAAAACAGTGACTTAATTCGAACTATGGAACAACTCAACACATCTCTGAATGAAGATAAAAAAACACATGAGGTAAATCAGAAGACTCTTGATAGAATCAAAGAATTCAAAGAAAAATTGGAGAAAAGCCTTCAGGGAAGAAAGTGGAGAAATGCTGTTGATCAGATCTGGTCCTTTGGACCACGGAAGTGTGGGCCTAATATTTTGTTACATAATTTTGGGGGCTATAAAAGGTCTGTGTGGCAGTGCCTTGGGAACTCTGTGAAAGAAGTAGGTAAATACAGAGACTTTGACAATAGCATAGTAAGTGGATTTCAGCTGGCTACACTTTCAGGTCCCATGTGTGAAGAGCCTCTCATGGGTGTTTGCTTTTCAGTGGAAAAATGGGAAATAAATAAAGCTGGGGATTCGGATTCGCTGTCAAATAGTAGGCAGGATTCAGGGGAACTGGATGCCACAGAACATCAGCAAAATGAAGACAATACTCTAGCAAGCAGTTGCACTGGTGAAGGTCCCAGTGCAAATGAAGACCAGGACAGGAACCAAAGTGTCACAGACTCACCTGAGAAAATGAGTAAACACAAAGGAGAATCACTGCTTGCAGATTGTTATGGCCCTTTCTCTGGACAGCTGATTGCCACCATGAAGGAAGCCTGTCGTTACGCTTTGCAGGCAAAACCGCAGAGGCTCATGGCAGCCATGTACACCTGTGAAATCATGGCTACTGCAGAAGTTTTAGGTAAGACCGGGAAAATAAACCTTTACCAAGAATTTGCCTTCTGATTTCCAAGGTGAGGTTTTATAAATGACACTGAATCAGAAGGTATAACTTCATTAAAGGTTTTGTCAGGAGTGTTTTATAGTTCTCCAGTAGACTCTCCAATGACTTTCTAATGCCTGTAATATTTACACTATTCTGAATGAGAACTCAGCATTCTTCTTGCTTATCTGAACCATAGGCATAAAGAACAATGCTACACCTTTTTGAAATGCAAGATACAAAATACTGTCTTTCTATGAAGTTTTTGTAAGACCAGCTTCAGTAACCATGAATATCAGTAGTGTGAATCATAATTAAGCGTAAGTTCCATGAAGAGATGGGAAACCTCTCCTGTTTATGCAGTGCAAGGTCTTAGTAAATGCCATATCAAGGTCTTTTAATACACTAATATAGAAATAAAATCAGGAAAAGGAGTATTAAATTATTGTTGCAGTCCAGTTGGTAATTATGTGTTTTTAAGTAGCATCTGTATACTCTGGTATGAAGTTGCTCAACCCAGCACATGCCAAATGGTGTCACTTATATTACCTTACCCCTTACACCTACTTAGATTTGTTTTTATGACCTACTTATGACACCACTTAACTGTATTTGTTCTTGGAGTTTTCCATGGGAGTTGTTTGCACACTGAATCTGATCCAAAGCACCAAGATTTTCTTTAAAACTAACTTCCAATGGTGTCAAGCTATCAGCAATTTTACTTTGGCTGTACTAATCATGCCCCAAATTTCAGCATATCCCACATACAATAATTAAATACTTGGTTACTTGTAAAAAGATCTCAGCTGTTGTGCACACAATCATTGGACACACAGTCCCAAGACCAAAAATTACAGTTGTTGTAATGAAAAGAAATGCCTTTTGAGTGAGCAGCTGTTTTGTGCAGATGCATGGTGCTGTTCTTTGCTGGGGGGGTACCCTGTAGTAGGCCTGGTAAAGGATGTGCTGCCATGGGTTTATGGGCACATTGCCCTCAACATCCCCTACTATGGCAGGCAAGTTTGGCAGTTCAAACTCTTTTCTAATGTGTAAGATTACTAATAGCTGTCAAAGCTGGACTGTGTTTTGTTCCATGTTGCTGTTCCAGAAGCAGATTGGCACAGTACTTCTGAGTCTCTATATCAAGCTATAAGCAAGCTACCAAATTTTAAACCTCAAAAGCACTGTAAAATTGCTGTTTTCCAAAATCATCGCTACCCAAAAAGCATGATTGTTTACAGTGAAGTAATAAACATGCATTGGCTTATCAATCGTGCCATAAACCCAAATGGAAACATGGCTTTTTAATGTGTGTGTATATATATATATATATATATTTAATGAGTGCAATTTAGGACTCAGACATGCAAACGAATTAATACAGTCTAATGAATGTGAATTGTGTTGTAATAGCCATGGCCATGCACTTAGTTCATGACAAATTCATGGGTTTAATTTTTATTGTGGAAACTTAAGCTGATAAATTACATCCTCATTAGAGGGAGTGAAAAGCAGGCCTTCTGTCCAGTCAGGCTTGGCAGTTGACATGTGTCAAACCACTGGCTTTTGTATCTTTATTCTTTTCTTTGACATTCCATACATTGATATCCTGTGAAGTTTAATATGTCTCCAAATAGATCTGGTTGTTTCTAAGATGGTAGCTTCTGGGAAAGTGAGGTCTTCTGTTCTCAGAATATAAAACTTTTTCCGTCAGACTTTTCTGACAGTGAAAATAACTTGAACTGAAGCAGAAGAGAGGAGTGTTTTTAAATGGTTTTCTTGTGTGCTTATTATCTTGATCAACACAAATGTCTATAAATTTGTCTATAAATTACTTTTAAAAACATGATACCTACTATGAAGTCAAACCTGGGCATTTTCACAGCTGCTTTCATGACCTATACACTGTATTTCAATAGATTGAATATTAACTTGCGATGGAAAATTGAAATTATCTATGACTAACTTAAGACTGAATTTATTAACAAACCAATTGAACTCCTTAAACATAATAAATATGTAGTATTTCAGATAAACTATTTTTTTTGTGATTAGAATAGCACTGCACTGTCTGGGACAAGTACCACGTAGGGATATGGTGACCCAAGCAAATTTCTAACAGTAACTTGGATACAATTCCTAAAACACAGTAATATTTCTTAGTAATGATTCTCAAATATTTGGTTATAAGAAAAAAAGCAAGTTAGGCACATAATCTGGCAAAGTGCCTTTTTAAAACAGTCATATGATTGTATAAAAGGGACATGGATGGATTCACTCAGCAGTAATAATGTATCAAATGTTACTCAGATGGTTCTGCATATTGTATAGCAGAGTATGTTGTTTGAATGTATTGTGTCCATTTGATTGATTGACCTACAAAAAGGAATTTTAGCCAAAAAAAGTCAAGCATTTTACTAAAAGCTGAACCTTCCTGAACAGATATTGATGTATTTGTCTTCATGTTGCAGGCTGTGAATATGTTGGTGAGCTGATGAGAATTGTGTCTCTGCAGGTCGTGTGTATGCTGTGCTGTCCAAAAGGGAAGGCAGAGTGCTACAAGAGGAGATGAAAGAGGGGACGGATGTGTTTATTATTAAGGCAGTCCTGCCAGTAGCAGAGAGCTTTGGCTTTGCTGATGAAATCAGGAAGAGAACCAGTGGCCTGGCCAGTCCACAGCTGGTGTTCAGCCACTGGGAGGTAAAAATATCTATTCATTCCATCTGTTATGGTGATCTATTTCCTGTAGATGTGGCAGACTGGAATAATAAGCAAAAAAAGGTTAAGTTTTGGTCAAGATTTTTGATGAATTCCTTTTTGAAATGAGAAAAAAAGCCTTAAATTATTTCTTTTTGTAGATATGCTGTTCAGAAATGTATTTATATTTTGTTTAGATGGGGTGCTTTTTATTTCAATAGAAAGTAAGTCTTTCAAAATGAAACTGCTTCTTTGTAGATGTGTTTTCCTGAATTTATGTACCTTTTTTCCTGAGTTCTCTGGTAAACTTGTTTGGGGAATGGGAAGAAAACCAAAACCACAAAACAGCCCCAACCTACCACTAACAGAAAATAAATGTATCAATAAATCTAATGCACATGAAAGTTAACCTCTTAAATTCTAGCAGGCACCTTCCATATTCCAAGCCAACATAAATTTTCATGCTTAAAAGGCAAATCGAATAGATTTCATTCTTTCAAAATTAAGTCTGCTGATAGTAAGTAGTGGTGTCCTCAAAATCATTCCTTTAGGTCATCCTTGTCACTTCAAGAAATGAAAAGTTGAATGTGAAGGTGTAAAGCAAGTAGGAAGTGGGAAAACTGATCAGGAATGTCATCAGCTGAAAGTGCAGTGTAGTTTGTTCCTATGATGTGGAGAGTAGATCTTCGGGGAGAAAAAGAAAAGGCTGTGAATCAGAGCTCCATGTTCAAGACAAACACACCTGCATTGTTGAGCTCCTCAGAAGACTCCACTGAAGAAGCTAAAAGTGGCTTCAAGGGCAAAAATCAGTGGGTATAAACTTTTCACCTTAAATTTTTCAAATAACTTCCAAGTGTAGGTTTTTCTAGGTTTGATTGGGGGATGTTTGTTTGTTTGTTTGTTTTGGTCAAGTATTCCTTTATTTGATGTTAGAAAACAATAGACTCCTTTGTAAATGGATGAAAAAAATCTTCGTTTGTTTGATCTTCTGATTTATTTTGTCACCTCAAATGTCAAGTCTCTGAGTACAACCAACTGTAGATTTTTGAGGTCAGTGACACTCCCTGCAGTTGCCAGCTGGGCTGCTGACCAATGTTTCCCTGAAGTATGTTCTGCTTTTTCTCATGATGTGGATTCTTCATCCACAGCTAAGTTGTCTCCCTTGGTAGTATCTGTAAAATACTCCACTAACTGTATTTCTTTGTTAGTAACTGTGGTAACTGCGTCAGGAATTTTATGTGGATGATAATGGAAAAGGAGGACCTCTGCAAACTGGCCACATGCTGGCAGAAGAGTTGGGAAGAGTATTTGAAAGAGTACTTGAAACAGTACACTTGGAAAAGTACATGATGTCTTGCTTGGCAGTGGTACCTTACTGGTGTTCGGAAATGCAGGCACCAAGGACTTAGCTCTCCTCCCTGATACTGATTTATTTAATCTTCTTGTAGCTAAATCCAACTTCACATAGAACCACGAAAGGAAAAACAGCTGCACGGAATGCAAAAAGAGATAAAAAAGGACAACTCTTCACAGATGGTGTACACACAAAGAAATAGATAAACTGCATCTTTTGAGTACAGTTACATATTTTGGATCTTGTTTACAGCCAGTTACATATAAGGTACCTCAAACCAGTGAGTGTTGGCTGTACTGTGTACAGTAATCTTGTCAGTTCTGGGTTGTCTCCTCTGAAGTGCAGCTGGTGAGGTTTTGTGGCTTTAGTGGTCTTTTGTCTGAACCTCTGACATCAGTGCCCTGCAGGAATATCAGCCAGAAGGACGTCAGTTCCAGCTAACCATTGTTCTGTGCCAGTTTCTTTAGGATTTGTAGCTCCTGGGCTCCCAAGAACCCTGTGGCTCTCAGGCCTCCCCTTCTGTCTCCAAGCCTTGGCGTGTACATTAATTCTCAGATGCTACGAATTTCACATAAGGAAATATTCACACATCATTGTAGGTATGCAGAGGACAGGGAGATTTGAACAACTGGCTACATTTTCGAACACTGACCTCTGAGGGAGAATATAATTGCAGCTAGTATGTTAAATGCATTGGTAGTAGGAAAATTACAGTGTAAGCCAGTCACCTTTCCACCTGGGGAATCTGTCAGTGGGGAAGGGTTGTTTTTTTTGTCTCCATGAAAGCCATGCTCACATACTTTTGTGATAAAATAAGCTACTAGTAGTTATCTCTCTGCAGTGGTAGCAGAAGGAGTGCATGTTACTTTCACAGCATCAAGACAATTTCTAAATAAATACAATTTTCAGAATCTCCAGTGTTACTATGATAGAGAAACCATGAGAAATGGTTTCTATCTCAGCTCCTGTTTCTTCTTCCCTTTGAATTCTGCACAAAGTTGCATCAGGTGTTGTGGATGACTTTGACATTGTCACTTTACTGATAAAGTATAGTGTGTATATCTACATGATAAACACCAGCATTTTATTTGAATCCCTACTATTTAATGCATCATTGTGTAAGATAATATGTGTGAACTTTATGTAATTTCAAACTGTTTCTTCCTTAGTGTTAAAGCTGTGTTACTGAGAATGTGGCTGCTGCTTTAACTCCACACTCTCCAAACCCTTCCATGGCATTCTGAAGGAACTCTGTGCTGCTGGTGTTTTCTTAGTGTGCTCAGCTCATTACCTGAGTACCTGACACATGTCTTTGTCTACACAAATTCCTTATAATGTGGTGTTAACCCCATTTTACACAAAGTGAAATAGACAGTTTGGGAAATTTTTAAACTTCCAAACACTTTGTGTCATGGAAATCACATGCACAGAGTATGTTTAAAGAATTGAGGTTTGAGTTCACTCTTTTATTATATTTCATTACCATGATTTGTAGACCCTAAACACAGGAAGGTCAGTGATAGAGCCTACATTTAAATGAAGCCATTTTTGTCTCTGTGGAAATGATACTGCCTTAAAAAAAAAAAAAAAATCAGTTAATGAATGGATCTTGTGTAGTTCAGATTGCTCCAGCCCCAAGGGATGGAACAATACATATATCAAGGTCTATCTTGTCAGATACTCCTTTCTTATTAATTTCTTCTGGCATGCTTATGCAATTTATTCCTGCCTGTAAAGGACAGCACCAAGTAGCCATTAGTGGGAGCTTTCAGTTTAGTCCCAGCTTAGTTTTAAAAGTTAGGCAAATGTTAGATGTGTTGGGTTTACTTGGCAGTACTTTCTTAGATTTCAGTATAAATTTTCTTATTTAATTGTTAGTTTAAAATACTTAACTTTGGGATAATTATGAACTAGTTGTATTTTTTTTTAACTTTGAATTAACAATACATCTTCAGTTAATGTATGTTTTTGTTTGAGCCTGTTTCTTTTGTTCTCAGTTCTTTGCAGTTAAATATTTTACTCAGTCATGTTATTTTATCTTAATCATAAGGTTTTGAACAAGAAGGTATTTGTGATTGCACAATCCTTAAAATAATGGAACTCTCATCCCATTTGGGACATCTGTGTTAAAAGTAAAAAAAAAAGAATGCATGTGGCTCTATTCAGATGCTGATTGAATTTTCAGCAAGAATTGTCAAAGACATCTACTAGTTTTAAAGTTGGGAAAAGTGTAGTGTTCCTGTTAAATCACATCTTTTAAATTGTGTGAAGATCAGCTATTAAACATACTTATATTCTTGAGGGGGGCATGAGTGAACTGTAAACACATTTAATCAGAATTCTTTGTCATTATCCCTTCTAAGTAGAATAGTGCCTAGAACGTGCTTCAGGGCTCTGGAGAAAGGTAAGAGAAGGGCTGTGTGTGATAATTGCTAGGAACATGAGACTTCTGAATCTGGCAGTTTCATATTCTGAATTTTAATTCCTGCCTTTCGAATTGCAAGTCATTTTACAGCTCAGAAGATGAGGCTTAATATAGAAGTTGCTGGATGAGATTGTTAGGCTTGCATTAAACAGGAAGCTGGCTGAGGTAATGAGAGAGAATCTATTCTAGGTTTGTACTGTAATTTTACATACATTATTGCACCAGTGACAGTTTAGGCACATAAATGAATTCGAGGAGTAACCTGGAACCTTTCAAATATGAAAAGCTCATTGTTTTGGCAAGGACATCTGAAGCTAATTGAAACAGTAAATAGAAGTGATAGGGGTGTGGCTTTAATTATCTTTCTCAATACATGTTTCTTAAGTAATAGGAAAAAATGCAGCTGTAGAGCCACACATCTCCTTTTCTTATTTCCAGTTACCAAATTCCTGTTAACGGCTCCTGGCTGAAGTCAAGGCTAAAGCTGTCGCTACTTGAGACACAAATAAGGGGTGATGCTCCTGAGCCAAAATAAACTTGTATGAGTTTATAGCTAACTGTGTAAATGTTCATTATTACAGTATTCCTTGGAAGAGGAGTTCTTGTATCTAACCAGACATTTTCAGGCCTTCGCCCAATTATATATTGTGAGTAGAAGCTCTGAACTGGATAGATTTAGATACTTCTTTTACTTGCAGGGTATCTGCATGCCCAGTACATTCATGTAGGGTGTTCTCAGTTCTGGAAGCACACTGCCAGTACCCAAGTGGCCTCGAATTTGGCTGTGCTCAGTGCAGAACCACTTGTGCAGCATTACTCAGCATATTACCTACGGTTTTCTTGAAAACAGCAGGTAGCTATTCACATACACCTCTGCACAGTTCTGCTATTTTGCCTTAAATTAAGTTTACCCTAGAACTTTTTAGTTCTCAGGGCCACTTCAGACATCTCAGACGTGCATATCAGCTGTGCCTTTTTCAGATGCATAGTCTTTGTCAATGTCATTGTCATTACTAGGTGATGGACACCACTTGAACTGTAAATGCTCTTGAAATACCTTTATGCCATCAAATTTTCAAAGGTAGAAAGGGTTCTGATCCACTGTAGCCCATATCATCTTTGAAATTGTGCATAATAGTTCTTTTGATTTTTTTTAAACTAAAATACAAGAAAGAACTTCTGGTGTTATGTTTTTCCTGGCTTTCTGAAAGCTGCTGGTGGTAGTGCCCAGTCACACTGACTTTAGTGTTTCTTGGGATGTCTTACTGAGCAGTTCACAAAGGCCATGATGTTGCTTGCTGGTCTTAAAATCTCCATCAGACAGTGTAAGACTGCTCTTTCTGTTCATGGTCCAGCTAAAGCATTTTCCACATTGATGATATTTGGCTCAAAAGAAATTTTCTGTCTTCACCAGACAGTAAGGACCAGTAGGGAAGATGCTACCGAGAGCATGGCAGTGTTCCCAAATCTGCCTGACCTTTTAGATGAACTAGGCAGATCCCTTCTGTTTGCTTTTGATGCTTCTCTCAACCTTGTTTTGCATGATTAGGCTGCCTTAGGCAGAAACTGTCTCTTACCATCATTTTGTGAAATACCCTAGACAATGGGACCAGGATCCCTACTGGAGCCATCTGGGTGACGCTGAAATGCAAATAATAAATCATCCTCAAATTAAGCCTTAAAATTCCAAGTTCTCTTGAATTGCAAGTGGTCTGCTCTAACTCATGTCTTACTGAAAGGCTTGATTAGCTTACATAATCATTTGCAGGATTAGTACACACTCCATCATCTATCAGTATTGACACAGTATGCTCGTAGTAGTTCTATTTTTATTGATTATTATTACAGGTATTCAGATTATGTCTCTCAGTGAGATACAAGCATTTATAGCTTGAATAATTAATGTGTAGTTGTTAAGCTAAAAGAGAGTGACATCTGTTTTGCCTGTGCTACTCTGCATGCTCTTACTAAACAAGTCTTAGGAGACTTCATTGTTTGGGTGTGTTGGTTTGAATAGTTGTTATATTTAATGAAACATTTTGCTTTAGAATGGTTTCTTCTTGTAAAGAATACTCTTCACTTACAATATTTGAAGTAATCTATTTACTTCTTTTGAAATACCTAATCCCAGCTGACTACATTATAAACAGTTTTATTTATACCTAAAGTGGGTTCTGCAGTGAGCAGTGGAACACACTTCATGCATTTGATGGGGACTTTTTATTTTTCTTATAAGCATAATGAATTCTACAGATGTGCTTATTGTCATACTTTAAATTATATCACCCAAGACTTCTAGGAAATAAATCAGTGAAGATTAATTTAAAATGTTCCTTAATTTCAATGCTCCTTTAATAGGAACATTTCCATCACTTAGGCATTGTGCTTGCAATAACAGATCTAAAAACTGTATCAGCTGCAGTGCACTGATTCATTTCCCTGTGTTGCATTTTATATGGCTGCATTTAGAGAAGATGCTTGTTTTCTAATAGAATAAATGCTGCTCCAGTGATCCACTGCACGGATCTCGATTTAGAGTTCACTTTTTAAAATAAATGTCTTTCAGAAGAGCCTTGCAGATCTATAGAAGTACTCGGTTGTGTTAAAGAGGAAGCACTTTGTCATGTACACTTGGAGGAGAAATTGTGTGTGTGCTGGGCTGTTTGCAGTTAAGGCTGAGGGTGTCCCTGTCAGAGAGTTCTGGTGTTGAGTAATAAATAACCACTGGCTAGTTCATGCTGTTAAAAAGAAAAATTCCTAAGTCCTAAAAAAAATTTCTGGAGAAAAGGTGTGCTGAATTTGCCAGTTACCAAGTGACACACAGTATGGTGGTGTTTGAAAATGTACTTTATCATAATGCTAACAATACCATAATACCGTTGGTTTTACAGAGTCTTATTCCTAATATTTGTGCATCTTGACCTCTTCTGTCTGTTCTGCTTGGGACATAAGATCTGGCTGTGGTAATTTTCTTTTCCCCAATGCTCAGTGGTTCCCAGACACAGAACACACTGGCAGAGTGAGAGAGAGGCAGACCTTTGATAGAAGGTTAACTGAATTGCTTCAATCATTTAAAGATTTTTTAGCTGTAGAAGGCATATTATTTTGAATGTCCAGTTCCCTTTTGGTTGAAGTTTTTGTTTAGTCTTAATCTTAGGCTGTATGTTTTAGTTTTGTACTGAAAAGAGTAGTATATGGAAATATTTAAATAATTTAAAATCAAAAGTGGCATGCAACATAGAATAAGTAATGTTTCTCAGTGTCTGTTCTGCTTTGATCTTGTGGATCTTTCAGGATCCACAGTAAATGGCCTCTGTGAAATAACTATACCATATTCCACAAGGAATGGTTCCTTTAGAATCTAATTCGTCACTGAGGGCTTCATCCAGACAAAAACTCAATTTCTGTTACAAATTCCAGAACCATTCGTGTGTAGTTCCTGTGGATACAAACAATAGCTCAGGACCTAAAAAGCTTCTTAGCTCTGATTCCAGGAAACCCAGACCCACCATTCTGACAGTTCCCATTGTAAGGAAATTGATGACAATGCATTGGGATCGTTCTCCTTTTGCATGCCTGCACTGTATTAACAGAGCACAGGGAATGATGGATGCCACCTGCTATAAACATTTGCCTTGATGCATTAACATGATATGAATAAAGAGGAACAGTCTAGTTTGTGCCTTTGCCTTCACTCACAGAATCAGAACTTTCAAAAAAGAAAAACTTCCTCCTTTTTTGTTTGGATCACTGTGTCAGTAACACTGCTGTGTGTCATAGTAGGGTTACAGTGACTTCCTACAGATGATAGCCCAGGTTCCTCTTTCCCATTGCTTACCATGGCATGGTAACTCCTCTGCTGATTAATTCATCTTTTGATCTACACCATTTAGGTGGGTGTGGTCCTCTAACAGAAATTTTCTGAAGCCACCAGATCTTGCTCTGGAAGCCCTGTGTAGTGGCTGAATTATTTAGGCAGGTTGATAAGCCAAGCTATCTCCTGAGGTAGTTCTTTGAAACCTAATTAACCTCTTTGCAGCACTGCTCTGCTTCATGTAGCTGTTCACTCAGGATTCTGTAACCCTGTGCTGAAATAGGTTTACCCTTGCTGGCTAATAAATACTAAATAGTACATTTAAACCTGCTGTTATGCTAACTTCCCTGAGACCTGTTGAAGCAAAAAGAATTCTTGTTAGTGGAAAAAATACCCAGTGCAAAACTTTAGTAGAGCAAGTCTTTCATCAATTATTGAAAGAGCCAGTCTGTCAAACTTGGGGATTTTCTTAGACATCCATCACTACAGTATCTAAATATTTATGGGTAGATTAGATCTGTAAGTTCAATTCTGTATACTTTTGGACTCCTCTGTTACATTCATTCTTCAAGAACCGCTGTCTCACTGTTCTCTCTGGGCATAATTTCTCGCCATATCTTGCCAGTTAAAAAAAAGTCATCAAAGGGCATAGTAACAGTCTTTAACTTACCAGTTTGTAGCTGTATAAGCCTCCCTCAGCAGTACAGTCTGAAGCAAATCCACTGAGCATGAATCACCTTTTCCTCTTCATGTGTTCTTAGACTTGGAAATTTTTGTTTGTTCAGCTCTTTAGGCAGATCATGAAAGGGGAAATCCCTGATAGCTTTACATCATTAAGGTTCAGGATGAGCAGCATCGCTACAACTTCATCAAGTCAACATCCAGTCTTCACTGCCCTTTTTCTGCATTTCTAGTGCATGAAATAACAGTGAAACTTTCAAACTCTTAACACAGTGGGGACCATTCTTTTTTTATTGCTGTAAGCTGTCAAGGAATCACCTTTAAGTTTCTATGCATTGGTTATAAGGCCCTGTGCAAGACATCAGAGCGGGTATGACTCAAGCAGATTCTTCTGTGGTTAGGCAGTCCTTACATTTATGGTAAAAAATAAACACAGAAGAATTTGGAAAGCTGGGTTTCAGACTGTTTATTTCTGAGCTCTGCTTGCTTTTGGTGTTCAGCCAGACAACGCTGTGCAAAGTCATTTCCCATGTAAATGATGGAGATTGGCTGTCGCTTTCACCACGAGTAATACCCACTTAATTTAACAAGTCTGTGCGTGTGCTTAACTGTAGCAAACTAGAACTGTTCTTGTTGGTTTAGCTTTACATCCCATTTTTGCAAGATTGAACCTACAGTATTGCCTAATACAAATTAGACTGCCACAGTCATTCTTCTAACTCCCCATAAAGTGTAAGTTGTGTGGTTGTGTTGGGAGTTATTTAAGATGAGGTATTAAATTAGCGTTCCACAATTGTCCATGTTTCTGAGGAAAATCGTCCATCTTCAGCCATTAATTTTTAATTCCTCTTCTTGCTAGTTTGTGTAACCTGAGCTTTAGGAAATTCAACTTAGCTTGAAGTACCATATGGCAGTTGAAAGGATTTGTCAGAAGAAAAAGGTTGCAACTGTAGAAAAGGCTGAAGCTAAAATTGATGATTTAGGAAAATTAGTTCTCTCCTTGTCAGTTATTAATGCTGATATTTCAGAAATTATTATAGAGTAATACGCTCAGTTGTTAAAACTATTGTGATTCTTGAAGTAACTAATACTTGTCTGCTTTTTCCATGAGGATTTTGTTTAGGATATGAATATGGTATCATCTTTGGGTGTTTTTATTAAAAATATATTACCTGTAACTGCATCTTGGGAGGAAATCTACAATCAAGTAAAATTACTACTTTTGAAATTTGCAGTTGAACCTCAACTGCAATGGATGAGGATGGTCAATTCCATCCCTTCCTAATGTTCATATTTAGGGTTCTTTGTAATACCCTCTATGGTAGTCCCAGAAGTGTGGGGTATTTAGGATGAACTGGAAATAAAGGCATGTCCAGTTATTCTCTGATCATGTTAGATCTAAAATCTCTTCTAGAGGAGGGCTACAAAGCTACAAGAACAGCTCTGCTAAATATGTTGAACCAGAAACAGTGATTTTTAAACCATCTGTCCAACTCGGGATTGGGATTGGAAAACACAGGACACAGAAATGAGCAGAAATCTTCAGTTCTGACAAATTCTGATTCAATTGCTGTGCGATAATATTCTAAATAAGGAGTTCTGTCTTGAAAACTGAGAATCTTCTGAACATTATTTGGTGATGTTAGCTGAAATTGCTTTTAGAATAAACTGTGCATATAATTGCAGCTGAATTTGAAAAGTTATTGTGGGCTCCTTAGGGCGAGAGCTGCAGAATGTGTCTTAACTCTTGTTTTCTTCTTCCATAGCTAATTGCAGGCTTTCCAGGCAACTTGGTCTGCTCTACTTTTCTTTCTCTACTTCAGCAATTGATTACTTGAAATACGCTAATAAACTTCTGTACTACTTTACTCTTCTTTTGTTTGTTTTCTTCTGCAGATCATTGCGAGTGACCCGTTCTGGGTCCCAACGACTGAGGAGGAATATTTGCACTTTGGGGAGAAGGCAGACTCAGAGAACCAGGCCCGCAAGTACATGAATGCAGTGAGGAAGAGAAAGGGGCTCTATGTGGAAGAAAAAATCGTGGAGCATGCTGAGAAGCAAAGAACTCTCAGCAGAAATAAGTAGCTGTGTCTGCCCCCTTCCTCTCCTGACACAGCTAAGTGCGGGTGGAGTACTTTATATGCAGCAGATGCAAAATTTCATCTGGACTTTGTTCTTTGATACCATTTTTCTTATGTGCTTTGTCTGTGGCTTATGTTTTAATGAACTTAAGCCTTTCCAACTTTTGTACAGAGAAAATAGTTTATTTATTGAAATAAAATAGAGGCATATTCGCTGCAATTGGTCTCAATTTTTAAAATTTAATGTGCTATTGAATGTCCTTTCACAAGGATTAGGAACTCCCAATTCAATTACTTTCTTTCTGATTTGTCACATGTAGTTACAGTAAGAGCTGGTTACCTAGCTTCTTGCAAATAAACCATGCACTGAATTTATCTCTTTAATGGTTTTGACTGTTTTTTAAATTAATTTTGGTAATGTATTTGTTTCTTACCCAAGCTTCTCATAGTTACCTATATGTAAATAGATGTAAGCTTATTAGGAATTACTGAACTATTTGTTTTACTCCATTCCCCATGTAAGCAGTTATTTAAAGCAATAATATATCTCCTTTAAATCAGAGGTCAAAAATAGCATCTGTGGAAGACAGCACTGCAAAAAGCCGAGCAGGATTTGTCTTATTTTCCCTCCTTAGAACACTGCTTATTGAGAACTTTAGTTTCCACAGACTAGGTGAGGGGAGTGAGTATCTCCAATATAAATGAGAAACTGGACATCAATTTTCTTCCTATACTTTATGGAGAAAGTAAATGGTACTTGAAAACTCTGGAAGTAAAGCAGCACTCTTGGTTAGAGAGGGCTTGCTCGAGTATATCTGTCTGAAATGGTGTTTCATTTTTAAACCTAGTGCCAGACAAGTGCCATTTACAGATGGGACTAGAAGCTTGCAGGTCTGCCTAAAACCTCCCACAGTGTGACTTGGCAGCAGAACTTGAATTGGGAGCTCAAGTGACTTTTCTCCTGGCCCTGATCATAACAACCTAAATTCTTCAGGGAAGGTGTCTGATAGTTTTGTTTCTTCTGTTAGGGTTTCTCCTTTCTAACTTCAGTTTGGTTCAGAATGCTGTGTAAACTTTCCTGTGCTTCTTGCTAGTTTCCTTTGGAAGCAGAAACAGAGGAGCATGTGGAGGAGAGGATGTGAATGAGCTGGATTATTTTGTCAGCACCACTTTTTTTTAATGTATAGTTTGAATTCTCACACAGCTTCTGATTCATTCCAGTTCTTGTTCGTACCAGACTGCCTGTGAAAACCCAAGAGTTGAAACTAGGCAAGAGAATGTAGTTTTCTTTGTTGCATCATACATAGGAGAGGGACAGTCATGAAAACAGGGATGAGGGCTTCTCAGTACCTGCTGTAATGTTGGCACATAGTCCTTTGGTATTTTTAAAATGTTTTGAAATCAGTCCTTGGAGTAGAATCTCTTATTTTAAACCATACGTAGATACGCTGGGATAATGATAAAAAGTGTGTCCTTTCCATATTGTGTTATTCTTCTCCAGTTTTACTATCAAATCTGCAGTATCTGTGGTGTGCTGCTTCAGTACAGCCCTGAGAAGGAAAACACTTGCAGTGCTAACATGAGTTGTGTGTGTAGGCCTTGTTGATCTTACTGGTGGTGAGACAAATAGTTTATGTGCAAGATAAAATATTTACATGTAAATATCAATTTGATTTAGCAGTGTGTCTGAAGTTTGGTCTCTAATCTACTTGATGTGGCTTAGTCATATCTTCTGTTGTGAATGTCTGCTTTTTGATTTGTTTTATGCTACTTTGGATCTACTCAAAATTAGAGAAGATAAAAATTAGCATTTATTTTTATAGCATCTATTAATAAACTGAAAAGGTTTGGGGGTTTTTTGTTTGTTTGTTTGTTTTTTTTTTTACAGCTGCATCATGGTTATAAAACTCCTGCAAACCATGACTAACAGGAGGAAAAAATAGATACCATGAAATAGTGTGGTTTGGGCTGTTTGACAGATATTTTCTATTTCAACAGATGCTGTTTTCCTACAGGAGCTTTACTAATTATTTATTTATTTGTTTGTTAGTTTATCCTTTCTTCCCCTCATCCCTCCTTCTTCATTTCCTATTTACCAAAGATCCAGCTCCACTGGTTCTTTAGTGGAATATTTTTATTATCGTCTTACTATTTTTTACTGAAACTGCTTATCTTTGTAAAGACTTGCTGATTCTGGAATTTTAATTTAAAAAAAAAATTAAAATTCAGTAGTATTTTCCTGTTAGCATTTTCATGACCTTGTAAAAGCTCTGTCCTTCACCCTTTACAAAGTGACATGTCTCACTGTTCTTCAGTGAGACATCTGGATGCGTTTTTTTCTCCCAGAAAAGCTGCTGGTGTAAAAGGGTAACAATAAATAATACTTTGGCCAGGCAGCAAAAATAAAACTTCAGTCAGAAGCCGTGTGTTTCTTATGTGCTCATAGAGGTTTGCTACCTCCTGAGGAGGAGGGGAATTCAGTACTGTTACAAGATTTTTTTTTTGTGAAGTGGCCACAGAGCACAAGTAAAATCTGCATCTTCTCAGGTGGAATTACAAAAGGAAGGCAAATTGTTCATCATCACCACTTCAGTGCTGGCTTTTTTACCATCTGTGGAGAGCTCTTCCCAGAATTTTTCATATGGTTCTTTTACACTGTAATAGGTAAGGCACTGTTGTATCACTGCTTTCTGAATGATTTATGCCACTGTGAACTGCTACCCTGGAGGTGGGGTTTTTTGTTTTGGTTTGGGTTTTTTTTTTGTTTGTTTGTTTGTTTGTTTGGGGTTTTTTTTTTGGTATAGCAAAGGTCTTGGAGTTAGAGACAAGCCTTATGAAACTTCTGGGCCTTAGTGATGGTTCCATGACAGTTACATGGTTCATTCTCCCCTCTGCCATTAAAACAGTAATTCTGGGTTATAACTTTATTAAACTAGAGAAAAAGCCCCCAGTGTTAAACTAAAAAGGTGGCTGTGGAGTAAGCAGCAGACTTTTCAGAGGGGTGGTATGAAATGATCCCTGGCCTTTTTAACTCAGTATGATATTTTTATGGCATTTGGAAAACAACATTTAGCAATGTTTGCATTGTAGGATTCAAGAAAATGGTTTGGAGTGGCCATCGTGCAAGGCTGCCCGAATGCTGTCTTGTGGACCTGTGAGAAGGTTGACTATCAGGAAGAGACACATTTAATTATGCTTAAAAAGGCCTTGACAAAGTCCATGACAGCTTCAGGAATTCTAATCCTTTGCTGCATCTGAAGGCAGTGTAACTTTTTGGCTAGACTTACCTCCTGAGCACTCTTGAGATGTTATTCCTGCTTTGTTCAAAGGGAGGATGCAAAGTCAAGGTCAGTCATGTGGGAGTAGAGACTAAGATGACAAAAATGCCTCAAAATTTTTTTTATGGCAGGACTTACACAGCCTTTAAGTAGTGGTTTTTGGTTGCCTCTAATACATGTGTGTGACTCTAAGTCCTGGGTTTTTTCCTTAAATCCTTCTAAGGCTCCTTTAAATGATGATTTTATAACAGCCAGCCTAATTTCAAAGGCTGGCTCATTTGCTAGGGCATACAGATACATCAAAAGCCAACTGGTGCTGAAATACAGTAGCAGGCATGCTATGGTGCATTTTCTGCCTTTCATCTCTTGTGGTAGCATTTACCTGTAGGAGATGAAGAGCAGGGCTCTTCAGTAGGAGAAGCTGGCATTGCTTCTGTGAGTGACTGACAGAAGGAGCTGTGTAAGCGGCAGCTGAGGCTGCGCTTCCCCTGGAGACTCAGCACAGCCTGTTCATGACAAGTGCTGCTACCGCTGCTCTGAGGATTGAAAGCTGATCCTATTTATGAATCTGTGTCTTCTCCTTGTAATGTTGCTGTCTTGCCGTATGAACAGCTTAGGAAGGTTATTTTAAATTAACCTTCCTGTGTTAAAACAATGTCTAGTCTGTTCCTATCACATCCAACATTGTAAGCATCAAGGCCAGCGAGTAGTTCGACTGCAGCAGCTGTGAAAGGGGAAGGCTGGAAGAGTAATGTAAAAATGTTACGGAAAAAAACCCATCACACTTTCATAGATGCCTTTATAGGAACTGTTTTCATTGCATAATGAGATTGCTCTGTGCTCTGGATGTGTTCAATAATAGATAATGTGCAAGTTTGCTGCATGGAAGATAGGCTGCCTTGACAGGCAGAGTGTACTACCAGTCCTTCTGCAAAGGACTGCATGAAGAAACAAGCCTCTGTCTCCCTTGCTGTCCTGTGATTTCAATAAAAAGACTGTGGCAGGCTCATCATTTCAGGAGCTTGTTGGAAGAGAGCTGTGCATTCCCAGCAGCATCAATTCCCTGACTACCAGTTCACAGACTACAGAAAGCAGCTCTAAATAACCTTTTTAATCCCTTTTCTGCCAGGACTTTTCAGTGAATTATGGCTTCTGTTGAATCTTGTTGTTGGGACAGGTGGAGCCTGAAGAACTGAATGAGAGTGTATTTTGCAGGGTTAGTGTTCTGAGATCCAGTGGGGATGCAGTTCTGAGACTGCCTGAGGGTGGGAGGCCCAACATCATGAAATTACAGAGTTTACTCTTTCTCAAATAAGAGAATATTGTAAGGGAAATTCCTTAATTTTTCTTTTGTTCTTGTGATTCTTGGTTGAGCACCCAGAGCACATGAAGAAGCCTCTGCTAACCTGGGCTGGCAGAGTTTGGGCTATAGAAAATGGAAGTACAGTCATCATCCTGCTCTCTGATAGCTGTCACTTGTACTTGAGCTAATCAGCATCATTTCTTCCAAAGAGAAAATACTAAAACTGTGATAAACATCACTGTGTCACAGTTACTTAACTCTGTAGACAAAGAGTTGGTGGCTGACAAGCTGAGCTCTGCTGTTGCTCTGGAGCTTGCAGGCAACACATTTCTCTGGTCACAAAGAATGAAGCTATGCATTTCTTCATAGGTAACTAAAAAAAAGTCAAACAGCTGCATCTTCTAAATATGTCTGAAAGGTTTCCTTGCTTTTGTGTATAAACAGGTTTAGTATCGATATTAGGAGTTTGGATTTGAGCAGTGTTGTCATATTATGTGTGAATCACTCTTAGACAGTCGAAAAAAGTGATGAAGACCACATGTGCAGTGTCAGAGACACTCCTCAGTGCAGCCATGGACTGGTGTGGCAGAGGGAGCCCCTGGATACACCAAGGAGTGAATCTCCCTCCTTTTGCTGCCCATTACATGGAAGTGCCCTTTGTAATACAGCCGAGCCTTTGGTTTTTAGGACTCCAGGATTTTTTAGGACCGGAATCCCATTTTGTGTAATTTATTGCTTATGACCACAGTTGAATCTTGTTCGAATTCTGCCAGATGAAGATCTGGGTTTTGTGCCGCTTTCAGTTTGTTCTTGACTAAAAACGTGACAGGTATCTGTGATAATTGTTGCTGAGCCTTTTTTCTTCCTAGGTTTGTTACTGGAGAGCAGAAATATGTCTGCAGACTTGTGAGTGCACCTATAAATAGCAGGCTACTGTACATAAGATTGTTACTGTTGCCAACCTTGTGTTTTTATGACAAATCTTGTGATACTTTGTTTTTCCTAAAAACCACAGGTCTTGTATTTCATCAGAATCTCGGTTTTCATTAAAAAAAAAGAAGTTTCCAGTTTAATGTTGGCACCAAATTAGAGAAAAACAGGAAAACGTTTGCAGCTTCACCATGATGGCAGAGAAAAAAAATACATACAAGAACCCCCAAATATAGTATTTTCCTTAAAAACAACAAACAAAAAATCCCAAACCACCAAGTAAATGAAAGACCTGTGGTTTTGAGGGACAGACTCTAAATGTCTGTGTTGTGGTCTTTTACTGTAACTGTAAAAATTACTTTTGTAATACTTTTTATAAAGTGGTGGTGTGTTTTTTCATTGCAGATAAGCTTCTTGCAAAATCCTTATTGAAAAAGATGTTGCATCCTTTGGAAACATTGGTCACTTTATAAAACAAAGAGCTGCTAATAGTCCCTGAACCGATGCCTTTTTCCCTAGATCTAATTCTTGATCCGAGTCTGCATGATCCAAAGCAGAAGGGCTGCAGGCTGACAGTAAATCTGCTAAAACATCGAGCTGTTGTGGAGGGAGATGCCAGTCTTGATTCTTCCCTCTTTGCTCAGTGTATGCTGAGTTACCCCTGCTTTTTTATCAGGGTAAATGTTTAAGGAAACATTTGTTCTATTTTCATTTTTAGACCTTGGATTTCACTTTTTGGAGATTTTCTCATGATGCAGCCCTCCCTTAGCCCCCAGTTTGACTCAGCAAACCAGTGTGTGTGTGCTGTGCTTTTACTGGAGAAGTCTGAAGTCATCACTTCCTTGAAGCTGGATCTCTGTGGGTCTGGGCAAGGGATACCAGATGGGGCTGCAGACTGAACTGGAGCTCTTCTCTCACTGGCTCCTGTCAGTTGACCATTCTTCTTTTCACAGAGAGAAAAATTAAATGTTGAACTCTTGTATAACATAATTATTCAGCGCTCCAACAAAAGGGAGAGAAATGGCAAGTTGTTGTGTTTGATATTTCAGATGTAAAAATCAATTTGAAATTACTCCAGATCAGACTTAATCATCCTGAATAAGTAATAAAAGGGTGAAAAAAGTCATTAAATAAGCTTTTCACTCTGCCTTTGTTGACAATAAATGCTGTTGCAGATGAAGCAGTTATCAGGGCTGAAGAGGGAAAGATGATTACTGAATAAATGGGCAAACTTCACTTTCGAGAGTTGTGCAACTAGAGGTAAGATTATAGAAGAGATATAAGAATTTGTTAAGTTCCAAGGCCTTTTTGCTACAAGAAACATTATTTTGGAAAGGTTGATGGAGTTATTACAGAGGAGGTTAGCAGAAATAACGATTTTCTGATACTTAAGAGATTGAAATTTTGCAACATTTGTTAATTTTGAAGTCAAAAGATATTTTCCATGACTTTGAGCTATGTTGATTTTATGTTTTAATACTCTTAAAAAGTTTATTTTTGGAATTAAAGTAAGGGGAGCTAGTTCATTTTCTATCCCTTTTACTCCATGGATTTAACCAAATCTTATGAATTATAGGAATATTTTCATGGCAAAGATGGGGGGGGCTTCCTCTGTCATGCCCTATTTCCTTTTCTGATGCTGCTGTGTCAAACTTCTTGGTGAGTATATTCATCTCTGACTTCCATTGACACTCTCAGAGAGCATGCTGCTTTTCCCTGGAGATACAAAAGTAGGGGAGAACATCCCAGGAACTCACCAACCAAAAATGTATTTTCTGTTCTCATTCTGCCCTGGCAAATATCTTTCTGAACACTACATATTTTGCTGTAAAATGTTTAAAAAACGAAATGAGCACTTGGGGAAGGTGGATGATCTGTGAATCGTGTAGCAGCGGAGGAACTGGTGGCAGAATCTGGGGTGTTTTTTCTGTGCTGATTGCTCAGGGATGTATTATATTATCTAATCAGAAGTCATTACCGGTCTGTGCAGCATTAATTCATGCAGCCTTCCATACATACCCTCTGTTTGGTCCCCCAGGGCAGGATGGTTCTCTAATGGATCACATTCCCGAGATCAGCTGACAGGGTTGCATCACTGCCTTCACCCGCACAGATGAGCTGCAAAGTGAGCACACATTGAGCTACCCGGGAAAGAAGCCCCAAAATTATTTTTTACCCTCACATTCCAGCTAAAGAAACAACCCTGGGTTTTCTTTGTTTGTTTGTTTGAAAAAAAAAAAAAAATCCTGGTGTTGTAGCAGACACACCCAGAGTCAGCAGGTTTTGTAGGTGATGGTTTCCTCATGATGGCCATTCTTCCAGTACACCCATATTAGTAGTGGAAAGATCTGATTTTACACACTCAGGATTTCTGTGCTGGGACATGTGATGGCTTCAGGTGTGCTTGGGTGTGAAATGTGTCTGCCACTGAGAACTCACCCTGAAATCACTGTGCCATGGAATGTTTGCCAGGCAGAAGTGTTGGACCTTGGGGACAGGGCAAACAGAAGGAGCATAAGGGTTGCTGCTAAGAAAAATGGGGTTCAGAGGTGGGGCTCATTTTATCGATGTGTATAGAAAGAAAGAAGTTAATAATTCTTTTTAAGAAGGATGTTTTGAATATTGAGAAACTCGTTCTCCACAGCTGTAAGATGCATTTAAATCACCCAGCGGAAGCACTGATCTATATTCATGTAAATGTGTTTTGATGTCCTCTTAAAAGTTTAAATGAAACACCCACGTCCAGGAAGCTGCTTCTCTCATGTGGGAGCACAATTGCAATTCTTCGTTAAATGTACTGATAGGACATCTTTTTCACTTCAGAAGCACTGAACTTTGGCAATTTATATTTATTTGAGATTAAAGAAGCAAGCTAACAACTTGACACCAGTTCTAAATAAGAGGAGACCTTGGTTACAAATTCATTTTAAGCTTACTTAATTTTTGATGAATTGCTCATTTCTATTGCAGATGATTAGCAGCACTCTCTGTTCTGTAAAGACAGATTTTCTTTTTGCCACAGCACAGCAGCTTCTTCCCCACCACATCCACAGGAAAATGTTGCAGAAGGTAGAACAATAGAAATGTGGGTGTTTTCTCAGATAGTATAAACTTGTGTAATTTTCTTGTCTGGGTAGCTAACATTAGTTAGCCAGTGTTGCAGCTTGTGTGGATCAGGGAAGTTTAAATATTTATTCTGGTTGAGGGTCTTTGGGGGATTTTATTCTTGGTTGGGATCTTGAGCAGCCTGTAGAATTTCAGTGCAGGGAAAAGCTGTGTATTAAACCTTGCATGAAAGGTCAGAGGCAAAGTCCTTTTTAAATGAACCCCTTTATTTAGTTTTGTGTAGGTATCAGAGCTTCAATTTGAAATGGAACCAGGTTTTTTATTCACATGTGTGTGTAACATTTTTTGTGTAATGTTTTAGGAGAAAAAAAGGGATTGAGACCCTTGCAGAGTAAGCTTTTTCATGAGAGAAGCTCAGAACAAAATCTACAGCACTCTGCTGTATTACCTTGGGAAAGTACTGTCTCTGTAGCTTTTATCTAATGCTCAGCTTGGGCTTTACATATAGGTCTGTTTGATTATTGCCCCTTGGAGCAGATAAGTGCATGCAATGATCTCACTCTGTTGTTACGATAATTTCTCTTTGGGGATTCTGACCTCCTTCATATTGCAGTGACATCATCCTTTTTGCAGACTGTAAATTACTAATGTTGACTCCTGACCTTGCTAATGAAACGTGCAGAAATACAGTATGGAATAACAGAATGCTTATATTGATACTGTGAGATGTGTAAATAACTTTTAGCTGCTCAAAACGACTTTTTAAAGGTAATAAACTTGGATAATTATAGATAAGCTTGAATCTATAACCTTGAATAATCATTTTTTGTTCCTAACATGTCTGTTCTATGTCAACCCATATAGTATGCACATGTGCATCTTCCTCAGATATAACTTCAGTGTTTTCTTTTAATTCTGTGATCTAAATACCTTTATTAATTAGCCTGAAACACAACAGCAAAGGGAAACACTTTTCCAAAGTGACCGACTTTTAAATTGCAGAAACACTGTAAAAAAAATAGACACATCACTTTAGCCACAGCAAAATGACCTTTATTCATAGAAAAGGCCAATTTCACATGAACCAACAAAGACAATTTTCTCATTTAACACAGCAGGGTTTTAGTGGATGCAAAATTGCATGCTTGCAAATGGTTCTTTCAAAATACCTCAGAATGGTGCCTATCAGTTTCTCTGGTAAATACCTTCATGTCGGCGTCCAGGGTGTTGTAGGGGGTGCCAGATTGTGGGAGCTGCAAAGAGTCTGAAGAATGGAATATTCTTGTCATGGTTTATTGCTGGATTGAAGCAGAGAAAGCCTTTTTCCTTTTCCAGTCCTTCCATGTGTTGATTTTTGTGCATTTTACCTTTTGAGCAATCCAGGTCTTCTGTGTTACTGGTATTAATTTCTAATGCCTTGTATAATGACATTAAAATAACCAAATCAGAGCACAGTTTTCACCTGATTTTTGTGTCTGAGAGCAATTTGTGTACAGTCACTTTCACTATTTCTCCTGCATGTTTGGACAGTTTCCTGCTATGTTTGTGTAGCTTTTCACATGCAAGAGGAAGAAAAAACAGTTCCTGAGAAGATAGGATTGCAAAGTACATACACTGCATAGTTCGGGAACTAGTTGGAAGAATGCAGAAATTACTTTTTACTGGTTTTTATTTTATTTTAGGCTGACACATGTCTTTTTTTGCTTGCTCATGTGGTCTGTGTCCTGTCCTAAACTAAAGGGCAAATGGACAAAAATCGAAGCTGCTTGGCAGTAGCTGTCAATGTGTACAGTGATATGCAAATACAATTTCTGTGAAGCTCCTATCTCTGGGATGCATTTGCACAGGAAAAAAATAATTTCACAAACCCTGCACTTGTAATTGCTAATCACAATTTTAATAACTACATCTCCCCTTTGAGTCATGTGTCAGCTCCAGGTCCTCGTGGTATCATAAATGTTTTTAAAAACTTGATTGGAGTAGTGAAGTCTAAGTACCAGAGATGAGGTTTGGTCCTTTTGCTTTTCCCTTCCCTCCCTTTTCTCCTCTTTGCCCATTCTCCTTGATTCCCTGTTTTCTTGGGGAGCTCCATAGCTGTAGAATGTAAGTCAAAAGACCAGCAAGACTGCATGTGCCAGTGTACTCTGTATTGATTTCTTTTCAGTACTCTCCCCAAGCTAAAAGTAACCTGAAATCATTCTACCTTTTTATTTTTAGTGTCATTGTTTCTGTTTGTTGTTCTGTAGGACATACTTGCCACTTCTAACTTCTTTTAATATTTTTAAGGAAATACAGATAACAGCCTATCTTTGTCTAAAAATGAAAGAAACGGTGTTGTTTTCTTTCCCTCATAAGTCGACATTTCCATTCAGAATTACATTTCACCTCATAGATACATTTAAAATGATCTGGGAAGTTTGTCTCTGTTTTCATTGTGTTCAGAATTACGTGCTGTAGACAGTGACTTCAGGGCCTCTTAGAGCTGCAATCAGAAGGCAAATGGGAGAGAAATATTCTGAAAAAGGAACCAGACTGGAATCTGTTGTGCTCTTTATGTACTTTCCAGCTGGTTTCGCTTCTAACGTTCAGTATTCCTCATGGGACACTGATGCAAATCTGCATTCACGTTTTTTTCCCCTCTTTGTGTATAACACACAAGACCCTAAAGTAAAGCAGTGATTTGCAATATTAGGAAATGAGGCTCGGTGTCCCTGTCCCCAGTGTGAACGTGCACATTTAAATATGAATGAAAGTGGGCCAGAACCCCCTTGAAGCCTGGAGTTGATGCACAGACTGCCTGTTCTTTCCGGTTTAAGTACTGTACTTTTTTTTTTTTTTTTTCCCTTTGCTGAACAACAGCTACCATATGGGCTGAGCTTCAGCCAGTCAACTGCTAATTTACAAACACTCTTTTGACTGTAAATTGAATGGAAAAGGATGTCAGTTATCGCTTTCCTCCCGTGGCCACACCACAAGAGCACCTGCAGTAAAAAACTGGCATTCATGCTCTGAAAGGCACCACATGCTGCTATTGTGAGCTGAACAGGATCTAACCTTGGCTTTGCTTACCCTGCTCCTATCGCAGCGAGGAGATGGCAGAGATAAGAGCTTCACTTCTCAATGTGAATTCACTCAGAGACACGTCCCAGCACTTAGCCTCCCTATTTTGCTTCCACTAAAGGAAGTAAAAATCTACTTAGGAAGATGGCTATCTGTGCTGTCCTTCAGAGAGGAGTCTTTGACTTGGGCACGTGTTTGCCATATTGATTTTGAAGTTTGTTATGAAGTTATAAATGCTCTCTCCCTGAAAGCTCCTCACTGTGACCAGTTCAGCTCACTCATAGGATTACCTGGTCTCCAGCCTGAATGCCAGAACAAAACTGCCCTGGATTCTCACCTGAGCAGAGATGGTCTGGAACAGGAGCATCCCTCTATGCCCAAGGCACACTGGAACCATAAACAGCACAAATGTGTGCCAGGAGAATTTGGGCAGGGAGAAGCTGCTGGTGTCTGGAACAGTGAACTGGGCAGTCCATTACAAGAGACAGCTGCTGGGCCAGGACAGGTTCCTATATTGGGACATGTGTCCTGACATGAAATGTGGCAGCTGAGCTGGGAGCAGGCAGAGAGCAAGGCTGCAGCTGCTGCTGGCAAGGCCCTGCCAGCCCTGGGGTTCCAGGAGGGCCAGGGAAAATCCATCTGCTGTGTCCATTAACTCTTCCTAGACAGGTAAATGTCATTACTGAACCAGCCCAAATGGTTATTCACTCTGTGATTTAAAATTATTGGGAAGAATGGACAGTTTAAAAATTTGGGTATTTCCTTACATCTGCTGCAGCCTGCAGCTGCATGACTGGCTAAAGAATTAGTGTTTCTGTTGAGTTCCCCAATGGATTGTTAGATGCATTATGTGTCTGTCTTACGGCTTTTGCTCAGAGAATCCTTAAAGTTCAGCACCTACAAACATAAACCCCACTCTTGAGTCACTAAGGGTAGTCATTAGGTCAAAGCTCAGTGTACTGAAAAAAAGTATTACAGTGCCAAAGAATTTATGGGGTAACCAAATAACATTCACAATGTTAATTTACAATTACTGGTTGTGACTTAAAATTGTAGTTTTAGAGGTTGGAAGCCTTGAGCATTTCTGCCAATGTTAAAACCCACAATGCTTGAACACAACCAAATAATTCTAGCATCAAGAAATTGTTATGAAACTTTGTGATTCTGGTAATCATTTGGCAGCATATAGCATAAAAGGTTGTGTATTTTTATATTTCATAATGTGTAGTTGTCTTTCTCCCCAGAAGTAAGTGGGTGAAAGATGCTACTGCAGTTAGAATAATCTCAAAACCAAGATACTGATGTTTAAAAGTTGTTTTTAGAACATGCTCTGTATCTTTGGAGGTATTTAAAATGCTTTCTTTTGAGACAGTAAATGACACCTTATGTAATGAACACCATCAGATGTTTCATCCTTGGTTCCTCCCCTAGCTCTGGGCCACCGTTTAGCATTCATGCATATTATGACTACTTTAACATTATAATACATTTAATAAGCTTAAATTAAACGTCATTTATGCTGTTTTTTGGATATCCATTGATGCCCTTTTTCCTACCATCTGTGCAGTGCTGCAAATTAACAGCCCACATTTCCACTACCTGTAACATTTATGAATGTTTAGCCTTCACTCTTCCTTTGTTTCTGATTAGAATAGTTTTGTAGATAAATCAAGCATATGTATAATATTTGTTAATTTTTAATAGAACCTGTAGGGAGTTTTTTGTGAGATTTTAAAAAAGACTGGGGAGATGCTGTAGCATAGCTGGCAACTAGAAATCTTGTAGGTGTTTCACAGTCAAGGTTGCACCTTGCCTCTTGCCTTGATGAGCTTGTTTTTCACAACTTTCCTAGATTCTTAAAAATTAAATACAGGATGTCTTCTAGGAAAGCAAGTCCAGGTTTGGGAGAGGAACATGAATTTTAAGCAGCGTGTCTATTGCTAGCTTTTCAGGATTTACTTCCTGACAGTCTCCCCGTGGATATCTCCAAAATGTCTTGACTGACAAAATTCCAACTGATTTTTCTTTGCTTTCCATGTCTGAGTGGGAACTCCTGGTGAATTGTTGCAACGTTGTCTTCAGGGTTCACCTACATGGTAAACACCGTGGGGGAGAAAGGGAATGAAGTGGCAGGACATCAGAGCAGGGAACACTGGGGGAAAGAGGTACAGGATTGTGCAGAGCCAATGGGGACAGGAGAGTGTGAAAAAATGTCGGTGTGGGTAAAATGCATTGTCTCCATGTCTGCTGTCCTGTGTAACCCACAGTCCTGGGCTCATACCCAGAGGATCAGAGTGGTGGTGGCTGGAAGGGGCCTCTGGATGTGACCTTGTCCAAGCCCCTGCTCAGGCAGGTCACCTGGAGCAGGCTGCCCATGGCAGGACTGTCCACAGCTGGGTTTTGAATCCCTGAGATCTCCAAAGCAGCTCCTTGTATGTGCATTTATGCCCTTCCCAGACAAGCCAAAATCCTTCGGAAAGGAGATTTCTCCAGAGAGGTTTTGTAAGATCCACTGGACCACAGAAAGTCCTGGATGCCTGTCTTAACTGAGGGATGGAAGGGAGCAGAATTCTTAAATAAACATGAGAAAAATGCATGTAGTGAGGAAAGCAGGTGTAAATGTGAACATCTGTTAGGTCTCGTTGTACCTTCAAAGAAGTGTCTCCTGTTAACAAGAATTCTCAGACCTTGGAAAGTCTCTGAAACATGCAGTTGAATTCAGAAATTTCTGTATCTGCTGGACTCAGAGGTGGGAAGTGTGGTATTTGTTTCTTAAATATGCTCTAGAAACAATATTAGGAGAGATGACAACTATTCCTATGCAATGTCTTTTGATAAGGTCAGTGTGAGCATACTCTGAATTTGCTTTTGCTGAGAACTATTTTGGAGTTCTCAAAATTTGGGTTTTATGATGTGTGGCCATCACTTACCTTAAGTCAAGCAGTGCTTTTATATCCTGTTTTTGTGTCTCTTGCTAGCTCTGTGCCTGGTATGGGACATCTTGCTGCAATCCTGCTTTGGATGTGCCAGTTATGTAAACAGAGAGTGAATATAGGTGTAGCTTCCTCTGGGCTGAAGGTGGTGCTGGCAGCAGAGAAAGAGATGGGCTGAAGTACCTTCTTTCATTAGAATAAAAATCTGAAAATAAAAGTCTGAACTGCATCTGGAGGTAAGCTGAGTATTTCTTTCAAACTCTAAAGTGTGGATCCTTCCTTCTTCCCTCCCCAGAATTCAAGAGAATATGATTTGTCTTTGAAAGTGGATGGGTTGAGGTTTTTTTTTAAAGCAAATATTTTTAAATGGGTGGTTTCTTTGGTATGCTGAAAGAAAACAAATACATTCAAAAGGGCTGAGCATTTAATCCCAGGGAAGTGCTAAAGAAAAGCCAAACAAATTCCTGTGCTGACTCCATGAGCCCTTGGAGTGGCAGGTTCAGCACCGTTTGCTCAGTGACACTGAGAGCCATCACAAGGCTCTTTGGGCTTTTTCCAGGGCTGTTCTGTGGAGCAGCCAGAGCAGAGCTTGACTGAGCTGAAAGTCAGAACACCCTGATTCAGGCTCTGCTGCCACGGGAGGAGGGGAAAAGCCAAGCCTGTGACAAGTTACACCTACGCCAGCAGTTCCCACAAGGCTTTGCTTTTGCTTCTGCTTGCTCTCAGGGAGGTTTTCCTGCCTTTCAGTCCTCAGCCTCTGAACATTTTTCCTCTCTGGACTCTCCAAAACACCCCCAGCCACCCCAGGGAATTCTAGCAAGTAAGTGAGCAGCCTGCAAGGGCCCCTTGCCAGGCAAACCCTCTGGCATCCTCTGGAACTTTAACCAGATGTTACCTACATCTGCCTGCTCACAATGATAAGTATTTCTCCGTTTGTTTTTTGGGGGTTTTTTAAAGTGTAAAATACAGAAGTGGAAGAAACACTAAACAATGAAATAATTTGTATTTACTCTGTTTTGTACTGTGCAACTCAGGATTTGTCTTTGACGTAATGCTTTAAATAGGCTTATATAGCTTTTTTTACAGAACAGAGACCTGGCCTTGGGAAGAATAAAAGAGATGGTTGTGGTGGCATGGGAGGCTCTAAACTTCCATGTTTCCTATTGTGACATCATTGTTTCCTCAAATCTCTTCCCTTTGTGTTTACAATATTTCTCCTGACTGCTGAGAAGAAAAGTTTCCAAGGGTTCAAGGTTTTTTTTATAGCAGCACCCAGAAGTCTGGCACCTTACCCTAACCTTGTAAGTCTGCAAAACTGGCCTGGAAATTAAATGGAAACAGACTCTCTCTTGGGAGTCCAGCTCCCTCCTACTCCTGATTGGTCCAGAAACACTGTGAGAACAGACAGATTTTCTAGCAGTATCCTGGCACTTTCTTACCCATTCCTGGCCAAAACCAGAAAGTGTTAAAAAAAAAAAAAAATATATATATATATATATATGTAGGAAATGGGATGAGAGGAAAGCACTGTATATTTTTAGAACACAAATCTCATCTGAGTTTTGAAAAGAGAGTTTTGGGTCAGTTGTTTTGTCTGACTGGTTCATCTACCCCCTGTCCTAATCCCTGTGTTTACTGCAGAGCTTTGTGGTTTCCTTCCTCTGGTCCCTTTGGTTATCTGCATTGGCACAGAGCCTGGGTTCTGCTTCCCTTCCTCCCTGCACACCTTTGTGTCCCCAGCCACTGGATCCTGCAAAGGCAAGTCTTGATTCTTCACACTTCATTTTTTGTGATTTGCAGCTACTCCGGGGCGCCCTTTGCAGGCTGTTGTGCTCAGCCCTCGCTGCTTTGCCTTCAGCTTGGCCTGTGGTTTTTTCTCTCCTCTCCTTTTTTGTTTTTATTTTTTGCTGTTGTTTTTGTTTTTATGGTGCTCTGAAGTGCTCAAAGAGTTGCTGACAGCCCGTGGAAAACTCAGCAAACATTCCACACAGCCCACTTGCTTGCCTTTACCATCCTTTCCTGTGCCACGCTCATTTTTATTGGGGATAGTTGAGAAACCAGGACTTTCAGGCTCTGGCTGATCTGTTTGTGCTGCTTTCAGACAACATGCAGGTCTGGACCTACCTGCTCTTACTGTAGCAGAGGGCAGCTGGAACAGCATTTCTGCTACATCTAGCCCAGCCTTTTAGTCTTGTGACTGCTTCCACTGGTTCCTCATCAGGAACTTGCTCTTCAGTCAGCTATACAAGCCATGTCCAATTGCTTGCAGCTTTTCCTGGTTCTCTTTCTCACCCAGGTTATCTAGACAGCTAATCCCTCTCTTTAAGTTCAGCTGCTTCATTTTTATGGCTCCCACTGGCTATTTGTTCCTTTTATCCCTTGTTTTGAGATTTCTTGGATCTGCACCAGCTGCAGGTACTTGGGGATGCTGGTTTTGGCTGTGAATCCCTGAGGTACCTTGCTTTTAGGTGCAGAGATGTCCCTTTATATCACTTCCATGTTTAGCACAAAAATAGCCTGAAGCACAAGAAGCCAGTGTAAAGGTGCACTGGCAATGATTTCAGAAGTAATTTTCAACATGAGGAGTACTTTCTTTGAAAGCCAGTGGGTCCTTTAGAGACCAAACTCAGAAGCAGGTGGCTGCCTCTGCATTTCTTTCTACCTCACAATATCTTCTTCATGCACTAGAACTCTGCTCTTCAGATTGCTACTCCAGTGGTAGAACTTCCTTGATTCCATCATTAATAACTGTGTTGGATTTTATTTCAAAAATGTTTTTTGTATGTCTTCCCATCTCTCAGATTTTATTCCAAAACAGTTTTAAGGATTGCAACCCCTGCAGGAGTCCCTACAAATCTTATGACTGGATCTCGTGACAACATCTTCTTCAATGTTGTTGATTAATCTTTGTTCTCTTGAAGGTTAGGAAGTTTACACAAATAAGAAAGCCCTCTCTATTACTCAATAACCAGCCCAACTTACACCCTGACACTTCAGTGGAAAATCTGACTGTTGTGGGCCAAAAGAATCTAACCGTGTTACCAAAGGCGTTATGCAAGACTAAATGAAGTTTCATTTTCTTCAGACTATTCAACTCTCTGCATAATTCACATAGTATTTTAATCATCTTTTGAAGAGTCCTTACTTTCTGAAAGGTCAGAAGTAGCCTAAAAATAGTTACTATCATCTGATGGCTGCTTTGCTGGATATGAGCCTTGATTCTCAGTGGACAAGATTTTCACGTCATAAACCCAGAGTTATCCTGGCAGTAATTAGCATCCTTACGGACAGGCTGATACAGAAATGCAAATCTTCACTCTGAGCTCTTTGCTTTCAGAAAGTGCTATTTATATGGAGAACTCTTTGGGGCAGGGACTGTCTCGTGTTATGAATGCTTCATACAACTGACTCTTGAATTGGTTGAGGCCTGAAGGCACAAATGTAATTCCAAGAATAGTATGATTGAATGGCTGTGGAGACTGAGCAACTTTCTCAGTTCTAGACATGACGTCAGAACGAGATTGAGGTGGAAGTGGGAGAACTTGTTCTGTGCAGGGTATCTGCTCTTTGGATGGGAACAGGACTTCATTCTCTGGGTTTATCAATGGGTCTCTGTTAGTGAGTACTCCCAGTTCACTTCAGCTTTAAGATCTCTGAGTACAGATACTGCTCTTAAAACCTTGAAACAATCTATTTCCCTTTTTAAAAATACCGATGAGAGAAACCCTTTCCTTGCTTTGATTCTGCAGTGCATGCTGTGGTTGCTGCTGGTTGTTGATAGTGAGGATGCAATAGCAACTGCCAAGTTTTAAGGTCAGGCAATCTTAGGATTAAGACATGAGAAGACACTAAGTGAGCCAGATCTGTTCACAGGAAATGAAGAACTTTTTTCTATACTTGTTTTGACTAAAAGAATAAAATCCAGTCTTACAGAACTCTTTGTTCCTTGATCAAGACATGTAGGAGAAATGAAGACCTGGCAGGCAACCTTATGAACATTAATCTTAAGAGTTGAATGCCCAGATGTGAACTGGATCCAGAAAAGTGATAAGTATCTTCTTGCTTTAAATCTGAAGTGTGGTTATTTCTATTGGCCAAACTAGAGAGGTCTTTTGGGCTCCCACTACCATCCTGCTCAGTCTTCTGCACAAATGCACCTCAGCATCTTGTACTTTGAAGATCTTTGCTAATGTCCTCACAGGCTGGAAGTTGTAATCACGTTTCTGATATTTATTACCTAACCTCATTCTAAAGATGCTATTTCCTTCCCTTCATCTTCTTTTGCACTCAGCTTCAAGTGTGGTAGAAGGAAATCAGGAAACCTAACATGTTTTTAATCCTGGCCAGATGGGAAATTGATGCCCTGGCTCTGGAAGCTGACCTGGTTGGTTCAGAAACCTGGTCTGACATTTATGCTGCAAACACACAGTGGGAAAGGGCCTTTTTCAGCAGGACAAGCAGCTGTGCCTGCAGGGAGTGTGGGAAGAAAGGCAGAGACTGAGGCTGCTCACAGCCCTCTGCTCCACCAGCCCAGCTGCACTGGGACTGCCACAGCTCTGCCTGGACCAGCATCTTGTTTCTCATGGAGGACAACCACTTCTCTCTCTATATATATATATTATATAAATATATATATATATGTGTATATATAAAAAGAAATGATTTCCTGGAGTCAGGCAGAATTTTCCCATCTGCCCACAATTTCTATACATATAAATATATATTAAAAATATAAAAATATAGATAAAAATAGAGTCAGTTTCCTAGCTCTTGTATCTCTTTTGTATCTCCTTAGCAGAAGGAGGAAAGTGAGATGATCTTGTCTTCCAGTCCAACCAAATACTAAATGAGGACATACAACCAGAATGAGGTTTTTATCCATAGCTGAGTTGTTTGTGCAGTTTGGGTTGTTGCTGTGGGGAGCTGCCAGCACTGATGGTGACACAGCTCTAACAGAGACATCACCAGCCAGCAGGAATAACTGTAGGGGGGTAGTTTGACCATGCAGGGACAGATACTTGTTACTGAGAATGTGTCTCCAGTACAATGTGTACACCCTTGAAATAGAAATAAATAAGCTTGTGTCTGGATTTGGAAAAATAACGTGTGTGTGTTTATGGCAGGAAGTTTGGCCTGGCTCCATCTCCTGCTCACCTACACATCCAGCTTCTTGTATCTGTTCAGTGTCCCTTATTGCTGTCACAGGCTTTATTAGAACCACAGTGTGGACATTTTCTGTACTCTGACTCTGTAAAATGGGTCATGTTTTAAAATATATTAGTACCTGTGGGTTAATGAGCCGCCTCTCTCCTTTCCAGCCATGTTCTGCTTTGAAACTCATGCTTTTTAGCACTTTTGAAAAATATCTGCCTACACCTGTCTCTTGGCTCTCCTCATTTCTCAGGCAGATCACAGTACTTTAACAGAGCTGAAATAGCAGTACATTGGGCATAAAATTGGGTTTAATGCTGTGTTTGCTTCCGTGTTTGGTTGTGACCTCTTCGAGTCTGGATGAGACTGCAGTGAGAATGGAGTTTAATAATAAAGTGAAATTACAGAAAGATAGAGAAGATGCCACTGTAGGTCATTTTTGTGCTATGCTTTCATCTGGGCACGACTGAATATAACTCTGATTCCTATTCCTGACAGCCTGTTTGACATTTCTGTCTCCTGCAGCAGTTAGACTGGTCTGTACTCACACATTTCTGCAATAGCTACTGCTCAGTTTAAAAGGAAAGGAAATAATAGATAGGAGTCCTTGATATGCATCTGAGCAATAACTTCCTCTCGAAGGCAAAGCCCCCTGGCACAGGTCACCAGTCCACACTCAGTGTTGGCTCTTGTATATGAGCAGCATTTAAAATTTACACAGAGCTTTTCATATGCTCTGAGCCAGCCAGTTTTCAATGACATTCATGCCTGCACCCTCTCTTTGGTAGGCAGTGGTTAACCCTTGTGACAGAGTCTCGCAGTGCTACCTGTGCCAGTGCTGCTGGGCACTGCCAGGAGCAGATGTGCTGACACTGCCCAGGGCAGGAAGTCAGCCATGCACTCAGCTGTTTACTTTTTCTCTTGTTGTTACTGTTTTAATTGCCATTAGTGAGGCAGAAAAAATTTCTTTTTCTTCAGGTTTGGGGTTGTTTTTTTTTTGTTGTTGTTGTTTTTTTTTTTTTTTTTGTTCTTTTCCATGGGCTTTGTCATGGTGTAGGGTACAGGGAGACAGGGTATTTTTCCCCTCCTCTCTAGTACCATGTATGAATGGTGCACGGGCATGTCCCATTTCTCCTGGAACCATCCAGCTGAAGGGAACTGTCAGCACCCCTCTGGTGCCAGCTGGCAGTATATGGGCATATTTATCTTCATTTGATGCTACTTTCACCCTGCCCATCCTGTGGTTTTTTGGTTGTTTCCTTGAGAAAAAGAGCCATTCCATAGTCTTGGAGGTTCTGCTGTTGCTCTTGTTGGGCAGTTTAAAGAGTTAGAAGGGTCTGCAGAAGAGGTTGTCAGAGTTAAGCTAATGATCCCCTAGTAATGATCCCTAGCAATCCTGACTCAGTTTGGCAGTGGAAGCAATTTAAGGAGTGAACTGCTTATTACAATGACCTTTACTGCTTGTGTCTGTACTCAGTAATTGATACAGATTAGCCAGGAGTTAGTGTAGCATTTTATAATGGATTAATCCTGGAAAGCTGAATTATTTTTTTTTCTTGGGGGCAGCTCAGAACAAGTCTGTGTTTGCTGCAGGCTCCTATGTTCTCTGTCCTCTGCAGCATCCCCTTAGGCCCACTCCTTGAGGGATCAGTGCATACAAAATCTCCTCTGCAGGAGACATGCACTGTGCAATTGGAATGGTTCCTTTTAGCAGAAAATGCCCTCAAAACAGAGGCATAAACCAAACTAACTGTTTTAAGGGCAAAACAGCTGGGTTGTTTAGAATAAAGGGGGATCTTAATTTCGTTTTATTCTGTATTGCACGTGTAAGCACACCAGGACAGGCACACACACGTTGTCCAAGGAGCAACAGCAGCTCTCTGTGTAAGACTATTCCATTTATGAGTGTTGATGTTCTAGGAGTGCAGGCATGTACCAGCAGAGGGCACGCAGACTTCATTAAATGGGGACACGTGCTAATTAATAAATCACAGAAGCAGGTAGGAATCTACCTGCATCCCTGTCATTCCCAGACAAAGTGCTCATTCAGCTGTGCAGAAACTGCCCGTTCCAGCAGACTGGCGTTATCTGAAACAGGCAGGAAGTGAGGGGGCATGAAGCATATGTTTGAAATTACATAATCCGTAGTCAAACTGTGATCATGTTTCATGTTCATGCTTAGTCAGACTGTGGCAGTGATTAGGGTTGACTAAACAGTTACTGTAGCTCCCATTTTTTCCATTGTGTGGCATCTGCTAGCTCTGTTCATCGTTAAAATCTCAATCCAGGCAAGCGACATGGAGTGTGGATCAGCCATAAGGAACTAGAGGAAACCAGGGAGAGAGAGTCAGCAGTTTTTATAATATATTAGCCCAGGATTATTGGGAAATGTGAACATAAAAGGAAGGCTATCTGCATTTTAGAAACCGAATCAAAGCTAAACTGTACAGTAGACTCCTCTGTTCTACCCTGCCTATGTGCTTGCAGTACATTCATAATCTTCATAAAGGAGAAAATGAATTGGTGAAATAGGCTGTTTTATGATAATATCCCATATGTTATCAGATTCATGCAGGCAGAATCACACTAATGAAGAGAAATTGCAGTTTATGTAGGGCTTGCAGGCCTCGCTGAGGCAGATTAACAGTGGCGAGGGTAAGAGGCAGCACAGTGCCTTGGCAGGCTGCCCGAGAGCTAATCAATGCAGATGGAGTCAAAGGGACTGCGAGCCTGATTCCCAACAGTTTCATCTCAGAGCAGGAATGACTGTATCCATCAGTGCTCCTTGATAAGACAGCCTTTAAGCTTGTGGTAAGAATGAACCCATTTGGGGAGGCAGAGGCTGAGCAATACTAAAAGCGATGACTCCACATGCGGTGCAAGGGAGAGGTGGGTGTTTAATTTTAGCTGCTGACCTGATTTCATGCTGAATGACAAGTATCTATAGGAATCCTCAAGGGCCAATCAGTTGCTTTGCTAGTGAAGCTTTTGGAGAAATGCATTTAATTTTATTCAAGCGATGCCTTTAAGGAAGCAATTATGATTTTAACTCTCAGAAGTTCGGACTCCTTCAGGTTGATTTCGGCTAGTGCAAAACTGAACTTCTTTCATGCTGCTGAAACTGAAGTCTAATTCAGTTGTTTATTTAACATGGCACATGCTAATGTCCTGAAATATCCCAGTTTTCCTCTCTTGTTCAATCTTTTTCATCAATATGAGAACAAACTTGGTGCAGAATCAAAACAATAGACATCCTTTTGCCATTTGCATGTGCATCCTGAAGCAAGGCTTAAAAAATAAAGAAACAACAGGGCCTTAACATCAAGGAACTCTTTTGCAGAGTGTTCTTCGTGCCTTTGTGCTTGAGGGAAAGTGTACTTGTGGTGACCCAGGAGAGGGCTTTCACTTTTCAAGAGGAAGACTGGCAAAGATCTCAGTCCACATATCATCAAGTCCCTTGTCATAGAAGATACTCATGAAAAAAATATGAGAGTTGGGCCCACACATGGGGTAGATGCTTCACTTTTCACTGGTGATAGAATCCTGGCCACTAGGAACATTAGTCACTTGGATCTTTCCCTTGAGGTAGTGTGTTTCTGATCAAAAATGAAGGCTGCAGTCAGCCACGAGCTTAGACTCAAATTGTTCCATATTATTGGATGTTTAAATATTAACTAGTAGGGCTTTTAATACTGTTAATAATGTGGTAGGAGCTCAGTTGTTATGTCAATGCTCTGTTCTGTTGCTGTTACTGCCTTCTGTAGGTCGGGTATGGATCCAGGTTTGGTTCATGCCCATCTTTCCACAGTCATATTGATTGATTTGAAAATTCCTGTTTGAAGATCACTTTGCATTATTCCCTCCTTCAGTGAAAAATGGCTGGACCCAAATGCCAGGCTTTGTGGATGGGATTTGTTTGTTTTCTGTGGCTAGTTGCTGACTGGAACCTCATTTGCATGTTTGTATTGGCTTTTTATTTTCACTTGTCTCTGAATTCGTGCAGCGATTAGTTCGTTGACAGATGGTTTTTCCCTTGAATAAGATACAGTGACTAGATGTTCTGAATGTCCCAGAAGGGCTCTGGCATTTGTCCTCAGGACAATGAAAAACGCCCTGGCATTTTCTGCCTTCTCTGAATTTGCCTTTCATTTGTGTATTGTATAGATTTCTCTAAGGATAAAGAAAGAAAAATGTTAAAATGTGATTATGACAGGCTAAGTGACAGGTCAAAAAAGCTTTTTCCTCAGTATAAGGAAAAGGATTTTCTTGCAGTTTCTGTGTATTGCTATTCACACTTCCTTGTGTAAGTTCACACTTCCTTGCTTCAGTGAATAAATGTGGGGTTTACCACTTTTTGAGGTAACACAGGAAAAAGAAGGGTAAGTTTGATTCCACTTGCCTTGTTCTGACTGAGTTCCCATCCCTTGCACCCATGTGAATGTTTTGAGGCTCTGAGGTTACACAAGCAATGCAGGCAGTGCACTGGGAAGACATCAGGGTTTTCCCATGGTTATAGTGGGAGCTGTGGGACATTTCCTTGGTGCTGTGCAGGGAAAAAAGAACTTAATCCAACTCTGTCTCCAGTATGAGATTGAAGATGCAGGGTTGGTGTCTAAGGGAGAGGAGGAGCCCTCTCCCTGTTGTCTCTATGTTGCCTAGTCTTGAAATGGAACTGCTGAAATGCAGTCACTGAAACACCCTGAAACCAGGCATCCTGATGCTGGGACTGGTCCCTTTTTCCAAAAGGAAAAGGATCTCAGAATTATAATGCTTTATATAATCTCTTCATCACTGTTTTTGTGAAACAAAAGCCTGCTAAGAGCATCCTTCCTTCAACAGTTAGAGATGAAGAAGGCTCATCTGAGCAATGCACTTGCTGACCCCTGTGCTGCTGCAGCTGGGTGCTAGGGACAAACTCACCCTTTTCCCCATGACAGGGATGTGCAGAAATCCACAAACCCACCCTCTGCTTTTTCTTTTCCCCTGCACCAAATTCTTCATTTTTGTAGCATGTGAGTCAACTTGTAAAAATGACTCACGAGCTCATTCCAGCCTTCTGAATTGGGAGCCCAATTAAAATACTACTTGCAATGCACATATTGAAGAGAACGAAAAGTGTCTGTTCTGAGTGTCAGGCATTAGCACAGCATATCTGAAGGCCTGTCTTGAGCTAGTCTGATACTTGCCAGCAGGAAACCTGGGGTATAATTAGAATCACAGAATCACTGGGTTGGAAGAGACCTTCAAGATCATCGAGTCCAACCCTGCCCTAAGACCTCAACTAAACCATGGCACCGAGTTCCACATCCAGTCTTTCTTTAAACACATCAAGGGATGGTGGCTCCACCCCCACCAGTACTTTATCACTCTTCCTGCAAAAAACTTTTTCCTAATATCCAACCTGTATTTCCCTTGGCACAGCTTAAGATTAGCTAGGATTCAGCTAACAGAAAAAGTATTTTGAAAAATCAACTAAGGTTAAAAAAATCTAACTAAACTATAAATTGTATTAATTGCAAATGCATAAAAGTTTATTGATTTCAAAATGGTGATTTATTTATATACTTACAATGCCATTTTTGGATAGGATGGTTTATTTATAAGATGCTGAAAAGGTGTTTTTCCTGCAGGGCTGTAACAGCTGGCAATGAGCTTCTGCTGTTGCTGGTTTGACTTTTGAGTAGACATTGTCTGGGGTTTAACCTGGTATTTGTCCTCAGGACAATGAAAAATGCATCATGTGGGCAGGTGCCCTTGGAACTGCAGGGGCAATTCTTCTCAGTCTCCGTCTTTGGCCTTCAGAGAGCCTTTACATCAGGGCCAGCCAATCTTTCTGGCATTGCCACCCACGTACCAAAATCCTCTCTGGAAGCTGATCTCATGCAAGGAATGACAGCAGCAGGGCTGAGATCAAGTGCATAGCAGGTCGGAGCGTGACTCAGTGGAGTCAGGCCTGGCTTTCCTGGCACAGTTTCTTTTTGGTGAGGTGAAGGCTCAGTCAGGCTGCACATTGACATAGTCCCAGCATCATCTTTATATTCTGAATGATGTCCAAAATTAGGCATCATCCACAGCAGCAGCACCTCAGCAATCATGCAGAGATTCCTCATGAAAAATGTCACCCCAGCTCAGCCAGGGTGATGCGTGTGATGTGCACTTCTTCCTGGTACGTAAATCACAACACTTTTACCTCCAGGATGTTTCTGTGGCATTACTGTGAACCTTAGGGCAGGAAGGTGAGAACTGCAGCAAAAGGTAGGGAATCACCTGGGGAAAAAGATGTTTCGAGAGTATCATCTTTCCTTCGTGTTAGCTCCTCCTTTTCCCAGCCTTCTGTGTGATTGGGGCTGGAGAGTGGTTGTATCCAGGAGCAGCACCTGCCCTGGTTTTCCTCCCTGGTCCCATACCACCACTGTAATAATTTATGCCCCACTTCCAGGACAGTGGGTGTGAAATGGGAAGATCTGTAAGCCTGGTGGGACCATGTTACCAACTTATGGATGAGCCAAAAAAATCCCTTATTACATTACTGGCAAAACCAACCACCTTAAATGGGAAGTGTTTCACTAAACAGCTATTGTGGTTTAAGATCTTATTGAGAAGAAAACAGTAACTAGTCACACACTGTGGGAGCTACATCCACAGAAATATGTTTTTCTTCAGGTCTAGTAATTATAAAGATGAAGAATGTTCTTTGTTCTAGCAAAGTTCATGCAAATCAAATGTGCACATATTGTTGCCACTTATCAGTATGTAAATAACATATATGAATAATTGCCAGTAGGTGGTAGTGTGTGTTTTTCAGATAAGTTTGTGTCTTAGTACTGCAAGTGTTTCATGTTTGAGGTGATTTAGAAGGATCCTGTCATCTTAATGTATGATCTCAAACCATCATTGCTTTGAATTTAGTCCCTGGTTTCCCTGATTTGATAGTTTTGTTTCACAAACATCAGCCCATCTCAGAGAGACATATTTTGATTTTCCTTTTCATGCTTATGGACAAATCTAACTGGAAACATTTTGAAAAGTGCCAATTAGTGTGAGCCCGGAGAATTCAAATGCATGTCTTCATTGGAATGAGTGGATTGCTCTCTAGTGTTTCACTTTAGGAGAAAAGCTTTTGATAAATAAATGCATTATTTTAATGATTTATAAACTTAGAATCGTTCTGTCATAGAAGGTGTCTTGAGAATTCCTGAAAGAGCTCACTGGAAACAGCAATTCAGTTACTGGACATCAGATTCTCTTCAGTGCCTCATCGTGTAGGGCAAGGAAAGGAAAGGAGTGACCATTTAGAAAAGATGACGGGTTTTGTTGGAACCCATGACTTCCTTGGCTCCTGTGTTATTCCTTGCTGAGAGTAATCCATACAAAATCAATGCTGTTCCCCCAATTCATCACGCAGGAAGAGATGCCAAGGCTCCCTCCCGTGTGCCTGGGCTGACACTCGTCCTTCCCCAGGTGAAGACCAGACCACTGCTGCAGCCTGTCTGGTCCCTCTTCCTGCCTTTGCAGAGCTCTGGGAAGGGACTCCTTTCTTGTTTGGCAGAAGAAGGGGATGCCAGTGGTAAAGATTCTTTCTGTGGTGTTGCCTGCCAGGAAGCGAGGCAGAGGTCGGGAAAGGCGCTATAAATATTTCTGCAGTAACTCAAAGGCACTGAGTGTTTTGGTTGATTTGTTTTTCCTGGGATGTGTGAGACTGCTCTCCTCTGTGCAGGTGTCCGATTCATGTGAGGCTTCCTTTTTCTTTCTTTTCCTACTTGTTTCCTGCCTCTGCAATTGTTGCTTGCACTTGCAGCACTTTTACTCAGCCCGGCAGTCCCACAGAATGCAATTAGGTTATTTGTACAAATGCTTTTCATCATGAATACGGTCTGCCCAGTCAGACCTTTTGCTTCTTCCTTCTGCTTCTAACCTGTCCCTCCCAAGTTTCCTTTCTCATTGTTTTTCCTTTCACTTATGTCTGCCTGCTGTTAGAGCAAGCTAGCAGAGAAGGAAGTGGGGGAGGGCTGTTTCTGCAGGGGTTTCAGTGCAAATAGCTGCATGGCTTATAATTTCTTGAGCAGATTAGACTGTTCTTGGCATGCACTCAGGCTGAGAGAGAACTGCTTATTGCCAGGTGAAGTGAATGTGTTTGTGCCACCAGTGTCCAGGAGCTGCACTGGCAGGAATTGCAGTGAATGTAAGGAATGGATCAGTACTTGGCCTTTCCCAGGAGCAGAATTGGTGATCCCAAAGGAGCTGTGCAGACAAGATCTGTGTCTGAGTCAGGTCGAGCAGATCCTCACTGAGCTTAGGGAGCTGTGGCTGTCCTGCATGTGGAGGAAGGCTTGGGCATATTCATGGCCAAGCCTCCAAATCAGAAAGCTTCCATCTCTAAAGAAGTTCTGGTTCCACCTTATTGCAGCTTGTTTTATATTTACTTCTGTACTTTTTTTTTTCTTTTCTTTTTTTTTTTTTTTTTTTTTTTTATTCAAAGTAATATTTATCTCCACTAATGAAAGAAAATGCAAAGTGATAGAAATAGGTGTTGGAGGTGATTGCACCAGCTTGCAGCCTGCTTCCAGTCCCAGGCAGCCATGTCCAACCACTGTAGGACTGAGGTGAAATGTAGTTAACCTGCTCTGTTTGCCTTTCTGTGTTATCTGTTCTTGACCTGCTCCCTTGAGACCTAAGCTGACAGTGTAAAAGGTGGGATAAAATCTGATTTTGTGAAGAAATAATTTTTATTGCCTGGAAGTGAATGGTATCAAGTAAGCCATCCAAAGCTGGAGCCCGCTTGGAAAATGCTGAGCTTAATATTTCTGTTCTGCTTTCTGTGGTTTAAATGGCAGCTGCTAGAGGCAAACTCAAGTGAGAGACATGCATACTACCCACATGTGTGTCCTCCCTAATTTATAAATATACCTGTGAGTATACTGATAAGAGAAAACAGATCAGTGAGAGTTGGTTTCGTGCTTGGAGATTGAGTTTCATGAGAAATGTAGATTGAAGGGAGGAAATCTCAGGGTCGGAAGCTGGTTGTATCGTGTGGAAGGCAAGAAACCACAAACTTGGTAGTAGAGAAGTGTTGCAGAAACGAGAACAGAGATGTTAATTTAGCAATTGAAATCAGACATGCCAGAGACTTTTAAATTGTGTTTTATTTTTACAGAAACAAATAGTCTATCCTGGAGCAACAGGGTCTCTGGACTCTGAATGTTTCTGTTTCTTCTTTTTGGGTGCACTGGTGACAGCACCATGTGTGGTGAAAAGTCCCAAAACTCCTCTGGGTTTTCTATTTGGAATTAAGGAGAGGAGTGGGAGGCAGCTTTACCTAAGTGCACACAGTAGATAATCTATGAATGAATACAGAATGAGAGCTAGATGGGATGTTGTTCCTGGAATAAGACCAACACATCCATGCTTCAGTACTCTAAAGAGATACTCCTCAAACTACATGTAACACGGGCTTGTGCTCAGAGATGTACCATATCCCAAACGCACAAATTCCCTTGACTGTGGCTGAACTGCCTTTGTCCTTGTCTGTCCTTTTCATCTGACTCTGAAAGTGCTTTCCCTCTGGATTCAGTTTTCCCTCTTGAGTTAACATGGTCTGAAAAAAACAAAAGCAAAGACCTTGAGAATTGTTATTTCCATCTTCCTTTCAACATTTTGTTTCTGCTAAGAAGCAGGAAAAGCATGAGGATGACACATTTCAGTTCACACTCACTCCAGCTGCCAGAGCTGTAGAAGCTGGGGGGCTTTCACACAGCAGATTTGGTGAGGCTGAACTGGGACTTGTTCCATTAGAACTTCCCACTACAGCTGTGGGGAAAATCCTGCCTGGGAGTCTTTAACGCTGATGGTGATGTGCCAGTCAGCAGGATGTGGACAAACCTCCAGCTCACTGGCTGGAAGAAGGAAAAACAGTTCTAGAAATCCCATCAAGTTTCACTCAAAACCTTTGCTTCCTGGTATAGACAGTGCAAGTTAAAAGTGCCATTGAGGGTTTGGGTTCTTCATCTGAAGCACAATTTTGACTGGGAGTTACTAAAAGGTAGTAAAAAATGGAAGCATATTATGCTTTTTTCAGAGTCCCTTCTCGATGATTGTCGTTTGAGGGATGAGGATGTTGAATTTGCCACGTTGCACAAAGTTATGGCAGCTGTTCCATGTTGCTAGATTGGAAATTAAAATGGAGATCTATTCAAATTGTCTGACACTTCCAGCAAGCTTGAAAGCAAAGCTTTAAAACATAACAGAACTCTAATCTCGGTCCTGAGGGGTAGTCAGTAACATTAAAAGCAAATGTCTTTTTCTAAATGGCCTTTAACTACTTTGTGTCTTTTCCTTTTTGTTGCTAAATTCTGCTTTTCATAGCAACCATTTGATGGAGTGAACAGAATTTCTGAGAATGTCAAAGACCAAATCCTAAGTGAGAACATTTCAGCAGGTCTAGTCTGTTATGATAATAAATATTTTCAGGAATTTTTAAGCTATGCTAACCTTTAAAAAAGAATGGCTCACATTTCTATTTTCTTTCTTCATAAATGTCTGGTGCCTGAAACTTCTTAACAGTTTCTTCATCTAAAGATAAGACTGGGTTTATCTCTACCTGTAAAAACTAATGCAATCTCGTAATTTAGGAATTTCTAGAACCTTTGCCTGTAAACACACAATCAAATCTAACTTTTCATTCTAGTGCTGCTGCTTTAGCAACACCAATTTTATATAGACTAGAAAAACACATCATATAGGAAATTGTTCTTTGAATCATGTGTAACTCCAGACCTGTGCTTCAGAACTCAAAATTATCCAGTTTGATTTGCTGTCACCATAGAATGTTGGTTAAAAGCATTAATGTTTTTATCCAATAATTCTTAATCCACAGAAAGCATGCACTGTTGACATCTCTGCGATTTTTTGTTGTCCTGAATATGCCAGTTCATCTCACTCACACTGAGCATTAATCACTAAATGTAGCATTGTGATGTGCTCAGGAAATATTTGAGGAGGATTTATAAATGCACACAATTACAAAAGAAAACAAACAAGACCAAGTTGATTGTGTTGTTCTTTGTGGGTGAAATTCACCTGCCTAGGGCTGAAATAAATAAGTGACAGACTCTTCTGCTAACGCACCTCCAATTCCACTGCTCCCTGTGTTCTGTTTTGCTTCCCACACATCCTGTAATGACGGAGGTGCTCTGTTCTAAAATACCATTTGCATTTCCAGGGGGGCATACTGGAAAGTATGGAGGGCACAACAGAGCCTGGAAAGAGCAATGTGCTGTTGATTAATCTGTCCTCTGGGTGAACCCTGGTAAAAACCTGTGTTTCCAAAATTCTGAAATAGTCTGTATACAAATAATGGCAGGAGGAGTTCTCTCTGGGACTGCATAAATAAGCAGTTCTTCAGTGCAGCATGTGGTTTTCTAATTTCCAGTAAAATGGAATGAGTCACACATGACAACAGCATTGCCACTAACCAGTGTGGCATGGCATCTGAAAAAGATAGCACTGGAAGGGTGTGAACTGCAGAGCAGATGATGGGGCTTGAAACATCTTGTTTGCTTTGGCAGAGCAACCAAACTCTTGATGCTTTCCCACAATCTGCTCCAAGGATATAGGTTTTGCTGTGCTGTATCAGATTATTACCCTGGGAATTTGTGTGTCCTGCCTTTGCCAATGGACAGCTCTTGATGCTTCAGATAAAGATAAATGCCCAGACTCCCCACAGGGGAATTCCAAAGTTAGATGGTGTGTCTTCAAGTAGGGTTTACATTACTGCAGATTACCAGGGGAGGGTTTTTCTCTCTGGTACCAAATCATAAAGGATATATCTACTCAGGCAAGAAAAGGCCCAAGACAGCTCCAAGTCCAGGCTCACATACCATACATACTATGTATATGTAGGTACAAGTGTTGGTATGGGCCTTAGGCTGAGTTCACTCCAGAGGGAGAGTCTAGCCATAGTCATGTCTTAGCACAGGCCCAGGATTTTCTTCCTCATGTCTGGAGAGTTTCTGTTTGGCAGCACAGCTGCACAGGAGCAAAGCATCCCATGGCTGCTGCTGCCATTGGACCCTGAGTCTGAGAGGAGGTCAGGGAGAGTCTCAAAAGATGAAGGCCCAAATTAAAGGGATTAAAAGCAAAGCCCTTCCCTTTATTTCTGCACCACCTGTATTGCAGAAATACAATAGAATTGGACATCAAATCTTCTGGTGTTAATAAACTAGAAACTCAGAAAATTTTCAGTTCAAAAGCAAGATGGAAATGACTTAGCACTTGGTCCCTGTTACAAGGCATTAAGGTTGTCAATTTTGTAGTCATGAGTGATTTCTGCCTTTTTGGATCTATTATACGAAAGTGGTGTCAGACACTTTCCCCTTCGAATGCTTCTCTGAAGGAATACTTGTTAAGGCGGGGTGGGAGGAGGGTGCAAGTAATTCTTTTTTTTTTCTCCTGACATACCCCCAAACACAGCCATATTTAGGCAGAGTTAATGGTGGTGTTCTAGGTGCCCAACATTACATTTTCATTGGCTTAAGTTGCTTCCTCCCTGTCAGTATTGTCCACACTAAGGGCTCAGGGAGTGCAGTAGTTTAAGCTGCAGTTTAATTCCCTGTAGATGGAGATTTGCTGTGACAGAAATGCCTGCTGTCCTGGCAGTCTCTCACATCTGCTGGAGGCAGAAGAGTATGTCAGACAATCACTCGGCCAGCAGATGTGGTTCTGTAGGGACAGTAGTGTCTGTGGTACGAAAATTCCCTCCCAAAATACAGATCTGTGGGGACAGTAAGCGTCTGTGTCAGCGACAACTTTATAGCATCTGCTGGGACAGTAATGCCTGTGATACGTAAATGCATCTCTGCATCTGCTGGGTCAGTCAGAGAGAGATGTATTGTATATATCCAGTTTTACATGTGAAAATCTCCTTCTCTTTACTTCGGGGGATTTGTTTGATTCTCCTTCCCACAGAGTTAATAAGAACCATTTTATGTAAGAAGAGCTGAAGGTATTTGTGAGTCTTTTGCACGTAGGACAGACATTGCCACATTTCAGCTGCCAAGAAATACTGCTACATTTTCTCCTACCATGGTATTAATCATTAATGGCTTTGTTCTCAATGAACAGCCTGAGTATCTTCAATGATGCTCTTGTGAGTGCTAATGCTTTGTGGTTGCAGTGAGAGCATCACATGAGAAATGTGTTTGTTCAGAGAGGAGGAGATCTACCACAAACACAGCATTCTGACCCAGACCAGATTTCAAATATTTCTAAGTACAGGTGTGCACAGATAAAGATTTTTTAATTTGGCCTCATCTCTAGGTTAAGCACTGGACCCACATTAGGGAGGATTGCACTGACAGTCAATTTTCCAGCAGCAGCAACTCTATTCGGATGTCAGGGTATTTTTCTACAACAAAGGCTGATGTTGACATTTTTTCTTGGATAGAGATAGATGCAAGAGCTTCTGCCTCAAGGTTATTCATTATACCGTATATTAACTAGACGTTTTAACACGGGGCTTCCTGCAGAGACAGCAGTGAATGATGATTAATACTTATCAATTAAAATCTAATCTTTTCCCATGTGTATTTATATGCTGAACTTCAACCTAGAAGGCAATTCTGTGACAGGAATTAGATATTCTTTTGTTGGAGAGCACTGGAATTATGGTCGGGCATGTATTATTCACTCGTTTATTATGAGTAGTGTGCTTATGCCTGGTTTTTGCCTAGGCATTGTATATAAACACAGTCTCTGTGAAAAGGAGTTTATAAACAATTACCATTAAAGGGACAATTATTTTCTCTTTCTTCATGTAGCAGCTCTGAGCAGGAGGTGAGGGATGGAGGAGAGAGGAAGCAAAGGTTGTACATGTTTTATGACCATAATTATAATTGTTTGAGAGATTAAAATTATATTAAATTTTAATTATAATTTACTATTTCAGAGATTAGAACTGATTAAAAAAAGACTCAAGGTTAAGAGGTACCTTCCAGATTTATGAGTTATCTAGCTCGGTCTAAACATACAGATATAAATCTTAGGTTGGTTTTTTTCTTGTTTGTTTGTGTTTTTTTCCCTTTTTAGTCCAGCCCCTGTTGAAGAGGCAGTGCCCACAAGTGCGGTGAGCCTGGAGCCGGCGGTGCTGCGTGGCAGCCGCAGAGCTGCCCCACGGGCCATGGGAACAAAGAGCTCCAATCCCGCAGCCGCGGAGCGGGAGCGCTCTGCTGGGAGGGAGGGAGAGCAGGAGAGCTGCTGGCGGGAGCAGACGGGAAGGACGAGCTCCGAGCACGTCGTGTGAGAGCAGAGGAGAGGCAGAAGGGATTTTCATTTCGAACTCTGTTTGGCACAGTTGTTAAACAACACTTAATTCAGATACACAGTGCGATAACCCTGGTTCACGAGCGACAGTCAGGGCGGAACAATAACTGAAGGAGGCCACTCGCAGCCCTGGTGGAGAGTCTTAAAGTGGGCAGGTGATCTGGCTGGTTAGTTCTGATTTATTACACAGGCATCTTTATGCTTTTTGAATTCCCTTCCATCACTCATGTTAAACAAAACTGCATTCTTATAAGGCAGTTCATCCCCTCCATGCATGCACATGCTCATCGCTCATGTTGCACTACCAGCAAAGGCATATGAAGGAAGTGCAGTTATGTGATGCCTATTACAAAAATCATTTTTGTTTTATTACACTGGAAACAAGCACTTTAGTAAGGATGCTAGGAACTGGTTCAGGTTTACGGTACTGTATCAACATTTTCAGAGACTGATGGTGACTGTTAAAGGTGCGAGACTTTTTCTGGTTTGCAGCAAAATTGCTTTTCACAACTTGTCCCAGAAGATCTTTGTTTTTAAAAAAATATTTTGCAAATGAATTCTGTAACAGGGAGAGGTATGGAATTATGGGGATGAAAGTGCATGTGGAAACATCATCTTTCCATTTTGTATTTTTTGATGTGACATTCCTTATCACAAGGGAAAGAGGCACTCCTGCAGCTTCCCTGCCCCTGAGCTTCCTACCAGCTCAGAGAGGCATCACAAAGCCACTCACCACTCAACCTCCATTTTATTTCTTGTCGTTTATTAACACAACCATACTGTCTTGAGAGCTCGGCCCATCTCTCAGTAAAAGCATTCAAAGTGCCTGGAACAACTGGTGAAAAAATGATAAACATTTTCAGCTGAAATTGGTCAAATTGTGGATGAGTTGTTTATAAACATCTTGTCTAGAACTGTCAAGAGGTGGAGCTAACATCATTGAAAGATGATAGACTCTGACACGGTGCTCTGAGATTTCACTGCCACCGAATGTAGGTTAATATGGGATTCAATAGGAAATCTGGCTTGTGTATTGCTGCCTATTACAGGAAACGAAGGAACTTGTCATTTGTCTGCAGATTGCTAATTGCAGTTTATTGCACATGCAAAAGGTTAATTTGGGTATGTTATCACAGTAATCGCATGCACTGCCTCAGAATAAACCATACCCCTGCACTTACTGATGAGCTGGCCTGTGGGATTTGGGACATTTTTTTGTAATATTATGGCAAATAAGAATTTTGAGTAAATGCTGTAACAGTGTCCTTAGGTGTAAAAGACCAGAATAGAGCAGTTACAAGTCTCTGGTATGAAATACTTTCCCTTAACCCTTAATTTAATTATTCCCTGAGATACATGTAATTTATTCTTTGTGATAATCAAAACCAGAAGACTCATCTATTCTAAATGAAAATTATATCCTATTCTTATTATTGTTAATGCTTTGTATTTAGAGGAGTATTTAAAGGTCTGAGATGAATTCATGACCTCTTCATGCTAGGTGCTCTATATATACACACAGTAAGCTCACTGCCCCAAAGACCTTACACTTTAATTAAATAAAGGTTGGAGGAAGGAAGTTTTATTACTTCTGTCACAAATGGGAAATGATAACAGAGAGAAACTAAAAGGACTGAGAATTACACTCCTCTTGCAACGAGTCCTGTATTTGCCTGTAATATATCCTCCCTTCCTGCTTTTGTTAAGTTGCTATAAATTGCTAGGTAGATGGTTGGTCTCTCCCCCAGAGATGGAGTTTAATTCTGTGCATGTTTCAAGGTTTTATGGAACGAAAGGCGCTCTGCAGATAGATAACACTTTAATTTAGACCTGATTAAGTTATTCTGAAGCAATACTTTTGTGGAGGGAGTAGATTTGTACAAATCTGGAGCACGTTGCTTGTTGCCATATGAACATACTACTGCATAGCTGCTGTGCTCCCTGGGGGCTGGCTGTTGGTGCATGGGGGTTTTAAGGTACATCAGTATAACTTTTTAATTGTTATTATTCTCTGTAGTTTGCTCTTAAATGTCTTCCAAAATAGTAAAATGTAAGAGTGCCTGAGATGTTGGAGCATTCCACAGGATTCATGGGGCTCTTGGAACACCAGTGCAGGCTTAGTCTCCCAGAAATGCATCTTCCCCTGCTCCCTAGAAGTATGGTGCTCATTCTGAAATGCATTTTAAGCATTTTTAATTAGAGCTTCTAGCTTAACATTAAAAATAAAGCCAGCTCTGCCTGGAATCTTGCTTTGGGAATTTTTTTTCTATAGAGGAACATAAACCTGAAGATAACTTGTTTCCCTTTTTCTCCTTATTCAGATCACAGTACAGTGATTAATTTAAGCAGATGGGGTAGGAAGGGGAAGGGAGAAAAAATGGATGAGTCAGGTGAAGAAACAAAACAAAGAATAGGTAGTATCCCAACACAACCCAGCCACTCTCCTCAGATCTTTGCAGTTCAGTATTTATGGCTCTCACTGTTAGACTCCAACAACACCAATTCTCTACACTGATGTGTCTTTCTCTCATCTCATTTCAGCTCTGTCCTGTCCTGCCCCTGTCTGGTAAATGGGTACAGTGATGTTCTGTCTCACCGATTTTAGACTCCTTGAATTAAAAAGATTGCAAAGAAGTAGAGTTTTTAAAAATTATTTTATTTAATAATAAAGAATATAATTTTGTTGTTTTAAGTCTTATGGATCCTTGAGCACTTACAAGTAACCTCTTGTTTACTCTATGGAAACCAGCACTGCTGCCTATGGAAGTAAATCAGTAGAATAAGTAATCTTTTAAATATGAATCTTCAGTTTCTTTAGCTGATAGGACTACTAAGCTAAGAGCCAGGAGCTCAGCTCAGCACTTAGGAAAGCACATCACCAGTGTGTACCCTTGCTAGAAAACAATCCACTGGAGCTTTGTTATACAACATTCAAACATCCAGACGAAGTGACAGTAATTTGCAATAAACAACACTGTGTGTAAGCAATTACCTGTGACTTGTTACACTTGTTTGTACAGGCAGCTGGCTAAACAGATCTGGGTGCACTTGTAAACGTCTGTCCCTGTCACACCTGATACTGGAACACAATTGCTTATATGATTACTCTGAAAAAGTCAGTGTTTTGTACCTGACAGCTGGCAAGGACTGAGTATGGATGCTTACAGATGCACGGAAAAGAGCCAGAGAAATCAAATGTGATGATGGTGTTTTTATGACAGCGGTGAGGGCACTTTCACGTCTAATCCTCCCATGAAGGGAGGTCTTTGTGACAGAGTACTTGACAAAAAACCCAGTTTTGCTGGTTGAAGGGTCCTGTGGTGGTAGAGGTGAAACAAAGTCATTTGGTCATACGAGGTCCAAGGAAGAGGCAGAGATGATTTATTTTCTAGTGCTTCAGCAAGACGGGTGTAAGATGCAGGTACGCTGGAGCAGCTGTGCGGGAGGCGTCCCCATCCTTGGGGCTCTTTACGAGCTGAAACGCGGGAGCTGGGACCGAGGCGTCAGCGCACAGCAGCTCGGAGCCGCCCAGCCCGGCAGGCTGCAGGCCGGGGCCGCAGGCTGGCACCGGGACACGGCTGCGCTCGGGTCACGGCCGTCACCCCGCGTTCGAGGTGCGCCGAGCCGGGCAGGGCGGGGCCGCGGATCCCACCGGCTCCGACCCCGCGCCCGTCGGGGCTGCAGCGCCCGCTGGGCGGGCCGGTAGGCGCCTCCACCGCCACAGCACGAGGCCGCGGGCCGGGCGGAGCGGGCTGAGGGCAGCGGGTGGAGCGCTCCCAGGGCCCGGCCCGGGCGCGGCCCCGCGCGGGCGCACTGCGCGCGCCGGGGCAGCGAGGGGCGGGGCGGGGCGGGAGGGGCGCG
>VZSR01003798.1:7568987-7934746 GCA_013398615.1 Brachypodius melanocephalos | reverse complement strand
CCCGCCAACCGAAAAAACCTCGGGGGGGGGAGTCGTGGGGGGGGTCCTGAGAACGTCTTATAAACCGGATTGCACTGAGAGGAGGAAAAAAAAAAGCAAAAAAGATACAAAATATACAAGCAAAAGGCAACAATTCCCCGGTCTCCAGCAGTCGCCCACCCTCCCTTCCCTTCTCTCCTGCTGGCCATCTGCCTTGGGTTCTCCTTTGTGTCTGATCTCTTACTACTGAGCCGAGCGCAGGCGGAGGGTGCACCACACACAGGGACTATGCCCAGCTCGCTTTTTGCAGACATGGAGAGGAACGGGAGCGGCGGCGGCGGCGGTGGTGGTGGTGGTGGCGGGGGAGAGACCCTGGATGACCAAAGAGCCCTTCAGATCGCCCTGGATCAGCTCTCCCTGCTGGGGCTGGACAACGACGAGACGGGCTCCATTTACGACAACGAGCCTCGGAAAAAGAGCGTGAACATGACTGAATGCGTCCCGGTGCCCAGCTCGGAACATGTCGCTGAGATAGTGGGGAGACAAGGTGGGTGCCTGCATGCGAGGGGCTGTGGGGGCGCGGGTCTCCCCTCCGCGCTGCCGGGCGGGCGGCTCAGATGCGACACTGGCCATTCCCAGGAACGCTGCAGCCGTGCGGTGGTGGCCAGTGCCGGCTTCCCCCAGACAAAGAAAGTGCAGCAGCAGACGTGATGTTTCCGAGGAGTGTTATGCATCAGTTTCAAGATGCACTTTCAGCTGCCGGGTTGGGGAAAATATCACGAAAATAATAAAAATCTGTCCTTTCCTCCGGCTCAAAAGTTAAGATTTGCAAGAGGAAACGGGAGGAAAATGGGAGCCTCGGTGCTTCCCCCCCCACCACCCCAAAGTTAGAAATCGTGGATTATTTTTAAGGAAGAGAAATGGAGTGGAGAAGTGGAACAATGGGGTTGGAATATAGCATCCGCAGTGGGGAATATGGCTCATTCGGTACAGCCTCTGCTCCTCACCTTAAGAACTGATTTATTTTTCCAAAAGGAAAGTGCTGAGCAGGAATGTGGACTGGCGGCTGTGTAGATTTGTGAGGGCTGCTTGCATTTTATTTTTTTTTTTTTTCTGGCGGTGCAGATTTCCTGCACTTTTTTTTTTTTTTTTGGTCGCTGCCTTTTTTATTTTATTTTTTTTCCCCTGTGTTGCCGGCTCTGTGAACTGCACATTGTGTAGTTTTGGGGCAGTTTGCATGGCAGATGTGTCGGTGGCCACTTGCGATGCCTTTGGGTGTGTGCCAGGGCTGTGGGCTGACATTACTTTACACCGTGACCGAGGCTTCGGGACGAGATGCCAGCGATCACCTAGGGTTGGGGGCAAAGTGTTTCGGGTGGGTGTGTTTTTTTGGTGGTTTTTTTTTTTTTTTCCTCCCTAGCTGCACCCAAACAATGGGTTGTAACCGGTTCTCCCCCACCACCTCCCCTTCCTCCCCCTCCCCTTCGCCCTCCATCTCCCGCATCTCGTTCCCAGGTTGTAAAATCAAAGCTCTGCGGGCAAAGACCAACACCTACATCAAGACCCCGGTTCGCGGGGAGGAGCCGCTCTTTGTTGTGACGGGCAGAAAGGAAGATGTGGCCATGGCCCGCAGGGAGATCATCTCTGCGGCCGAGCACTTCTCCATGATCAGAGCCTCGCGGAACAAGAACACAGCCCTGAACGGCACCGTTCCCGGGCCCCCGAACCTGCCCGGCCAAACCACCATCCAGGTGCGGGTGCCTTATCGCGTGGTGGGCTTGGTCGTGGGGCCTAAGGGGGCCACCATCAAGCGCATCCAGCAACAGACGCACACGTACATCGTGACCCCGAGCCGGGACAAGGAGCCGGTCTTTGAGGTGACGGGCATGCCAGAGAACGTGGACCGGGCCCGGGAGGAGATCGAGGCGCACATCGCCATGCGCACCGGCGGCATCATCGAGCTGACGGACGAGAACGACTTCCACGCCAACGGCACGGACGTGGGCTTCGAGCTGAACGGCACGGGCAGCCTCTGGAGCAAGCCCACGCCGCCCAGCATCACACCCACCCCGGGCCGCAAGCCCTTCTGCAACTACCGCAACGACAGCTCCAGCTCGCTGGGCAGCGCCTCCACCGACTCCTACTTCGGAGGCGGCACCGGGGGGGGCGGCAGCGCCCGCCTGGCCGACTACAGCCCCCCGAGCCCGGCGCTGAGCTTCTCGCACAACGGCAACAACAACAACAACAGCGCCAACGGCTACGTGTACGGCGGGGGCGGCGGCGACGTCCTCTCCTCCCCGGACTGCTGCTCCGAGCTGCCCTTCGACTCGCCGCCCGGCTTCGACCTGGCGCCCGCCCCGCCGCCCGGGGCCGCCCTCCTCTGGCCGCAGTTCGAGCGCGGCCCCGCCGCGCCGCCCTCGCCCGCGCCCTCGCCCGCCGCCGCCACCGCCTTCCCGGGCGCCGCGCCCGCCAATGCCAACCTGGCGCTGCTGGTGAGCGGCCCCCGGCGCGGCGCCGCCCCGCCCCCGGCGCGGCTCTCCCCGCCCCTGCACGGCAGCGCGGCCGGCACCGAGCACCCGCTGGCGCGGCGGGTGCGCAGCGACCCCGGCGGGCGGCTGCTGGCCGCCTCCTACCCGCTGTACGCCAACGGGCTGGGCGCCCACCTGCCCGGGCTGCCCTCCGACTCCTCCGCCTCCTCCTCCTCCTCCTCCAGCTCATCGTCCAGCTCCTCCTGCTCCTCCTCTGGCGTGCGGCGGAAGGGCAGCCGCGACTGCTCGGTGTGCTTCGAGAGCGAGGTGATCGCGGCGCTGGTGCCCTGCGGCCACAACCTCTTCTGCATGGAGTGCGCCAACCGCATCTGCGAGAAGACGGAGCCGCAGTGCCCCGTGTGCCACAGCGCCGTCACCCAGGCCATCCGCATCTTCTCCTGAGCGCCGAGGGCCGGGGGACACGAACCGGGGGGGCCCGGCGGGGCCGGGGCCGCCGCCCGCCGAGGGGTGCGGGCTGCGGCCGAGGGAGGGCTGGGGGGTGGTGTGACAGCGGGTGCATGCTATAAATAATAACGGGCGACTCCATTCTAGTGCTAGGCTAGTTTTTACACTGTACTTTAATACGAAGCTTCCAAAACTCCCTCTTTTTTATAAACAAACAAAACGAAGCAAAAAAACAGAAAAAAAATTGAAAGTAGAAGATGCTTATGATGATGGCAATGGTGTGTGGACTGTTAGTAAAACGTGCTGGTAGTTCTAGGATGCTTATTACAAAATAATTAAATCTATGGGTGGATACTTTTCTGAATGTTCTTGGAAGGGCAAGAAGTTCCTGTGAAAAACCATGATACTGCAGCTTTATCAGACTTTAAAAAAGAAAAAAAAAAAGAAAAAAAACCAACAAAACTGTAACATATCTCTTATATATATTAAAAACGTTTAAAGGTTTTAAAGATAAATTGCATTAATACAGATTGAAGTATTTTATTCTTTTTTGACTTGAAAAATTATATTTCATATTGCAAAGATGTTTACAAGTATTTTAATTTAAGTTCAGTGAACTTTTTGTAGCTGGGTTAAATCTTTTTTATTTTAGTATGGCCTTATGGCAAAGAACACTGTATTATTTTAATATCACACAATTGTGAACAGAATTACAAACCATAAAATGTGTAATGCTTTGAACAGTATTCTGTTGGGATGGAGATTTTATAGGTTCAGAAAAAAATCTTTTAAATCTGCTTCACCCAGCATATTTTCTATTCAGTGATATAAAGCATATTTTATTCTATATTATTACAAAAATGGAAATGTATAAACATATGTCAAAAGGAACTGTTGAAGCTTTCTAACATTTGTATAAATAGAATTCAGTGGAAATTACAAAAATTCTGTTGCACCACTATAGTTTTAGTATTTCTATTTTAATACATTTGTTTACCACTTGTTTATGTATATGTAGGTGACGTTACTTGAGCTTAAATGTACTTTACTGAGCAAAGTTTAAAAACAAAGTATATTTTATTTTATGATAAAGGGCCTTTAACCTCATGGTCAAATACTAATATTATATTTGCTGAGACAAGATTTGAAATTGTATCAAGAGTTTTATTTTTCTGACATTTAAAGTTCTACATAATAAAAGTAAAACTTAAGTAATGGTGCTACTTCATGTTTTTTTAAGTATTTCTATATAAATAAAATAAAATATTACAGAAAAAATGGTACTGTGTGTGGTGATTTGATTTCATGTGCCTGAGAGTTTTTTCTGGAATTTTTGTTTCCTGCTTGTATCAGTGAAACATGTTGGAGTTTAAATTGTGTCATGCTAATGTTGCTGGAACTCATGCAGGCTTCCAGAATAATCCTGCCAGCTATCATACCTTATAACATGTTTTTAAGGGGAAAAAAAAATTGAGTTGTGGTTTTGCGTTTTTTTTTTTTTTTTTTTGTTTTGTTTTGTTTTGTTTTTTTAAAATATGTGTTATATTGCTGGGGTTTTCCACACCACAAAATACTATTTTTTCATAATTTTTAGTCATGAAAAGTACTTGGATTTGTGTGAATTGTTACTTTTGGCAGACAAAACATGAGAAGTAGGAAGCTGAAAAGGAGGTGAAGGAGAGAGCAGGGGAGGCTCCTTTGTTGCTCTGTGCTGATGGAGGCTCCTGGCTCTGCCCAGGGACCTCAGGAGCGCATCCCAAACTTGGTGTTCCTGGAGCAGAACACGGGCTGCAGTCGCCTCCCTGGGCCCTTGACAGTGCTTCTTGGTATCTGGCACTTGTGCCTGGGGTAATTGGTGTTGACAAGCTCATTTGAATAAAAGATTTACTGCCGTGTGAGGTTGGTTTGGCTTTGCTGGTGCTCGCAGTGACGCTGGGGTGATGGAAGCTGAGCCGAGCCCACGGACACACCGGGCCAGCCCCACAGGGCTCGTGTTGCTCGGTGTGCTCCATGGGAATGAAGTGGCTGGCACGTGTTAGAGCAGATTGCAAAGGTGCTGCACATCACTAAACGTTCCTTTTTGAGCTTGCCATTGCCCTTTGCAGTGGGTGAGTGAAGACAACAAAGGAAATGCAGAGTGCCTGGCATATTCCATACGCTTCACTTTGAGCTTAGCAGTGTCTGGGCAGAGCTGCCCTGCTCCCATCTCCTTTATGGACTCCAGAGCTGCTGGATGGGTGGGGAGGGGGAGGAGGGAGGATGCGGCAGGGGATGATGGGATCTCTTTGTTTGATTCGATTTGATTTTTGCTTCTTTCATTGAACTGTGGTTGTGGTATCATCTGATTTATAGAGTTAAAATCCCTCACTGAGTGTTGCTTCCATCTCAGGAATCTTGAAGGTTTAGATGGGGGGAAAAATCCCCCCACCCTAATGCTGTGGAAAAAGAATCCAGAGTAGTGGCAGAGAAGATGTGTTTAAATACATAAGCAGTACAGGCACTGAAAAAACCCTTGGCAAAATCGGTTACTTTGGAGACATCAGGAAGTTTAAGTCCATGTGTATATTTTCTTGATGATGGGCGTTTAGGAATTGCTCTCAAGATGTGTCAATCAATTTCTCATGTCTGTGTAAACATCCTGCGTGGTTTTCAGGGGAAAGTTGTGAAAATGACTATAAATAAAAAAATGAATTTGATCACTTTGCTTGAGCTTAGTGAAACTGAAAGATAAATAAGATGAACAAAAATTGAAAACGAAACTCTCTTTGTTTTCCTCCCCATGATGTACCCTCCTGTGTGTGTCCCCGGTGTTGGCAGTGGTGTTATGGATGGCTGTGAGCAGCCTCTGGAGAGCAGCCTCTGGCCAGCAGCTTGAGGAATGCCCTGCCTGGGCTGCTGAGCCTGTCAGGAGATCCAACTGGCCTCATTGTCCATGGTCATCTTGCAGGACTTGCTGTTTCTTTACCAGACTGTGGCAGAAACAAAGGCACTCCCCTCTTGGGCTGTGGCTCTGGCTGCCTTTTCAGCCTCTGCACGGTGTTTCAGCCCCTTTACATGCTCCATGTGTGTGTTGTCTCAGGAGGGAAAGATGGGCTGTAGTGCCTTAAAAACTAATTGTGTTCACTCCTCTTTGGGAATTATTTTGCCTGCAGAGGGACCAGTCTGGATTACTCTTGCTTTGTCATCCAATGAGTGCCTTTTGCCCAGCCTTCCAAACCTGCTGCCCCGTGGTGGTGGCAGAGCCAGGGGGCTCAGCAGCCTTTGCCCACTCGAAGCCCCTCCACCGCCTGGACCCTCCGCTGCTGGCAGGGCTGGTGCATGCCCCTCTCTCTGTTGGAGGGCATTTCAGGGTGTACTGGCACACGTGCTGTCCATTGTGCTGTGTCTCAGTGCTTGCTGGTTTGCCCTGATGTGCCCTGATCCCAGATGTGCTCCCAGTGTGGGGTGCAAATCCCCCATCCTCAGCCAGCAGAGACAGTGTGGGGAGGAACGTGCAGGCTGCCCATGTGCTCTGCCCCCTGGATTTATGCTGTAGGTCAGTCCCTCAGGCTGCAGAGTCCATAAATCAGTGCAGAATTTGTCCCAGGGTCGGGAGCCATATGGTGTGCAGGAGCAGGAGAGGAAGAGGAATGCCCACGCCAAAGGAGAATAAAGGCCTGTGTTCGGGGCCGGAATATTTCAAAGCCTGAGAAAGGGGCAAAGTTCAGTTTCTAATTGAGTGCTTTGAAATATATAGATGTATATGGTCAATGTTTGTCTTCCAGAACAAAGCTCACTTTGTTTGTCCAGTGTTGGTGTGTCAGTGCTGGGAGCTGTTCCTGGGGGTGTCCAGCTCAGAGCTCCTCCTGCTCTGGGGCTGCAGGGTGTGTGGGTGCCCCTGGCACATGCCACCAGCCTGGCCCTGCTGGCTTGGAGGCCCTGGAGAGGACCTGCACATCTGGGGGAGTTTCCTGGCTTTCCCTACACATTTGTATGGTTCCCAGTGCATGTACACATCATTATCTCAAACCAGGCTACATTTACATATGTAAGAATTATTATATACAGAGTCCTAAGCTTAATTATTCCTCTGTCCGTATCTTGTACTTCACAGAATTTGCATAACAATCAGACATCAAAGCCAGAACCCTTTACTGGAAGAAAGGTCTTTCCGCTATATTATTTTAATAAAATAAATTATAATGATCAATTAAATCTAAATTTGCACTTCAGATTTTTTTCCTGCGAATCCATTGAAATGGGAGTTAAAAGAAAACTTTAAATTTAGTAATAAGAACCTAACACAGTAAGGTATTTAAATTAAATTGCTTTTTGTTTGATATTTCCCCCTCCTCTCTGCCAATCCGCTCACTCATCTTTTTTAGTCCATTCTCCTTGTCTTGCCATTTTGGAAGTTGAAATGATGCTTTGCTGTCACTGAAGTGAATGTGGATTCTGCTGCTGGTGAGCATTGCTTTTAATTGATCTAGAAATAGCAAAAAGGAGTTATTTAACCTGCCTCTGCTTATTTGTGCTTCCTGTAATCTCGAGTTGTCTCTCAAGTAGAAATGATTTAATTAGAGAAGAAAGACTATTTTAAATCTAAGGTAGGCAAGGGAGGCTTCAGTCTGTACAATAATTTGCATTTCTGGTTTCCCTGTTTATGACAGTCTACCTGGGAAGCGCTGAAGGGCCCAGGTTTGCAGGTGAATATGCTCTGTCCAATGGTGAGTGATGGGGGAAGACACTCCTAACTTCTGTGTTCTCCTGCTTCATACTCAGGAAATATATAGAGTTATATATAAATGTGATCATACATCCAATATGTACTTGTGTACACAACTGTCTGCATAGAATCATCCAGAAAGATCACAAATCAGAAAGTCTTTCCCTTTTTAGTGCATTAGTGTTAACAGAAACTTGCTGTAATTATGGAAAAAAAGTTTTATTGCAGTTTTATTACTTAATATTAAGGTTTTAAATGAAGCTTTCAGAGTTGGATATATAAAATAATTATATCTTATCTAAATTTTAACTTTGATTAAAAGGCAAGGAGCTTATTCGGTCTTAGTGAGATGGGTCCTATCATGATGTGCTTCTGCTGGGGTGAAGCTGTATCAAAACTGTGCAGGCGCTTGGTGTATGGATTATTCTTTAATGTTATCTGTGCAGATAGAGCACACATGAACAATTCTGGGAGCACCACAGACCCCTCATCTTTTAGGATTTGTGCAGTCTTGGGAAACAGCATCTATCATGAGAAGTGGCCTTAAAGAATATCAAGTGGGGCTAGAGAAACTGCGAGTATTGCCCTGGGTTGCATTGTTCTGAGTTTAGGGCTCCAGGAAATAGTAGGATTTAGTTCCCCTCATAGAGTAAACGAACAAGTAAGATTCGTTAGCACATATACATTATCCAGGGCACACAGGTACTAGCTCTGCCTAATGTGGGTTTCTTGGTTCTTTTTGTTAGGGAATTTTTTTTGCCCTGTCTTTTGTAACAACTTGTAGCTCCCCACTGTTAAGATGATTGTTGTTTAAGAAAATCAGTCACTTAAATACTTCCATATTAAGGGCATCTTATACCTCTGCCATGACAAATGTGATTGATTATCTGTCTTGAGAAATTTACAACCTTTGATAAGATTGCACCAAGAGAAGTGCTTTGTTAGCTTTCTGTGGAGAAAAATGTTTGTTAGTTAATGGAGAACATAAAGAGATTTTTGATGTTCCTCATTACTGGTTTTCCACTTGTGATGAAGATAAAACACAGTAAAGTGCTTTTTCCTCTTATGTACAAGGGCTCTTCTGCCTTTCATACCTGGTACAATTGTGTGGCCCACTTTGTATTAACATGAATAGCAATTGCCTTGTAAATTGATGGCCATGAATGGGTGAACAGTCTGTCATCTCTTATTTTGCCCTTTGTCTTTATGTTTTATTCACTTTTACCCTCTACAAAAGAGCTTTAATTTAGACCTGAGACAACAGTAGCAGTGCTCCAGTCCCTTATAGATCTAGTGGCAGTTTTATTTCATTTTGATGTTCTTTATATTTTGATGGGTGTACTAAACAGTAGAAGCCATTTTAATCAAAAGAAAATTTCAATGAGAGCATGACCTGTAAACAGTGGTTTTGTAAGAGTCACAAAAGTTTCTGTTACACATTTGGAAATTATTTCCATGATTTAGCTGCAAAGGGCAAGTAAATCACCTCCCTCTAAGAGTCAGAAAAAGGAGTGTTTTTCAGGATCTTTAGTTCTGTTAACTGACTCATTGTATCATTTTGGCTAATTAATTTCACCTTTTCTGTGCTTCATGATTTCCATCTGTGAATGAACTAATGACACCTAATTACAGGCAGTATTGTGAGGATTAATGAATTGACATTATTGAAGTATCCTGAGGTGGAAGTCCTGATGTAAGTACAAAGTACTATTGCTGATGCTTCCTAATTAATCAGTTCACAATATCCAGCATGGGGAATCACATCGGTCTAGAGCAAACAAATACTGGATTATATTTGCAATCCATGGGCGGGGTTTTTTTTCCAGGTTTCTGGTTTTACATCTTATTTGAACCATCTTTTTTGGTGAGTCTAAGAATCCCTCATCCTCCCGCGGCACTTAGAGGTGAAATGGGGTCGGTTTAGAAGAACCAGGTGATCCCGGTGATACATGTATCACCCTGGCACGCTTTATTGTGGATACAGAAAAGCAACTTCAGCCTGAGGTTTTCTTGCCTCCTCTGGTGTAACATTAGTAACACTTTAAACCCTCTGTTCTTTTAAAAGGGGATGAAAATGTTAGTCTTACAAAGGATCCAGAATCCCAGAACAGGCTGGATGTTCCTGCAGGTGAGGGTGGGTGGGTGGGAGGAGGGATGTCCTACACCAGGAAACGTCGGAAGGGAATGGATGTTGTGGAATTATTCATAATTTATGTGGATAACAAGCTCCATTCTTACTCCTCATGGCTGGGCTGCTGTTTCCATAAAGATACAGCTAGGACTGTGCAGGTCTTACACTACATGTTTAAAAATGGAAAGATAATAATTAAAAAAGCTGGAAACAGTTGAATTTGTCTGAGCCTTGCTGTAATTAAGTAGTATGAATCATGTACCTAAATTCTCATAATTTTGCGTACAAAGTTGACAAAAGGGGTGAATGCAGTTGCTGCCTGTATCAATATCCAGAGATGGGCCACATTCCTAAATGTCTTGGTACACTTTTTGTGGGAAATAGAAGTCACAAGATATTTTTTGGAGTTATTTGCAAATGTTACACAAGTGCAGACAGGGAGGTTTAAAGTTTCACAAACATTTGTGTTTCATTCTACTTATGTCACTTCTTAAAAAAAAAAAAAAAGAGTCTATCATGTGCAATTATGAAACTGCTCCATGTTTGACACAGTTGAAGATGTTTTCAGGCCACAAAAATGTAATTTAAATTACAACCCCACTCTGGCAGAAAATGTCCTCAATCTTTGGAGTCACATGGTTCTTGGAAGGCTCTTCCTTGGCTGTGCAGGAGGTCAGACTTCTAAGGAGAGAGTCTGTGCACAGATGTGTACTGCTGCTAATGAGAGGAATTTCACACTTCTCCCCTCTGCCTCTTAGCTCTGTGTTCATCCTGCCTCTGAAACCTTTGGAATTAGATGTTATAATGGGTGCTGGGCCATCACTGAGAGGTGCAGCCACATGCTGGAACTCTAGCTGGGGAGATGGCTCCCAGAAGGTAGGGTGACCCATTCCGCAAAAAGAAGTAGCGCTTAAAAGTGGGGTCTCCTGTTTGTTTCTGAGAGCATCTCAGCTCTGTGCCTGCCCTTCCTCTCCCCAATGGTGATTTTCAAGCCAAACAGCCCTTTCATCATTGCTCTGGCTTAGCAGCAAAGTTGTCTGCCGATAATAGCAGGCTTCACTTCTTCCCCAGCTAACTGGTAGTCAGGCAGCCAAAGAATGGCCTATCCAAAATTAGGATATGCTCAATGCACCATCCGCTGGTGTTGTTCCCATCAGCCTAATTACATGACTTTTGGGTCAGACAATGTCTCATTGTGTGGCCCTTGGCAGCTACGGAACGCCTAATGCTGCATGAATGTCTAATGTGGAGTTTGATGGCTATGACCGAGGCTGCAGCTCCACGCTGGAATTGAAAACATCCGTGTAGTTTCCATAGAAAACCGGGGCAATGGTGCTTCCATAAAGCATTAGCCCCGGGGAAAGCTGTTGGTTGCTTGTTGCCTGCACAAATCTGTGCAGGGTGGGCAGTTTACGGTGCATTTCTCTTTCAGGTAAGTGACAATTAAGGAGGCAGATTGATTCAGTCTTTAGTGACCTAATTCAGAATCCTAATTTATGGCAAGCACCATCCCTCACTCATTTATCTCTATCTTTTCTTCTATTTTGTGCATTTAAGAACATTTGTGAGGTATCTTATGAACACTGCAAGCACAATGAAGAGGGCTTTGTACCCAGAAGTTAAAAAAAAATCATTTTATGCTTTCTTTGACTGGAAAAATTTTAGGTAGAACTACCCTATCTTTATGCTTCCTGTAAAAACCTCCCTTTTTTACAAGCAAAAGCAAGGTATGAACATAAAATGCAATTCATTGTAGATGAAGGCTGTAATATGCTTGTTCATTTCAAAGGAGAATGTATAACTAATTACATTTTAATTGAATCTCTAACGTCAACAGCTGTTTTAAAAAGATCTTTTAAAGCTACATTTATTTTTAGTATTTAGTATAAGATCATCCTTTTTTGCACGCATCTCTCTTCACGCATTATTGCCTTTTATTTTCCTAGTTTTTTTAGTTTTCTTTCTTTTAAAGAATCGATTAACACTAGCATAAACTAAAGACTGAGCTGGTAAAACTTGGTTTTAAGATGCCTGGTATGAGTTTTCTGTGTCAACAGGAAAAAAACCCCTGATGCCACCAAAATGCTCTTTGTTCTCTTTTTCTCCCAGAAGTAAGAGGTTCCAGTTGCAGCCCCAAGTGCCAAGGCCAGTTCTCAGCTCCTGGTGGTTTATGTTGGCTGGCTGTTATCAGTTCCTCCACAGGGCAGCTGCTAATTACAGTAAATGGCACCACTATCTCATCAGACTGAGGGAGGTACACTGATTTAGTCCTTCGCTGCTAAATCAACAGCATCTGAGTATCTTAGGGGGATTAAAAACAACTGACTGCTGTTCACATGAAAAAAACTTTGTTAAACTTAGGGTTTCATGCATCAGGGCTTGCTTCTGCTGATTTCCTGAGACCCGTGTTAAAGTTAAATCCACTCCCAACATCTCTCTGCTCTCACCAAGGGGGTTGCTTCGTGTCCCAGTGGGTTTGCAGGGAACCTGTGTCTTGCTGGTCATGAGCAGCTCTTTCCCTGCACATGCTGGGATTCCTGCAGCTGTGGAATTTACCCAGAGAGAAGTTACCCTCTTCCATAGAAGATACCCTCCTCTGCCTCTCCATCACCTCTACATGTTTTTGTATGGCTCAGAATCTTAAACACTCCAGAAACAGAGGGAATTATCTGAGAGATGATTGCTGTACTGCTGTGCAAGAATATGTAGCTAATATCAGTTTACTGTTTTCTGTATAATTCTGTAACTCTATAAATTCTGCTTTATTTTTGTGTAAACATCAAAGCCCAGTAATCATGAGAGCCCTGTGTTGGTTTTGGAAGGCAGTTCCATTAGAGATTGAAATGGTAGTGTAGTTGCTAAAATTTCATAAGCAATAAGTAAAAATTCATTATCCCTTGCAGAAACCTAGGCAGTGGGCTCAGAAAAACTTGACATCTGAGGCTAGGATAGTAATTGATGTAGTGGCAGTAAAATAATGGCAAATCAGAAAAACTGGTGAATCTTCTAGTTAACACCTGCAAATGCACGCTGATTATGTTTTCACTGATAAATGGAGACTCGTGGGACCCACGATTTGCAAGAGAAGAGTTGACCCCTTGTATTTTAGTTTAAATCTCTCTTCTCTCCTTATAAGTGCACCGCTTCTAATTTTGATTTTGTTAGGCAAGTGTAAATCACAATTAACACTGGTGACATTGCTGTAATTGCAAATATCTGGAGTCAGTGTATTTGAGAGAAAATCAGACAAGTTTGGTCAGATTCCTTGAAGGGGAAATCTCTGAAAGCAGAGTAAATTCATGAGAATGATAGCAGCTATCCCTATCCTGATGCTGCTGTAAATGAGAGCTTAGCACCACAGCTTGAGTAGGATCTTTAATGAAGCATGCAACAGCCCTTACAGAAAAGGAGCTTCTTTTGTTTCAATAGTGTAAAGCAGAGAGAAACACTAAGATGTGTGGTTTTCCTTCAGCACTCTGATGTCCACTTTTGATGGACAGGTCAGGCATTCCTGGAGCAGCTCAAACCATTTTAATGCACTGATGGGGCAGCTGAGACTAAAAATGATCCTTGGGGAGTTTTATTTAGCTCTTAGAGAGTCTTGGCTTGCTGTATTAGGGGCTGTGAAGATAAATTAACTTCCATTAAAACATGTTTAAAATTCTGGAGTGGAGAGCTCAATAGAAATGAGAAGCATCTTGTTATGTTAGATGCTGTGGAATTAGCACCTAGGTTTATCCCTAGCATTCAGCAATAATTCCTCTGTGCTGGGGCAGAAAAACAGATCCAGTAGGAGATGTGCCACAGCTGGGCTGGTGGAGGCTGCAGTGAAACAGCATTTTGATTTGTTGTGTTCTCAGAACTTTGCTTAATGTGTTACTATTTCTTCTTGTTAGAGCTGATTGAATCACATAAAACTGAATTCCAGGAGCTGAATAGCTACATGGCTTTGTATTAGGAGACATACCCATCACTCCAGGATTGCTTTCCTGGTATCAGCAGCTCGTGCTGAATACCAAAAGCAGCATCTCTGTACCAGGGGTGTTCTTCTGTACAGCTGGGAAAATGCACAACACTGTGCAAGATAAACTTGCCTTGCATGCTGAGTTGTTGAAAAGTCGTGTAACTTGACAGGTGTAATTTTCAGTAATATTTACCATTGGGTCTATATACTGACTCTTAGATCTACTGGCATGTTGGATTGCCATTTCTATCAGATCATGCAGTTTTTATTTTTGTGTGTGTGTGTGCACTTTCATAGGTAACACTTGTTTAGCAGAGAGCTCCTGCATGGTGTTTTGTCCAACCTCTCTCTTGCCTTTCACCTCTCAGCTCAGGGTTGTGTGCAGATGAGCTGCAGCAGATGAGCTGTGCAGAGAGACAGTGAGGATCTGTCCTGCTCCACTGAAACTCTTGGAGGATCAAAGGTCACCCCAAGCTACCTGAGCCAACACATGCCTTCTTTCTGACCTCAGTGAATCCAGGGTTTTCCTGCCATGAACATTTGCTGCCTGGGCAGCAAGGAAATATTTTGTTTTCTGTGTGCTCACACACATGAGAATACCTGGAGCAGGTATGTTGTGTGTGGCTGAAAACACAGGCAGCACGTGTTGTCTCTGTCAGAAACATGCTCTTCCTGCTCTGAGGGCTCTTCAGGTTATCTGTGTATAATATCATGAGCTGGAACAGAAAGGGGATTTGTGCCCTTTGAAGAAACTCCTCCAGCTTCTCTTCTGTCTCTCTTCAATGTGATACAACACTATTTACATTTTTTAAATTCATCTCTTTCTCCGAACCTCTTCTTGCTCCAGTCTTTCAGGCAGTTAGAGTCTGGCTTTGGGCTTGCTGGGGGGGTTGCAGGTTTTAATTTCAATATGTTACTGGATTTTTTGGCTCTGGAGCAGAAGCCAGCGTGTCTCACAATGGCTTCTCTTTGCATTAGGCACTGCCAAGTTAATAAGTGCACTGATGCACTTATTAAAACCTTGGTTATTTATTCATTTCCTCTATACTATCTTTGGGCATACACCTGGACTTGGAAATGATCAGTCACATTCTCTTCATATTGCCTTGCTCTTTCTGTTCTCTTACATCATCATGGAAAACCATGGTGTTGGTACTGGACTCACCTCTGGAAAGCAGTGTTTCCAACCCATTTATCTGGGCAAATTGTCTTTCTGAATTATCTTTTCTGCTTTTCTGATGAAAATCTTGAAGATGCCATGATATGTCTTTGTTTTTCACAAAAATATAGCAAAACTTTCCCATTTACAGACATAACAAGCAGCTACCTGAGTGTGTTGAGCACTTGCAGGCACAAAGTGAGAATTTAAAGTCAGGGAAGAGAATTGGGTGGAATAAAACTTCTGAATCCAGACCTTCCAGTCACACAGAGAGAAATGTTTTAGTTCAGAGAAATGAGCATTTGCAATCACCTGAATCATTTGCTGGTACCTATCTAAACAGGTGTTACTAAACCTCCTAAATTCAAATAGTTTAATTTTGAGGGGAAACCTACTGGTACAAACCAGTCTGGAGACACTCTTCTGCATGCAAATGGGAGAAGGGAAGGCTTGTTCAGAAGTATAAATGTAACAGAGAGAGGAAAGCGGGGGGGGAAGGTGAATAAAGGCTGGAAAAGCAATAGAGGCAAAAGCCTTCCTTGGAGAATTCACATCGTTGTAGTGACTGCACTGAGGACCACCAGCACCGCCCTCTGAAAGCTCCTTGATTATTGGAAATGAATGGGAAATTCTCTATCAGATCAGTTGGTGCCTTAGATGGCACAAAACCAGGCACTTTCCATGCTGTAAATTTAATTTGCCCTTTCTTTTTTTTAGCATAAAATTTGATTAGACTCCAGGAAATTCCTTAGAATTTCAAGAGAAGGGATGTGATGTGGTGCTGGGGCATGGCAAAGGTGCATTTTCAGGTGTTCTGATCATTAATGGGGGGCTGTTCATGATGCAGGTTATCACCTGCTGAGATAAATGTGATCTGAATCAAGACACAGTGCAATCACACTTCTGTCAAATTAGCCTGGATGAATGATGCAAAGTTTATGCAGCTTTATGTTTTCAGATTAGTTTTATGCCTGCTGTGGGAGGACAGCTGACAGTGAGCCAGGCAAGGTTAGCAGCTGATCTGGTGTAAACTCTTCCAGCACAGAGTCACCCCAATAAATTTTTTTTAAACAAGTTAGGAAAGGCAAAGTGAATTTTCCCAGTGCTCTCCATCCAGTGGTCACAATGTTGTGTAATACCATAAAAGCAGATTTAGCTTCTCTTCAGGTCAGCAGCACAGCTCCCTGAGGTTCAATTTTCTAGACATAAGCAGGGGCTTAGGTGACCCCAGGCTGAGCTCAGCACATCCAGGGGCAGCCTGGCAGGTACCGTAAATGTGTGTGTGTGCAGAGCCTCACGCTGCAGCTTAATTAATAGTGATGCTTTTTTAGAAATTTCATGCAAGTTATAACTCTGAAAAGCTACCCGCAGATGTTTCTGGCACAGCAAGCTGGAGAAGAATGAGCTCCCCTGAAATGTCAGGTTAATATCTGAGTTTGTATCAATGCTGGTTGCATTCTCTGGAGCCAGCTGTCAAAATCTCTGCTGATTTCCAAATGGGTGTTCAAGGCTTCCTCTACCCAGCTCCATCTTCCCTCTGTGTCTCCTCCAAGAAAGCTCCAAAAGGGCCCAGAGCTGAGGGAAAGGATATCCCATGTGGGATCACTGAGCCCAGTGTGTTATTCTTTATTCTCTCAAAGACTGAAAGTCATTAAAAGTAAAGATGATGGATAAGTGGTTTTTAATCAAGAGCTGTCTTTAAGTGGGTTCAATCATGAAGTGGTAAAGGGTTAGAGAGGCTAATTTCCTTGTTATAAATGGGTCCACTTAAATTTGATCATTGAGAAAGGGTAATCCATGTTTTGTGGGATAAGGAAATATCACTGCTAAAGGAGCAGATTATTAATTTTCAGTGGTTTTCCCCAATTTTAATACTTGTGTCCAGAGGGGTATGTCTCATTTATACATGAGAGACAAACTGAAACAAATAGAGAACCTGTAAATATTGGTGCAGCATTTTAACCTCCCTGAGTCTGGCCCTGGTGCCGGGTTTGTCTGTGGTTTCTCCTCTCAGTGCTCCATCAGGATCCAAAGGGGCTGTGAGCTGCTGTGATCACCCTTGGTGAGGTCCTAAGGGAAAGGAGCTGCTCTGGAATTGCCCCTGAGGTGCTCTCCATGGTGTTCGTGCTCATTACTGATAGGAGTAACAGCAGAGGCTTCACAATCTTCTGTTGTGCAGCTTTAGTCTAATAGTTCTGTATGTGATTGTGTTCAAAGGTGTTTAACACAAGGTTCGGGGCATTCCCCATCCCCCAAAAAGCAGTGACTGCAAGAGAAGTTTCTCCCTACAGTTTCTCCTAGGAGAGCTCCCCCAGGTGTGTTTTTGTCACCTGGCTGCTCTTGTTCAAACCTGTAGAGGAGAAGAGGAAATCGTGGCCAAGGACCCACCTGCTTGGAGGTGTCAGTCTTTTCTCTTGGTTAGCTGAGAGCTGTGGAGGACTCCTGGTGGCTCCTTTCTCTTGCTTTCCTCATCTTCATGTCACAAGAGACAACTGCAGACATTGTCAGAGCAGAGCTCAGCCGTGTGTTGTCTCAGTTCAGGCTGTATTTGCTTCCCAATTGTCTTTTTTTCCAGGACAATACAGTGACCATTGGTGACAATAACTGAGCTGTATGGAAAAGAGCTCCTTGCAGCTGTCTGCTGAGGAGCACCTCCAGTGGAGCTGTTCTGCCTGTTTCTGAGAGTCTACGTGGCATCAGTGAAGTTTTCAGCCATGCTGGGTGAAAATGGAGTCTGTAAGAGCAAGGTAGGCTCGCCTGTTAGTCTATAGATAAGCTGATGTTTAAACCTCATTTTATGCTCTCTTTGAAGTGAAAAGAAGTGGTCCAAATAAGAGATTTGAATAGATCCAGTTGTGTTTTCGTTTTCTTTGTGATAAATGTAATTTTCCCTTTCCCCCTCTGGAGGATGCCTGTCCCTCCTCCCATTGGAGTGAGGCAGCCTTGGCATCTGTGCAAACCTCCTTGCTGGGGTTTCCCCACTGGGAGTTTTCCCCGCTTGCTGCCCACACCGGCTCTCTAGAAACCACCTTTCTTTCAAAACCCCTCAATTAACTGTGGATGGTGCCAGGAAAGAGCCTGACCCTGTTATACTTTCTCTGTGCCAGACCTGGTTGCTGGTGGAGGAGCTCTCCATATGGTTCAGCTTTTACCATTTTTCCTCTTCTTCCCAGATAAGCTAGCTGACCTGGGAGTCCACTTGGCCCTGGCACAATTTAAGCTGTACATAGTCACATGAGAAAAGTCAAAGTGAAAAGCCAGTCACAGTGTGGTTTCTGGGCCAGGCATTAATTGGGCTGTGGCAGAGCTGATTTCAGGTCCCAGATCTGCTGCAACCATCGTCTGTAATTGTAGGAGGGTCACTTAAAGCCTCCATGTCTGCCTTCCTGGTTTGGCCAAGCAGAGGGAGCAGTGCTCCTGCTTGGTGCCACAGCTTTCTGCCATCCATCCTTTGGGGCAGGGCTGCTCTTTGTTTATGGGATACCCAGCATGACAGGGATCTGATCTTGCTCGAGGTCTGTGCAGTCTCCAGTAATAGTAACAGACAATCAGTTAACTGACTCAGAAACAAGTACTCAAATAATATGCCTGTGAGCTTTCTCTCTTCACTGGATTTTACTGTGATGTGTTCTTTGTTTGATTCACTCTATACCTCTAGGAACATTTATTTAGCTTATTTATGACATTATGGTTTTCTTAGAAAACCAGGGCATGGTTCTGAGTACTCAGATGGATAATGCCTTTATTCACGTTGTTTATCATGTAATAATTTTAGCCTTTACAAATACCTACTTCGGGCACTGAATGTATTAAAATTCTTGCACAGTCTTCCCTCTCTCAAATACGATGAAATCCCTTCTCCTGCTGGCTGGATTTGGACCCTCTGCTCAGGCTGTGACAGCCACATTATTCCACACTCAGTGCCACTGTGATTGCCAGTCTTCCAGCATGAGTAAGAGAACCTGGTTAATAGCAACTGTATGCACTTTATTTTTCCCTTTCAGAGGTTATATCTGGTTACTGTGTGACTGGAACAATGAGACTAACTTCAGTTTTACTGTAACAAAGCAGCTATGAGCTTTCTGGGTAAAGTATATTTTGACTGACATACAAGTAGCTGTAGCTTTGCTGCACAATGGAGAAAATGACTTCATTTAACAGCTTTCTGTGCCAAGAAAGAAATAAAACAGTTCTGAGAATGCTGAAGATTTTTTTCCTGTTTTAATTTTAAACCTAAAAGAAAAAGCTGTTGCCATATAAGTCCAAGTCAATGGAATGTATAAATCTTTAAAAAGGTTTCATAAAGTAATAATGATTTTAGTATATGTACCAAATGAGATTAAAGACCTACATTTGGTTCTAATACAGAGTTTCACATTCAAAAGGACCATCAGTTTCCTGTTTAAAATCTACTTATATTGAACTGAATGGAGTTCAAACATAATGCCATTTTATTTCAGACATTTATCTTAATTTAAAACAGCTGAAAAGCATTAATAACAGAGTATGGAGATGCAGAGGTATAGGCGTTATTCCCTCCCTTCTCTGCTTTTTGAAATAAGGAACTCAGAGGTAACATGGCCCTGCTTTTGCTGTTCTGCAGAGGACAAGGAGCAGGGTGTCAGCCCCTTGAAACCATAACAGGAATGCTCCCTTGGAAGAGCTGAAGGACATGAGGGAATCTTCCTTCACCAAGCATCCCTTTCCCAACATTGTGGGTCAAACAATGACTTATTGGAACAGTTTTTACCTTGAGCACCTTCAGGAGGCATTTGCAGTCCAGGCACAGCAAACTGGAACTCACCAGCCTGAGCTTTCCCACCTCATGGCTTCAATCCCAGTCTCCTCCTTTCCACTGAAAATTCTGCCTCTGCCATGACTTCCTTCAAGCATGTAACACGGCAAACCATGCCACTGTGCATTTTACATGCTCTTCATGTGAATTTCACCTTAGCTGTTGTAATTCCACCCAGGATTGCTAATTCTGTGCCCGTCGGGCTGTTCAGAACTGTTCAACATCTTGGAGCTCTGAATCACTGTCAATAAAAATCAAAGCTGATTTCTGCTTTCCTGCTTATTGTTGTTTCCCAGGAGGAGATGGTGAGTACATGAAATGAATGGTAAGGGCATGAGAGGTCAGTTTTAGCACACCTACTTGAAAAATGCTAATGGGGGCTGGGTGAGTCTTGTTTCAGGTGCTGTACAAAGACAAAGAGGAGCCAAGTGCTGCCTCCGAAGGTCTGTAACATAAGCAAGGTTTACAATAATTTTCCAGTGAGTCTTCACACTAGAATAAATTACCTCAAAACCGCTTCAGAATGATAAAGGAGTCATGGAGTTTGATGTTCCACTTTCGTGGGAACACCTTTTCCCCAAAGATGCCTGATATCCCACCAATCAACGGATCTGTCTGGTGGAATAATGTGAGAATGTAGTTTTTATTATCAGGCTCTTCCCAGGGAGCCCGGGCTACTTTGTAGTGCTGTATTCTTTGCAGTTCTCAGAATCATGTGCATTAAAGGTTGCTTAACAGCTGGTGAGTCACACAGCTTGTTCTTTGAGCTCGAATGCTCCATTAGGGCACATCCACTAGAGGTATTTTAACCTTTGAAAAAATCAATACAAGTGGCTTAATCATTCTAGGTTTTAAGAAAAAAAAAAAAAAGGGCAAAACAAACCAACAAAACAGAAGGCTCTAAATAACAACAAACTCCCTTCATGATGTTTAATAAATTAATCTCTCTTCCAGTGGATGTGTCTTAGGGGTGTAGCACTTGCTAGAGAGCAGCACAGTTCTTGTCTAAAAAGTCGCTGTGCTTGGGCATCAGACAAAGCTGAGTCTGAAGGGAGTAAAATGTCTTCTGAGTTATAAAAATCTTTAGTTAATTTCCTCAGCATTGCAATGGGGGACAGACAAGGCACTTGGAAATGTACTCCCTAATTTCACAGGGGAGTTGGTCTTTTTCTTAAACCATGGATTGTGTTTACTGCAGATAATTGCAAATATGGCTTATGTGTAGCAATCCACAGTGCTTAACTAAGTAGTCAGAATGAGAGAGGAATTCTGTGGGCAGTGTGTATTTCCCTTGTGTTTAAATGTACCTGATGTCAAACGAGTTAAACTAGACCTGCCTTAGCCAAACTTCTTGAGGAAATGAAGTATATGCTGCCACTTTCCTGGTCAGTGCTGGGGCTTCTCCTCTGTGATATAACTTGGTGGAGAAACATTGATTTGAATCAAATTTGGCTGTGAGATGAAGGGCTGAAGGATTTGCAGTCCTCCAGATTTCATAAGGAGGAGTCCAGCAGAGGGAAGAACAAACCAGTGCTTCCTTTAGGGAACATACTGCAGAGTTTGCTCAGTGGATTATTAGACACCTGAGGACCCAACCCTCTGCCATGCACACATATGGCACAACTGAACAAAAATCAGATTGCTGAAGTGGTGCCTGTGGAAGGAATCCTTTGCATAAAAGGGCAGTGGTTTGATTTTTCTGTTATGGTTTAACCTCGATGATTTTATTTCTCATTATGTCCCCTTGGGATAAATAAATAGATACGGTATTATTTCATCATAATTGTTTCATATTTATCTGGATTTCATAAACATGGGGTTTTAATGTAGAGTAATACACATGGGTCAAGATAGAGGATTTTGGGTGTTGCCTGGGTTCTTCTCCTCCACCTTCTTCTTCCTTCTTCTTCATGAATTTGGGTGATTTTCTCTAATTGGATGAAAGGTGTCCACATTGCAGACCTCAAGCAGTCATTATGGGGTCAAAAGTATAAATACTATAGGTGTCACTTTGGTATTGGGTAGTTATCTCTTCAATAGCCTTGGAAAAAGTTAGAAGCCAGCCATCTTCCCTTGTTTCCCTAGCTTGCTAGTTAAGCTCAGGGCTTGTGAGGCTGCAAATACTGTAAATAGATAAGATCTAATAAACAACCAAGCCCGAACTGGACTCTACATTTCCAATGTCTTTCATCCTGACCTGAGATAAAGCAGGCAGAGACTGCAACACTCTGGTGCAAGAAGAGCCATTTATTTGGCTGTGCTGGAGGGGCTGTGCCCAGCTCCCTGTGCTGGCACATCCAGCTGCAGGGATGGGAATGAGTGAGGATTGGAGAGGGCACAGCTCTGGGAGAGGAGAATGTTCTGGTGCTTCATGCCACCAGCCTGTCAGAAGAGTTAATGGCAGATGCGGTTGTGAAAATGTTCTGTATTTTTAGACAACCTTTAATTAAGACACTCTGTATGTAGCAGCGACCAAATAATATGCTGCCACTTGAGAGCTGTCAGGAGGGAAAAAGTGTACAAAGCTTCCTGATGCAGCCCTCTTTATTTTTATCTGAAAGTGAATTAGGAAACCTTTCCAGTAACAATAACTGTCCTTTCACATGAAATGATTTATTTAATGCACACTGTAAATACTTTGGGCATCTGTATGGATTTATACTTAACCCCTTTCACTTCACATTGTTTAATCTAGCCTCATATTAAAAAGATTACATCTGAAAGCTGAATGGGTTTTGTGATCCCAGCCTTTTCTTCTGAGACTAATGTTTTATATAATTGTTTTGATACAGCAGATTTTTTTCCCATCTTTTTGTTAACCTTTGTGAGGGGTGAATAGGCCTTTCAGGGATTTCATTTGGATTAAATGGAGAGAAAACAAATGTACAAGGTACAATTTTATTTCAAACTTAAAAATGCCTTCATTAATAGCATATTTATTTGCCTATAGGGTTAGACAGATGTAAGATGATAGAAGATTCTCTAATGGAGCATTAGTTCATGCTTTGATATTGCAGAGATAAAGTTTATCACATAAAATTGATAGATTTGATAGAAAGCAGTGAGGTTTCAGAAAATCAAGATATGAGAAATCTGAAAAAACTTTATAAACCTCATTTTGACATTCCTAGAATTTTGATACCCATCTCTGTCTGGATAATCCCACTGTAAGTAGTAATTAGGTTATTATTCAGCCAAGATACTGTGCACACTTACAGAATTAAATTGGTTAATCTGTGTAAACTGCTCCCAGCCTGCCTCCCAAGGAGTGCACAGGGATGACCAATACCCACTCAGGCTGGGAGTGGAAGAGAGCCTTAAAAATTGCAACGGCAATAAATCTTTGTGCAGGTGAGTGTTCGTTTACAGACCTGCTCTGTCACCTGTGGAATTGCAAAAGCTCCATAGGGCAGAATCAGGCCCGATTCTGCTTCTGCGGGGCAGCTTATGTTCCACTGGAAGTGCACCCGAGTGGAAATGCTGGCAGGTGTGCTTATTTTCTGGCTTTTCTATTCAGTTTCAGCGCAGTCTCCTCCATTCTTGCATTTTGTTAATTTTATTGTCGGTAGATGCTTTGATATGCTAATGTGTAAGGAGGATTTGCCAGCAGTTGCACAGGGGGAGGCAATGCCTGAGCCTGGAAGGCTGATCAGGATGTTCCTGCAAGTCCACATTACTCCGCATCAGAGCCAGCAAACGCCATCCTGCTCTCTGTGCCTGTCCCCAGCTCACTGATGCCTTCTGTAGCAGCCCCATCCTTGCTGAAATGATGCAAAGCATCTAGATATCAGCATTAATATATCTCCTCTAGCAATACAAGTAAAGAGCGCTAAGGATATCTGTAGTCAGCAGTGATGCTCAGAGATATTTATCTTGGGTTTTCAGATTCCAGCTCTTCTAGACTCAGGTGCAAAGCTCAGTGGAGTGTCCTCCATGTGTGGGAAGGATGGTAGGAAAAGGGATAAGTGTGGCAGCTTTTTGGAAACAGAGGGGCTGAGGTATATGCAGGTCAGTTGTCCCTTGTGCATGTGGGTATGTGGTGGTTTCTGCATGTAAAGAACACCAGGAAAAAAAAAAAAGCAACAGAAGAACATGTCCTATTGCTAAAAGCACAAAAACATTAATTGTTTTTTAATTCAAAAGCTCTCTGTAGTTCCATAAGCTTTTTTTACTTCTCAAACCCTTATATCTTTGCCAGGCAAAGGAGAAATTACCTGATTATCCTGGTTCCACAGGTGATTTCTAACACACCAGGACTTTGCAGTGGATGGAAAACCAGGAGGAAGAAAATGGAGGATCCATTTCTCACGGGTTTTAATATCTCTGGGAATGGTGCCACATATCACAAATGTCAGCATCTGAACCAAATCTGATATTGCTGGTCACACTAAATGGCACTCAGTTCTGGAGCAGACCTACAACCCTTGAAAGGTGCTAGCCACAAAAATGCCACCTCCCAAAATAGTTCTTCAGGCAGTGGTACACTAGAGCCAGAAACCAATGAGATAAATACTAGTGCATGTGACAATGATTGTTACCAGATACATGAGAATTTCCCCCTGAAAGGCTCCTTTTTGAGCACCCTGTGCTGCTGGTTAACAGAGGTTAAGTGAATATTATTTCAGAAGAACACATTTTGCACAAGAGGTTGTTATCCTTCTCTTGGACTGGCTCCTACAGGAAAGCCCAGCTGTAGGCACACAAGCCCTTCTTCAAGAAGAATCAATTTATAAAGTATAGTACTTCTCTTTCAGTGGCAAAATACCCACCCTGTCCTCAGCAGTGTTGGTGTGCCTGGACTCAGAGCGTGCTGCTTCCCTGTGCCACCCTGGCTCAGTCAAAATCCATCCTGGAGGAACAACTGGCACATGGGAAGGGGAGGAAAGATACAGACACATCAAACACTGGAACAAAGAGACCCTGTCCCTGCCAATTTTGGTAAAAATAAAATAATAGAGCTGTCAGTGTCCTGGGTTGCTAATGAGTTGTGATGGATTGAGAGATCTTCATTAATTTTCTGTGGAGGTGAATAGCAGAGACCAGCTCCTGATGTGTTATTTCAGTGTAACCAAGGGGTGGGCCTGTGCCTCAGACACATATTCATGAGCTTTATTAGAGATATTTTGGTGAGTTTGCAGCTGTAAAACCCCCTCAGGAAGCTGGCTAAAATCTTGCCTTGTGTGAAGCTGCTGCCATCAGGCTCAGAGCTGGCTGTGATAACACCAGGGGCAGTGGGGTGTGCAGTTGTTGCACCTCATTGAGCTGTCACCAGCTGTGCAGGAATCCACACACCATGACTAAGGCAGGTATTTTTCCTGTTGTCACCTGAGCTGTGAGAGCAGAGCTGAAGGAAGGAGGTGTTAGTTGGTCACCTTGTGTTTTGGCTTCTCTAGCCAGCAGACAGTCAAGTGGCTTCTTAGAAGGCAGCATCTGCTCTAACAGCCCAAATTACCTACTTAAAAACTACTTGCAACCTTGCAGGCAACTTTAGCCTGGTGGTACTGAATAAAAAAAAGAGCTATTTATGCTGTTTTTCAGTATTTGTTTGATATCACAGAGTGCCCAGGTTTGACTCTAATTACATTTCTATGCAGTTGAATATCAAGGGGCTTTGTGGCAGCTGAAGGTGATCTCTAGAAGCTTCACAGCTTGATGTGCTTCAGTTGTGGGATGAGCCTGTACAGGGACCACTAGAAGCCTGAGTGCTTGCTGGGTGAGGGGTAGAGGTGTGGGGTGGGGTTATTTTTCCTTTTTCTTTCCTCCCCTACCTCCACCTCCTTTCATTTTCTTCTTCCTTGCTTGCAGGGCTGTATGGTTCAGCTGGGTTTAAAAGCGATTTGCCATGTTCTTTCTGCCTTTATCCAGGCTGCACTGTACCTCTGAGGATGTGCTTTTTAGTTGCTCTTTATTCTTATCTCCACGATTTTTTTTCCTCAAAGAGAGGCTGTAGTGATTTTTCTAGCAGGATGTTGCTGTTGTAGAAGCAGAGGGCTGTGGGTCCTCACCAGAAACGTCAGCCCTTTGCCATGAGGCAGTGAGTCTGCATCTGCAGTTCTTCTGATGTGAGCTATCATGGCTTGGAGAGGAGATTTTGACAGCAGACAGCACTTTAGAGGGTGAGTTAAAAGCATTATGCACTTGCTTCACTAAACTGGAAACACACTTTTACTCAGGGTACCAGCCAACAAAGGATTGCAGCGACTGACCTGCATTTAGGGGCTTCAGTCTCACACTGCACACAGCTTGGCACTTGGGATGTGTCCCTGCATGGTGCCACCCTGGGATGGTGTCTGTGACCCTGGGAGCCTCACAGTGTCCTCACACTGCCTCCGAGAGTGTCACCTGCTGGTGCCACGCTGCGCTGGGGCGGTGGGTGTTCTCCTGGGTCACAGTCGGCTGAGCTGCTCTTTGTTGAAGGCTGCTGGGCTGTGTTTAGGGCTGGTCCTTGCTGAGCACAGCTTTGGTCTCTGGCAGCTCTTGGGCTGGTGAACCAGGACAAAATTTGGGACTTTGGTTGACAGGTACCAGCGGTCTTCATCTTTTGATTTTTCCCGCTGTTACTATTGTCTCTTCCACATTAAACTTTTGAAATTCCCTCTACTAAATATTGCATGCCCTCTCCCAGGGTCTCTTCCAGTAAACCTGAGAGACCTTGGAAACCACTTCCTTCCATCAGGCTCTCCCTTACCCATGTGGATAGGAACACACCTTATTTCCAGGTGGAAATCAGCAGACCTTTGCTGAGCCAAAGAGGAAATGTCTTTTAGCTTTCTAGGGAAGCAGCTACCAGGAAACAGCAGAGCATCTACCTGGAACTGGAGGTATCTCTACCACAGCTGGGCATTCTCTGTGTGTTTTTTGGTGAATGTGAGGTTGCCCATGTCTACCCAAGGGATGGTGATGTACATGTGGTGGATAGGAGTCAATCAATGTAGCCTGCTCTTTATCTTTGCCCTCCAATTTCATTCATGACTGCATCTAGTCAGCATCGTTTTCTCTCTCCTTGTCACCTCTTCAGCGATCTCTTTCTTCTGTCCAGTAGGCATTTAAAAAAACCCAAACAACCTATTTCCTGGTCTCCTTCAGCCCCATTGCCCATAAATGGTTGAGAATGGTTTGTGTGATGCTGTGCTGAACTTCCCACCTTGCTGCCTGCACAAGGGCTCCCCTCCAGCCTCCAAGGCACTGTGCTTCCAAGCACTGTCACCCTCTCCTGTCGTTGTGCTGAGTGCCTCGGTGCTGTGAGAGCTTTCCTGCCATGATTTACCAGCACCTCAGAGTGCTGGAAATCCTTCTGCCAGCCCAGGTCACACAGTGGGACGTGCCACACCCCACACGGTGACACATGCTCTTCCATCAGCATCGATCGCATGTGGGCACAGTGACTGGCAGCTCTTGGGCTGTCATCTTCCACCTTCCTCTTCAGAAATGCAACCTTGGAAAGGAAATCCTATTAATAATTTTTGTGTTTTGGTTGGGTTTTTTTGGTCGTTTGTTTTTTGTTTGCTTTTTTTTTGTTTGTTTGTTTAAATCACATTTGGTGAGCGGTTAGTAGCCAGGTCACTGAGGCTGCCTCTCCAATCAAATGAAACCAGATTTACTGGTGAATTTTTTCCTTTTTTTACTGCATCTTATAATTTAATATGTACTTGGTTTTAATTTTTTAAGAAAAGAGAAATCATAGATTTATTTATTTTTAAATTTTCTCTATTTTTTTTGGCAGTGCCTGCCCTCACCTGGATCTGTCTCCCTCTGTGCTGTAAAGACAGGCAATAGGGCAGTTTGGAAGGACTTACAAGACAAAATTATATCTGCTACATCTTTCTTAACTTGAAATGAGCTTTCTGGGGCTGAAGCTTCTTTCTTCTGTTCCTTTATAGGGCGCTGGCTGCTGCAGTGGGATCTCAAGCCTGTGTTTTACAGGAGCTACTGGATATACATCACAGCTCTGGTTTGTTTCATGGGTCTCTCGATACATGAATTGCTGATTAAGACTTTTCAAATTGTTTGAAAGAGCTCTTAATGCTGTGTTATCTATTTATGTGACCTTTCTACTTGCAGGCAAAATATCTGTTATCTCCTTCTAAAAAGCATCAATTACTCAGTTAGGATTTTTTAAAGAATTTTAATTTTTCAGCTGCACAATTCTTCTTTAAGGATAGTCAGGAAATGGGTATCTAACCAGAGTGCTTGGGAAATGCCAGCATTCTATGGCTCATGGCCACCAAATGGGTTCTGTAGAAACCACATGTGTGGAATAGGCAGGTTTTGACTTTCAAGCCCAGGAAGGACATTTGCAATGAGATTTTTTTTCTTTTTTTCTGGGAGGTCTCAGTGATCTTTGAGAGGTGACCACTGATGTAAGTAATTAGAAAATTGGTGTTGCTTGGGGGTGCTAAATGAAAATAGGTTATTAAACAGGTTTTACTGGAAACAATTTATGAATAATTATCTCCTGAATAATCAGAAACATTAAATTGAATAGAATAGATATGTCATTAAAAAAAAAAAGAGAGAGAGATGGGATCAAAAGGGATCTGGAATTAGCATTCTTCATTATTTTAATGCCAGAACATACTTCTGTATTATTAATAGATGTTAAAGCTGCTGCAGATTTTTATGGCTGCATTTCTACAGCTTGAAGAATCACAATCATCTTAGGGCTGAATATGCCTTTGTTAACAATGGCACCTGTTTTACCTTCCTTAGTTTGTCTCTCAGAACAAAAAAGGTCCTGTAAGGTCACCTTTGGCTCAATCCATAACCAGGGCATTTTTCTGTAGTTTACTCATCACAATCCAGGCAGACAAGCTCTGAAATCTTTTGAAAATTGAATAGTCAGATAATATTTTCCCCTCTCTTATAAGCATTTCACAGTGCAGCATTTTATTTCTTACCTCTTTTAATGGTATTTCCTTCCAAATGCGTTTTTCTTGCTGTGTAACATGTCATTAAACTACAGAGCATTTCAGCCTGGACTTTCCCCAAGTGTTATGGCCTATTCCCAGCCAGCCCTGTGAAGCTGACTATTATTCCTCATAGCAGGGTTTAAAAATAATTGCCCAGCTCCATTTAAAAAAAAGGCAGTTAGGCAATGATTTAGTCCAAAAGGCGTATTTATCTGTTACAGAGCTGGGTAATGATCAGGATCTATTTGCCTGTCAGGTCACGACTGTGAGTGTGATTATTTCCATGGGTTGGAGGGACTGGCAGAGCACCCAGGGGTGGAGGCACTGGGGGTGCCCATCCCCAGCCCTGCCCTGGCACAGGTGAACCCTGGTGTGGGATGCTCCTGGGATGCATTCTTGGAGATGCACTCCTGAAAACCTTGCAAAAGAGTGATGAAAAGGTTGGGGGAAGCAGCACTCAGCTGTGTGAATGCTGTTGGGGTTTTTCTGGGCTGCTGTTTCACAGCTCTGTTTTATCTGAGAGAAATGCCTGCAGTTTGGATGTGATATAAAGCCCATTGAAGATGAAGGAAAGGCTAACGTTGCATTGAGTGAGCTTTGCTAATGGTTATTTTAGAAGACTTTTTTCCTCTTGGTTTATAAATTAATTCTCTTGGTCTTCTTTTTAATTGGTGAGACAGAAATTCAATGGGCTGAGTGGGACTAAATCATTCAGAAGATATTTAAAAGCTGTGTTTTCATGGAAAGGTGGGGGATATTATCCTTTCCTAGTGCACTGAACTAATCCTGGAAAAATAACAGAAATTAATGTAATAGCAGGACATAACCAGGCAGCCACAGTTGAGAACAGGTTGTTTTACTTACTTGCCTTGTGATTCTGTGGTAGAAATATGGGATCAAGTAATAAAACCAGAACACACTCCCACTTAAATGAATGGAGCCATTCATTTCAAGGACAGCTTCAGGGTTTTTAAGCTAGCAATGTAACTGACTGAATTCCCTACAGGCAGATGAACCAGTGAAGGAAAAATGTACAGAATAAGGATTTCAGGTTACAAGCTTTAGTCTGTTGATTCGGTATGTTTGTTTTGTTTTGTTTTTTTCCATTTTCTTAAATGCTGAGGCTAATTGCACTGGTGGGGGTGGGGATGGAGAGGGGAATTTGGATTTGTTAGAGGATGGTCTTTGTGACCACATCCTTCAGTCTGCAGCAGCAACTGAACCAGTAGAGCTCTGCAATTCTGAAATTACCCTATATCCAGTAGACTGCCTTTTTCTAGGTGTGTGGTTGATCCAACAAGAAACTTCTGAGTGACACCAAAGGCCTTGCAATAGAAACAATGGAACTATATTATTATGCTTTAATATAATAATATTTTAAGAAAACAATAATGAGCTGGTTTCTCTGCTGGAGGCAGGTCACAAGGGTTTCTGGAGCACTTCACTCCTTCCAAGTGCTGCTCTGTGAACAATAGCATCTGTGATGCTGAAGGCAGATACACAGGGCTCTTAACTTTTGCTATTTCTGCAGGAGGCTGGTCTTGACTGTGGGAAGGCTCCTACTAAAGCCCAGAAGAGGCTTCACATGACCCTTTTCCCCATTCAAGATAGTGGTGTTTTTCTCAACAGGTTTTGGAAGGAGGGGAGAACACATTGTTAAAATAGATCATTGTGGGAAAATAAAGGGATTTCAGAGAAGCACATCTGAAGGATGTGACTCTCCTGTGGGAAAGTCAATAACAGTGCAGGAACATGGCATTATCCTTTGCAAGCCCAAAATGCAAGCAGTGCATCATCCTCCACACCCTTTAGGCCCTTACTTAAATTTGCTTTTGTTTGAGATTGTGGGGAGTGGTGGATAAGTGGATACTGCTTCACATTTCTGTCTGAGTCACTCGCTCTGTCCCCTTCAACAAGGGAGAGCAGAGGGAGTTGGCAGGGTTTTTTTGGATCATCTAGAACGTGAATCAGGGACAAGACATCTCACTTCTTTTTCCTGGAGGAAAGGAAAATTGTCTCATGCAGTGGAAGCAGAGGTATCAGATGGGCTCTCCTGCTATCAGATATCACTGCTGCTGCACCAGGCAACGGAGACACTTGGAGGCTCAGCAATGTTTATTTTTTTCTCCCCTCACACCATAAACTCTCATTGTTTCTAGCTCTGATTATCTCATGTGCTCACTTTGTCCTCAGTGAAGGGGTAGAAAGGGTCCCTTCACAAGTGGAGGGGATTGTGTGGGACATCATTTGACTTGAACCTAGTGAAGGTTGAATGTGTTTTTGAAGCCATCCAATGTTGGTGTCACTCCAGCTTTCCCAGCAGCTTATCCTTGAGTTTCCCCATCCTTATGTCCATAAAACTTATTTCAATAATATCTAATGTTTTTTTCTGCAGTAAGAGGCCCTTACTCTGTTTTATCTGCTGCACATGTGGTGGAAAAATGCTCCCCTTCCTTTTGGAAACATAAAAATGGTATATATTTATTCATATCAGCTTCTTGTCATTAACCTCCCTGTTCTCAGCCTTTTTAATGTCCCTCCCTCCATTCTCCTTTGTCTCTTGAAAACTGAAACACTCTTTTCATCAAGAAGCAAAACCAACTGGAGGAAAGAACCCTCTGAATGTCAGATGAGTTTTGCAAACCCTCGTGCAGCGTCGCAGCCCTTTGTCTGTCTCCTCTGTTTAGACAGCAAGCTCTTCAGAGGAGGGGCTCCTTTCCTGTGTTTGTACAAGTGCTCAGCAGGCTGAGGCCCTGATAGAGCTGGGCTCCTTGGGGGCTATCCTAATGCACAATAATAATGAACCATATGTTGGGTTAGCCAGGAAAATACTCAAGCAGTAGACAGATTTTTCCCTTAATGAACCAGGTATTGCTGAGACAATGCAGACCATTTCCCCTTCTATCCCACTAATAACACATTTCACTTCTAGAGGAAGCAGTCCTAGGGGTAGTGACGTATTTTAAGCTTTGTGGGCCTTATTGTTAGTCTCTAAATGTCTACAAAATATTTAGAAGAATGTTTCTGGAGTATTTTGCAAAGCAGGTGCCCAGGAGTTATCTGTCATACCCTTTATGTTTAAAAGCATTGGAAAGGATACCGAGATGATGCCTTAAGTTTTAGCTCTCCTGTTTTTCAGATTCTGCACAGTATTAGTATATAACTCTAAAAGAGTGTTAGCAATTTCTCTTCACAGTTTAGTTGGACATAACACTCCTTTTTCAGCCTGAGAACTAAGGTCCTCATTGCAGCTTCAGGCCCAAGAAAGTGTAAACAGAGAACTGAGTGGAGAAATCTGGGAGGATGTGACTTCATAACCTGAAGCTGTAATTGGACAATTAACCTCAATATTTAAATGGACCAAAACTTATAAAAGCGTGAAAATGTGTGACCCATTGTCCATCTTGGTGCAGCCTTGACCAAGCTCTTGTATTGCTCAAGGTCCATCATTTGAAGACCTTTTTAATAAATATCTGCTTTATTGCTTTAACACTGTCTAGCCTCTGTTCTAGGTGGCCTCTCAAGGCATCAGAGGTGACCCAGATTTTAGCCAGAGGCTTTGTAGGACATTTGAAGTTCCTCACTAGCTCAGGGTGAGCCTGGCAAGGTGATGATTGATGCTGACGTGGTCACCACAGCCACCCTGCCCTGCTCTGGCTCTGCTGGAGCCACCTGAGGCTGCACCTCTCTGCTGTCAGAGCTCAGCTCAGCAGGAATCACTGGGAATAGGGGGAGGGAAATAGAGGATTTGCTGCTTGGTAAATCCTCCCACTTCCCTCCTCCCAGCGGAGACATTTGTGATAATCATGGAGAGCGCTACCACTTCAGCCGGCAATAATAACCACGGCGCAGCGCTCCGCCGTAATTGCCTGGTGCCCAGGGGAGGCACGGGGCTGCTTCCCTTTCATCATTGTCTTCAGTGCTGGGCTCAGGCTTTGCCTTCTTCTGTCAGTTAAACATTGCTCTGTACCATCATCTTGATTTCCCTCACCAAGCAACCCATGGGGTTATTTTTAGGTGGGAGAAGGGATGCGCAGTGGACGCTGGGGTCGATATTTATGAGTAAATTCAAACAGAGCGTGATCTGCACGGGCCTGTAAAGTGCAGATCTGTTTGAATTGAGAGAATTATTTTAGTGAATTTATTGTTGCCTTTGATATGCTTTTTATATGTTCTTGTCAGAAGCTGAATTAAAAAAAAAAAAAAGCGCTGCAGTTCGGTGTTAGGCTGTAAAAACATAAAAATCTGGCAGAGAAAGACCTGTCATCATAACTTTCATCATGTTTCAAATCCTTACTTTGCCACATCTGCTCATTACATGAGACGGGCAAGAATTCAGAGCAGCTGAGCTTTGAGAAATTCTGTTACAGAAGGTAACAACTGATTAAAAGGTCAGGAGATGGCTTCGAAAATATTCCTATGGCCTCCTATCTTCATGAATTTCATAAGTGGGATGCTGGTAGACTGCATTGCTGCATGTGTTTAGATACAGATTAGGCTGAGGAATGAATTAGAGTGAGGTGTAAAATAACTGAAAAGTAAGCTGTGCAGCAAATGTACTTTTAAAAATGGTTGGTGTTTTTGTACTACAAAAGTAGAAAGAAGACCATGGCCATTTTGGAAGCACAGTGGGTGAGATCAAGCATGAAAGGGTGAAGTTAATGGTGCTGTGGCGATTCATCTTAGCTGATGATCTTGCCTATGGGCTTTAACTCTGTTACTTGGTCAGCAAATGCGATTTGTAGTTATTATGTTTAAGAGAGGCTATGGATTTTCAGTCAGAATGATCTTTGCTTTTGTTTTTGCTATTATTCCCTTTCCATCTGAGATACAGTCTTGCTGCAAAAGCGCTGCTGGGCTGCATCTCCCCTCTGCTGCCAGTGGCCTCTGGAGGCTGCAGGGCAGTCCCCGAGGAGGTGGGTGGCTTCTCCCCTGTGCAGTTCTGCTCCCTCTGGATGCTGATCCCAGGGGCATCGGGGCAAGCAAAAGTGCTGCCCCCCTTCTACTGCTCTGCCCGAGCAGCCTTCCCTGGTGCTGGAGGCTTGTAGAGTCCCTGCAAAAATTCCGAGATTAGAAGAATGTTAATTTTAGTTTGATGCATAATTTTCTCTCTTAAAGAGGTTTTAGGCAAAAGAAAAAAAAAAAAGTATCATAACCTAAGGAAGTTAGAAGGTAGAGATTAAAAAAAAAAAGGCACAAGCATTGTGCTATTAGCTAGTTACCTTAACAAAGAAAACAAGATGTTGGTTGTGTATTTGTCTGGTCAGATGAATTCATAGGCTTTGTAGCTTGTGCACAGAGGGAAAAGGCTTTCTAGGAGGGAGTTTGCTGGCTGGATTTTAAGGTCTTTAGCCTGAGTCACCTGGACAAATAACTTCACAGCTGGATAGTGTCAAGGCCACTTACATCCCTCCTGTGGCTGTTGGGTTTTATGTGGTGCTGTACATAGTCCTCTGTTGCAGTATCCCCTAATAGATAATATTTTAAAATGTACAAAGATACATTTGGTATAAATATAGCTCACAGCATGAGGCACTGAATAAAACATTTCTCTTCACTCATCGGGGAGGATCATGCATAACTTACTCCTGGATCTGCTTCATCATTCAGGCATCGGAGAGTCACCCCTAATTTGTGAAAACATATGGCTTATTCCACTCTTCCACACTGAGAATTCATTCGAGGCATGCTTGCCTGCAGTCTTGTGTTCACCATCTGGATCAACCTTCTGCAAGTCGAGGTAATTGGGAGCTCCGGCAAGGGGGAGCAGGGAAGTGAGTTCCTCCTCTGCTAAAACGGGAGGACATCTCTCCTGCATCTTGGCTTCATTACAGCCTGATAGACTGAATCCTGGGAAAAAAAATCACAGATCAGGCAAATAGCCAGGTTACTGAAAACACATTTTAGCCAGTAACTATGAACTAACAAGTCACTTAACTTTTTTTAGACTACATCTTGATTAACTACCTAGCAACAGTGAGTGAAGGAAATCTTGCTGTGGATCCAGTAAGAAACTGTTTGGTTTGTCACAGATCTCTTGTCTGTCATACATCATACCTCTGGGAGCAGGGAAGCTCTGAACTCCCATTGTTCCTGTTCATATTTGATGGAATAGGCAAATCTGAGACTACATATGCCACAGTTAGGCAGGAGTTTTTCTTGGAAACGCAGCGTGTGACTTGTTCAGGTTTTCCCGCTTGTTCTAATGCTGGACACACAGTTCTCTCTCCTGGAGGGAGCCTTGGCATGTTGTCAGAGTCCTCCTGGGTGTATTTTAGACAGGCTGCATTCCTAGAGCATCCCTTGGGCTGGGCAACCCACAGAGACCTGTGATGGGAATGGTCATTGCAAACCACCAAAATTTTGCTGCAGTTTTGCTACAGGGTCCTTCAGCTGCCCCTGTTGAACAAGTAGCTCATTCTGGCTTGGAATGCAGAGTCTGAAATGCTCATTTCTGCTCTGAAGTGCTTAGTAATGGCAATGCTTTCTCACTCTACCATGGACCTGACTGTGATCTGGTATATTCTCAAGCAAAGAAGAAAGTTATTATTGGTTTAAGTCATCCTTATGCCATGGGAACTGGTTGCGTGCTGTGTTGGTAGCAATGGTAACTGTTAAAGCATTTTTTTAGCAAATCAGTTGCAGCTTTATCCTACACTGTTGTACTGGTACAGAGCCTTTGTGACACAATCTCTGTTTCTTTCAATAACCATAACTTCATCCAGTTTCTGAGAAAAGATTTCATTTAAGTTAGTCCTGGATCAACAGCAGGTACAGAACTATATATTCTCAATATAGTTCTCAAACTCAAAAGCTTTCTCGTGATGTTGTAAGCACCTAATGGTCCATTTACTGTCTCTGTGTACAGCATAGAGTCTGCAGTTAAAGCTATTTTCTGTGCCCAGCTTCTCCAACCTGTGTGATTTTATCACCTGGAATACTAGCAGCCCTTCTCATCTACTACTCAGGTAGCAGAACAGTGTTCATCCAAACTGTCTGCATGGGAGTTAAACTGGAGTTTGCCCATTGCTAGTGAATCCAGCCAGAATATTGAAGCAGGAAATGGATCATACAGGACTAAACTGGGATTAGGGTTTCCATGTGATTGCTTTCAGGTAGGTAAATTCTTGTTTTATATGTTGGAAAGGGTTCTCTGTGGCCATGTGCACGTCATGATTTGTCAAGGTCTATCAAATACAGTGAAGTGGCAAATTTAACCCAACAAGTCCCTCTGGGGCAGTGCCTCTGCTTCCCTCTTTGCCACAGCTGAAGGCGATTGTGTGGGTGAAACCTGTCCTGAAGGCCACCACTGTGGGCTTGCTTTGAAGACATTCTGGTGCATTTTTTGGGCAAGACTTCACTCTGATGCCTTAAGCTCCAGGCAGGTTTTACTCTTTCAGGGTTGGCTTTCAGGTCCTCCTGGGTCTGGGAACACTGAACGTACATGAAGTAGTATATTAATTGTTTCAGAGCTGAGAGGGATATAAAAATATTCTGCACTGGCAGTGCCTGTGAATAGCTCTCACAATTTCCCCTGCTCACCACCCCCACGTATTCCGTCTCTGCCGTGCGTTTCGGCAGGGATGCTGTGCAGGGCTTTGCGTTGGCTGCACCCGGCTGTGTCCTCCATCACTACCACCCAGCCCCTCCTTCACACCACTGTGTGTCCCAAGGAATCACCCAGCACAGCCTGAGCTGCAGGCTGGGAGACACAGAGGTGAGTGGAAATATTTGGTGCCTCAGGACAGTGAGATCACTTTTGGTACGTGAGCGTAATTTCAGCCTGGGATCAGCTAAGGGTGTGTATATGACAGGATTGAGCCTGTCCTGGTCTACCCTCTTGATTTCCTTCTCTCTTCGTCATAGTGTTTGAAATTATCAAAACAGATTAAAATGCAAAATAGCACCATAATCAAGCAGAATGTAATAGCTGGTTTCCATGAAATAACATTAAAATAAAAGATAAATAATTTACAAGTAAGTCTCTCATCAGCTTTGGATGGCCATAAACCAACACTAATGAGCTACTGCTCAAACCTCAGGAATTAATGCAGTCAGGTTCTCCTCTCCAGGCCCCAAACCTGTCCCAAATGACAAGATGCTTCATATGCCTTTCTTAGACCATCTTATCTTAGAATTTTTATGTGTGGAGTTCCAAACTGTAAAATGGCCTCGTTTATATGAATGTGAAGGGTACTGAAAATGTTCATTATTTGGCAAATACAAGTTTTTATTAATGAACTCTCACAAGCCACCTACATGCCTGGTTAGTCATACCCTTGGTTTGTGGAGAGACTCATCAGGGGGAACAAGAGGTCATGCAAAGCAGGAAGGAGGACTGACTCTGCCTTGGGTACAGCCCAGGTTACCAAACACACAGCCTCTGGATTATTGGTACTTCTGAAAGGCTTTGGCACCAGCATTTTCTGTACTTGCAGAACACCTCTGAGACAGGCAGGTCATGGCAATTTAAAGTTGTTGGATTTAATTTTTTTTAAAGTTTAATTGAGCTGTAAATAAGCACCTATACCTCCAACACAGAAATGAGACCAAATAGTTTTGATGAGCCTAATGAATATTATCTCTAAAACGATATGAGTATGTTCATAGATGTAAATTTGATAAGCTGAATAGCCTGAGAATACTCCAGGAATGCTTGGAGGAGCTTCTCTCTGTTGAGATTATCAGGTTTTTTCTCCATATGGATGGGTGTAAATGGAGATTGATGGTAGGAGCTGTTATTGTAATGTACCCATTAGGATGGTTCCTTTGTTTTAATATGTAGATTGCATTTTAAGGAAGATTTGAAGCTAGTTTAAACAAAATGAGATGTATATATGTTTTATGTTCTTCTTTCTCTTCAGCTTCTGCTCAGCCCCATGTAAAATTTCAGGAAGAGGTTAGAAGTTTACAGGCATTACAGCACATACTGGTGCTGAAGAAGATTTCAGTCTTCACCCATGTTTTGAATGGAAACAGCAATATCTGACGAAAATATATTTAGTGAGAAGAGTGAAGAGAATATAATTTGAAGAGTGTATTTGGATTTGAAACCTTTGTTTTGGTTTTGTTTGTCAAGCAGTGACACAGTTCTGGGACAGAGGTGGGAAGACCACAGCTCCCTGTGCTTTTCCAGGTGGATTCAGAGCTGCTCTGCAGGGTCTGACTGCAGCTCCTCTCACCTGCCCTCCCTCCTCCTGCTGCTGCAAGGGAGGGAGATTCACTTGCTTGAACACATTTGGTGAAGGAAGGTTTTATGAATTGGCCAAGGCAGTCAATCAGATTCAGTTTTACTCTGATGCGTGGTGTCCTGTACAAAACAATATTCTGGACATTCAGTAGAAACGGGGGAAGTTAGAATTTTTTTCTTTTTGCACTGGACGTGTTATTTGCTTCAATCTGCATGCTATTTATATTTGTGAAGTTTAGTGTTTGTGATCTGTTTACTTTCTCACTCCAGCTCATTTGCAAGCTGACACAGGACATTGCATTCTAACTTGGGAAGCAATTTGCTTTTGATACAAAAAGTAGATCGATTGTAATTCCCAGGATGACAACAAGGTTACCAATCCCATTGGATGTCTCAGAGCCATTTCTTGGTAGTGAAAGGCTGTATCTTTTCTTCCACAGTAAATTCCATACATTATAAGGCCTACACCTTATGCTCAGCTTTTTAAAATTTATGCCTCTTATAAATTCCTTTAAAAATACTGATGTCTGTGTTGGAGCACACCAATCAGTGCTAGATTTCTTGGCAGTGAAGTGTTATTCATGCTGTGTACATAAGCTCCACATTGTCTCAAAGATTTTGCAGGTAGCTGGGAAAGACAAGACAGGCATTTGTCTTGTGAAAGAAGCTTCCTACATAATTTTAGCTGAGCTCTGGGTTTTGGAGCCAACTTAGCCTTTAAAGGCTAGGCACACTTTAAAGAAATCTAATTAGTATTTAGAATAAACGGTAGCATTAATTGCAGTCAGTTCTCTATAAAAGGAATGAACTACCACTTAATTGCATTTAAATACAATTATACAAGAAGATAAAAAAATGTATCTTGATTAGAGAAAGAAATAGTTCAGGTTAATTCTTTTTTTTTTTTTGGTAATGAGTGAAATTTGTACAGAAGAATTGCATTATCCTGTGGAGCTGTCATTGGCTTCTTCCTGTAGTTGCTTCTTAGTCTTGAAATAGATATTCAAAAACCCGTCTGTCATTTGGAAGCTTGGAATATTTTTCCTTCTCAGACAATTCTCTGCACCCAAAGTTGAAAGCCTTCCAACTTTACGCTATCTCTGGTCTGTGGGGGTGCAGGTAGGAAACAACTGTATAAGTTGGCAAGTATATTTCTTCATGGTGTAGTTTGCAATCAAGTGAAAATGAAACTATTTCAGTTTTCGTTTGTTTTTATTTATTTATTTATTTATTTTTTTACAAATGGTTCAATCCTTTGCTAAAAAAAATTTCCAAGTGCTAATCCAGGAGGGGGCAGGAAAGAAAGGACATGTGTCCCAAAGCCCTGTTAGGGAATGAAAGGTGCCGAACAGAATTATTTTCTGAAAGATTGAAACCTGGTGTGTTGTGTGAAGTCTAATTTTAGACCACATTATGCTGCAATATGGTATCAGACTCAAAGAGCAGCAGGTGTCAGAGAATCTGCTAGCTGACACTCCATGTTACAGCAGAAAAGCTTTATTAAATTCATTTTCTAAGCTGCAAATAGGACTCTGACATGGTGTGAAATTCAGCTAAACTGAACTTCTTCAGCTCCTGCTCTAGCATGTCATGGATTTTCTGTAATCGCCCACTGTGATCTGGCTAGCCCAACTTTGGGAATGCTGGCTATTAGCCTTAGCAGGGAAAGGCTTTGCTTTTAAGCACTGTGTGCTTCCCACCCACAACCTAATGAATCCTCAAGGGGGTCTGAAATGAGACAAAACCCAATCCTGAACCAAGTGAGAACAGGAAAATCTATTTCATGCCTTTCCCACAGGAGGTGGGTCTAATTCACTGAGAAGTATTTCGTGATGTGGCCAGGATTATCTGGGTGAAACAGCTATTTTTATTCTGAAATATGCCTATATGCTAATTTCTATGAATGAGACGTTTTCTTGAAAATTTAAAAGGCTTTTCAGGGCAGAGAGAGAAAATATGTGAACACAACAATGGCAAAGTTGTTTTTTTCTTTTTTTTTTTTTTTTTAATGCCGGCTTTCTACACCAGCACTGTGAACAGCAAAGCCACCGTGGCAGAGGATGGGCTCTGTCAGGGTGTGCTGGGTGCTGGGTGGGGTTTTGGCAGCCAGAGCTCTGTCTGGCACCTTTGTGGTGCTCACCCTGCAATTCTGCACTTCTGCTCAAGCAAAAGGTTGCAGAGAGTTGGCTGAGTGGCACACAGCCTCACAACGTCTTCCAGAGATGGATAGGAAAGGAGTGGGGGGAAAAAAAAAATCCTTTCAATGCTCCTAATTCTGAGAGTGTGGTGCCCTGATTTACCTGTGGCTGTTGTGTAAGGGGAGCTCAGTGCCTGTAGCAATAGGGACAGAGTTATCAGAAGAGCTGCCATTCATTTTGGGCTGCTCTGACTGGGTTTAAGCATCCCTGAAAGCGCTGAGAAGCAGCAGAGGAGATCAAAAAAGAACTGTCAAAGCTCTGAGCCTGTGGAATTAATTTAGAGAGCTCCCCTCAGACAAAACAGTGTCAGGTAAAGATGCTGTTTTATACAGATCAGATGTCATCAGCTGGGCATTGTTGGTAATCTCAGGGAGCAGCAGAACACAATAAAATGGAGATGTTCAGGGTGAATTTTTTTGGGAGGAGAGGATTATGCACTTCCTCTCTTTTGAAGGTGATTCCATGTCTAATCTCGTAAAGAATAAAGATATAAATAGATAAATAATTTCTAGGGGTGCTTATAATTGATGGGTTTTCTATTCACAGTTTGGGTCCTTTTTGGGAGTCTGAGCTGCCTTTAGCCTGTCAGGCTGCTTCACTCAGAAAGCAGCAAAGGAATGTGGAAACAAAAAGGTATGCAGGGAAGAACTGGAAAATTTAGGGTTTGCATTCTGACCCCCTTCAGTCTGTCTGTCTGGTTTCTCCTATAAATTGTGGGAGAGCATGGTTTTGGACAATGCAAGGTATTGCTTTCTGTTATCTCATTCAAATTCTCAGCCAATAGTTCCAGTGTGCAAGTAGGGCCGAGTGGCTTTGTCAGTTTGTGGGCAAACACAAGCAGTAAGTTTGTAAGAGTACAATATTACAATGAGATTGTAATAGTGCAAACCATTCAGCAAGGTTTTGAAGCTACTTTCAAGTGTAACTGTGTTGCTCCACGTGAATCAGTGAATTTCTTTCTTTAAATGAACCTGAATTTCTAACTAAGTCCTCAACTGAGGCTTTAAATATGAAATTAAGAACAATATTTCTTCAAATTGCTTTTAAAATGTATTTTCATGTGGCTCCTGCTACACAAAATGCATTGGGGTCCTTACAAGAAGCAGTAGCCAAAAATGCCATGCAGGGGACTGTGGTACCACTGGATGTGTGCTGATAGGAAGGGGCTCTGCAGGGCTAAGAGCAATTGCTGTATTTTATTCCAAGGGGTAGAACCCCTTGTATTTGGAATAGAAGTTTTTATTTTTTTCATATTTTTGACAAGAAAGCAAGACTTTGGATTGGATGTTTCAACAGTATTTTGGAGAAGGACAGCCCTAATTTAATTTCTGGCACTGCTGGTTTGAAAAGAAACCATCAATATCATAATAATGTGTTTTCAGACCATATTATGTGGAGGAAATCTGTGACTTCATCTCAAAGGTGACTTGTTAAGAAAACTTTAAAATTAACTTCTACCACTCCTTTTTGCTTTGTTTCTCCCTTTGGGTTTTTAAATGTTGTACGAAGGTCTGGGAAACTTTGAATATTCCCAGATTTCTACTTGGAGATTTTTTTTCTTATATTTAAAAATAACACCAAGTCTGCTGTTGCTCTTCCCCTCCCCCTTTTTTCCTCCTTGGGGATTTCAAGGACAAGAAAGTGAAACATGGCTCAGCGAGTCAGAGGCATTTAATTTTTAGAAGAATTTTCTTCTAAGCATTTGGATTCAACAGGTGTTAGTGGAAAAAGCAGGATATTGGACCTGGACCAGCCTGGCTTGACATTTCTTCTTTCATCTTCTTTTGCAGCTATAATTGCATGAGTTTTCATAGGTTTGGGTTGGATTTTTTTTAGGATAGGCAAATTATTAACTTTTTAATATAAAAAATATTTTGCCTCCTCTATATTTTATAGTACCTTCACAAGTTTTTATATATCACAGATAAGAGAAAAAACTAATTATTAAAAGAAAATTATTAAGAGAAGCCTCCAGAAGCTCTAGGTTAAGAGCAAAAGTGAAACAAGAAGAAAAATGCACAACCCCCAGAACAAATACAGATGTTTGTGGCTTCCCTGGTGTTGTGCAGGATCCAGCCCTGGGCAGCCATGCTACAGAAGGAAATCATTGCTGTGTGACTGACAGAGCCAAGGAAAGCTGGCTGTTTGTGTGCAGCAGGAACTTTACATTTAAAATCAGTTCTGAGTGGTGGCTTAACATGCAAATTCAGAGGAGTGAAAGGCATGAGTTGCCCCCCAGTCTCACAGCAGTGAGGAGCAGAGGGTCCCAGTTTCTGCCTGGTTTTGGGTCAGGCCAGAGGGGTGGGCAGGGGAGGCTCCTGCTGGTCTCCATCTGCAGCTGTGTTTGAGGTGTCTGCTGGAAAGGTGCTGCCTGGGAGGTGTGTGAACACAAATGCTAAGGGAGGATTTTGGCTCAGAGCCTGCTTTCTGCTCTAGCCTTGAGGGACTGATGGAGAAAATGATGTCTGGGAGCAGACTGACACGCAAAGCCCCTGGGTCGCACCTGGCGGTCCCTCTGTGTTCTTTTGGCTGCCTGGTTGGGATGCTAACATAATGAATTTTAATTGAAAAAGAAAAATCTTTTGGTGGAAGCATATTCTCAGATGGGGGAAGGATAAATTACAGAATAATTCATGGACTATTTGCAGCTCTTGAGAATTCAGCTGATCTAAATAATGTATGTTTATACATACAAATAGTGCGTGTGTCCCTGCATATTTTAAATGTTTGATTGTTTCACATTAAGGAACAAGTGCTTACTGTAGAATACTGGAACACTTGTCATTTTGGTTTTAATTTTTTGCTATTATTATGAATCTCACACAGATTTTCCTTGGGATATTTTTCATACCTGCAATTATTGCTGGCCTAAAACTATGCAGACATTGCAGGCAGACAGCATCTATTTAAATCCTGAAGAGCACCAGCAGAGACAGAGTAGCCATCATCCATCCCCCAGTTAATTAGGAATAAGAAGAGGTGGAAGATCTAGTGCTGCCTCCTTCTCTGCCTGCCTGTCTGATGGGCTTGCTCCAGTGCAGGCTGAGCTGCTGGTGCCTCACAGAGAATTAATGGCATGATGGATTTGCAGTGCCTGGTGCTCTGGCTGCACTAATGACAGCGTGGTGGCACAGCCACAGCACAGCACAGCTGCCTGGCAGAGGGGGCCTCTCCCCAGCTCATGCAGACCTTGGCCTCTGAAATACACCTTCTTGCGAGTAGAGGAAGGGTTGCTCTCAGCTAGAAGAACAGAAAATTGAGTGGTGTGCATTGTAGTGCACGTGCACATGCGTGTAAATATCGTAAGAATCACCGACTGCTTTAAACTCAGCGTGGGGAAGAGTTAAGCAGACTGCAAGAGTTAAGCAAGTGTTTGGGCAGGTAACTGAGCTCCAGGATGGTGAGGATCCAAGTCACTGGAAGGCCTGAGCTGCTAATGGTTTGCTTCTGTGGATGTGGATTTAAACTTCAGGCTGTCATTGACTCTGAAGGAACCCCTGAAGATGCAGGAGGATTTCACTGCACAGTCAGGTCAGAGGACTCCAGAGGCTGCTGAGTGTAAGCCATGAGCCCTGTTCCAGGCTGTGCTCCTCCTTGCTCTGATCAGGGAGGACAGCACACTGCTCTATAACTGTACCCACACTGTGTTGATCTGGTAGGGCATCCAAGTAGAATATGTGACGAGTTTAAGAAAAATCATGAATTGAAATTAATCGGAAAATCCGAAATGGGATGAAATGAGATCTGGTGTTCCTGAAGAGCACCTGCAGGTTACATGTGCTCCCTGAGAAGGCCTGAATGAAGCAATGATACAGGATAAGCAGCTGGTAGGGAGCTGCCTTGTGTAGGGAGGTCGTGATCCAAATTCAGGTTAATGTACTTCCATGTCAGGATAACATCCAGTCCTACCTGTAAGGAATGAGTGAAGATGGGTCCTGGACAGACCCCACTGGCAGGGCATGGGCAGGGGGCAGTTGTTGGTGCTGGTGTGGATCTCCAGCAGTGCCCAGCTGGGACCTGGCATGCACAAAGTGCAGTAGAGGAGGATGAATAGAATAAGCTGACCCTTGTTTGAACACCAGTTTCAGGTAATTTCAGACTCCAGCACACGGGGTGAGGGTGACATCAGGATTATAGGCGTGTGTCCTGGGTGCTGAGGTGATGGAATGACACAACTCATTTGAGGACAGCCAGGGAGGTGGACATCAGCCCTGTGGCAAGATGTTTAAGCCCCAGTGAGGCTGTACCTGTGAGCTCAGGGTGCTCATGTCACTGAGCATCCTTGCAGAGAGACTGGTTTTGGTCATTATTGATTTGAGCCAGATTCAAAGCAACAGCCTAGAGGCAATAGCTGTGATTTTTATAGGGCATGATGGCTTATTTAAATGTAAAATTCTGGCAATAATGCCTTCATCTTAGCACAGTAAACTATCAATAGCTGCCTCTTAAATAGCCTTGTATTTTGAACAAGATATTGCTAGTAATCAGCATTTACTATTAAGTATAAACAAGTCCCAGAAGTTCTGCCAGATCTGTGATTTTTTTTTACTAATCTGCATAGCTGTTAAAACTCCTTTTCTGCAATGCTGGCTAGCTACATTTTAGGATTATATTTCTGTCACCACTCCTGCTCCTCTCAGGTGCAGAGTTGCTTTCCCAGAGAGAGAGAGGGGTTTGCCACAGCACTCCTTGTATTGGCCTGGCTGGTCCCAGCACTGCCAGGGTCCCACGAGGTCCCAGTTTGAGTGTTGGCTGTGCCTGCATGCAGATTGCACACAGAGTTCAACTACCAGATGGGGGACACTAAATCTGCTTTGTCTAGCCAAGAGCTGGCAGGCAGAGCACCACCACCGCCGCTGTCAGCCAGAGAAATACTGAAAATTGCTCAATCGACACAATTCACGGAGCTTTGTGGCAGGTCTGCGGCCCCGTGGGGCAGAGGGGGAGTGCCAGGTCAGCCATGGAGCCCTGGGAGCCCATGGCCCTGCTCCCCTGCTTGGGGGGGGACACAGCTGCCTGTGCTGCCCGAGTGTGGTGCCTCTTGCAGAGGGGAAAATACTGCCAGTGACACTATTGCTCAGTAACTCCTGCTTTGTTTGCAGAGAGGGGTCATGGCTAAGAGCTCTGTCCCTGATCCCTTTTATGATGTTGCCTTAAAGCGCTCTGAGGACCACGGGGACACCGGGCTGCCCCCACCCTTCCTATCACCCCTGCTTGCCATAAACTACTGACTCAAGGTGAGGGGGAAATAGCAAACGAGTTTAAATCTTTATGGGCAGAGCTGAGCAAATACTCTGGCAAGTCTCAATCATCCTTTCAAACACAGAGAGGTTTAATCTGTGGTGTTGTATTTCCAGCCCTTATTTGCTCTTCATGCTCTGTAGCAGTGGGCTTTCCAGCAAGAGAGCCTTGAGCAAATGGAGCCTTCAAAGGTCCTGGCAGCGGTGAGCAGGGCTGCAAGCTGTGGAAATGGGCTGCCTCATGGTGCTGAGCAAAGTGGGCACTCGTGGGGTGTGTTTGAGTGTCCAGCTGAAGCATCCCCTTTGGTCAAAAAGTGGAATAAGGGGCTGACTCTGAGGAGCAAGCACCTGGTGTGGAAAGGGGAGCAACTTACCAGCATCAGTGGCCCTGATGATACAGTCAGATAGCTGCAGACCAAACCTTGCATCAATTAAAAAATAATTAAAATAGCACTTTTCAATCAGAAAGCCATACTATACTGTACCTTTCAGATTTTACCTGGTATTTTTTGTCTTAAGCTGTAAGTCATGTAACCTGGTAGCTGCTTCTCTAGTCCCGAATCCTCCTGGAGATGTTTATCCAGCATATAAGTGTAGGGTTGTAAGTGTTTGTAAACATGCAGGTAAATCTGCATATATGTGTTTACATTTCAGTGCAGCCCTGCTAATGTCTAGCAAAAGTGTTTTTTAGTATACTGTGTGGAATATGTCTTGCAAATACTCTTAAAGGTTCAATTCCAGAGTCAATTCAGTAGCTATTAGCAATGAAACATAAATGCAACTTTACATTTTTGCCAGCTGGCTCAGGTAACTTGCTCTCATCATCTACAGAAGCACAGCATTTTTCAATTCTCTGGCTGAATATTAAAATCCAAAATTAGACTATAATTACCAGAGGGTTTGATGGCAGCCTGTAGCCAGACCAAAGAGGGCTCCTCCCTCCTGTGTGTCCTGCAGGAGCTCTGCTCTGCAGCCCAGATCTGCAGCTCATCACATCTGCTCAGGTGGGGCAGACAGCTGTCAAGAAATCTGTGTTTTTGCAGGAAACTGGTCAGCAGTTTTCATCAGCTGCTTGATTTATATGAATGAACATAGATTTCTGTGCCTTAGATCATGGCAAAAGTTTTGAATCTGTTTTGAGTTTTTTCTGTCAGTGGCAGCAATTACTGTTTTTGACCATATCTATATTTCTAGACCTTGTGGGGATATAATATTTTCATCTGGTCCTGTGTCCACCCCCACAAACAGTGTGGTTTTCTATCTCTCTGTCACCTACATGTCATACCAACGTTTTCCATAATGTAATCCTCTACTTGATGCCATAACAGAGGTACACAGTGATGTTCTATAGCAGTCCAGAGAACAATAGACTACTGCCATGCTAACAGAGTATTTCAGTGACTAGAGTGGTGGTACAGTGTATTTTATTAGGTGATTTGTTTCTGTTAGTGGCCACTGGGTGGAGGAAAAACTGAAAAAAAGCTGAGAGCAGGAGCACAGCTGAGAGTGGCCTGATTTCCAGGGCATTCAGGGCGCCTGCAAGTCCTCCTGTTTTGCTGACAAGGCACAGCAGCTTCTGAAAAACCAGAGGGTTTCTTTAGGTGCCTGATTTTGAAATATGGGACTGGGCTTGTGATAATTCCAAGGTGCAGTTTAGCAAAAAGGTCAGGAAACCATAAGTGGTGACTGAGCGAGTGAAGCTCGGGCAGCGTGAGGTTGGCATGCTGAGCCAGCTGCAGTGGGAGCAGGGCTTGGATGGCAGCTCCTCAGGTGCTTGCTAAGAAAAGGCAACACTTATGCTTGCTTTTTCTTTATAATTCTCTTCCCTATTATTTTAAGATCTAGGGAGCAGAGGATTTGCAAAAATCAGCGGGAATGTAACTTGGCCGTACAAATACATTTGCTGACTGCGGGGTGTATTGCATCTAGAAATTAACTGTGGGCACAATAATTTAAAATCCTGTTCCTTTTGATCCCTCCTGTTGTATGTTAATCTGAGGTTGTATGCAAGAAATTGCTGTTTCTAACCCAGTTTCCTCACTGTCCTGCAGGCTGGGAATGAGACTAGCCCCTTAAGTTGCTGCTAACACTTCTGCAGCATGGGCTTAAAATGAAAATGAAGCAGTTGCTTGGAAACCCTCCTCCTCTTTGTGCCACTTATTTTACTTTCTCAAGATGTCTTTTTCCAGACTATTAATTGTAAGTGGCAAAAAATATTACAGGCGGAGCTGCTTGTGTCTCTTACTGTGAAGATTGTGTAACAAGCCCCTGGTATGATTGGCATATGCTTTGCCAGACTTGAACCCCTTGGAACAAAATTGGGAGGGAATTTGCTAAGTAACTCCCTAAACTCTTTAGGAAGATTTAATCCAAGCTGGTGCCTGAGAATAGATTTAGAGAGCAATACACTGGCAAAAAAATGGGGTGAACTTTGAAAAGGTAAAATATCTCAGTGCTTTGAAGCAAGGATCTGAAATTTGGTGGGGAAAGATTGTCTGGCTCTTTACTCAGGGATATTTTTCTTGCCATTTCTAATCTATGAACATTTGGTTAAGTTGTAGGTATTTCCTTAACCCTCAATTTGCACATGTTGCATGGGGACAGCTTTGGTGTATTGAGCAGCTAAAACCAGAACCAATTTTAGCCACACTCTGGACAGAGCTGAAGTCAGCCCTCCAGAGGTTATACCTTATTGAAGGGATATTCAGAAAGTGGATTTACTATGTGCCAAGAAATCCTAATTCTAACATCTCTGAAATTGGGAGTATTTCGCTTTGCAACCTTAATGTCCTTACTGGGTAGTTTTCTTGTGCAAAGTACATATTTTTAAATTGGGCAAATTAAGCATCAACTGCATAGATTTTAAAATTTCTGCAGTATGAGAATACATACAATTTTCCATACAATTTTGTTACTGTCAGTCTGTTGGGAATTCCAATGGGCATGGGATCCTGTATCTTTGATAAGGGGGATGTCAGTGCCAAAGGCTGTGTGTAAAATTTTAAGTGTATGGATCCATAAAATGCCTCAGGGTTACCCCTACTATCTGTAGGAAACAGTCCACAGAGAATACTCTGGGACTGGATAACACTGGGAAGGCAGTTTTCCTGATGCTGGATCAATGATTTATTTTATTTTGGAAGTCTCTTCTGAGCAGTAGGGTGGGGGCAAGATAACTCTGGAGGGTTTAGCAGCATGAGATCTCTTATGCAACTAAGCAAATAGCTGGGCAGTCTGGTTACACAGAGTTTCAAAATACACCAAGCATGAAAACAATTTTTTGAGTAAAATAGTAAAATGCTGTTTGTTTCAGTGGCATGCAGAATATGATACATACCTTAAGTTTTTTAGGTGGGAAAAAGTATTGGAGGGAAACCTTGGGTTGTGGGAATTGTTTGCCTCTATATTTTTTGGTGTTACTACAAACCATGTTGCCTTTCCACATGTTAATGTTAGTTCAGTGCAATTGGGGGTTTGGAGGCACACAAGGATTATTTTGTGTTCAGCAGACCCTTGAGTATTTCTGGGTCTTGTATTTCTTAAATATGGGCAGGATGATGGGCATGTGTAGGCTTATGGGGTCACAAGACTTCATTTGGATAGAACAAAGAGGAATGTGGAGCAGAAGAAGGATCATACACATTTGGGGTTTTTTTGAGTGTGGAACCTGGTTTAAAATGGATTTATTGCTTTATAGCCCACAGAGGACTACCACACCTGAGCTGCCTGGACCTTCTTTTTTCACCTGAAAATTTAGTTTGGAATTTGAGGACTTTGATGATTTTTGAAGGTTTTAAGCATCTGGAAATCCTGGAGATGCAGTACCTTGCACAGACTGTGTGCCCAGGCAGCTCTGCATGGCCTAGAGACCCATCTCTGCCCAAGCATCTGTAGCTGCTCCTCTCCAGGATGTCCTGGTTAGAGGGGCTGCAGCCCAGGCCTTCCAGCCTGGACTCCCACAGATGCTACAGCTCAGATTTCCGTATCACAGAGAGCTGGCAGGAATACACATCAGCAGTGCTAAAATATGGCTGAAAGCTGTGTGCATCCATCGGGATCTGTGTGCTAACATTCCCTCCTTCAGCAGGGGTGTGATGAGTTCTCCATTAATATTAGTTCTGGAAGGAGCAGATGGCGCCTAGATCTTGAACCTCAGAGCCAGATTTACAGTTTGGAGCCAGCTGCATCGTTTTCATTAGCTTGAGTTTTCCACAGGCCCCTTCTAGCCTTCATTTACCTTTGTAAGTGGGATGAGAGTGCCAGCTCAATGAACTGATGTGTTAAACATGAACAACATGTTGAATGATTATCCTAAGCAGCAGTACTGACTGATGAGGTGGTGCCATGTGCCCAGCCTCTCTCTAGCTGGTGGCATATGTTGCTTTTACCAATAAAATCTGTAGACTCTAGAAAACTGGCTCTCAAATTGCCTGGAGAAAGCCACAAGCAGCAGCAGGAATGTTCAAGGGCTGGATGGCAAGGAAACCTCTGGCAGCTCTACATGCTGCTTGGATGGTGAGACTCTTGAGAAGAGGTAGTGGAGAGGCAACTGGGAAGAATGGATGAGATCAATATTTTGTGCTTGTATTTTTGTGTATTGGATTGGTGAATGCTGCATCGGCACAGGTTTCATAACACCCTGATGGTAGAACAGAAGCATTTTTTAATGCTGTAAACATCAATGATAAAATGAAGATGTCTAAATGAAGGTAAAGACACTGTGGTGAAGCAGTACAGTGGAATCCTTGCAGGTAGTGCAGAGAAGGAGATGAGAAATCAGAGGATCGTGATGAAAATCACTTAAAGGCTGCTAAAACAGAAATTGCAACTCCAGGTTGCAGTGGTGTGGTAGGGATTCCATAGGCTGAGTCAATTAACTTTGCTAAGCTCACCAGGAATGTGTTCAGACACATGACTGAAGATTCAGTGTGTGTAGCTTGCACCAATAGCAAATGGAATTTTGAACATTTGGCTTAAATAATGCAGCGTGTCATTTGCTTCCCAAGGCACTCTAATCTGCTTTAAAACACAGATGGTCATCTCAATGCAAACTTGAAATGTCCTGTTCATGGCAAAACAATTTAACTCAGAGAAAGGATATCTCCATCTCAGTGTACATTCATTTGTCTAACTGTTCCAACTCTGGCATAGAGATCCTCTTTTCCAGGATCTGCTCTGCATACAGAAGTCAATGGGAACACTGCTTTCAGCTTGGCAGGGGCTGTAAGCAGTACTGACAGAGATTATTGCTCTTGCTACACTGTAAATTTGGACAAGCTAGCTAAACAGTGCAGTCTTTTAAGTGGATGGTTGTGAAAGGTTTTTAAATCTTGTCTATTGTCCATTAATGACTTTTCCCTGTTTGTTTTTTCTTGTTGATCCAGTTGGTTTGATGCAAATGCAGCGAAACCATCCGGGAATACAAAAAAGTATCAGAAAATAACTTTCAGAACACTTAAAAAGGACTCTTTAAGACTTCAGCTAGATATAAAGGGCTCTCATGGTAGCATTTATTTTTTTTAAAAAAGGGACTTGTTGATTATCACTGTGCCTGGATTTAGCAGAGTGTAATTTATTCCTTTCCCTACCAACTGGCAATTAAACACAGAAGGTGAAATACATCCCACTGAAGTGAAGGGCAAAACTCCCACTGTCTTTGGTGGGACCAGGAATCCACCCAAAGCGTTCATGGAGAAATACTTTGAACACAATGTTTATAAGCTATGCTTTGTGGTAGTAAAGAGCTTTCATTAAGCTCACAGCTCCAGATATTCACGTGATGCCTTTGCGTGGTCTTTGCTGCACTGCTGCTCTCCCAATTAAGGGCACATACAACTCATAGTAAAAGGGGATTGATGGCTCTGTGTACGTATTCCTTTCAGGAAACAGGTACTGCAGGTTCCAGCCTGTGCCTGGTGTAAGGTGGAGAACATACCCCTCTGGTGAGAGGGGAAATTCTCCTCTCAGCCTGTATTTCTTTTTCCTGGGCCAAGGGAAGGCTTAGAGCCGGCTCCATCAGGTTTCTGCTCCAGCAGTAGCCACTAGGATTAACTGAACACTGGGACCAGCTTAACCAGGAGGGGCAGGGAGTCCATGGATTGAGACTGGCTGTTTCCCACCCCCCCCAGATCATTACTCACCTCTCAGCAGGACAAGTTACTCAGATAGTTGCTTAATAGAGCAACTCCCCAGCCACATCACTTCTTGCTTGCTGGGGCTTCATTCAGAAAAGAACTATTGACCTCATTAGCAAACTAAAAAATGTCTGGACACATAAAAACCATAATTTTTGGATGAGAGGGAGGAGGAGGGTACTTGAGGCAATTATTATTTTGGTTCAAACTCTGCTCTGATAGCAAAGAACTCCACCATGCTTGCCTGCTGCAGGGGCTGCCAGGGGGCTTTCAGCCATCAAGGTCTCATGAGGAGGGAAGGACAAAAAGAAAATAAAGCACAGTCGAGTGGGAAGAGCACAACCACTGCTCCTGGAAGCTGTGAGCTCTGGGGATCTCTTGGCTGGTCACTCACAGAGATGTTGCTCATCATGGGAGTAGAGTCAGCCAGTAAAGAGAAAAAGAAATGTTTAGCAGCGACAAAGCTGAACACACTCATTTCACCCCAAAGCTGTACTGTAGCCTCCTTCTCAAGATAGAAAAGAGTGTGATGAATGCCAAACCTGCCTGTACAGATCCCCTCCTCAGGGCATTAGGTATGCACTGCACGGGGAAGGTATTTACATCTTTAAGCAGTGATCATTGTCCAGCGTGGTTTAGTTCCAGCAGATGAAACTCCCACAAAAGCAGCTTCTGCTGGATCTCACCAAATAAGCCAGATAGTTTTGTGTCTGGGGGAAAATAGCATTTGTTTTGTTTGCCAGTGTGCTTTGCATGAACAAAGGAGGGTCCAAAATGGGAGAAACTAAAGCTTTCTGTTGGTGCTTCTCCTAAGGGGATCTTTCCTCTCAGGTTCAAATGCCAATAACTTGAAGGTCCTTTCTTTGCTCCATCTGACAGCGTGAATGAAACCCCACGGTGGTAGAAATGAGTGTGTGGGGCTGTTCCTGGACACCACACCCCCCATATCATGCCTGCATGCAGATGAAGGGAAGTTGGTCATGGGACAGAATGACAGATTCCCTTTTCCCCTGGTCTGTGTCATGTTCCTTGTTGATTGTTAAAGAAATTCAGGTTTAATATTCATTCCCAGTACAGCTGCATGTGGCCTATGGTGGCATGAGGGCTCAGGCTCTGTGGCTTTTGCCTTTTTTTTTCCCATGGAATTGACATGAAGATGGACTTGAAGAACTTTTTCTGGCAGAAGCCAGAGGATCACTGAATGCACACTGCAGATTTTTGGGTTTGAAGGTAGATTTGCTTCATGAAACCCATAAAAAGAAGTCACCATTCAGAGAGGAATATCAACAAAGGATTTTTGTGTTTCCAAATCGTATCTTATAGAGTGAACACTGTGGCTGTTTAAGAGATTTCCTGTAGGGAAAGGGTAGGATACATGTGGATGGCAGGTGCCCACCAGAGCTGCTCTATCCCTCCCCTCCTCAGCTGGACAGGGAGAGAAAATGGAGCAAAAGGCTCATGGATCCAGATAAGGGCAATAACTGGGAGAGATAACAGGCAAAACATCCAGCAGACAATGTCAAAGAGCAGAATGGTTATGGGGAGTTGTTGGTGTTCTAATTGTGGTGGAGGGATGAGTTGGGTGTCACTTGGCCACCTTCATTCTGTGTTACATCATTCTGATTTTGGTGTAGGAAATTCTTTTTTGTTGATGCAAGTGAATATTGTGTGCTGAATGTGGATTTCAATGATAATTCTTAATATTTTACAGAGGTGAGGGGTGGAATGTATTGGGTCTGTGTGGCAAGGTTTTGTGGTGGAGGGGGGCTACAGGAGTGGCTTCTGCCAGAAGGGAGGGGTGGGTTTATGATTTGGTTTTGTTTCTCATTATACTACTTTGATTTGATTGGTAAGAAATTAAATTATTTTTTCTTCAAGTTGAGTGCATTTTGGTAATTGCTGAGTTATCTCCCTGTCCTTATCTCAGCCCAGGAGCCTTTAGTTTTTTAGTATTTTCTCTCCCCTGTGCAGATGAGGAGGGCAGTGACAGCGTTGCTTAAGTGGGCACCCAGGGTCCAGACAGAGTCAATCCCCACAAGACAATAACAGGTTTTGCATTTAGTATAATATTAAAAGCATACAGTATGGTGGCATAGAGCTGAAAAATGGTGTTTCTGTGATAAAGTCAAGGGAGTAAAACAGGGAGAAAATATATTTTCATCTAGCACGACTTGAAATATGCATCCACTTCAGGTTTTGTTAATAATGTTCTTAATTTGCAGTGTGTCATAGGAGGGCAGCATTAGTTATTGTAATGCTGTATTTATGATGTTATCAGTAGCAGAGCTGCAATACAGTTTTCACCACAGAGCAGAACTCAGATTAGTGGGGATTTAATGTGAAAGTTCAATAACAATAATTTAATATGTACTGTGTACAATCACAATGATAGTTTTTTTTCCTTTCAGCAGGAAATAATTGTGTTGGATCATTAAGCCCTGTTCTCCTATCCTGTTCCCCATTTAGAAAATAATTCTACATAGATGTCCATATTGTTCTGTGGTTTCATTCTATGCAGTTACATTGGCTTTAGTGCTGTGACACTGATTTATGTCAGGAAAGCATCAAGCCCAGCTGTCAAAGACAGTATCTTTATGTGGCCATAAAAGTCATGGAAGAAATCACATCAGGATATCAAAGGTATTGACTGTATTTTAATATATTTTGGCAAAAATGGAAACTGGAGGATTGCAGATAAAGTGTATTTACATTTTGGTCTTTGACTTCTCCTCATATGCTGGATTAACAGCCTGGAGGCTGAAGCCTTTTAATTTGAGTGGATTTCAAGGCTCCCACACAGAGTCTGATTGTTTCCATTTTTGGGAAGGGATGCTCTCTCTTTGTACCTTCTACGGTCCCAGGCTTGCTGATGGTGCCCAATAAATAATCACAAATAACAATAAAGCCTAACAGGGTCTGTGCAGCTGTCTTGGCCAGGGCCTGAGGGATGAGACCCACCCCGTGCTGGGTCCCAGAGCTGCTGCCCCTCTCCTGGCTGCTCATCCTGACATTCTGCCCATGGACCACCAGAGCAGCTGCTGGACCATGCCTGCTTCTATCAGGACTCTGTAGCCTGCTCCCTTTTTCTTTTCTCTGACAGGTTTGGGAATCCACATCTTAAAGGAAGGAGTTGCTTTCAGCCTGCTGCTAAAAGCAATTTTTAATCGTCCCTTCTGGGGCCAGGCTGTGTTTTCTACACCTGAAGCTGGATGTTTTGATCACAGAGCTGCCACCACAGGTACTGGTCCAAGCTCTTGATATGAACTAAGGGAAGGTGGAAAATTTCTCAAGCTCAGTCTGACAAATTGCAGCTGTTAGGAGTCCGGAAAGTTTCCCATCTAGTTTCCACTCAGATTTAAGGATCAGCCCTGGGCTGGTTTGTGACCAAGGTGAAAACACCAGGGAATATTCTGCTCCTGTGAGGTGTCAGCCCAAGCGTTGATACCTGGTGTCACCATAGGATGGTAGCACCTTGCAGGAAACACACACATCTGGCAGGACTGGTCTGCAAAGTCTTCCCCCACCCAGGAAATTCTCTGGATGCAGTCAGTGAGTAGAGCAACCATCTTCAAGTGCCTTATATAGGAGATTAATGTTGGCATTGGACTGAGCTGTATGGCTTTGCTTTTAATAATAAAGCCAGGATGTGGGAGAAATGTGAAAGAGCTGAGCCAGGTTTTTGCCCTTTGAAGACAGGGAAGAGTCTGTGCAATAAGCTACCCTTTATACCAGGCTAAAAAGAAGTCATTCTTTCTTATTGTTGTCGAATTGGCCCAAAGGATCACTGTGAATGCATCTGGCTGTTTCCAGTTGCCTTTAACTGAGCTAGATATTCAATATTTGAGTTATTTATAAACACAAGATGAAGTTATCATGATTTTCCTGAAGGCTCACAATGCAGTATAAACAATTTAATTGAAGTAAAGCATTTATTAATAATCTCTGAAACACTGTAAAGATTATTTCCTTGTCTGAAGCCACAGAATGCCACAATAAGTGCCTTCACAGGAACAATCCAACCCTGGCTCACAGGCACTTCCTATGGGAAGGCAAAGGGCTGTTCCTCACAGCATTCAATATTCAGGGTCTGCTGGTGCTGGGGACGGTGATCTGTGATAGTTGTTGGTATCTGTTGGGATCTTATTTATCAATGGCCAGAAAAACAGACATTAAACTTTCAAGTCCATTAGCAGGACTTGGGCTCATGTGCTGAAGTGACTGACACTGCTGCATTGTTAGAGTTGGTGTTCTTCAGATAAAATAAGGGAGAATATTTTGACTCACTTTAATTACATCTCCACCTGCAAAGATTTGCCTTGTTTCTCTATTATTAGTGAAGTTCCAGATTACCTTTTTTTTCTCATTTTCTCCCCTCTCTTCCCTCAACCTCCCACCCATTGTCCTGCCAGCTCAGCATACTTTTGATTAACAGGAAAAGATTTTATCTGTCTCTAATGTTAAGCTGGTCTGTCTCTTTGCCCTTGTGGGAATGAAAAAAATCCAGTGACATTACAAAAGGAACCATGAAGACTCCTAATGTCATCCTGTTCAGCATTCCCCTTCTTAGTAAAACAAGCTTTAATATTCAGGGCATTGAATAAGCTGTGGGGAGTGCCAATTTCTTGCTTGTATACTTGTTGCATTGCCAAAGTCTCTTTGGCTCTCCAACAGGGATGCACAATAGTAGAAATGAGCAAAGTAAAATGCCAGATCCAGCTCTGATCAAACTCTGGAGGAGTTTTTATTTAGATTTGAACTTTCTCACACCCATTGCTCTGCAATAGTTGCTGGTGCTTGGTGGCTTGCCACAGCGTGAATATCATATGCTGGAATGTGTTTAGCTTCAGAGGATTACCTGGGAAAAAAGCCTTTCCAGTTGTAGTGCTTTAAAAGGTCTGTTTCAACTCCATCTTCCCTCACCCCTCCTCCTTTGCCTTTTAACACCTGCATGTGAATATAATAAAGTGCAGATTGGAGCTGGTCATTTACAGAGAAGGAAGAGCCCTGGCGTGGTAATTGAGATGTTACTGCCTGCCTCCATGGCACATATTAGCTGAATAAAACATGCAGTCAATAAAGTGAAACAAAACAATAAAACTAAGCCCTTTGGTGCTCTATTATAGGGTGTTATGCAACATAGAAACCTGCAGTCATAAAGCTGAGAATGAGAGAAACCTTACACTTTCAAGAACAAAGGCATCCAAGCATCAAGTTGGAAACAGCACTAAACTTCCACTCTCTCTGCACCTGGAAGCAGTTAGTTTTAAAAGCCATACTGGTTTATACTGTTCTCTTCCAATTTAAATAGGGCCTTCATGTGTTCTTGTTAGATGCTTATACAGAAACATGGTTTTAATTAAGGCATGCATTGATCCAAGTCCAAAAGATACATTTATTTCAGAAGATAAATTCATTAGCCATAGGCATAAAAAGCTGGTGCTCTTACTGAGACGATTCCAGCCTTGGGAACGATGTTCTGTATTCTTTCTGAGTGCATAGTGTGCCATGCAGCTCTGGTTTGCATGACATCAATCAAATATACTGTATCCTTAAGCCGTTTGGCATAGTTAGTTTTGAGAAATAAAGGCAAGCTGAAAGAAAATTAAGATGTATAAGCATGGGAGGACAGATGTTTTCAGCTGTCAGATTTCACTAGCATTTATCAGTAATTTATGTGTGATACTTAGCTATGGAAAATAAATCCTGATGAATAATTTATTGAAATATATGAGCAGTAAATTGCCTGGACACAGTAGTAAGTTTTCTGAATGTCTTTGTAGGTATTTATAGATAAAAGATATTTTTTCAACACTTCTTGGGGTGTAAATGAGAAACCTCTCAGGGACATGGTGTATTTCTCATCAGATGGGCATAACTCGCTCCCTGGTCTTAGAAGTCAAAAAATGTGTAACATTTTTCACAGTTCTTAGTTTGTTCAAACTTATTCCCCCCAAATATCATCCCGTATGTACGCCTGAAACTTCTGTGGGCTTATGGAAAGCATAAAGTGAAAAATTTTTTACAAATCAAAGTGATTGTTTATGACCATCTCTTTACAGTGGTAAATGATTAAAATGTTTATATAATTTGTACAGTTCATATAACCATTTGAAAGGAAATACTGCCAAACCGTTGTGTGAAAAATTAGCAAGAGTCAGAAATTTGGAAAAATTATGTTTTCTGCCTTGCTTTCTCCCTCTTCCTCTTTCAGTTAAAATTTTTTCTAATGTATAATATGTAATTGAGATAGATGCTCAGAGTGGTGCACGATTTTCTGACAAACTCTCTGGTAAAATCTGGCCTTTTCCCATGGACCTCCTTAGGCTTGAAATCATTTCAGGCAAATATATTCCTGACTACCTTCATTGACAGGAAAGGCCCCATCTGACTCCTGACCACGTTCATGCCTGATGTTTTTTGCGTGCCTCGTTTGCTGTCAGGGCTCATGACAGATGTGCCTTGACACCAGTGAACCTTGGACGTGGCACTGCAGGTTCAGATGCCCTGGGTCATTGCTGTGCCATCTGCTTTCCATGGGGCTGCAGGGCAGACCCGATTGTACCATTTAAAGGGACTTGACTGCCTGATCAGAAGGGCTGCTTGGTGACATGTATCCCTTCTTTGCTTGTGCTGCACTGAGCTAAAGAAAAGAGGGCTTTTCCACGTTGTTACTGCTCGTGTTGTGTGACTGCACCTCGTTATCTGCACCCTTTATTAACGTGGAATTAGTCAATGTTGCTTTGTGTTTCTTGCTCTCTATAAAACTGCTGGATGCTTTGCATGTCCTAAATCTGTGGAGTTGGAGCAGTTCAGCACCAAGATTTTAGGCAGGAAACACTGAAGAGATAAATGAGCCTCTGAGTATCTTTTCACAGGTATCCGTGCACGCAGCTGTCACAGGGCTGGATAAATGCTTGAACCCAAAACATTGAGTTGGTCTATGTAACATCAATTAAGCCCATAACCTGAAACCTGGTGACATAAATTTTTCCTGTCAGTTACCTTGCTGGTTCGTTTGGTATTTTGGTTTTATGTTTTGAAGGATGCTAAAGGAAAACTTAGCTTCTGTTTAGGAGATATTTTCGGTGTTGCCCCATTATTGATGTCCTTACAGCTTTTTTATGTTCAAGTGACCCCTTATGCTCTTTTCTCTCTGAAAATTGGTCTCTCAATTAGTATAGATACAAGCACAGAGTACATTCATGTTCAGCATTGAACATGCAGTTAGCCAGTGAGCATGTAAATGAAGGTTACAGAAGGTGAACTAAAGGATACCATATAAAATCAAATAATTTGAATGGTTTTCCAAGATTTATTTTTAAGAACTCAACAACACACAATTTACTGGATATTAGAGAAGGATTTTATAGAATAAACGGTTATTCATGTACTTAAATGCCACCATGTAGATTTAGTGTGGTGAACTGCAGCATTTCTTCCTTAGAGAAAAACACAGCCTTGGTCAACGTCCTCCAGTAAAATAAGCATTTTAAAAGGACTGAAGTTACAGCATAACTTATAGTTATCATTTTAAGCACTGAATTTTCAGACCATTTCCCTCTGTTTTCTCACTGGTGAGGAATGCTCAAGGACCGTAATATCAGCACGTCTCCTATTACAAAGTTAAACTCCAGAAACGTTTAACAAGGTGAAAGTTCTAAAATTAGCCCATTTTCCCTGGCCCACACATCACACACCTGTGGCAGAACGTGTACAGTGCATTCTACGCTTTCTTTCCTCATTACAAATCCAAACACTCAAACCTAGCATGCAAAACATGCATTGCCCATTTTCATTAAGTCAAGAGACCTATTAATTCCAGATGTAAGCCATTCCACTTATCCTCCTTAAAGGTGGAAAGGGCATTTTCCTCTACCTGTGTCTGGCTTTCCGCATGTGATGCCGTTCTTCCACATTTCCTGGCTGCACAGTGCACCCCTGAGGGTGCAGCCTGTGCAGAGGAAAGGCATGGCTGTGTGTGAGGAGCTCCCAGAGTTCAAAGCTTTTAACTTACTCCAAGTAGAACCCAAAAAGATATTTGGTCAATATCTTTCCCTACTTCAAATACACGACCTGAGTGGTGATAGCCCAGCTGGGGGCTGAAATCCCCTCCTTTTCAGTGGTTATTTTCAGACATACATGACAGCTATAACAAGCCTAAGAAAAAGAGAGGTTATTATTACTGTATGGTACTGGGTCTGTGTCACAGCTAGAAAACATTTAGGTGTTTACAAATGGAGAAGGGTAGAGAACCACCACAGGCTCAGATGATTTGTTTTTGAAGTAAGACTCAGCTTAATCCTGAGCTGCTTTTGTGTGTTTGTGGATCCAACTAATTTCTTAGAAAACATGCATTTAATGATGGCTTTTCCCACCTTTTTACCAGATCTGTTGGTGGAAATTTCTTTGTGAGTTCAGATAATTTCTCAGGAATCGCTGCAGCTGAAAGAGTTTGGAGTACAGGAGGTTTGCCTGTAGTAGTAACTAACAAAAATGACCACACTGCTTGGTGTACTGATGGCTTTTGTCACAATTAGTTTAAAGATTTTTTTCAAGCATGAATGTGGTGGAAGCAATGGGTCCTTTAGTCAGTTAAGTATGGGTGGATTTGAATAACTGAATGCCAGCTGACAGTAAATTTATCTGTGGTAAAATGTCCATGGAAGAAGATTCTAGCCAGTCCTTCTTTGAGAGAAAGAGAGAATGCTGGTCTTGTGAAATGGGCACTGAGTGTGCCTTGGCAGCCCTCAGAAAAAAAACTTCCTAACTCTGCTGGTACCTGACCAAGCAGCAGTGCACGGTAAATATATGGCTGCTGCTACTGAAACTTTACACCTGTGTTGATTTGCACAACAGGAAAAACTGATTTTGATCCTGACATTAAAAGAGGGACACAGAATTGGGAATATATGGATAAAGCCATAAACAGCTGGTGCTGGGTATAAATTTTTAGAGGAGGATTTTTCAGGTCAGGGATTGCTGCTTTGATGTGTGTTGGCGTGGTGACGAGCACTAAGGGGTGGCAATCTGTGCCTGGGGCTCCTAAGTGCCGTGGTAAGACAAACAACTGCTAAATTGCCCTTGCTGCTGCTAGGTTTGTGATATATCTGAGAACATAAGTGTTTATAAAAATTATTTACTCCATATCTTTGCTTTCCTTGTATTTCAGGAGAGTACTTACACAAGACAGAGGAGTAGGCTTGTGAACAAGTAAGTGGAATAAAATTGTCAATGTGTTGCTGGCAGACTTTGAAGTTAAAGTGCCATGTAAAATTTTTTCCCTGTTTTTCTTTAAATAAGAATGTTTTTTTAAAAAAAAAGTGTGTTGAAGGCCTAAGACAAGTTGAAAATGATTATTTTTGTCAGAAACATGCTGGAAAATAGAAAATTAGAGACTGCTGAGTCACATGGTACAGACCCAGTTGGGAATGGACTTTTGCCATTGCAGCTAAGAAGTCCTTTGAATTTTTAAAAGTGTTTCATTTGGCACACTGAAGTAAAACTAATAGAGGGAAACAATTTTTTTCAAGTCTACTGTATACATAGTTTGGAGATAGTAATCTACAAATATTTCCAGTAAGAACTTCAGTTGTGTTGCTTTGGGCCTCATAAAAAGTGAGGATTTTATCTCATTTTCCAGCTATCTGTTCTCCAGTGGACCTTAAATGCAAAGAGTGGAAAAAAACCCACCCCTCTTGAAAAGTTATTTGTTGCCATTGAAGCACCGAGTGTTAATAAATTAAAACAAACATTCTTTGTAGAATTTATGATTTGATTGCTTTCAAAGATGAAGTGTGGTGCTTGCAACAGGACCTTTTTTATTTTTTTAACTTGCATGGCTTGCAATGGACAAAGGCATCATGTTACTCAAATATAAAAGGAGATGGGAGATAACAAGGGTAACATTTTCCCCTGTGTTACTGTAAATTGGGAAAATCCAAGCTGTCGTTCATTAGGAGCCTTTCTTGCTAGAGGCTGTCACTGAACATTCCCATCCAGTGGTGCCTGTGAACAGTGGCATTAAAAACAAACAATGAGATGAGGAGGAGGTGGAGGATGATGAAGATGTCTTGGGAGCAAATTCCATCTGCACGGTGCTCTTGAAGAGCTGTGCACTGCATACAGTGTATTAGCATGTTAAAGTGCCCTGGAGAAGAGCCTTAAAGCAGGAAACTGGCTTGCTGATAGCTACATGGGCTGTGTAAAGGTTTGGAGGGTCCAAGCACTGTGCCCCTGCACAGCTGGTGTTGGATGCCAGCGCTCAGAAACCTTCATGCTACTTTTGAGCAACAAGCGAGTCTCTACTTTGAATATGAATGAGTGAAGTCAACTGCCCCTTAATTTATACACATTGCCAGAGACTGTCCCAGGGTTTGGAATTAAATACTCCAGCACAAATCTCTTTAAACCTCCCCTAAATAAGAAATTATGCTAAAGCTCTTTAGCGAGGAGGTTCTCCCCCCTGTTGAAATAAAAATCAATTATGTTTGCTCTGCTGTGAACAATGTCCCTCCGTAGCCTTGCTTTCTAATTGGGTAATGCCTTAATGACCTGCTGGGAGGCTGTGATGCATTGCTTTGGACCCTCTCTGCAGGCTCTTAGACTACCAGTCAGATGTCAATGAAGCTCGGCTCAATAGGGGTTCTTTTTCTAAAATTCCATTATTCATCAGGGTTTATGCACTAAAATGATCACAAAATAAAACCTTCACATCAAGCAGAGTTAAATAGAATTATGGATGCTTTACCTCATTGTTAGACTTTGAGATTGTCACTGGATTAAAATTAGGTTCTTTTTTATTTGTTAAATTTGATGAAAACATTTTCTCGGTTTTGGGTTTCTCTGTTAAGAAGCATTAAAAGAAGCAACTTTAAAGGTGGTGGATTTTTTTCTCTTAATAAGGAGGTGTATATGTATTTTAAATGAGTCTTATCTGTTCCTGTTTTTGTTTAAAATGCTTTAAAAAATCTTATTCACTGTCAGTGAGTGATAAGCATCAAACCATTTACTTCATTTAATAGTGTTGAATCATTCTGGCTTTCTGTCAGAACCGGAATAAATAAGATTTTAAAAATCTTATGTTTGCTTTATATTTTCTTCCTAACATCTAATGGCAACCAGTAAAGTGGAATTTTAAAAACTGTTATTACAAAGCTGGTTTTTGAAGAGGAGAGCTGCAGGTTCTGGAGGACTTCTCTTCCAGAGCAACAAGGACTTCTTTCCTTTGCCTGGAGAAGATGCTTTCTTTCCATGATGGCAGCCGGAAGCTACATAGCTGTAAGAAAGATAAAATTAAGCTGGAAAAGCATCTTTCCTATTAAATACATCCATATGTATACACATGTATGTGTATGCAATCTAAAAGGTAAAAGCAAATGACATTTGTGTGTTTTTGTAGCAGCCTCAAGGAAAGTTTTATAGTTATTTAAACACAGTTCTGTTATGCAGTGACAAATTAGGAGTTACCAGGGCAACTGCAGGTAACAATTTATTCATGCTACCTCTGGAACACATCCACCTTCCTAACGTGACTGGATGATGTGTAGTGTGCAATGCATGTATTTCCAAATTAGCAAGGAAGGCAGTCATATCATTACCATGAAATTGCACCTTCCCCTCAAGTTTGCAAGGCTGGTGAAATGTACAAATTCTCAATATTCATGAGAAATAGGTAAAATGTATAAATAAGTGAAAAATTTAATTTGCTTTACTTTTTTCAGGCCCATGTCTTCTGGAAAATTCTCTAGTTTTTAAGCTTTAAACTTCTGGTTTTAAAACAAGGCCAGAATTAATACCTCTTAGGATCTGCATCAGCAAGGTATTAATTTTTTATCAGAACCCTCCCTCCTGAAAAAGATGTGAGATTTTCTGCAGACGCTTCACCTTCATCTCTCACACTGAACTCACATTTTCAACAATCCAGTTCTTTCTGTCAGAGCTTCCATGTCCTTGTCTCCTGGTTAATACCATCACCTTTACTTTTAACAGTTTTTAATGCTACATTATGTGTACTTGTCTAGCACACAGGCACATTCTATCATTTGTAACCTATCAGTTGTAACATATAGGATCTTCTCATCTTACTGATTACCTGTCAGACAGAGGGAAATGAATTGCTGTTTCCTTCCACACATGAAGGAGATTGACACAATTGTTTTCCCAAAACCTTGGAAAGCTGCATGAAACCATGATCCCAGTCATTCAGACAATACATCTTACTCCAGTATTTTAAATTTTTTTTCATGTTTATGAAGGTTTCATCAACATCTGCATCTCTTCAGTTGTGAACTAGGTCATGAGGTATAGTCCTAAGGAGAGTTTCCTGCTAGCAACTTCTTAAAAAGCCCCTTTTCTCCTCTGCTTTTCATTGTTTAAACAGTCTGCCCAAAATGCTGCATTGAATTTTCTCCAGGGACAAACACCCACCACAGACACCACTGACGACACCGGTTTTTCAGACCAATGCCCCCCAGGCCCCAGCTCTGGTCTATCTCTACCCCAGCTAGAATGATGTGTTGTAATCTCAGAAGTTTGCAGCTTCCTAACATGAAAAGCCTGTAATCCTCACATGATGTATTGCACCTTGTCAAGAAAAATGTGTATTTGGAATAATTGGAGACTTCATAGTTTAGTATTGATCAATCACTAAAGGTGAGAGCATGAGCTGGAGGTTTGGAATGCTATAGGCTCACCGAAAGTTGTTTTTAGGAATTTAGAGGGGCTTGTTATGAGTTCAGCCCTCATGTTTGATCTGTAAATGCTAAAAAGCTGTTCTGTTTTATAACATGATGGCCCCACCCCAATCATGTGAGAATCATTCTCTGCACATCTAATTCTAATCAGTAAAGTAAATAAACTTGAACTTGGAATACTCTCAAGACCACTTGCTCATGTTTTCATCAACACTTAGGAGAGAACCCAAGTTTCTTGTAGCTGATATTAAAGCCTCAGCTGAAATACTCCTTCTGGCCATCCCAAACTGGAGTTTCCTCCAGTACACACTTGGAGAATTACAGGACTCTGGGAGGTGACATGTGACAGTGACATGACTCTCCACAGGGAGCCATAAAATCTTCTGACCCTGGCACACAGAGCTTCAAAACTCATTAAATTACTTTATTCATAATCCTTCTGGAGGAACCTTTTCCACTTTTCTCTTCTCTCCTTCCACCCCCCCACCCCAAATATCTCTTTGGTCATTGGCCTTAAAGAGTTTCATTTTAATGTTTTATCAGGCACAACAGGAGAAAAGCCTGGCTGCTATTTGAAATAGCACAAAGTAACTACAAAAATCACTATACAAATGATGTGATTGCCTGGTATTGAGCTACAGTTTTAATAATTATAAAAATTAGTGGGTCATCTCACAGCACAGACCCATCTGCTCTAATATCTTAAAAATATCATCTTCCTTTTGTGTTAGACTGGGCTGTGATAGAAATGTTTTGGCGTGGAGCTGAACTACAACTTCTTCTCATCTTTACCCTTTCCTTGCTTGCAGAAATGTTGACGTTATTAGCATATGGCTCCAAAGGATTTTGTTAAGTTTTCAATTAGTGGATTTGTAATGAATAGTTTGCATATGATATCACAGTTTTTTCCAGGCCAAGACACTACTGTGTGAGGTCATATTAAAAATCCTGAGCTGAATTCATAGTTACTATGTTAATCTTAAAAGAACATTTGTAGGAAAATAACACTTTCCCATTAGAATGTCGGCATTTTCTGTGTCTCAGCTACAGTGCTTGGTTTCGAAATCTCTTTACCAAGTAAAACTCCTGTTGATATGTTTGCTGCAAGGTTGTTTTCCATGAAAATATTATCTAATATCACCTAAAAGAGACTGGGATGTCTCTGTACTAACACAGGAGATATCAATTCCTACCTTGACCAAGAAACTGTTGTGAAGAAATGTAAGTTCAGTGATTTCACAAACTTTCTGCTTTATCCTTCCTCTTTTCTTTCAATTGATCTTGTAAAAGGCTGTCTTTAATTGCTTTTCATTTCAGGAACCATTTGTGATCTGATGGCATTTTCTGATGTTCACCATGAGATGACCCAGGCTGTGGCTGCACGAAGACATAAATCAATATGGTGGTTGAAGATCAGCTGACTGAAGAAGTTGGTGCTGAGGCTTCTGCGTCCACACAAGATGTTCTTCGAAGATTTTTCTTCAGAATAAATTCAGTCTGGTCACCTGAACTAAATGTCTACATCCCAGACATGGTCCCAAGAGGCAGGTATTGGTTCAAATCCTAATGGTTTACACCTGGAAATGAAATTCCAGTTCAATCCTCTCTGTAGAAAAGTCTTTCAAATAAAGTGATTTTGTTGAAATAAAAACATTGAAATATTTGAAAAAAGGTTAAATTAGGAGAATTATTTCAGTCAAAGACAGAATTAGGATGACATTTAAACATACAAAATATTTTATTTTATAGATGAAAACTTCCAAAGTATGTACCAAAATATTTCACCTTGATGAAAGATATAGCTGACCTTTTTTGTTTTGATTTGGTTTTGGTTGTTTTGTTTGTTATTTTTGAATTCTTCCAAACAACCAGCAGCTTCTGTTTCAGATCAATTTTTTTCTGATTTCTTTTTTTTTCCTAAAACCCAAAATAGGAAAATTGATTTATTCACTTGCTGTTTCTCATATGCTTAATTAATTTCAGATGTCAGATCTTCAATTCTAATCTTCACCAGGGTAAGGCTGTGTCAAAATTTTCTGTAAAGCAGTTTTGGTAAATCAAAGCATTTCATAAATAAAATTAATAAAAGTCAGACCATAACTGCCTCACTGTTCTCATTACCAGCAGATTCTGCTATATTTTAAAAGGATTTTGTGCTCTGCTTGTACTTCCAGCCCAAAACAAGAATTTCAGACACTTGACAAACGTGGAGAGAAGTGAAGGGAAAGTGAATTGTTCTCTGCACCCCCTGGTCCCCATGAGATCTTGCTCCATCTGCACCAGTTCCCCACTTAGTGGAGAGGAGAATCTGATGGGGGGAATCTGATCCTGCAGGAGCAGAGCCTTGGGGGGAGCCCAGGGCTGCTTGGGGGACACGTGGGGCACCACCATGCTTGGCTCTTTGCTTTGAGCTGCCCCTCCCTGCCCTTTGAGGGACTCCTTGGCCCCTTGAGAGACTCCCCTGCTGCCTGGGGCTCAGCCTCGTGTCCCAGTGCATCCCATCTTCTTTGGCAGCTTCTGCTAAAATGCCAATTCTGACAAAATCTGATCTGCTCTGGAGGTGGGCAGAGGGCAGGGCTCAGCTGCTGGTGGCCTTCTCAGGAGTCCATCTGGCAGCTCTTGCATATTGGCAGCCTTAATTCAAGCACATGGGGGCTTCTTTTTGCATCTGCAGTCTCTCTTTGGTGTGTACTTTGGAAAGATGCTTTCATAATCTACTGTACAAAGTATTGGAATAGCTAACAAGGAACAACTCCTATGCTGTTAACTTGCAATCCCTGAACTGGAAATCAATCTAAAAGCTAATTCTCCCTGGTGCTTTAATATCTTCTACACTTAGAACAAGCTGCATCGTTAGAGGATATTGAAGTGCTTTACCAGGGGGATGCTTCCTTTCTGAGGTATTACACAGAGATCTAGGTTTGAGAAGGTTGACTGATTCATCCAATATCACAGTTTGGTGGCAAAATTCAGCTCCCAACTCCAGATCTAACTGATAGTCCTTGCTATCTCTCTCAGGAATTAGTTGATTTAAGCAAAGTGTCACAAAGCTGCATTATTTGAATGAGCTAATAATTCTGAACCACCCTGGTGTAGCTGGCAAATCTGCAGCGAAAAAAGGAGCAAAGGAAAAACAGTTGTCACAATTTCACATCTGAATAGAGACAGGGCAAACTGCACCAAGATGATGAAATGGGTAGAATGGTCCTAGAGCAGATTTTTACTGTGCAATCCTGTTTGACATAATCAGTGCTCCTGGATTTTGTGGGAGCTGTTCCTGGATTTCATCTGCCTACGAGGAGACAGAAATGCTCTGCCCTAGGGAGAACAATTGAGGGGAAAAAAGTGTTTCTTAAAATCCACAGTAAAAACCTCTCTGCTTTATCTAGAGCTCATTAGAGAGTTTAAAGAAAACTCAATGTCGTGTTTAAATGCTTTTCCCCCCTTAGTTTTATAGATGGTTAAATGGCACACAGGTTATGCTGTCTCAGCCATCAAAAGCTAAGAAAAGAGGTTAAAAGACCCCAGGGATCCTTCACATTAATTACTAGCACTGTCAGTTGGTGTGAAACCATGTTTGTGCCTTTTGGAAAGGAAGAGTATAATTTGTGCTTTCAGTTAGGGCTGAAACAAATCCTGCAGATGCTGATGTGTATACTCACGTGTAAAAATCACTAATTTGTTTCTACTGAATTCTTGTAGTTAATCCGGAAAAAATTTATGGGAAAACCCCTCACCCTGCCCCAATAACTCCAACCAAATTTTAGCAACCTGAATTGGCAGTCTGTAAAACTGGCTTGAATTAATTGGAAGCCTAATCCACGGAAATTAGCTAAAAAATGCATTATTCACTCCAGCATAGCAGCAGGGAGGAGAAATGAAAGAAGCAGAGAGGAAAAGCAGAAGCAGCACCTAAGGCAAAGGGCTGTCATTTGAATTTCATAATCGAGGGTGGGACAAAGACACCACTTTGTCCAAGTAAACTACCTTCTGAAAGGGGAAATCTGAAGAAAACACAGAACTATGCAGTCTGAGCACTGGGGCTGGTTGGTCTCTGCATGTCCCATCATTTACAGTGGTGCACAAAAACAACCAAAGTGAAATGAAGTTTCTATAGCACAGCAGCACCGTGTAGGTGTTGCATTTGCCACTCAATGTACTCTAGTGTAGTCAGCCTGCTGAGAGAGACACACACAAAATAAAAACTGGGGTGCACCACAGCAACAGAAAGACTGCTTTGGAATCCCTTCCCACACCTGCATCCTGCCCCATGTGATGGCAAACCAAGAAGAGACATTATGTGCAAGTTACACCTGGGTGTGTGCAGAGAAATGGCAAAGGCTGAAAAGACAGAAATTTTCTGGACTACATAATGACAATTATCTCTACAACTGGTAATTATCTGGTGCTACCTAACAAGTATATCTCAGAAGGCCAGAGGGGTTTGAGGTTGTTTCGTCGAATGGCCCAGGCTCTGAGCTGGGGGCTGCTGTCAAAACTGGCACAGCAAGGTGGGAGGATGGCTGGCTGCAGGCTGGGACAGCTGAACTGCTCTCTGGGCTGAGTGCAGAAAGGGGCCTGGAGCATCCTCCTGGGCAGAGGGGAAGGGTGAACCCTTTTGGTAGCAGGGAATTGATCAGCCCAGGTGTCATCTGAATCCCCACCTTAACACACCCTGCCCTTGTAGTTTCACTTGGCTGCATTAAGCCTGTCCTAAAGTCTTTTGGGGCTGTGTTGCACACTGCTCATGCTTTCCCAAAAGATGCCATCCAGTTTACCTCAGGCAGGTGCATACTTTGCCCAAGAGAATTTGGCACATGGATACAGGTTTATCTCAGGAATTCAGTGTTTCAAAGAAGGGAAATCTCACTTAGAGATGGGGAAACCGAGAACAGAGTGGCTCACAGAAACACAAAGTCTGATTTTCACACTTTTCAGCAGCAGCACATAGGAAGCTAAAGCATGGTGCTAGCTTATTGTTTTGAAATAGTATTGCGTCCCCAACACACTACAACCTGCTCTTTGCTTTGCCACACATGTGTTTTATGATGTGTAACCTCCCAGTGTCTACTGTAATCTATAAATTGTCTATATGCAGTGGTGCTGCAGGGATCTACACAGGTGTGGAGAGGAGGAGGAGGAGGAGGAGGAGGAGGCTGTGCTTCCTCCCAGCTCCTCCCTCACGGAAGTTGTAATTCCCATGTGAAACTGCTCCTCTGCCCACCTGTGTACCCCTCACAGAGGGCACCTGGGGGTTAATTAGTTGATGTTTGAGAATCACTTTAAGATCTTTGGATGAAAGCGCAACTGAAAATAAAATAAAATGATTAAATTAATGTTTGGGTTGGTGTAATCCTCACAGAAGTGAGGCAGGATTATCACAGCTGATATCTACTCCCATGCTGACCCTCACACACAGGCAAGGCACTGCTTGCATTGCTCATGGGGAGCAGGGGGTGCAGAGAGCAATTGGACAAAGCCTGAACTAATTAACTCTTGCACTATTTAACTCTTGCCAGGCTCTGTGGGAGCACATGGCTGCTGCAGAAATGCTTGAAGGAAGGTTCAAGTCTGCTGCTCACCAGGTATTTATTTGTGTACCAAAGATGGAACAAGAGGAGAGTGGGTTGGTGTATCTCTGCTGCTGCTCAGCCTGGGTGATAGGTGAAGAATGAGGCTGGTCTGTAAATGGGGTACAGCCTGCAGCTCTCTGGTACACTGAATGAATTCTTTTTGCTCTGGGAAGGGTGAGTCCTTGAGCTGTGCAGATAAAAGGACTTTGTGGTGATGGTGCCCCAAACTTGGTATAAAGAGATGAGCTGTGAGTATTCTCTGGGCTCTCCTGAAATTTAAAACTCCTTTGCTGTGGAAACTCTGTGATCAAAGAGCATATTTGCTTAGAAAAGTTACATATAGGTAATGATCTCAGAAGCTGGTCGTGTGTTTGGTTACTCTGGAAAGTGATTTCTTCTCTAGTTTACAAACTATTATTGACTGGAAAGCAATTGCAGGGATGAGTCTCTCTGTAATTCTTCACCCTGACAGTGTAAAAATTTCTTTTCTGTAACTGTATTTCTGCCTTAAAAACAAGGAAATGATGATTTCTCAGGAAGGAAAGGAAGAAATTAATACTACTGTGGTCCCAGGTCTCAATTTCTACCATACTAAAAATCCTATTGTGCCTGTTGTATTAATACTTCAGGAAAGCAAAAGGAGCACCTTTATCAACCACTTTGTTATCAGTAGATACAGTTGTATCCTGGTTCTTCTGACCAAAAAGTCAAACAATAATGTCTAATTAATGCAGGTTCAACTGCTACAACCTGTGAGTTGTATGTGATAAAATTCTTGGATATTTTTCAGGTATCTAGATCGAATTGCTAAGACAAGATTGAAATTCTGTTTTGTTTTTGGTTGTTGTCTTGGTTTTTTTGGTTTTTCTTGTAATTGCTTAATGTGCTTGGACAAAGGAAGAACAGATATTTAGGTGCCTTTCTGGTTGCATATTGTAATTATGAAAACCTTTGCTGTCTCCCAGAAGCAGCCTTCTAGTTACTGATATGGGAGTGTGTGGCATTTGTACCCTGATTTCATGAGAAGATACCTTCCAAATTCTGTACTGGTTACTTGATTCAACCTTACATAACTGAAATTTTGTGTGGGATTTCCCATTCCAAGGGGAAATGATACCACGACAGGATTTAATGAATGGTCTACCCACAAGAGCAATATAGCTCACAAAATGCTTGGTGAACTGCTTGTCCTGCAAAACCTCTGCTGCTCCTCCTTCCCTGAGCATGGCCAGGCCCTGCAAATTGGTTTGCACAGTGAAAAGTTGACATTAGACATAAATAGGAAACATGTGCAATTGTGTTGGACTGCAATTTTGGAATGCCTGGTTGTGATCCCAGGACTTTTGCATTGATTTTGTTCATTTGAAGGCTCTCAGTGACTTCTCTGGTTCAGGATCAGACCCTAATTACTAAAACAGTGAGTTTAGCACGGCACTTGGAGATATGCTACCACCTTGCTGAGCAAAAAGACCTTGTCTGCTGTTTGATTTTAAGTTCTGCTGGACAATAAGATTAGCTCTTGATGTTAAGCTAAGTAAGTGGTTCATTCATCATTTATTTATACCCGTGTTTATAGCTTGAATCTGGATTTTTGGGGCTTGTGCTGCAGATTCTCTCTCATTCCAGGAGTTTTCCAACCATGTGCTTCTGGTGCTTAGGGCTGGGGAGCAGAGCAGGGGTGGTGGAGGTGCCCTTTTTTGAGCTGACCTGCAGAATAAACATTGAGATTTATTGTCTGTGTAAGAAAGCAACAGCAGTGACAAAGCACAGCTAATAAAGGGAAAAAAGAGAGATAAGGAAAGGTGAAGTAGTGAGACAGGGGAAAAAAAGGTTGGAAGACAAAAGGTGAAAAGGGAGAGAAAGGTATCAGATTTCTTTTGGCATTCGTGTGCTCTGTATATAGAGTTTGAATATATTTTCCAGAAGAGGATTTCCCCTTGCATTTGCAATTCAAAGCTTCTAGCAAATTCCACTGTTTCCCTTGGCACTTCTTCAGCCTCTGTGGATTTTCCAGTTCTGCTTTTTAGATGCAGTGCAATTGTCAAACTGTGCAGCTTTATTTTTTTCTTCCCTGAAATAATGTTGCTTAAGGTGTATTGTGGCGTTGCTTAAGGTGTATTGTGGCATCCCTTAAGTTTTTATTTCAAAAACTGAAAAAAGTGCAGGGACCTTGTTCCCTTCCCTTGATGGTTTAATTCATGGAAGGTCTTTAGGACTATTTGCATATTTGACAGTGTTTCCTGTCTTTCTTCACTTTATTCCCTTGCATAAGTGGATAAAAAGATTTGGGATTTTCCGTAGTATGGGTAGATGGTGATATGCAGCTATAACGTTCAAGGAAAATACCAGCAATGGGGTGGATGGGACATGGCCATAAAGATAAATACTGTCAAAGGGGATGATGTACTTGGGATCAAATGTAGAGACATAGACACTGGCTGCTGTCTTGGGAACAAAAAGCTTCTACCCCACACTGCAGCTGATTCCATCTCCCCTCTATGCCTATCCAAAATGTTGGTTTGGGCCAGTCAGTCTGAAATCACACCAATAAGAGGATAACAAATGTTGCCTAGCAGTGAGGAGCACAGATGGTTGTTTGCTTTATTTTTACTTCTCCTAGTACATAAAATTAATGACTTTTAACAGAGCTTTGGTTTACATGCACGCTGTTAACAAGCTGAAAACATTTCATATTTGTCAAAGCTGGACTGCAAAAAACCCCTGTGATCACTAAAGCCTGGATATCTGGAGAGCATCTTTATGGTGGAGAGCAGAGAAGTACCTAACATGTGGCTCTTCAAAAGCCCACATGCAGGGAAGATGTGTTAAGAAAGTGAAAATTGTTTCAGCTTGTTCTGAGGTGAAGTAGGATCCTGCTAATGGATCCATTACAGGCATGCAATGAGGGTTTTCCCAATCACTGCTGTGATGGGCTGCTGCGAGTATTTGGGATAAGCTGCAGTAATAGCTAATTGTATGTAGAGGCCCAGCAGCTCCACCAGGCAAAGGTTTCAAAGGGCTGCATGGGAGAATTCCCTTCACAAGAGGCCCCTTTCAGATACTCTCCAGGTTTGGAGCTCCTTTCCTTTTACTCCACATTCTGGGAAAGCACTTTTATAATCCTCCTTTAGAGTTATTGCAAGCAAATGCCGTGATGGTTCAATGAAAAAGCATGAAAACAGTAATGGAATTTCTTTTCTTTTTTCTTCCCTTTTTTTTTTTCTTTTTCTTTCTTTCCTAATAGGCCCTTTAGAAAGTCAGACCATATGTGTAGAAGCCTTATTAACTAGAGGCCAGGTTTGGAAAGAACTGTGGTAAATTACTGAGATGAATTTGAAAATAAACCTAGAAAACACAGATTTGAGTTCTAAATTGGTCCTTTGAAAAACAAAATCAGACCTATAATTGCTTAGTGTCTTATGACATTTAAAATAATGTTTGGTATAATTCTTATGAGACTGAAACTCATTAGGCAGAAAAAAAAGGAAGGAAATTATTAGGATGCTGCATATTTCACTTTGAAATAGCTTTCTTAGAAGAGAATTATAGTTTTACATTCTCTGTATTTTAATACATTTATTGCAGAAAATGATTTTTTGGTAGGCTGTGTAAGTGTTCTGGGTGATCTACTTGTGAAATACATAAAAGCATTAAACTGTTTTATGTAGTTGAAACTTAGAGGAAGCTGGAGGTGGAGGGAGAAGCCATTACTTCTCCCTCAATGCAGAAGAACTTTTTAAAAATAATTTTACAATATACTTGGTTTGCAAAATTTTCTCTGATACTTGTTCCTAACTTGTTACAGGCATGTGCATTGTAGGGCTGTATTTTTGGTTGGTTATTTTTTACTTTTTCCTAAAAAAGGTACAAGTAGAAAGGAAGAATAATTCAGAGAAACAATGGGCAAATCTTATGAAGAGTTTTATTCCTGGCTCAAATAAAGGACTCTGTTCAGATATGATCTTAATTTCCTATGAATTAAATGACTTTTGTTCAAAGGTCACCAAAACCTATAATTTTCACCTCTTCATTCATCAGCTGGTCACTCTGTGGAAGAGGGAAGAGAAGAGCTGTTAATTCCCTATTTAAATCACGTGGATGATTATGCCATAATCCTGGGTGTAAATGTGATGTATTTCAGAACAAGTGTGCACTGCATGTCTAGTGTGGCTCTGTCCTTTGGAAAGACCATATTTATTGTTTTCCTCTCCAAACTGCTGTTAGTTACAGCATGGTCCAGCTGGTTGAAGCAATTTTTTTCTTTATTTTCCATTAATAAACTTTTCAGACTTGCCTGTGAACCTGAAAAGTTTTGACAGAAAATCTGCTTAACGAAGTTTGCAGAACTGAAGTTTATCTTTAATAAAAAAAAAAACACCTTGGTTTTTTTAATTCATTACTGAATTAAATATAGCTGGTATTACTGACATCTCTTGGAAATTGCCAAGTAGACCATGTTTATGGAAAGTAATTTGACAATTATCAAGAAGGATAGGAGAATTTTGCATATTATACAATTTCTCTTAGATACTATAAAATGCAGATTAGTCTTTCTTCAAGGTTATAAAATCCTTAAGTTTTCCATTTTTTAAAAAATTCTGGTTTCTCATGTTATGGTTTTTAGCTGGCTGCAGAAGGGTAATGTTGGCTGTTACATTTTAAATGTCCCAATAGATCAGTGTGGAACAACTTTGTCCTGTTATGGGTTCTCTGCCTTTGAGATTTAGATTTTCTAAATGTTCCTGCAGATAATGATTAAGAATTTGAAACGTTTTTGCGCATAAGTATTTGGAAAAAAAATACAGAAATTGATAAGCATGGCTAAGATGGCAAGAAATATCTGCTTTTTTTTGGGGGGGGAATGCCCCTTAAATCCTGGGGCCATTCAGCCTGAGAGGGACCCTGTCACTGTTTCACTCCATGTGGAATAGCAGCCTTGTAACAAAGGATTCTGTAGTGTCCTTTTCTTGGAATGCATCTGAGTCCAAATAACCTAAATTGCAGAAAATTACAACCTGTCAGCAGAGAAATTAATTTTAGGCATGTATTTTTGCTGTAGTAAAAGGCAATGTTTATATGGAAATGTATTTTTCTGTATCTTGATAGTTTACTGGTCGTGCTAATTGAGCACAGCTCTGTTTCTTGTGGCATCACACCAATTAGTTAGAAATTCTACACTGAATTAACCCAGATTTGGCTACAGATGGAATGGCAGGAAAGTCATCATCGTTATTGTTTAAACCTATTAATGTTTACAGCTGTTGTTTTAAATCAGATTTGTTTTTAAATAGAATGATTGTGAGAATCCTTTTATGTTTCAGAGATGAAAGAAAATGAGTGAGGAGTCAGTTGTGGCACAATCTAAAAAAAATAATAACAAAAGATTGCAATATAGGATCTCTATTCTAAGATTTCAGTGATGCTTGTGGAAGATTGTTTCTATGATTACTTTTTGTAGAATTTTTAGTGAAAACCCCAGTAGTACTTATTGCCTGAGCTGCTGGAAAAATGGATGGGTTGGGTTGTTTGTTAGGTGTGGAATGTAGTGAACCCATAGTGTAAAAACCTTTGATTTCTCAATTACTTCCAGCTTATCTTAATCAGGACACTGATTATTGAGCTCTCAATTTAGTCTGAGTATCTTTTACTCTCTCCTAGATGTGACTGCATCCTCTTGTATCAATCTCTTCTCTTCAAGGAAAGTCTGATTATAGATGTGGGCTAGGGAGCACGTTCAAAGGCTTAGGCAAGCATTGGGAATTTGGGATTTTGGAGTCCCAAGTGTTTTGCTGCTGGTGAGACAATACCACATTTGGCAAACAGCTGAACACTGCAGGAAGTGATGTCTGGCCTTGGCACAGATATCAGATGATGAAATTGTATAAAGCCCCAGCATCCTGAGCATTGACATGTACATTAACCTCTGCACTTGAGATTTTCTCATGGACTCAATGGAAATTCTCTTCTGTGCTGGTCTTGTTTGTATTTTACAAGAAGCAGACAAATGACTGTTGAAAAAACAAACAAAAATAATCCCCCAGGCTACAGGTCCCAAAGAGATTCTCCTTTTGTGAAGAGGGGGTTTAATAAAGGGTAACAGTTTGTGTATGAAATGTATTTTTGCTTTCTAATTAGAGTTCCAATTAAGTGGCAGAACTGTCATTTTTTTTGCCCAGTGGGCAGAGCTTTGCTTATATATTGGCCACTTAAGTTATTTTTCTTTTTTCAGCTATGAAATTCCATCCTCTGAAGGGGAATATTGATAAAGTGAGAGGGGTTACTCACAGATCGAGTACATCTCAGCAGGCTGTCCGTGCTTTCTTTAAGCTTTGATTTGGAAGTGATTAGTGCCATGTCTGGCAAACCAATGCTAATTTAAAACCCCTTCTGTTCTTGACCCCGATTCTTCAGAGTTCATGGAAGGTACCTGTTGCAACAACTGTGTTTGTAGTGCAGGCACACACACTTTTAGAAAAAAATCTGAGCACCAATCAGCAAATAAACAACTTCTGGTCTTGTCTGATTGTTGCCCATAAAGAGGTTTATAAAGAAGAAAGAAACGAGACTTCTGAGAAGCCTTGGTTGATTAAGAGCTCTGTTATGTATAAAACAGCAATAAATACAGGAGTGCCTGAAATTAGTCACTTAACTAGTCATAGTGCTGGCATTTGAAACTTTGGGACACTTTGAGGTCAGGCTTCAAAGGTGATGCATTTGGTAAATACAACTGCTGTTCAGTATTAAAATGTCAGAAATGTAATAATGAAACAACAGGACAGGCTATCCTGGACTGATGGGTTTAGCTACTACACATAGGTTACATGTGAATCCCTTCCTTTTGGTATTTTAGGGAGTAAAGTCCTGTTTGATAGTTTTGCTTCTGGAGGTTTTTTTTCATGATGAATCTCTAACATCTGCCATTCAACTTATTTCTGCCTGGCCAAGGAATTGCTAGAAATTCTGCTATGTTAGAGGAGTTACATCACTGCAGAGGGAAGATTGCTGAACTTGCAAGCTACTTGTTTCTGCAGTGCAAGCATTCAATATTTCGCCTGATAGCTTTAATAAATTTTGTGTTTCTGTTTAGAGAGATGAACCTAATAATGAAACAGATGTTTAAAAGTTATTTTTAGTGAACATTTAACATGACCAGGGCAAGTTTCAGGCAGGTTAGTAGGAGGTGAGAAGTTTGCAATGTCCTGAGGCATCCACTTCCACTGATCTTTCATATGTGATTAAATTGCTGTTTCTAGATGTAAATCTTGCCAAATAGCTGCTGGCTTTTTTTATATAAATTACACAGATGTAACAGGGCAGAATAAACTTGATAAGCTGTATGAAGGCAAAGTGCAAGTTGCTTATGCTCTTCTCTTGGCTAATTGCTTCTATTCACTGCTTAGCAAGAGCTCTCTCCTGTCTTTTCACTGCTGTGAATTGCTTTGCAAATAAGCAGCCAGAGCTTAGAGAATTTTTTTTGTAAGAAGATGCAGCAAAACACTTCTGCTTCTATTCTTTGTCCTGTTTTTATTTATTTTTTTAAATGCAAGGCAGAATTTCGTCCTGTTCCTTAATCATGGGGTTCCTTTTCTGCGAGGCTGGTGTGTGGATTCATGTTCTCACTTGTGAGGCTGTGGAATAGGAAAAAGCAGAGTAGTAGGTAACAATGTCAAATGACAAGCTGTTTAAGCAGGAGGGTCAGGAAAGCTGGAGAAGAAATGGAGCTGCTGTGCTGCATCCTGCTGTGTAGGAGATATGGTGGCACAGGAGTGAGTGTACAAATACCTCATCCTTCTGCAGCACTCTTGCTGTGTGAGTGCTTTTGCCTGAGACCTTCTCCCTGCCATTTCTTTGGAGGGGTACAGAAAGGGACAGTGGGGATGCTGCAGAAAGAAAGAGCTATTCTCTTTCTATGGAAGTCTGGAATTATTTCCTTCCCCATGATGGTGGTGTATTTTTAAAGGCAGCTTCTTCCCCTCTGGGAAACAGAATTAAATGTCCAGCTTGGCCGTGTTTTGGAGGTGATCTTGGAATGTATGGCAGCTCTGAGACCAAGCACTGTGTGCTGAAGCTGTTTAGTCATTATGTTCTGTAATCAGAGGTAATTGCCTTGGGTGCTGTAGTAGTGCCATGTGAAACTGGGTGAACACAAACTGGCCTAATAGGACTTAAGTTAGTATAAATAATAAAACACAGGGAGAATGCATTCATGGTGACTTTCTAATTCTTCCCCTCTGCCTTGTTGCTCAGTGCTCTGAGGAGGGTGTCCATGGCAGCCCCCTTGTCCTGTTTGCCTTCCCTCTTCCTTGTGAGGTCAAGGGGAAATGGCAGCTGCTCTTCCTCTTGGGGCTCCCAAAATGTGATGGGGATGAATGCTCCAGTCCTCCCAGGAGATGGCTCTGAGTAGACTTATGCAGGTGTCAAGCCATGGCTCTTTTCCTTACCTAGGGACCTGTACACACATTTCCTGCTGTTTTCAGGCTTATTCAGCAGCAGTGTGAGGCAGGGGACTGTGGCACCACTTGTGGCTACTGAGCAGCTGGCTTGGGACTGCAGTTTGCAGCTTCTGCTTGCAGGAGTTTGTGCCAGAACATGACCCTAAACATTCCATCAAGACCAAAGCAATGAGTTTGGTTCCACAGACAGCAGTGAGGCTTTACTTTGTTCCTCCCTCCTTTACTACAACCTCTTACCTGTGTCGTCTCTGGGACATAGGCATCAGTCCCAATTTTGAACCATTTTGATTTGTCAAAATAGCTCTTACTGTCTCTCTATATAAAAATCCTTGGTGTCTTTGTGTTACACAGTATTCATTTTTACTAGGATTTGTGTCACTTGGGTCTCAAAATGAATCTGAAAGTAATTCAAGTCTGTGCCTGTTTGGTGAGTGTGTCTTGCTGCTCTGCACCTCAGCACAGTTGTCCCAGTGATAGCTCTCATTTCCCTCAAGCTTTTCCTTGCTCACTCTGAAACAGGGCACTTTTTAAAGTGCACACTTTACATGCTGATTTTCCTGCTCCATACTGCAGTTCCGATGGGAAGGAGGGGTTGAACTTCACCAGTGTTGTATTTAGATGGCATCAAGAGCCAGCAAAGTCAGTCAAGGCACTGTGGTCCTTGCAGCCCCAGCACATGGAAATAGCGGAGAGGAGGGTCAGCTCAGAGTGAGCACTGACAGAGCTGAGATGTTGTTGTGGGAGAACACATGGAACTTTAAACATGGCTGGAGCATGCATGTCTCTGCACAGACCCTGAACTCTGTGTTTTCCTGCTGAAACATGTCTGGGGATTGGAATGTGTGTGTGAATAAACAGTCTGATCTATGTTATTTCTTTTTAATGTGAGCCACTTCTTAAAGAGTGATCTCAGAGACAAATGCACACTGAGGTACTCCCTGCTGTACCTTTTGAAGAAAAGAAGTTTCCATGTCCTTCCCTCCTTTATCCCCAAGAACAAACCCAGGTGAAAAAGTCTTTAGTTGCTATGAAGTTCGATCACAACCTCGTAAAACAAAACCCTAAGGCCCTTCTGTTATCATCTCATTAGAGGCTTAAATGAAAGGAAATTGAGAGTTAAGGTTGCATCTGGCTGAGTCATTGTCTCAGACTTACACACATGAAAGCCAATGTGGAATACTGTGTGTGTAAGGTTTGAATGCTCTGAGCAATTTAGTTATTCAGTTCTTAAAGGTGTATAGGAAATGTAATAATAAATATTGGCCATAGGGGTGACATAGCCCTGTGGTGGAGGTGCCAACAGCCCTGTATTTATCCTCTTGCCAATGTAGCTTCTAATGCAATAACCATCACAGGAACTCTATAACTGTTCAATATTCCTATTGTATTAAGTTATGTTTAATTATAGCTGAATTCTGGTCTTCCTCAGTCTCATGGGTGTTCGTGTTTTCTGGAGGGTGGGTTTCAGTCACAGTCTCTCACCAAAGATATTAAATAAGTATTTAAAACAGGAGTTCCTCTGGCTATGGTGTAAGTTGAGCCTCCAAGTGCACCATGGTAAAGAATTAATGGAGAAGACAAACCCTGCAACCTCCTGTCAGGTATAGGGAGTGATGAGGCTTTCCCTGATCCTCCTTTTATCCTGCCAGTGTGGGTTAGGAGAGTTTCTATGTAACCCTTGACTTAATCCAGTTGACTCAGTACACCTTAGAGGAGACAGTCTGAAGGAGTCTGATGGGTCTTTGGCTGTGTTTAATTGAAGGAAAATGGGCATTTTCCTTGGGCTGCACTCACATCCTGATTGTGTGTGGCAATTTCAGTTTAAAAAAATGAGATTATGTAAAATCGGCCCCCTTTTTACAGCTTAATCGAGTTTCATGAGGTTCCTTGACAGAAAAACTGAGAGTTGCCAGGGTTCTGCTTTTCATTGCTGTTGGCCTGTACTTGGGGAATAACATGTTTATGAAAATTAGAAAGAAAACAGGCATCCCACACAATCATCACATCTCACAAACAGCTCCTCCTGCAGTTTCCCATTATCTTCATGCACCCAGTTTTCACATTAAAAGCAGACAGATACTGCTGAGGAAGGGTGAAAAAACCTCGAAACCACCAGGATGCCAACACCTGGAAGCGAAGACTGGCAGGTTCAGATTTGGCAGCCCGGTGTTTTAGGATACTGTGCAATCACCTTTTCCCATTTCTGTGCTCTTACAGCTGGGAGTGTGGTCTGAGCCCCTGCAAAAGAGGGGTTTGGGATTCCTGTCCCCCTCCAGACTCCCCCAGGGAAAATGCCTGTCCCTATTCCCAGGTCCTGCACAGGAGGTGGAAAGCTGAGGGGAATTTTTGTGTGCACTGCAGAGTGTCTGTGCTTCTATTTCTGACTGACATCCTAGATGAATTATTAGAATTTATTGTGTAAGAAAAGTGCAGATTACTTTGTGTGCAAATGAGACATGAACTGCCTTAATTAAATCCCAAGAACTGATTTATTTAAAAGAAACCCCCAAAATGCTGAAATTTGCAGGGTCATAGTCATAAGGAAAAAATGTGTGATTCGTTTAAAAAAAGTACACCAAACAAAACCCCAATTGTTTTCCCTAAATTGATTGCAAATGTGCAAGTATAAGTAACATTTGGGTTTCTTTAACAAACTCCCAAGTGATTCAGCAGTTGCCAAGGTAACAGTGCTACTTTTAATAACAATAAAGAAAGCATATAAAACTTCCACACTTCTCATTGTCTAAGATAATGCTGCACTGCTGCTGTAATAACATTATTAGCATGTACTTTCTTTTACTCATTGAGAAGCATGTCTGGTTCATAAACTGGCTGCACAGTAGCATCTACCACAGTGGGGTCTGGGCTCATCAGGGCTCCTGGATACTGCAGTGGTATCAAGGAATAATAAAAAAAAATGTTTTGTTGCTCCAAATCCATTTCTTAGAATGACCTTTTTGATTTTTGCTTTCTGAGGCTGTCATTGTAGCTTGTGGTTGCCCTTTATTAGTTAGCTGAGTATTACTGATCTCTTTAATGCAAAAGTATCAGTATAAGCAAGTCCTGCAGATAGTCTTCAAGACTAAGCTATACCTCATAAAACATTGAGGATACCCTTGTATTATTCATGGGAAGATGTGCATTACTAAAGAAAATTCAGTTTTTAGTACTCAAATTTTGTTGTTCTTGCATGTTTTAGAATTGTCCTGTTCAAGTCTAAATGGATGTCTTCTGTTGCGCTTTTTTTTTGTCCCCCCGACCCCTCTTGAAATTTGAGCATCTAGAGAGCTTTGGCAGAGAGCTCAGTGTGGTTACTCTGGGTATAAACCTCTAGGTCTGGGTGGATTATTTGCATTCTGAATACTTGACCTCATGTTTCATTCTAACTGAGTTTTCCACCTCTCTATCAAGATTTTGGCACTTCACAAATGAGAGAAACCTGTTTCCCTGCTTATTTCTACAGTCGAATCTGTGATTTTTGAAGACACTTTTTCTTCTGGTCTCTGTAGTTGTGGCTTTTAATAAAAAGGGAGAAAAAATATTCAAGTGCCCTTTGCTGGACTTGTGCACTACGTTATTTTCTTTTTAAAAACCGACCCTCTTACAGATTTTTAGTATTTTAGTTTTGAAGAAGTTGCATGAGTAATTAGTCAAGTGTGTGCCTCCATCTGGGGTTCTGGTTGCACTGGAGATACAAAAGGTTAATCTGTGTTAATCTAAAGGCAGATTATTCTGAATTAAACAAACAAACCTCCCTCATGGGCTGAAGACATCAAATGTGGGAGGAGGAATCATTTGCCCATTTATAATCTTTGCCAGTACTGACTCCCTTGGCTGGTCATCTCTCACCAACACTTAATGACCTCAGGGGAGGTTCAATGAAGGATTAAATGACAGCTTCTGTCATCTAAACAAGTGTCAAGTTCAATGCATTAATGTATTTTTGCATCTAACAGGGAGTGCTCCCAGTAAATGTAAGTGTAAAGAATGTAATTATTTTCAGGACAGCTGCCACAGCTGCTGACTTGAAGCCTCCAAACCAACCCTAATGTGGACACAAAGCTCTGGGCCAGTGTCCTTTGCTCATCTGGGGACATTCTGAAGGTCTTGAATAGATCTTCAGGTAGGAGGGCACCTCGGAGCACCCAGGGGAGGGCATGGTTTTTGATGTGCATCCTTAGATGTCACAGAACACCTCATAGAGCTGAACATGATCTCCAGGGACACTTCTGTCCTGATGAGTGTTGCTGTCAGTACTGGAAACTCTCTGTTGTGTTGCAGATGTGAGATCATTGTACCAACTCTTTCTTTGCTTTGGTTGTGCAGCACAGGTGGTGTCTAAAATGGAAAGACAGGATACTTGAGCATTAAAGCTGAGTGAGTTTAACTTTGAGTAGTGGTTTTCATTACATGAAATGAGAGGCTGCTTTATCTAATATAATTTTATGAGCATATTTTATCCATGACAGGGTCCATTATTCAATATTTATCTTAGGTTAGCTACGTTAATAGAGAGAAACTTATCCTTCAGCAGAAAGTTTGCTGAATACCTTTTTACTCAGTGAGCTCTCCCTTTTATTTGGCCTATTTGCAGGAGTCTGTTCCAACTTGATTTTGTCACTCAGATTCTTTGCTTGCTTACAGGAAGATACTTTGGGTCAGGGATTGTCTTTTCTGGTTTGCTTGCACAGTCCTTAGGGCAGTGTGGTCCTTGTCCCTTGTGGGGCCATCTAAGCCACGTTGTAGAGCAGTCAAGGGGTTACTGCAATTGAGCAGCGTATTTCAGGAGCTTATTTACTTATTTTTAAAGAATTGCATTTCCAGGCAGGTAAAGGAAGAGCAGAGCAGTGGTGACCATTAATCATTATTATTTTATCCACTCTGCTCCAAACTATTACAAGAACAGACTGGAGCAGAGAGTACAACTGACTCAATTTACTGACTGAAATACAACAATACCAATTTAATCTCTGGACAAGATAAAGAGTTTATTAATCTTTTCACCTCTGTTCTGTCAAAACTTATTTTTAGGATAAGTGTCTGGTGGGCTGCATTTTAAGAAGTGCAGAGCAGTTTTTTCTCCACAACAGGCTTCCTGGTGATTTCCTAATTCCTCAGGATTACAGTAGAGAGTGCTTGTGCTTTTAAAAAGATCCTCAACAAAACACTCTCTAAAATAAAATTGTATCACATTCTGCTTCTCCAGGCATGAATACACCGAAAGTGAAAATCTGCCATTTCCAGATAAATTGGTTGTTTGTTAGTAGCCAAAGCCTGATGTAATAACAAACTGATGAATTCAAGATGTAATTTTCCCCATCTTTATGGCTAATGTTTGGCTGGCACTCATCCTCCTGTTATCTGGTTTTACTCAGTGCAAATATTGATAATATTCCTTATATAAGAGTCAGTCTGTGGTCTTCCATTCTTCCTTTATTTCACTCCAGTTGTCTGTCGGGTGTGTTAACACAATGAAGTCTGTGGCTTGGTCCTAGCCCTCAGCAAAAAACAAAAGTGTGTTTTAGCTTATTTTTTCCTTTGGCATTTATTGGTAAGGAAAAAAAAAAAAAAAGTATTTTGAATTCTCTAATTCTCCTTTTGTCAATTTGCAATGTGCAATTCCTGTTCTCAGCACTCACCTTCTGAGCAATGGCCTCATTTCTTTCCTGTTCTTTGCTGAACGGTGGGAGTGGGTCTGCTGAGGAGGTGTCACTGGGTATTTTATCTCCTAATGTCTATGCTGCTGATCAGTGCCCTGTCTGCCACGGGCAGACACTCCACATCTCCCTTTGAAATGCAAGGCAGTGTCTGGACCCCATCAAGGGATGCTGGAAAGGAACGCTCAGACTGTGTTGGAGGAAAAGGGGCTTGGAGGGCCAGGAGGGAAAGGTTTAAATCGGTGTCAAATGGCTCCGAGTTCTGCTGGATTGATGGGCTTCTGCAGATTCATTAGCGTATCTGCCAGCAGGATGCTGCTGCATTCAAACAGCCCAGCCTCGATGGAGAAGCAGGAAATAGCCTAAATCCAGTTAAGGGCTGAGATACCACAAACTTCTGTCTTTGCCTAATTAGGAGTAGCACCGGACTAGTAGCCAGAATATACAGACTGAGGATGTGTTTAAGCCTTTCTTTAAAAACTGTATGTTCAACTGGAAAAATAGTAGGAATTACTATTATTTAAAATTATAGTGGGCTGTGAATGGAGCACTGATACTATTTGGATGTTTTATTACCAATGATGTAGTAATACACTTGAATTCAGAGGAAGCTTAGGTGACATTTTGATCAAGTTTCAATCAAAGGTGATGTTGTTTGGGGCCAGAGCTGGAAAACACCGTCCCATTATTTTTCAATTGTAAATGAAACTTGCTATTTTCCTAGCTGTTATTCATTGCTTTAGTCACAAGCATGTTTTGTTTATTTTCAACATGAACTGCTTGCTAATTGTTCTCTTTTTCCATCCACCCTTTGAGGTGGATGCCTTTTCACTTGGCTCACTGCATATGACTCTTGTCTGGAATATATGGCAGAGGGGTTTTTTTTCTCTACTGCTTGGTTATTTTTCTGAATGACCAGTTAAAAGTAGACCATTCAAGCCATTTTAAGTTAACTTCAAATAAATCCTGCATCTTGTGGCATACTGATATCTGTAGAACTGTTCTTGTTTGGAAATCCTTCAAACACCCTGTTACCACCTTATCAATTAGTGACAAAGAGCAGCCCAAACCAAACCATTGAAAACAATTGTTAACAATTGATTCCAGAGTTTTATCAGCTCTCTCAAGCAAATAAAATTTGCACAGATCAGTGGAAGGTAGCTGTTTTTATTTAAAAAAAAAATTCAATTGACACTTAACCAACCTAAACTGTTCTGTGCTGAAGAGATTTAAAACCTCATCATGAAAGCTTGAAAGGGCTGATTATGATAACACCAACCCCTTTTACCTGAGAAGTTAATTAGAAGACAGAATGGGCTGGTCACAGGGTCTGGACCTGTGCTGGGAGCAGGAAGCTGATGTAATTCATCTCTCATGGTGTTGGGATATGGAAAGATGATGGTGCTGAGAGGTGCTTAGTGTGAGTAGACAACAAAATACTTAAGGCTGCAAAGTATTCAGGAGTAAAGATAGGGTTGAAAAAACTGTCTAGCAAGTTGAGATGTCTGAGGTTCATCACTGCTGTCACTGAGTGGTGTAGTCCTATTTTTCAAGGTTTCTTAGAAAATGTTTTCTATGGCACGCCATGCATGGTCCTGCCAATTGCCTTAAAGAGAGGCTGTGACTGGAATATGCAGAGTTGTGAATTTTGTCTGATCATAAATCACTTCACTAAGCATGGTGTGGCAGTTACTGACAAAGATCAAAGATCTTTGGCAACTGTGTGTTCTTTCTGCCAGTAGGTTTTTTTCTAGTAATGTTACAAATTACCTTTAAAAAAAATAGAAAAGGAATTAAGGATAAACCATTCCCAGTGATTCTCAGAAAACCATTTTCTTTTTGACTTGGTAGTCACTTAAAAACCATTGTACAGACATTTAAGAAATGCAACTTATCCAAGGAAATTGTTCAGAAAAACATTCATTTTAATTACTTGAGTATGATAATACTAGGTAACCGGAGATTTCTGTTACAAAAATGATCATGATTGGGGTAATACTGTTACTACTATTAATTGTACATGGTTGAAAAGGCAGCTTTGAAACATTAAATTTTGGGAGTAGTACTGATCAGATTTTGATTTATGACTGGGTGAAATAAAGCTTTGTATTCCTGATAATTTCACATGGAAGTGAATAGATTAATTCAAAAGAAGTCTGAGATAAGGAATGGAGATGAAAGTCTGGCTTAATTTATAAATCATACTTAGGAAATGGGAACTATATGAAATTCGTATGTACCATGAAAAATTTCCCATTTTTTCTGGAAAATAGGGTAATGCAGAAACAACATCTGTGACTCTTTACTGTTCTGGTGTCTTTTATAACTTGTACCTGTTATGGTCTCCCTTGCACTATTAGTAAAGAGTTTCAATGCCAATGCTGAACTTTAAATAAATAAATAGCAACTCCTTGGGTAAGTGAAAAGCTGTCTTTTCCCCAATGGCCTCTCTGAGAGCAGTGAAGGCAGGAGGTCAAGGCAGCTGTTCTGATTTCAAGGTGCCTTCTCCAGCTGTGATGGGCAGCTGTTTGATTTGGGCTTGGGAAGATTTCTCTAAGAAATGAATGAAAAAATAACCTGGGAGGAGGGGCAAAAGTGATCTACTGAGTGCAGTCACAGGAGAGGTTTTTGGACTGTGGTGGGTAAGAAGTGGCAGAAGAGGGCACTTAAGAGTGAGGAGCTTGTGCATAGAGCAAGGGTCCCTCAGGTGTAAGGGGAAAGGCTTTTGAAGGATTAGAGTGTGCTGGGGAGAACTTGCTGCCACTCAGATTCTGTAGCTTGCCTTGAAATGCAGGAAACAAACAGAAAACTTTCTTTAATATTGTCACTTTAAAATTCATTCCTGCTTTTTGGTGGAGTTCTGTGCTGATGACATGGAAAAATGTTGCATTGCTTGTTCTCTCTTTGTGTGACCCTTTGTGAAAGTGTGCTGTGTTTTTCATGTGAGTGTTATCTTTTGCAAGCGGTGCTGTCAAGCCAGCTTGTTGTGTTGTTAGGGAATTTTGGACTGGATGGTGGATCATACTGGTAATATTTCTGGCTTAAAACCCTCAGGATCTGACAGAACTGAAACATATTTCTCTCCATTTTTCTGCTCAGTCTACAATTATTTGCATGCTTTGATTCTTTGATTCTTTAATTTTTTTTTTTTTTTTGTGCGTGTGTGTTTTGACTTTTTTTCTTCTAAGGAGCCCCCTGGGTACAAAACAGATAGCCACAGACACCAAGTGTGCTCCGTGGTTGTCTTCAGCCTGTGATGTTTTCCCCAGGCTGGAGGGCAGTGTCCCTGTATTGCACTTATGGCAGGGCTGTGTCTTGCTGGCATTTCACAGGTGAAAAATCACCTTTTGTCCTTTATTCTGAACTCAAGAGAATTGGTTTGGGACTTTTTTTCCCTTTAAGAGGAGAGCTGAACAAGCCCTCAATGTACCTGAATCTAAGATGGTGATAATTTTCCTTCATAGGTCTGGTTGAATATGGCATTTAGTTTTTTTCTTGAATATTTATTCCCCAATTGAGTAAAGTACTTGCCCTTAAAGGCTGCATATTCTATTGAGAGAGTTGGTTTCTTCTAGGCAAAGGGTGAAATGGAATTTATAGAGAAAACCAGTTAAAGAGCTTTGAAGTGTGTATAGTGAAGTGTGTCAAAGATGTGTTTTTACTTAAACTTTAAATAAGCCAGATTTGAACTTTAACTTTCTGCTTTTTCTTTATGACATTCAGATCAGAAGGATAGTGAGATTACACCAAAATGCTTTTGTGTATTTGTTATTCCAATGTTTCTTGAATGACTTGTACTGTCAAGTGTATTTGTGTGTGAACTGTTTTGCTTTTCTTTCACTTGAATGGAGGCTTTTGTTTCAAAGGCCAGCACAAATATGACTTGGGTATCTTTTTGTGAGCCATTATTGTAACTGTTTTTTTGGTTTTTTTTTTTTAGGAAACAGCATCTCTTACTTTAATTTTCTGTAAATAAAATTGCAGGGCTAAAGGAAGAAAAAATCTGGGCTTTCGGTTTAAAGAGATCTTTATTGCCATAAAATTGTACACCTGTAATTATCAACCAGTGTTGTAGCTGTTCAAGCTTTTATAGCTAAAATGTTCGTGCCCTTGACTGTCTGACTTACAGTAGCAGAACAGGCTGTTTAAATCATTGTGATAAAATGAATTGAGCATCATGGCACTTAAACCTCTTGAATACTAACGGGTTTAAAGCACAGACTTTTTGAAACGGTGCCCACTCATCCTCATGCTATTCATCGTGCTTCTCTGCCTCCTTCTCCTCTAATCACTGATAGTAGTGCTCCAACATCTGGTCATTGAAAAAACGAGAGTGAAAACACAAGTGTTTGATTTAAGTGATGTGTGCAGTGTTCTCTGGGATGAAAGGAATGCCAGAAGGATGTGGTACAGTGTTATTTGCTCAGGATACTTAAACCCCCCCTGGAAAATTAATTTAGTAGTCTGTTTTGAGGAGAGGTGTGTTTTAAAGGGGGGCTGAGCAGTGGTGGAGTTTATTTTATTCACCACACTTTGAAAATCTTTAGCTGCTGATAAATGTAAGGCTGTTGATCTCTGTAAGGTTTGCAGTCTGCTGTTGGTTTGCAATACTCTGCTCATGGCTGGGAACAGACTGCATTTGAATTTTCAGGAAAATTGCATTGTATTGGTAGCACGGGCACAGCTGCTGCTTAGACTTCAGTAATTCTTCCGAGTAACACTTGGTTTGCAGGGAGTTATCTGCAAATTTAATGAGGAAAATATAACCACATACACCTTTTAATAATGTAAGTGACTCAAGTAGCTTCATTGTTTGAGATGATTACTGTAAATAGGACAAGGAACCAATATTTACTCTTGCTTTAATCTCTTCCCCATGATTCATAGGAGCTGGCAAAATTAGGGAATAATTAGAATCTTATTCCAGTATAAGGAAAATTCTATTACATAGCGTGTGGTGTTTCTCTGGTTAGCAGGAGGAATCTGGTTGAAGAAAATACTTCATCCTCACCTCTTGGTGAAAATGAAATATTACCTCTGACTTTGGTGTGGTTGGAGAGTATGTATGAATAGGTAAATTATGCTGGATGCATGGCCTATAAAGTGGTTTTGGGATCTTAGGATAAAAGTTTCTGTGTAAATGTGAATTAAGTTATCTGATAAATCACAGCTCTAGGGCAGGGATGAGGGGTTTTGGCTAAAGCAGCTCATTACACCCCTTCTGTAGGCACTAGAGCACAGTGTATCCAGCTTTTCCTTGCTGGTTAACAGACCTGGGTGATCTAAATGCTTTGTCCTGCTGTATGACAGGCACTGAATCTCAAGTTTTCCCCTCTTCTCCTTTATTCCATGTTTTCCTCTAAATATCTTAATTTCATTCCTTCAGTCTTCCCTTGCCCTCAAAGGTTTTATGACAATAAGTTTCATGGAAAATCTAGATTCCAACTCGTCATCTGGGCATGCTCTGGAGAGAAGAGTTGCATTAGTAACTGGAAGCTCTCTGTGTGCTGTGCTCTAGGGAGATGATACACATGAAAAACATGCCAAGAAAAGATTAGTCAAGGTCAGGGGCAACCTAGCCTGGACTTGCCTGGGTCAGAACATGCCTCTTTTATCTAAAGTGCAAGCAAAATATCTATTTGTAATGTTTTTCTAAGGCAAGGACATCTTGATTTGCATTGTTGCAAAGCTTTTTTTGGCCATAGGTAGAGGTAGACTCCTCTGATCAGATTTTGCTCCATAAAGATGGCAGATAGCTATCTCCTGGGTGATGCAATGAAAATCCACCTCCAGTCCCCTTCCTGTATCCACCAGCAAGCCAGTGGCATCAGGAGCAGCTGATTCTCAGGGCTGTGTAATGAGTAACCCTTGCGACTGATTTCCTTCTATTTTTGTGCAAGGCTGATGTATGAAACGTGTCAGTTTGGGATCCCTGGAGCTAGGAACGTGTTGGATCACATCTGCTGGCAAGCAGAGGCCAGTGGGGTGTGTAAGTAGGAGTCTGGCCATGGGTTCAGGTGACTGCTTTGCACAGTTGTTTTCTCTGGCACTGCCTGAGATGAACAAGTGGGGGATTTCTGCAAACCCGTTTTGCTCAGTCCCGGGCTGCGAGGGAAGGACATTCCCTCCCACCCTCCCTTTCCTTTCTCTGACACTCCTCACCTTCTCTGTCTTGCTGTGGGGCTCAAAGGGCTCTGGAGAAGAGGAAACTGAGCACCAGAAGAGGAGTGAAGTTGTATGTGGGGTTAGGCAGAAATTAAAGCAGGATTATCTGGAGGGTGGAAAGAGAAGAGCAAAGCTGTTCTCATTACCCCAGTTTTGGTAATTTTATTAACTCCATCCATACACTCAAAAAGCAGGAACCCTGCAAACCTTTGAGCAGCTGCCCTGTTCAATGGGTCACTGATTGAGGCCGGTGAAGGTTTGTCAGTCAAGGCTCTTGTTTAGTTGTAAGAACATAAAGATATTTAGCAAGAATGCATTGTTTGTCAGCTCTCCTTTACAACCTGGGCCCTCTCCTGAGTGTCTAAACACGGAGCCTGCTACAACATCTAGCACTGTGGTTCAAGGAATAACAGCCAATTTTGACAAAATTATCAACATCCAGAGAAGAATAAGCAGGAAATAATATATTTAATGACTTTTATCCTTATTTTCTTGTTGGTGACTGCAGATAACTTGTAATTTGTTTAATGCTAAATAAAATCTATAGGGACTTGTAGGCTTCTCTTGTTTGGACAGGTATGTACAGTTAGTTGGTCACATTGAAATGGATTATTATGGTTTCAGTTTATAAGACATACAAATCATGGTTTTTTTGGTTTTCCCTAAAAATGTTCTGATCTGATAATGTTTCTACCATTAAACTAATCAAGTGGATTATTCCTGGAAGATGAACAAAACCGTTTATGAAATCTTTATGTAAATTACTTCCTTTAATTTGAGTGGTTTTGCATGAAACAACTTTTTTTTTTTTTTTGAGGTGGTATTTTAACCAAAAACTAGCTGCTTGCCAAGCTCCACCTTGACCTCTGTTTACCTTTGAGGGCAGCCAGCTTTTCTATTCATCATTTTATGCATTGAAATTAATGGGTTCTGGCTGGTTCAGCAGAAAATGTGTAGTTTCCTGAAAAGCACCCTGAGAGGTTGTTTTTACAGTGCCCTTTGTGCCTGAACAGGGATGGTGAGTACTAGAAAGTCTCACTCAAGCTGTTCCCTTGGGACTTCCAGCTCTGCTTTGCAGACGAATGAATTTTCTGAACTTTTGGGTTCCTATCCTCTCTGAATCTCTGAACCTCTTTTGAAGCCTGCCTTGTTCTTACAAGAAACTTTAGTAGAGAGGAGGTTTGTTTATGAAAGGATATATTGGACTCCTTCATTCGAAGCCAACAAAAGCAGCTCTCTTCTCCTGGCTGTTCTAATTGATTTTTATTTTTTATTTATTGTTTTGAAGTTAAACAAGTCATAGATTAAAAACCCCTTCAACCTACGCCTCTGGATATTTTTGCCACATAGTAAAAATGCAAGCACCAGTGCAAAGAAAAAGCAAACCACGAAATCTTGGAGTGTAATGTTCCTGCAGATGTTGCAGATGTCTGTGCCCACTTAAATTGTTCATGACTGCAGCTCCTCGTGGGCTCTGCTGCCACTGCCCTGGGTTTGGGATGCTGGAACCAGCAGTAGCAGCCTCAATTCAGATGAAATACCCCAAACTTTGTAAGAAATGTAAAACTCGTGTTGGTGCGGGTATGAGTGTCTGAATATAAAAAACCCAAAAGATTATTTTTCAATTGACTTCATCTAGCATTCCACAAGAGGAGTTTAATAAGAATACAATGTCATGGCTCAGAACAAAGAGATAATTCCACTTTTGACCTCAATTCCTAAACCCAGATAAAAATGGGAAATAAAAACCCTGTTAAAAACCTAAAGCCTTGAATTTCCTCCTAAACTTCAGCACAAGCTAAACCTTGTAATGTTTTCTGTTTGGTTAGACCTTAGTTAATTGTTGGTCTTTCCTTTGTCCTTCTACTTCAGGACTGCTGTAGCATTTAAAGAATTTTTAATTGATTAGGTCAGGTCACTTAATAGAATATGAAATATCTTGATGAGAGGAGAAGCTTTTTCTACAGTCACTTCAAAGCCATTAGAAAAAAGTGACTTATTTTGTCATTTATTTTGGGCTGCAACACTCCTGTGAGCATAACTAAGATTGAATCTGTAGCAAATACAGTTTGATCTGTGCACATTTACAGGCCTCTTCACTCATGTGTACATGGCAGGCTGCAGGTCTTGTTCAGCAAAGCAATGGAGAGAATGATCTTGTGCTGAGCAGAGTGATTTGGGCTGGTTCCTGAGAAGGTTCTTGTGTCCCTCGGGCCAACCCAGTCCTGGCACTGGGTCTCTCTTCCCCAAAACCTTCATTTAAAGGTCATCACTGACCTCCTGATTGCCTTCCCCCAGTATAGGGGGACGGAGAGCTGCTGCATTTGTCCATCTGCTTGGTATTCTCCAAAAATGTCAATGGGTCAGAGCCAGAGCTGCGTGAAGTCACTGACATTGGGTCCACATTTATTCCTTATTTATAAAAGAAAGTTACATTTAGGAACCAAAGGTGGGAAGAAGCTGTAGATCTTCGTGAGGAGACTGGAACAAAAGGCTGATCATGAAAATGAATGGAATTATTGTGTGTGCAGAGACTTCTTTCTGAACAGATAACACTTCCTTAATTTCTCAGAGCCCATAAATTTATAATCTTGGCACAGAGCAATATCTGGGTTTTTTCTCTTTTTGGGTTCAAAATGAAAGTTGTTTAATTTATTAGTAAGGAGATAACTTTTGTTAATATGCCAAGAAGTTGTCTTTGGAAATTATACGGTTGTCTGCATTTGGTGTTGCTAGATAATGGGATTATATGAAATTTAAAATATACCCATCACTCTTGCATGTGAGTGAATATACAGTGAGATTTATGGGGTATGCTACAGTTTGTGTAGTATCATGACCATTTCTGCGGTATTTAACAAGCAGTTGCTTGGCTGAATATTTTAAAAAAGCATAAAGTAGGGATGTTGGGGAGAAGCTGCTTTACCTGAGTGTTATTTGGCTTTCATAACACCTAACGCTTTAGGGAGGTCTTATATCACCCACCACAGCACACACACAACCTTCCCCCAAGCTCTCCCCCTGGTAATGTGTGAGGAATATCTGTGTATGGGAGCCTGGTAAATGACTACACATTCTGGAGGAACTCATAAGATCATATGAACTAAAATTGATAAGAAGTGTCATCTGAGCTAGTTCTGCTGTAAAAAGTGAATCAGTCATTAGCTGTGAGGACAGGGCCCTTCGAAGCAGTCCATTAAGGCAAGAGATTGCCCAATCAGATATTCACGTGGCAGTTAAAATTGCATCAGAATGTTAACCACTTCCATTTTTTAGTCAAATGCCTTTTCAAACTTTGACTGAAAGGTTCTTAGTTCTTGCTGCATGGCAAGAGTGAAAAAAGTGCTTGAAATACTTGTTAAAAATAACCAAAGCTCCACATCCACATTAATTTCATGCCAAGTTGTTCTTTATGTAATTTGAAAGGGCTGTGATATCCATCTTCAAGTATTGAGAAATTTAAAGGGAATATTAATATGCCCTTATAATATTCCCATATGAGGGAAAATGATGCAAAGATTTCCTTTGTAACCTGAGATACGAACAAATGTTTTGAACAAACCGATCTTCAGAGTTTTTGATGCTTTTCAAAGTTTGGGGTATTTTTTTATTCCTAAGACGAAGGAAAGAAATTGTAGTCGGGCGTTCCAGTTTAATTAACCTTATTTTGAATAAATTTAAATTCTCTTTGTAATTCTCTTGAAGAAATTGCAGCAATCACTTGAGGGGGTTGGGTCTTCGCATAATGGTCTACAAATGCTGTTAAATTCAGCCTCCTGAGAACTCTTGCATTTGTCTGTGTTGTTTTGGTGGTTTTTTTTTTTTTTTTTTTTTTCTATCTTCTGGTTGTTTTTTTCCTTTTTAAAGCATTGCTTTAGTAAACACACAGCTGAAAATACCTTGGGCAACTGGAGCCATGGATTCTCCAGAGGGACACATCAGTAGAGTAGTGGCTTTCAGTAAGGTTAATATGAATAAATTAGACGTTATAACTCTAGAGCCAGATATTTGCAATTGCTTAGTGAAAATAAGACAATAAAGGCACAGGTGAAATTTCCTGGAAGTCTGCATTTGTGCTCTGTGCTCCTGCGTCTGCCACACAAACACAGTGTCAAGGATATTAGAGCAATTCCTTCAGGAATGACAAGAAATGCCCTAATCCTGAGACTGTGCTGAGAGATGAATGCTTTCAGGGACAGCTGGTTTAACAAAAAATGCCAGGGCTGTTGGTTTTAGGAGTTGAAATGCATCTGTGTATACTTTTAGAATGATAATCCCAGCATTGCTGTCAGGACTGTGTTTAGAAAGCTTGTTTCAAAATGTTAATAGGAATACTCAGAATTAGTTAGTTTGAACTGTCTGTCTTGAAAGTTTTGTTCTGCCAAGGATCAACCTGAGGATGGCTTAACCCCAAATGTGGGGGGTATTTTTTGTTTGTGGGGTTTTTTTGGGGGGGAGCTTTTTGACATGGTAGTGGAGGGAACTCCTTTTTGCAGGCAGTCACTGTAGATGCTGACTGATTGTGTAACTTTTAATGATATTTAGATACAGATGCTTGCTAGGGTAAGGCAGGTCTTCAATGACTGACAGTGTGGAATGTGCATATTTTGTTTGGGTTTGGCCTTTGTGTGTCAGAATTTAATAAGAAAAAATGAACAAAATGGGCTGTAACAACACTCTTTGTGCTTATTCTGGCAAATGAGGTTACTGTTACTTGAGAAGTCATAAGGAGAATTGGGTGGGAAAGAAGTGGGGATGATGAGTGTTGTCATTATTTTATGTTTAGTAGAAACAAACTGATTTGTCCCTTTACCGACACTGATGTGAGTGCTGTGATCTAATGCTCTGTTTGCAAGTGTACAGAGCATTATTCCTTTCTAGGATACTGTGGCACAACCCAAACAGTATCTGTGGGTCTGTGTTGTGTTGAAAAACATAGGAATTAATAGAGAAAATGTGGTCAGTAGCCTCGTTCAGCCCTTCTGTCCCACACCTTCTCTCTATCCCCAGGGTAAAATGGTGTAAATTTTACCCCTCTGTGTACTGTTATTAATAAAACTGAAAATGGAGAATCCATGCTGTGCTTGGCTTCACCTATTCTTTCATCAATCTCCTCTAATGCCATATATCTGTGTTATTCTCTCACTTGAGTAGAGAGTTTCAAAATCAGCCTCTCATAATATAAACCCTCTGTTGCCTTAAAGAGTGGGCAATGCTCCCTTTACCAAAGAGATCTAAAGAAAGTGCAGCTCAGTGGAAAAATGGGAAGTGTGGTGTTACTTTCTTGTAATTTTCAGTAAAAGACTGGAATGCTATTAAGCTTTTTCACATTTGTATGTGATATCTTATGAATTAAAGGCCAAATTGTTGGGGTGAGCAGAGGATAGATGATATTTGAAGTTTATCTCTGTGATAGCATGAATGGAAGCATTAGGCTGAACATCATGGAAGAAAAGTAGTACACCAAGTTAGGATCTGCAAAAGTAAATATCCATAAGCTCTTGTGATGTCTGACTTTAAATATTTTGTTTTTCAACTTTATAAAATAAACGAAACTTAAGGAAAAATTTTCCTATAACATAGCTGAAAAAAGCATTCAGTGTATGGTTTCAATCTAATCACTGCTAAAACAATCTAATATAAGCTGTGAATGCAATTAGACTGTGGCACTAAGGAAGTCCTTCACTGGGCTGCCTATGGAAATCAAATAACTTTCTGGTTACTTTAGATTTAAAAATCCAAACTGTAGTGCAAGACATTCTATTAACCCTTTCAGTGAGAAAGCAATGTTTGAAAAATATGGGAAAATCATTCAGACTTATGATGAAAGATTTGCAGGTGCAGTAACCATATGCTAGAAGTTCAAAGATGTCTTTTAGTCATCATTCAGATAAGTTTCTATCAGAAAAGCCACACAGGAATTGTTTTAAGAGAATAGAAATGGTAGGTAGTATGTGGTAAATGTAACTGGTGTCTACCAGTATTGGATGGGGAAATGGAGATTAAAAGCTTTAAGCAGACTTTAAAACAAATAAATAAAAAGTTGAAGTTTAAGAGATTCCTGAGGTCTAGAATGTGACTAACATGTAACACCTTCATTTGAGGGGTCAAGTAACATTCTGGAAAACTTTAGACTGCACTGTTTGATGTCATTCAAGTGGAAAGTCTTAGAAGCTGTTTTAAAGTTCAAGTGAATTTTAATGGCCCAAATGAGAAAACACTTGGAAAAAATGTCACATGATTAACTCTTTACCTCCTGAATTCCAAACTAGTCCTGTTGGCAGGCTGCAAAGCAATGAAAAACCAAAGAGAACCTTCCAGAATCATGAAATCTCTGAGGAAAGTTGCACAGAAATGATGTTGGGCTTTACAAAGTGCTGGCAGCTCTTCTGTTATCAGTGCCTTGCTGCCCTCAACAGAAGCCAGATGACAAAAATTCTATATTGAACATGCCCAAAGTCTTTAAAGACATTAAGAAAATGGAGTATTGGTTTCATTAAAAAAAAATCTTCACAAACCGAAGAACTCAATATATTTGGTGAGAAGGAGAGGAGGGAAAGGACCTGGAGCCAATTTCAGAAAAGAAATTGGAACCAACAAGAAGCATTACAGATTCTGAAGGGTCTCTGTAGTGTGAGATTTTAGGATCTGTGGTGGAATCCAGGCTTTACACGTGTACCATAATTGCCTCTGACAATACTGTGCAAAGCAAGGATTTCGAGGCTAGAAATCAATGAAAAGGCACAACAAATGCCGTGGCCTCCCTTGCTGCAATTAGATACAAGAGATTCAGATCATTTAGGTTTCTGCTCATAAATTGCAGAGCAGTCAGTTAGGAAGCTGTAAAAGGTGGGAGCCAGTTTAAAGCGTCGTATATAACGGGTGAGATTCCAGAGCATGCTGCCCAGGAAAGACACTTTCAAGTGAACATAAAAATCCTTGAAGTGCTGATCCCAACATGCACAGCTGCAGCAAAGAAGGCAAACAGTGTTACTGCCAGAGGAGTGCAGTGTAAATAAGGGAGCTGCCACTCTCGTTATCTGCGGGTTGGAGCATGAGCACAGGGTCTGCTCAGTGTATCTTTGACAGGAAATAGCCGCTCTTAATGGGATATGAGGGAGATGAATCCAACTGGCACCATAAATCTGGGAGGTGTTAGTAAGTGTAAGGCAATTAGGATCCTTTTCATTGCAGAAGGGAGACAGTTTTATTGCTTCTTTTAAAGTGTATTTCTTTCCTAAGTGATATAGGTGCCTATTTTGAAACTGTTTCGTTTAAATACAGGAATGAGTGAGGGAATGTAATCTGAACAGGATAAGCAATCTGAGGTTTTGAGTCAGCTATTTTACACAAACATGAGCCAAGCCAGCTGCATGATAGTTTTAAATAATTTAAAGTATGGTTTGGTGTGCTCACTTCTAGTGCAGAGTGCAAATTCAGGCTTCAGTGGCAGAAGACTTGCTTGGTGGATGATAATTAACAGCTCCAAACAGTGCATTCCCTCTTCCCCTGCTAATCTTGGCCTCCAGCATATCTCACTTGCCAAATCCAATGATAATCTTTTGGATGCAAGTGGCACCTCTTGGATTAAGTGCTCCTGGGTAGTGCATGGCCCTCCAAGCATCATGGAATGGTGGTGGAAGAGAAGGCAGGTGGGAAGGGGAAGGATGTGTACACCAACATTTGGAAACACTGGCAGAGCTGACATCTGCATTTAGCTTGCAAGAACTTGGTTTCCAAACTTCTCTCCCTTCTCTCTACTGGCCCAAGATCTGATGAAATGGCCAAAGGCAAATTGAAAGCTTTAATTAACAAGGCAGATAAGGTGCTCTGAAGGACCAAGCTAGGCATATCCTGTGCCAAGAGATGCCTTTCCTGGGGCTGTGTTGGTGTGTTTTGGTTGGTTTTTGTTTTTTTTTTTTTTCTTTTTTTTTTAAACAAGCCAGGTCCAGGCCCATTTGATGGACAGTTCTGCTAGAAGCCTTTACTGTATAAGCTGGTACTCATTCTTTGTTTTATAACATCATCATGGTATCTGAGCACTTTGTTCTGCAGTGGTGACTTAGGAGTGTCTGTTAATGCACACAATCATGGATTTTTCCATTACTTTTCCCAAAAGGCCATTACCTATTTTCCTGTACCAGCTGTGGACTTCACTGCAGATTCAACTCCCACCCCCTGCCCTACACTCCAGCTGGAGGAGATGGTTTATTCAGATTTCTCTCTTTCAGAACTGTGCAAATTCCTCAATAAATGGGCTGTCACACTCGTCCACCATGCAACAAAGTGGTTTTTTGTTCATATATTCAGACTACAAATGTATCACAATCTGCAAATTGTTTAAATTCTTCATACCCTGCCTTTGGAAAGTCTATTTTAAGACTGGTTTATATGAAGTCTGTTCTATGGTTCTTAGTTGTTCCCCACCCTCTGCATTACAGATTTCCATGCAACCCAGATGCTGAACTATTAGGGATATTTAGTCATATATCAGTGGAAGAGAAGTTTAATGTAAGATGCTGAGGATTTTGTATTGCTGATTCCTGATCAGATTTGCCTGAGCCCAAGAATAAAAAGGATTTTTCCTACTATGCAAGAGCTTCAAATTCCCCTGAATCTGAAAAATATTCTGTATTCACATTGCTAGTAGTGATTTCAGTAATTCCACTCTGATCTTAATGGCACTTGTTCTTGCTCTATTGCCTATTTCTGATCCTTGCTGCACCATCCCAAACGTTCATCCAAACACTAATGAGGGGCACCTACCCCTCTGAGCATGCCTGTAGGTATTGGAGAGGTAACTGTTGTCAATGAGGTAGCTTGTGAAAAAATTATGACAGTTTCTCAGGAAAAAGTAGTTTCTTATTGCACTGTGTAAATCAGCAAATTTCATTTGCTGGAGGTGTATGGGATGATCACACTGACAGCTCATTTGGCTGGTCTCTAGTCCTGATTCCTCACCTAATCCTGTAGCATGGTCAGTGAACAGAGCTTTGTGCTGTTCTGTCCACCCCTCCTCACATCTGATTAGGGCTCTCCCCCTGAGAAAACCAGGGTTATAAAACTGTTGGTTAAGCAAGAGTTTTAAAAACCAGAAATGGAGAAAACTGAGTAATAGAAGAGTGACATCAAACTTCCCTATAACTTCAGGGAGTCTCTGAGTGGAAAAATTCCAGAAGCCAGGGGTATCTGGCTTATGTTTTTTTCATTTTTTTTTTTTTTTTTTTTTTAGAAGAAATGAGTTGCACTTAGGAAATGGAAGATTCAGAATACAGTAATACAGACTTTGGGAAATGATCAAATGGAAACTTGTCTGCAACAAATTGCTTTAATGATCAGCATAAATGTGTTTTAATTTGGATTAATTACAGCCTGGGAAGACTTTGCTCCTAAATAAACTTCAGGAAAATGTCATCCATAATGAATATACTAAATAAACTTCAGTATAAATAAATGGGTCATGGCTCTCCTACCCACTGAAGACTTGCTGTGTTTATGAAATGTACACAAAGCCCTGCATATATACTGTACCTTAAGGTATTTACGTAATGACAAAAGATCACTTTTTCATTTTCCAACCATCACCAAGGGATTGCAAAGCAATCAAACTTTAACAGCCAATTAATCTCTCTAGATGATGTTTGTGTAGCACTTAACCAGTTTCAGTAAATTAGATCCCTGTGGGCTGGGCTGTTACATTGATAGAAATGTTACTGCTAGCTGGAGGCATTCATTTGCTGGTTTGAAAGAACAGCAATATTGAGAAATCCTGAGCATATGGAAGCAAACTCTCTGCACCTTTTAAAAAGAAATGCTGTTTGTAAAGAATAGGAGGTTCTGGGACTCTCCCAGCATGGAGCCTCACTAAACTAAAGCAGTTTGTCAGTTCTGTTGGATTGGAGAGACTGCTGTTAAATTCCCTGTAAGAAACAGAAGAAATCCATTGGGAGGCAGCTGTGGCTAAAGAAAGATAATTCATTGCAATAGCATCTACTTAAGGAAACAGTTAAAGGAGCAAGTTTGTTTAAAGTATTTCTCCTGTGCATGTAGGCAAAATACACGGAAACAGTTTTTTGGAAAAACCTCCAAGAGTGCAAATTTTTTGGTACATGTAAGATAAAAATCTATCGGAAAAATATGATCTTGAAATTAAGCTGGAAACTTTTTCCATCTGTTGGTACAAGGCATCTGCAGCAGCTCTCAGGCTCCCTGTGAGCCTGTTGAAGCCCTCAAAGCACAGCTGTAAATCTCCAAGGGCAGAGCTGCATGGTGTCTGTGTACCCGTGGCAATACAGCTGCAGTTGTGGGGCACTGGGTTCCCTGTATGTTCCTCAAGGATTTAATTGTGTCATGATTGCTGCACTAGGTTAATGTTAGGGTTCCCTTGTCCACTATGACTCCAGAGGAGGGTTCTGGGATGAATGGAGTGGCTCAGCTCTGCTCCTTGCTGCAGTCAAACCTGGCTGGAAGCAAGGCAGATGGACGCTTCTTGCTTGCAGCTGCACGGGTGCTGCATTCGGGATGCAAACCAGGAGAAAGGACGTGACTGGAAGTGTTTAATTAACAGTTTTTGTTCCATGGAAATGTCAGGAGGGCTTGAGGGAGAAATTAATTCCTGGCAGGATGAAGGCATTTGGTAAAAGTCAGTCTAGCTTGTTGCCCTTGAAGCAGGTGTGTGGAGCTGGTGACATATGGCTGGCATCACACACTGGAGTCAGCACAGGGGATGTGGAAATTCTGTGTATGGTTGGCCTTTTCTGATAAGGGTCAGGAAGCCTGTGATAAAACCTGGGTGTTACCTGGGAGATGTCAGCCCAGGAGTGTCATGGCCAGTTGGAGTGGAAGTTGGTTTATATATATTTTAATGGCTGGTGAATGTACTCGGTGTAATTGCTTGCCTTGGAAAGGACAGGCTGCCCAAGCCCTGCTGGAGCCTGCAGTGGTGCTTTGGTTCCCAAAATTCATTTGCTACAAGGTGTGTGAGTATTTGAAGTCTGTAAAGCTGATCACTCTTCTGTGGGTGTTTGCTGAGGAAAATGAGGGCTATGAGCACCTGCTGAGAAAGGCAGCAAAGAGGAGCTGACCTTTTGGACATCACCTCTTCCTTTGTTCCTTCTGGCAACTTACATTGTCATGCAATGGCTCATGACTTGGCCTGATCATGTGGTGTTTAAGATGAAAAGGTTTAATTAGATTGTTTGGTAGTACAAATAATTGCAAGGCCAAAGGGATGATGGAGGAGATCTGATCCTGCATCAGCAATGTTGCCATTGCTGAATTTGCTAATCATGGCCTGGAAATTGAGGAATGGTTGAGGTACCTTCAGAGGTCATCTGGCTCAAGCTCTTTTTGCTCTCTTATTGATAATTGACCCTTATTCTACTGACTTCTTGTAGATGTTGCTGTTCCAGTTCCTTTCAAGCACTGTTCAGGACATCTAATGAATACAGGGGCATGATAAATTTTATCTACAGTTTTAGGTTTCTCCTTACTGGGGGGATACTGGGGAAATGCCAGGCACTGGTCACCTTAACACAGCAGCTTTCATGGAAGGAATGAGAGGGCTGGTAAGCAGAAAGCAGCCTGTGCTTTCTGCATGTGGATACAGTAAGAGCAGATGGATGGGCTCTGTCTTCCAGCATTTTAGCAGGACTTATGCTGCAACTGTGTGTGGTTAGAAATTTTAGTTGAAAGCAAAATAGGAATTTCACTCTATACTGTAACAATTGTGGGATGTGCAAGAGTGGACAGGAAGGTTTTTGAGTGTGGATATTGTGGTAAAAACATAGTTTAGAACATAAGGAAGCCTGTAGCATAAATATGCTATTCATTACAATTTTTCAACAAAGATGTGGTCTGAATGGCTGGTAATGAAATGCTTTCTTAATGCAATGATTTTCCTTACTGTTTAGATGCACAATGCACAAGTTTGGATAGAGGCTTTTTTTTTTTTTTTTGAGAACAGAGAAATGACTTCGTGTATTGAGTAAAATTACAACTTCCTAAAACGACATGCTGAGAAAATAAATGTATCTAAGTGATACTTGGCTCTAGGGGTGAAATGAAAGAACAAAACTACAAGACTTTCTCTAGCCAAGTGAAGTTCTGACAAGGTCATATAACAAAAGCATAATAATATCACTCTGGGTTTCTAGTTATCATTTCAGTATGTGCTCTGACCAGTGAAAGCATTGCTAATTTTGTTTTCCACAGCTGTCCTCCATGTCATGAGTTTGTGTTTTTGTATTGTTGGATCTTGCTCTCTTCCAGATATGCCTGTTTTTGGTTTCTTCCACAGTAATGAATAGTTTTGAGACTGTTAAAATAATTCTCTCAGTGTTTCCGCTAGAAGCAGTCAACAGAATATTTCTCTGCAATTTAATATCTGGATGTAACTTGGAAAGGTTATACCGTGTATCTGCTAAATCTCTTCACTCTGCAATGCAGGCAGGCAAATGCATTCGGTTTTTTTACACCATAGGTTATAATCAAGCACTGTCAAAACAGGAGTGAGTGGTATAAAGATTCAGGAGGTGATGCTTCCTCCTGTGCAGACAGTAGACTTTGCAGAGCATGTTAATGGGGTGTGAAGCTGCAGAGAGAAAACCCTGTGACAGATACTTCACTGGCTCTTTGGGAGGTCGGTGGCTTGAGAGACTGTCAGCCAGGAGAGCACAGGCTGAGCCACTGCTTCAGCCACCCATGAGCCTCTTCCCACTGTTCTCCTCATCTTCATCCCTGAAATCCCCCCTCAACCCAAACCTCGAATTTATGAAATGTCATGACTTGTGGAAAGCTTTAATAGCCTTTGGTATCCAAGGCAGGGCAGCTGGTGTCTCCTGGGAGGGGTCAGACATACAAAATCCAGGTAGATGGTGCGGGAAGCCTTAGGGACAGCTAAACTTATGCTGGAGTTTGATCTGCAGCAGCAGTCCTGGAGCAATGGGCTGGTAATGTCAACCAACCTTTAGGCTATCCTCCTCAATACCTGAACTGGGAAATAAATGTTGTACCAGTATTTGAAGAATTTCCTTCCCACTTCCCTCTGACTGGTATATTACAATACAGAGCCTTTGAGCTGGTTCTCCCATGGACTAGATCTCAGGTAACAACTGCCATGCTCACACTGATGCCATTTGGGTTTTGCCTTTCTTTTCTTTATATGTTCTCTGTATACCTCACACCTATATTTGTAGCTCTATAGCCTATTGTATTAGTGACTAGTTTTCCTGGTATTTTTCTGTAAGCAGAAAAACAAAACAAATTGCAGAGCCCCAGGAGGTACAAGGCTCCAGTGGCATCTTGGTTCTTCCTGGGAGCCAAGGCCAAGAACAACCCTTGGAGATACACTTTCATGCACAAAGTATGACAAGTGCTGAAGGAGGGGCTTCAGAGAAGGGGCTTGACCTGGGGGGAATTGTATCACCACTTCTCCTCCTAACTGGTGCTTTTTATCAATTATGCTAATTTCCTAAAACATATAAAAATGTACTCACTCCTGGAGGAGCAGGCTTTCGTGGACATCTTCCCATAACTACCTCTGAAGGCTTTCAAACTAAGATCCCCTTTTGTATTACCTCCTTACTAAAATTATCACGAGTTTCATTTCCAGGTTGGGAAAAAGGCAACAACAACACACTCTGCTCTTTTTCTTTATAGCAGAGCATTCAATTCAGTATCAGTTTAGTTCTGGTGGGGTGTGTTCTTCCTTCATGGTCAGTGCTCTTACACCAGTGGACACAGGCTTTGGTCTCTGTCTACAATAACTTTGTGGTACAGAGGCCTGAAGAAAGGCTCTGTTCACCATGCCCAAGGAGTCGCATAGAAAAATGCTGGATTAAAATGCAGGATTTGATGTACCAGAGCTGTGGAGGGGAGAGCACAGCTGCTTGTATCAGGAGCTTGTGGAGTGAGGAGGCCAACTCTCCTGTTTGGTGAGAAATATTGAACAGTTTCTAGCAGAAATCCTTGGTTTTAAATTTCAGAGAATGAGGAGGCTCTTTGCATCAACTTACCTATATGAAAAGGTTTCTATGGTGGCTTAGGCCATATTAAAGGGAGATATTGATTACATTACTTCTGGGCTGTATTTGAAGCCTGGTCTTGATGAGACTTGCTTGAAAGTGTGAAAATACACGTCCTTCTTTGTTTGAATCTTCTGCCTAAGGCAGTGGAAGGAGTTAAATTCATTAAAAAGACCTTTTAAAGAAGGTATGCATTTTTCTCATTCTCTTCTCTTCAGACTCCATGGCATCTACAGAGGAGAGGAGTGAGAAAATACCCAGCAGCCCTCTGTTTTCTGGAATAAAAATTCTGCACTGGGAAAAAACACTTTCAATCCCTTGTGCACGTATGTGTGAACAAGCAGCAGAATTCCGTGCCCCTGGGGCTGGCTCCCATCCAGGGGCTTGCTTACCCTGCAAAGGGGAGCAGGTGGCATCTTTGCACAGTCTCTGATTTCACATTGCAGGTTGTCTTGGGGGCAGCTTTAGCTTCCAGCCAGGGCTCTGTGGGAGCCTCTTGGCACACACCATCTGGTGGGAACACTGAACCAGCCTGGGCTGGTGCTGTCCTCTGGCCGAGGTGGTGGTGAAACACTGCACGGTTCTGATCTCTACTGCTGTGTGCCACTTCTAATGACCTTTTGGCTGGGGGCTCTGAGGGATTTGCTCATAGCAACCTGGATCTAAATTGGGTGTTCAGAATTGTGCTTTGAAGAAGTGTTCTAGCACTGAGAAGTGTTTTAAACTCCAAAGCTGTGTTGTGATAGTTTATTCCCATCTAAATCCTGTTTTTTCCCAGTCTGAAAGAGTATCATAGTTCTAGTCTCTCTCTGTGTTAATGACATTTTCTATCCATAATTGCCTTTTTCTTCTCGAATGTTCTTGTCCCCAGTGTTCTTTTGGGATTAGAAGCAAAGCTGAAGACAGTTTAACAAAACTTGCACGCCACCATCCAAGTTTGTAGCAGCAGACCCAGGAAGGTGTGTTAGATTTCATTCTCTGCTCTTTGGAGGATTGTTCCTTTGACTCATTTTTCCCTTTGTTGATGAACACTGAGCTGACACTTCCATTGGTGGGTTCACAGGTTTCTTTTCTGAGTGGCAATACCTGATCTAATAACTCTGTATCACAGTTGGATTGATTTCCCCATCATGCCTGCAGAGCATGACTTTGAAGTTTCTGATGTTGAATTCCATCAGATAAGGCCTCCTGGTCTCAGAAAGAACCTTTGAGGACTGGCCAAGGAAACTTAGAAGCCACAAGTCAGGGAATAGAGTTATTTAGTGTTTTGAGTTGTTGGCTTTTGCTGTATTGCTTTCATCTCTTCACACCTTTGGGTTATTAAAGGACTCGTTGAGAAGGAGTGGGGGGCAGACTAGATTAAACAGTGTTAGCTGTTCACTCCTTGGGGCCTCTAGGTGTGACTGTATTGGTGAAAAATGATAAATTTAACTCCCAAGCCCAGAGGAGGTCTGAGGATGTAGTAGTTTAGGATTGTGTTCCACCCTAGTGTGATATAGGGCTTTGGGGGAGGGCAGCTGGTCTTCCAGCTTGTAAAGACAGATTAAATACAAGTATCTTGGCACTGACACTGTTAGAAAAGCCTGACTTGCCCCACACAAGTGAATTTAACTCATTGCATAAGTCTGATGACTTCACTGTGTCTCACTGAAATTATAAGACAAAACAGCAAGAAGCTAAAAATTGCTATTACTGCTAACATATTTTTAGAAATTCTTAACTTTGTTGTGCTTTCTCATTGTGCGTGGTACCTCGCCAACCCAGTGCCACAGGCTAAGATATTCATTAGTATTCCTGTTTATCTTCAGTAAAAATTAGTCACATTTGAAAAAGCATGTGCACAGGATACACATAAACTGTGTCCTGGTGTTGGCAATTCTGCTGTTCATGCTTGTTAACTTTGCTGTAGCCTTAGGGCTCTCATGCTGACTCTGTTAAGCATAAAGCACTGTAACTCAGAGTACTGTTTATGTGTTAGGCCTTTAAACTCATCTTCACAAATATTTCTACTACTTCAACTGTGTTCTCTACCTTGCAGCAGTTCTAAGTGTCCAAATTATGTAACTAAACACTCCCTCACTTCCTCCTTTTCCCCAGTCTTCCTCTCTTTCTTAAATTTTAATAAAGCAATGGGAAACAGATCAAAAAGGAAGAGATCTCATACAAGGACAGTGAGGTTGGTAATGCCCACATGGAAATTGTTTCAGCAGTTCTATCTAGGATGGGGGAGGGAGAAAGGTGTTAGAAATAGGACAAACCTGTTGTGGTGGTAGTGTATCACAAGTCCAGGAAAAGAAACTGGATCTGCTTCAGCTTCATTTCAGCAATGCTGGTCTTAGAAAAATCCAAATTCAACCTTTGTTAAATATATTTAGACAATTTGTGTCGACTCTAAAATGGAAGTGCATCAGTGACAGAAGTCTCCCTGGTGCTCATTTGGGTCAGCTATAGGGTGCAGAGTTCCAGCACATCTCACGTCCCTTCCATGCAGGTTCATGGGAACTGTGGATCCGAGAGTTCAGGAGATGTAAAAGCATCTTGCTGTAGTTATTGTGGCTCAGCTCTGGTAGCTGGAGAGTTGGAAGCTCTCTTCCAGCATGCTGCTGTTTGCTCTGCATCACCCAAGGCAGTGCTGGGATTTGCAGCCAGGGCAGAGGGCAGGGAAGGAGCATGGATGGGCAGCAGGTGAAGGACTTTGTGCTGGGTTGGGAGAATAGGTCTGTGGCATTAGGACTGGAGGAAAAGGGGTGTGGTGTTGAGGCCCTGATAGGAAAGGTAAGATACGCCATCTGGGAAAGGAAGAGCCTGGAGCTTAAGTTTGTGGATGAGGTTTGGGCAGACAGACCCAGAGTTGCACAGAAATAGCAGAGAAACAGAGGGCATTTCAGAGGGCATTTTCAACTGTCTGTACACTCATCAGAAAGTTTTAGGGAGTCTTTTATGACCTATTCCATTAAAAGCCACCTAAGTTTTCAGCACCCTGTGTTATACTGCACCTTCTGGAAGTCAAAATGTCTTAGTGAACAGATTTTGTGATACCTTGTGGGTGTGCAGGTTTTGCAGCTGGTACACTCCAGGATATTCAGCAACAGTGACTGAGGTAGAAACCTTTGTTACTTGAATGTTCAACTTTGACTTGGCTAACAGTTGTGATTTGAAGGATTAATAATAATGAAAAAAATCACTATCAACCTTAATAATAATAAAAAAATCACTGTCAACATTATTTTTCCCCTTCCTCTGCCTTAAATAATGCTTGGTAAACCATCTTTGGGGGGCCAGACAGTGACTGGAACTCATGTCATCTGTTGCTTTTTGAAAGCCCTGATTCCTGGCTCCTAAAATGACAGGATACCGAGTAAGTGAAATGCCTAACAAAAATGAAAATGTCTGTCAGAAATATTGCAGCTTCCCCCCGTAGGAGGATGATTTAAATGTGAAACTTCTCCTTTAAACATTCTGTGTGAAAGCTGCTCAAAAAGGAAAATGTTGAGGTAATATTGCTGTCTATTTTGAACATTTTTTTAACCTTTCAGCTCTTGGTGTGCAGTTATCTGTGTGTGAGATCTGCACTGTCTCAGAGCCATGGTGGAAGGCTGAATGCGTGTCCATTTCTTTGCATCCAAGGGTTTAGTCACAGGCAGCATAGACAGTTATGTAAAACATATCCCAAGGAAAAGCACTATGGTGTAACTCATCTCATGATGAAATTCTTCAAATAAAAATTTAAAACGTTGTAGTCGAATCTTTCTGGTGATAGTGAGCTCTGCACCTCTTTCCATGAACTCCCGAATCCTTTAATCTTTTTGCATTTGCTGCATTTGCACCTACTTCAAAGCATTGCTGCAGGCGTTGGAAAGGATCCTGGCACTCGGTGGGAATAGGGCGGGGATGTGAAATTCTGTCATCACTTGGAAACTGCAGCCATTTCTGAAGTGCCAGTGTGATCTATCTTTACAAAAGGGCAGCGGCATTATGCAACTAATTTAGGAATGTAAGGAAACGTGTCAGTGTTGCCTGTAGTTTTAGAATTTTGGTTTTTTTAAACCCAACTCTTTATACTGAGCAGTACTTGCCAATATAAGGAGAGAGCTGAATATAGTATGGCAATGATTGCTGGGCATTTATATGGCTAGATGCTAATTTACTTTGTGGTTTTGACACCAGCTGTAAGATGATGACCCCTGGATGCAATCCAGCCACTGGTGTGAGGCGCTGGTGGCACTGGAATGCAACAGAGGGTGCTGGAGATGAGCTGGAGAGGAGGGGGTGAAAGTGTTAATTTGAAGAGGCAGGGCTGTGTTATTTTTAATAAAGAAGGTAGTCTGAGTTTTAGCTGTTATCACTTGTCTCTCAGCTGGTATTTTAAGAAATAAAATCTACTTTAGGACGTGGTTTTTTAGGTGAGCTGACTTAGCACGGTGGAAGCTGAGGGTGGTGAGGCTTTGCAGGAACCCCTCTTATGCTCCTGACACCTGTACCCCAAACCTCCTGCTGACTGCTGTGGGAATGATCAAACTTGTAATGGAAACATTGGTCCTGTTTCAAGGCTGATATATCCGTATGGAAACCCCCCCAAAGCATGTAATTCACAGATATTTTGGTTTCATATTGCTTTATATTTGGGGAAAAAAAAAGTTCAGTCATAAGTCTCAATCATTAAAGGCATCTGCTTACCCTGAGTTGTGCTTTAGCATATACATCTGCTGCTTTGACTTGCAAAACTGCCAGATACTGCTTTTCATTCAAAGAATTTCATTGTGTAAGAAGCTGCAAGGTTTTTATGGTATTTAGATTGTGTTTTATTTTAAAGGCCATATTAAGAGCGTTCTACAGTTAAGTTTCAAAAAAAAATTAGGCACTATAATGTATTTTAAGCTGCTGCTATGGTAAAGAATTATAATCCTTGGGTTATAAAAGGTGGCTAAACTGCTCCTCAAAGTGAAATCCAACTGCAGTATAGCTTTTTGTTTTGCAGTGCACTTAAGTGATGAATTCACATGATGCTGGGAACAGAAGGCAATTTCCAAGGTGCTTCCAAGGCTGCAGAAATACATTTGGTTTTTTTGTACTCAAAGAGTTTTCAAATAACCTGTACTGCTAATCTCTCAGTACATCTGAATCAGTCAGAAGAATGTATTTTGAGGATAAAATGCATTTTAAAATTATTGGCCCTCCAAGTTTTTACTGTATTACTGCAGAAGTTCTGTTAGCTCTTAACAGGGTGCTGTGTGTCCTCACGCCCAATTAAAAAACACCCTAATGCCAAAGAAAGAACAGGAATCTTCAAGTAAGAGCTGGGAGAAATATGGGTCATAGTGTCCTGAAGTTGTGGTTTTAAATTGGAATGGCACATTCAATGATTGCAAAAATAACCTATATATCTCAAAAAAATTTTCTCTAGAATTTTACCTCCAGTCTTTAATTGCTGTTGGAAAGGGAAGAACTAGGCTGCACTTTGATCTGTAGTTAATAAACTTGATCTTGGTTTACACTTCCTTCAGTTATGGAAGATCAAAAGACAGTTAAAGCTGAGACCTTGGATTCTGCATGTGTAATGTGATGTTATTTTGTGTTTGGTGTTGGAGGCAGTGCTCTTTCCTCAAGGCAATAAACTGAGAAGAAGTGGCTGCTGTTGAGCCTTTGTGATAACCACTCTGTTCGTGTTATGGATGCCCAAACAGAATATAAAGTGTTCATACCTTAAAAATCCTCTTATCCCAGGCAAAAATCAAACAACGAGAAAAAACCCACCAGAAAACCAAACTACATATTACCCAATGTTTTATTTTTATAAAATCTCTCTACTGCTATTGTAAAATCAACAATCTGTAGTAATTGCAGCCAAAAAACTGTACATCCTTAAAAAAAAAAAAAACAAACAGAAAAAACCATGACACAACATGGCCCATGCTGACATGAATTAATTTACATATAGTACTAGACATGGCATCATTCATGAGGAACACGTGTTCCTTCTAATTAATCTTGAGTGTTGCACAGACTCTGACTTGCCCAGGCAAGAACAGATTGAGAATTATTGTACATCTGTACAGTGAGAGATCAGAATATCATATTCATTCCAGCTTTCTAGCTCTCTGCATAGATGCATTTTACAAGTATTGGAATTGCAACATTACTGTAGACTTTTTAATTGCATGATTAAAATAGGATTTTAATCAGCAAACTTTGTTCCACAGACATTCTGCTAGGTAACCATATGCAACCTAACCACGTTTTTGTTGCATGGCTGTATGAGACATGGAATTAGTAAGTGAAGGGTTCTATAAGCAACAATAAGGATATGGGGGAATTAATGGTTGGAAAAATTAAATTGAGTTCCTTGATGATTTATATAAATATATATATACACACATATATATCTACCATCCTCTAGTTTTTAACTCTGCTTAGTACATGCGCATTGTCCTCAATTATTTTGGCTCTGCACATCCATAGTTTAGGGTTTTTTTAGCATCTGTTTGTTTTTTAAATGTTTCCTGCATGTATCACTTTGTCTGGTATGATGAGATAAGGATGAGTCGATTGGAGATGTCTGCTATACTACATTATTGAAGGAGATGATTGCAAATACAATTTTTCCACCTGTGCATATCTGGCTTTTCCTTTTCTTTTTAAAATTTCCCACATTGCTGTGCCTTGGTAAGAATTGCTTGCTTTCTTTCCTGAAAGCTGCAAAAGCTGATCTTGTTGGACTTTAGGCAGAGCATTGGAAGAATCCAAGATGTTGTAGGATTTGCTGGCTTCACACTGTGCCAACAAAACATGGCTTGTGGTGGGCTCAGCAACCCCAAAATATGAAAGGTTTGGCTGTGAGACCCTCTGGGAATCCTGGGCACTGTAGGCACAAACCAAGAGGCCAAGATCAAACCCTTGGCAAATATTCCACCACAGATGCTGAATGAGCAGAAAGGTTTTTTTGGTGCCACCCCTGAGCTGGCAGGGGGGAATGACACCCCAAAATCAGCATCTCCTGCAGTGAGAGCTTTCTGTAGATCTGTGCTGAGCTCATCCAGGGAGCAGCATTTTGTGGGGCTAATGACACCATGTGTTATCTGTCCATCAAAGTGAAAATATTTCAAGGAAAGTCAAAAAATTCCCATTTTCCTTTGTCTCATGAGGCAACGTAGGAACAGCTGTTGGAAGGATGTGGAGAAATGTGGACCCTCTGGCTGAGAATAAAAGACTGGAACTTTGGGTTTTGCCAGTTCCAGCTTAATGAGTGGTTTTGGAGCAGAATTGTTCTGGGGAAGGGCTGATAATATAAAAAATATATCTAGTAGATTGGTTTGGTTTTGCTGTGTATTTGTAGTAGGAAAAAAAGGAAAAAGAAATGTTAGCACTGCAGGACTGCTGGGAGTCAAATTTTCTGTCTCTTGACTATCTTAGCAATTTGAACAAATACTCTCTTCTGAATGTCTGGCATTTCTAATTATTGCTGTAGCTAATTTGTCTTGTCTCTTTCATATTATTTTATTACTTTGTCTGATAAAGTGTATTCTTCTATTTGAAAATAGTGTTGTGTAGCTTTTTATCATTCACTTTTTAATGACATTTTTTTGCAGATTTACCTGGTGATTAGTGCCAAGAAAAATAATTTTTCTCAGCTATTTTCCTACAGTTGAGTGATATCTCTCCTCTCTGGGTACTTTATGAGCTCAGGAGATCTTTATTGTTGTCTTTCCAGGAGGTCTGGAAAGCAAAGATTAAATTTCACTCAGGTCTAATCAGATTTTCATAAAGTTGAGCCAGAAAATGAGGTTGCTTCTGTCTCCATTTTTGACCTGTTTGCTCTTTATTTTTTAAAATTTTAATTTTTTTTTTTTTTAAATTGCATCTCTGGCTTCCTTGCCTTGGTGATCACACACCAGAGTCACAACATTGCCTCCTCAAGAGAGAGGAAAGCTGCAGAGAGGGCTGCTGAGGAGCTCAGCGCAGAGCTCTTGCTCCTGCTCTGAGAATTTTGTGGCACCTTTCCACCTCTGGACTGGCAGAGCAGGGAATATGAACTCTTGACTGCTGGTGCTGATTTTCCTGGTGTAACTGTGGTGATGTCCTGCAAACATCTCTGAAGAGAATCACTGTGGCAGCAGAAAGGGCAGATGGGCAGAGCTGTGTGATGTCCTCTCACTGAGCACAGGCAGGCACAGCACTGCTGGGGCTCTTTCTGCAGCCCTGCACCCTCCAGTGCAGCTTCTCTGGGCTCTTTCTGCAGCCCTGCACCCTCCAATGCAGCTCCTCTGGGCTCTTTCTGCAGCCCTGCATCCTCCAATGCAGCTCCTCTGGGCTCAGCACCTGCAGCAGATGAGCTCTGAGCCCTGGGAGGGTTCAGGATGTGAGCCCAAAGCACAGGAGTGCTCAGCACCCATCAGAAGGTGCTGCTCTGCAGCTGGCACTCACCTGACTGTGCAGGGAACTAATTTGTTGATTGCCCACTAGAAATGCTTTACGTTTCTCAGTTTTTCTTCAGTCCTACTCTTTGGAGCTGAGATGACAGCTAAGAAGTGTGAGGTGCTGCCTTCCTGGTATCCATGGCACAACTCCTACCTCCTTCAACAGAGCTAACCAAGTTCTCTCTCTTCCCTGTCCTTCTATTTTTCCACTTATTTTCCTTGGGTTTCTCCCCTCCTTTCTGCTGAAGGATTTTTACAATGCAGGCAGAAAAAGGGTGGTGTGTATTTTCTCAGGGTATTTATTAGGTGCACCAGTGATGAATAAAATGGTCATGGAAGCCAAATATATAATGAATTCTATTATGCTTTTGACCAACTCTTTAGCTACATGGGATTTTGGGTGGATGGATAAAAGGGATGTGCAACAGGAGCAGAGAGTGGAGGTGGGAGAAGAAACCAACACTTCTTTCAAAGACTATTCTTGCCCTGCTAATTTATGGAAATGCAAATCAATAGAATAAATTTGTCATTAAGTCTACAAATGTCCTTAAAGGCAAATATAAGAAGGAAGAATTTAAAGGTGTATCTTGGGATGCTGAGGGCAAAAGTCTGCCTGTATGCTAAGTCATAATGTTCAGTACTGAATTATTTGCCCCCTTGATGTATGAGGGCCAAATTTTCTTTGCAGGTTTTACCCATTTAAACCCAAGAACCACTAGCTTTTTTGGGATGAATTGTCACATCTGTACACCCGGGTGACAAGTGTCACCCAGCAGGCTGCCTGTGATAGCTGTGCTGTCCAGGAGAGCTCTGTGATGCCCTGCAGCAGGCAGGCAGCACTGCAGGGGCACAGCTGCTGTGATGTGAGATCCTGTGTGCTCCAAACATCCCTCCTGCTTTCTGCTGAGTGCATCCCCGGGAGCAGCTTGCTTGGATAACTGACCTGCATCTCTGTGTTTGTTTCCATCCTCGCTCTTCAAACACTCCAGAATTAAAATCATGAACAAACCCGCCTGGCAAACTTGGCACATTCTCACTTTACTCATGAAGGCAGATCTAATGTTCCCTGACAAATTGTTCCAGAGAAACTGTCTTGTAAAATACAGGATCTGCCAGTTCCTTCACAGCAAACCATATTTCTATTAGGACACAGTGTTAATGGTTCACTGGAAAGTACAATGCTTGGTGCAGAGTGAATCTGAAATCATTTAGCATACTTGATTGTTAACTGAGCTAACTATCCTGTGAGTGCATCGGCTGCCATCTGTCCATTCGCTTGACAGCCTTGGAGGGGGGATAATCCTGAGAGCTGGCCCTGCTCCAGCTCACCCTAGGTCTGCTTTCTAGTGTTTCTGTAGCAGATGTTGTGCCACATGCCCAAAGCTGCTGCCTGTAAGCTGCTGTGTGCTCAAATTTTTAATTTTGGAGGGGGGGGGGGGGGGGTGTCTAACTGTCTTTGACACAAGATTTGCGTTTGTCTTAGCAGCTCCTTATGGAGTGCCTTTGTTTTAAATGATAATCTGGTGAAAGAGCCAGAGCCAAAACCTTGAGGCCTCTGTCACAGGATTTCTGATGGGTCCAGTGGAAGGTGGATTGGACCCTGACTTGCCAGTTGCTGACGTATTTTTTATCCTTTTAATGGTGTGTATTTGAAAGTATGGCACTTGTAAAACATTTAGTATGGAATCAGGGAGCCCTCAAGTTTGCACTGTGCTTTTAAGGAATTCAACAGTCCTTGCTTATCTAAGATGCTCTGAAACTGTTTATATACATAGATCCTTGCCTGTTATGCATGGGGAAACTAGAAACTACACTGAATTTTTCCTCTTCTGTTATCTTCCATAGATAACATTATTCTGCAGAAAGCCAGTTGATCCTAAACTAATGTAAATCAGCGGAGGTAAGGTGAAGCTTTAGGAACTGCCGTGTTTTTCAATTCCATGATTAAAATGCTTTGCTCTTCCTGTGCAGCTCGGTGGTTGTCAGCAGAGTAGCAGGAGGGAATTATCATCTTGCTGCAGCAACCCCTGCTGCTGCTGATAGGGAAGATTTCTTCTTCTCTCATTCCTTGCTTTTCATTAAGAAAAAGCAAAAGGGGAAAAAAGTCAATTAGGCAATGCAACATGATGGATCTCAGTGCATTTTCTACATGTCATCCATTTCAAGAGATTTGCTATATGAAACTGGTAACTGCTGGGTTATCCACAGCATCTTTCTTCCATCCTGGTCTATATTTCCACTTGGTCACTTTGTTTTGGACTGCCTGGATGAGTTCTTGGAGGATGACAGATGATATGACTGTGCCTGTTCAACTCTAAAGCAACTGCCCATAGATTTCCTTCTGACTGTGTATGTAAATAAAATGTAGTACAAGAGGGGATCTATTTCATGTGTGAGGCATGGGAAACTTTCCAATCTCAGTAATTAAGTTATCACCTTTTAGAGGAAAACTTGTAGGTTGTTTTTTCAGCATGTGGCTTAATTTTGTACAGTGTCCATGCTTCTTCGAACTTAAAATGTTTGGTTCAGAGTCTCTGCTTTTGAAAGCATTCAAGGTGCATAAAATAAAAATGTGATTGCCACACTCAATCTTCTTAATTAGTTTCTATTGTTCAGTCTGTTAAATGCCATTTGCCTGTCAGGAAAATGCATCCCATGTGCAGGGAACACTGCTGGAATGCTGCAGAAGTGATAGGTTTTGAATATCTTGAGTTTTGGGAAAGGCCTTCATAATATCTCTAACTAGAATACTGACTAGGTAGTTAATCATAATCTAGGATATCAGGCTGAGAAATGCTCCTAGTTCATGCTGTGTGTGCAGACATCTGTTACTCAGCAACAAATGTCACTCTCTTTCCAGATGAGTTATTAGCAAATGTTAAAAAGACAGGTATATAGTAAAAGTTTAATGCCTATGAAATGACCTGTGAGGCTGCAAATGCCTTAGCATATGGAATATAATTCTGAGTAATAAAGGGATGAGCATTCCAGAGTATTTATGATGATTAAAAAAGAAAAGAAAAATACTGCTGCCATGTACAAATGAATCAAAGAATTCAATTTACTGTTCCAACAATGCATGCTTTACAAATGTCCATGCTATAGTTTATGGAGGCATTTAGCTGAACAAGACAACAAATGTTTTCTGGGAAATAATATGAGGCAATGTATTTGTCTACAGCTGAAAATGCACAGTTGCTTTCCTAAAGATTGGAAGCAATCTTGCTAAATCAGGACAAGAAACTTTTACAATATCAACATGCCAGTAAAGAGTGGATAGAAAAAACTTCACATAAGTAAGGTGAAGATATGACATTTAATGATCTCATAAGATAAAATACTTCACTTTTTGTAACTACCAGCATAAGAAGAGAGTTAGACCAAGCTCTAGCTATCACAAGTATTTTATTTCCCATACAATGCATAGTTTAAGTTACTTAAAAACAGGCATCTGCAATATTTCTCTAAAAAATGACGTTATATTCTATAGTATTTGCATCAGGACAGCTTCTCCTGTTCTTACCTGTTCAATCCAGAGGCAGATGTTGGCAGTTCTGGTGTGCAAATGCTTGTGCTGGTGCTCCAGGATGCAGCACCTCTCTCTGTGCTGGCTGTGCATTGGGATAGATAATGAATGAGACCTGATTAATCATGGTACAAGGAGTTTGGAAGACAGGCAATCCTAAAAAATACCCCAACCTTGAAAGTTTTTATAAATAAAGCAGTGCAGAAGCTTTACGTTATCTTCTATCCATCCTCCTAATCCTAAAGTCAGGCACTCTCCCTCTCCCTTGCCTTTCCTCCATTGCTTAGCAACACTCATGGGTGAACTTCCTTAAAGCAGAGCTTTGTTCCCAGATGTGATTTCAGCAATATTTGCAGGCTTAACAGTGCTGAGATGTGAAAATCAGCCCCCTTCCTCCTCAGCACCATTAGCCTACTTCACTAAATAGTCTTTCTTCTCTCCTGCACCCCAGGCATGTTTCAGTTTTTGTCTCTACTGTTTTGATCTAACCAAGAGAGTTGTGGAAAGAGGGGGGAGTTTCAAATAAAGCTTTAATTGTGGAGGACACACATACAATGTGCACAACGAAGCTGTGTGTTGGGAATAGAATTAAAGTGTAAATGCAGAATGGTCAAGAAAAGAACTGTTATTTCTCTCAACTCCATTTGACTTTTTTGAAGTTGAGATAGAATAAATGGCATTTTTCATGCCAGCATTTATGTGCTGAATTGGTATGACCAACTGCATATCACAATATAGCCTTGAACAATCATTTTAAGTAGGGAGAAGCTACAGTAGCTAATTGCTTCCTACACGGTTTTTCTAATTTTGACAACAGAGTGACATATCAGCACTTCCTAGATATGTTCAGTTTGCCAGGCTAATCTGCATCTGTATTTAGTCCTGTTTCTGGAGGATGATCTGGTCTATCCATTCTGTTTCCTCTTGTTTTCCCTGGCTGCTTTTCTGTAGTTCACTACACTTTGAGTTATGGGTGGGTTTTGTGTGTGTTTTCTTCTGCAAACCAGAAGATGTTAATGCACATCTCTTTGATCTCAGAGACAAGCTAGATCACTCACCAAGGAGACTTGTGTTGAAATGCAAACATTTCCATTGAAGTCTCTCTCAATTTATGTGCAGAACCCTGTGTTTATGTGTAAAAGCTGGTGGTAAGTCTTTCAAGAGTTCTATTGCTTCAACAGTGCCGTAACCACCTTGCTCATATTCCACTGAAAAGTTCCTGTGTTTTGAAATGGAAGATTTCCCAGGCATGGGAAACCTTGCAGCTTTTGCCAGGCAGAGTGATCTTATGTCAAGTTTTTTATGTTTAGGCCTCTCTCATGGATTTTGAGGTTGGCGCTCCATCTGAATTACCAGCCTCGTGAAATCAATAATTTTGGAGGGGCTGTTGCCCAGGGGGGCTGAAGTGTATGCTCATGTGTTTCCTCAGCTGTAAGACAGATAATGAAATAAATCACTTAAAAAAAAGCATGTAAACTTCTGTGGCAAATCCTCTAGCATTTTTTTAGATAGTCACAAAGCAGATTCTGAGAAAAGGCTGCAGAATTTTTCTTTGACTTAGAGAATTGCAATTAGTCTGTAATCTGCTTGATTCAATTTGTTTGGATAGAAATCAAATGAAATTCTGAGTTACTGTACATTCTCTCAGTGTCTTGTGTCACAGAGCTTTGCTGTAGGATCTTGTCTTTTCAACAGGAGGATGAACTAATAAAGGCCTATGTATCCCTACATGGAGTATTTATAAATTAAGAGGATGCCTGAAAGCATTTATGACGAGTACTGAGTGACTTTGTAATTCTTTACTCTGGCTCCTGTGTGCTGCCTAGTGTGTTCCTACTGCTGCACCTTGTTTCTCCAAGTGAAGTGTGCTATTCCCTTTATAATCTTATATGACAGTTGTGTGGTTTTTTTATTTAAGTGTTGGTTGTTATGAGGAAAAGCCAAACAAAAAAAAAAAAAAAAAAGGAAAGAAAAAGGATTGAGAAGGTGAGTTGATTCTTTTGAGAAAAGCAAGAAAGTGAGTCAGCCCTGTACCATTCCTAACATGTCAAGTTGACACAAATACACTTTTTGATGGATGTGTTGTTTAAATGTGTACCTAGGAGCTGTTGCAGACTGTTCTGAGGTTCTTCAGGTGTGTTCTCCCTGTTACCACAGGTGGTGGTTCAAACCTTTGCCAGGTGTTGTATTTGCACAGGATGTCTGCTGTGGGGGTATCCTGGCAGTTCCAGTCTCTTTCCCTATGTTTGCTTTCATCCCCAGGTTTTTCTGTTGCTGACAGAATATTACTTTCCTTAGTGCAGCTCTCTGTATTGCATCCTTAAGACAAGGCGTCCTTCTCCCCAAAATCATCACCAACACCTCCCCATGCCCAAAGAGAAAGGCACAAAAAACCCCCAAAGCTTGAGGGATGAATTTTTAAACAGCATAATAGAACAGCAGGCCCATTTCTTGGTGTAATATGAGATAAGTGTGATTGTTACTAGTGCAAAATTCTCACTTCCTCAGAAAGTGAAGAAATGTGTATAGTCCTGGCAATTCTGTACTTTAGTATTGAGACATTTTGATAAACTGCAGAACTGAGCTGAGTTTTCCTACCCTTTTGTCTTGGAGTATGTAGTTAGAAGCCAGAGGTGATCGCTTCTGAATGAAGAAAAATCATGCATTTTTTAAAAACTACAATATAATTGTACCATGTTCCCTGATCAATGAATGCGCAGTTGGACAGCAGAATGTCTGAACCTTTCTCTCCTGTCATCCCTTTCAGTTAATGCTGCTCTTTCAAGGGCTAATTGAAGCCTGAAGATATCACTTGCTATGTATTTGTACTGTTGTCCAAATGTGGGCTAACAGTGATGGATAACCAAAATAGCTGCTCTGTGTTGTTCTCACTCTCTTTTGGTAGAAGTGGTTTTCAAAGGGAGATGTTAAACACTTTTTGGATTAGAGTGTCCTCTAATCTACCCAAACTGCTGTAGGAGTTACAATGTTTGTGTATGAAACCTCACAAAGCCAAAGGGACTTGTCAATTCCTTGGGTGCTGTCACAGCTGCTGATGCTCTGAAAGTGAAAATCACTATTAATTTTTTTTTGTTGGGTACTGATTTAACTTTTAGCCAGAATACATTAGGAATTGCACAGCTGGGCTGATGTGAATGAAAAGTAGAACATTTTTACGATTATCTACCCAGCAATCAATCATTACTTGCTTGAAAGAAGATAAAGGGGTTGGGGTGTTGCTGGAATCAATTCTCCCCTGTCACAGCCCGGGGTAACACCAGAAGTTCAGCAGCTGCCCTGCACCGTTAGGTGGGATGAGGCACACTGCTGGGGATGAGGCTGAAGATAAAACAATTAAGTTATGCTTTTCATGTTCAAAGCACTTTAAAACCAGTATCAAATTAATCTGTACCACAGCCTGATTAAATGTTCTAAGTGGTTCTCCAGCTTGGTTGCTGTCATTATCAGCACTTTCCAGGTGATGGGACACTTTGCCTTTACTCTTTAAATTCCTGCTGCAGTTCATCAAAATCCTGCTGACTTTGCCATTCTGGCAGAAACCCTGAAAAACACCTCTTTTATTTGGAAAAAAATTAAATGCTTGACTTTGAGCATGTGTAAAAAAAGGTGTGGAAAACCAGGGCTAGAAAAGAAAGTGGGGAGACTCGAGTACTGTTCCCTGAGTGAAACCTTGAGGATTGCAGTGGAGATCCCTTGTACCTGTTTTGTTCTTTGTACTAAGGGCCTGCATTAAGTTGATAATTGTAAACCAAGATGATTCAGCTTTTTGGGGAAAGATCCTAAACACCTGGACTGTAAACTATGGTTGTCATACCATGTGTTTCCAAAATGTGTGTGTGTGTCTCCATTGTCTTATCCCTGCCTCCTACATTTTTTTTTTCTTTTTGGTATGAAAAATTATTCTCTGAATTTGCAAATTGCTTTGAAAAGTCAAAGACATGGGCTTGGTTTATTTTCTTTTCCTCCAGAGAAAGCATTATGCATCTGGAACATTTTGCTGCACTTGAGGCTGTCATGTTGTTAACTTTCCAACTCTCTGATCCTCAGTATGTTTCATATCTTGCCTTATCTCTGTTGTTGGACTTTATGGGGGAAAGTCTGTAATGTTTGTGTGCAGCTGAGGACAGAGGGTGGACTTGGACTGAGCACAGACTTAAATGCCGCTCAGTTATAAACAATGCTTAATAACTGCAAAGCAGAATTGCTCTTAGACATCACCCTTGGTGCTGCACTCAGAAAGTGGATTCTGTGAGAGTCTCCTGCGTGACATCTAAAGGAGAAATGCCACCTTGCTTTTGCGGGCAGTTATAGGCAAAGGCAGGCAAGGACACTGATCTTTGCTGTGTTTTAAAACTGAAGAACCAGTCAGTGTGACATGTGAAATATCTCTTTAAGTTGCTTCTGTGACTCGTTGCAGTGAAAACTCTTAAACCCTTTCTCGTGGAGCTTTTGTGAGTTGTTCAGACTCCCCTGCTCGGGCCATGTGTCACTCCCAGCCAGAGGCAGCTGGGTTTGGTGCTGGGCTCTGGGCAGCAGCAGGTACAGCCCTCCTGGGGCTCTTGGTGTGCGTGCACCTTCCCAGGTACCGGCTGACACCGCAGCATCCCCCGGGGCAGAACCCTGCTCACATCACACCCTGCCACCCTGTAACACCTGTAACATGGAGGTATTGCAGAGTTTGCATCATTTCCCTGTGAGGAAGTTAATGCAGATAATAAATTCTGTGTCTTTGTGTGTGCTTTGCTCATGCTCCTGTTATAGTTAACCAACTCCTTGTAGCTCTAAGGATGGAGGTAGGGGGAAAAGTGACTCTAAAAACCCAACCAACAACTTGGGTTCCAATCCTACAAGCTCTTAGGAATTTGCCAAGCTTAATTTGTAGACAGTTGTATTTATCCTATTCTGCAAAATAGATTTTGTGTCTAAGAATTCCTAAAAATTGGGGCTTGAAGGGATGTTGTTCTGCTTTAATAAATGGTTTTGTCAGTCTTCAGTGGGAACAAGAGCTTAACTTAAACAGGTGAGCTTTTTTTTTTTTTTCCTAAAGTGGTTGCTTTAATAAGGACATATTGTCTCATCAATTTTTAAGCTAAACTCCCTATAGAAATCAAAGAAGTGTTCTGCTGAAAAAATCAATTGTACAGTCTGACCCATAGTTACTGCCTGTCAAATGAGACTGAACTGTTCTCTTTGTAATGTGGCCTCCATTACCTTCTTTTTCTAAATTATTTTTTATGTGAAAGCAAAGCCTCTGAATGCCTTTGGAACATGCACTGAGGTAAAGCCATCTGATGGCTGAAACTGCTTCATTTCCTTTGGCTGTGGAGGATAAGCTAGCTCCCTGTGAAGCTTTACCTCCTGCAGGCATCAGAATAGTATGTGAAATATTTAACATTTTAATTGTGTGAGGCTTCATTGAAAACTTTATTTTCCTTGCTTTGTGCCATTTAGAGAGGCAGTGCTGAACTACTGCTGAACATGGGAGTCCTGACAGACAAGGGAGTATGGTGCTTGTTTAACAAAGAACAGCATGCAGACTCCATAATGCTTAAGGCTATATAATTCCATTTTCTTCTGTAGATTCTGTTTCATTGCTTTAGTGTCTGCAACATGCAAGATTTCAGTATTCAAGAAAAAAAATTCAAAGCCTGCCTAGCGCGATGTCATGTGCAGAATAACTTAGGTTTTGCACAATAGATGTTTATTTTTTTAACATAAACGTGACATACAAAGCATATAGAACTCTTAAACCACCCCCCGACCCCAAAATACTAAACCTCTTCAGTTTTTGTGTTTCATGTTATCACTGTTTGTATAAAAGATATGCTTTCAAGGGGTTGATAGTGGGTTTTTTAAAAAAACTCTAATCCAGAGAAAAATTATCTGTCCACACAAAGCCTGCTATAAGTTCAATAGCTGATGTTTTTATGACAGAGTGAAAAAAAATGCATCCTCCAGGCAAAATCATTCATTTTTGCTTAATCACCATATTGGGAAAATTTGACTCTTTCACATGGGTGAAAAATGACTTTTCATGGCAAATGTGCTTCTTGTACTCCACCCTCTCTTTTAGTCACCAAAAAAAAAAAAATAGGAAAAGAAGATCTTTACTCTTTGTATAAATTAAATTTTGCATTGCTCCAGCTAATAGCTCATATCATGTGTCCCAAGAGCATTCATCCATATGAAAATCTACAACAGCTTCATTATCCAAAAATGTGGATTCATGGGATTTTTTGCCTCATAATTTACTCTCCATGCCAACCCTCCAGCCCTCTGAGTCTCCCAGTCTGTGGCTGGGTTCTCATTCTTTGCAGGGGCCATTGCATACTACAGTTATGTGTTTTAGGTAAATAAACCCTGGTATGTTGAGCGTGAAATTAGCACACGGCTTCTCTTCCCAAATCCAAAATGTTCTCTATCTTTCTGTTTATTTATTTATTTTTGCCTGGGTCTTACACTGCAGTTTCCAGCAGTGATTAGAAGAAGAAATACCAAAAATCTAAATAAGATTCCTGGTATTTCTCACCTGGATGGAATGCTGAGAGCGGGGTTGAGACTGACAGATGGTATTTTTATGTTCACCCCATTTTCAGATGCGTGTGGTTTTGTATAAAGTTCAAATAAGGCCCTTTGTGAGTTTAACAACTTGAAGCTCTTCTGAGATTCAGCCATCATCACTAATTCCCTTTCATACTTTGACATGCTTATAATTCATTTTGTATCCCGTACACTTTATGAGTGCAAGCCTCTTAACTCATTCTGACTAGGTAGAAATTACAGGGTAAAAATAAACTTTACCTGTGTTCAGGCAAGAATAATGATGCAGCATTTATGAATGAGAATGTCAGCATATATCCATCACTAATAGGAATTTTCTCCAGTAATGACTTGTGCATAGCTGTAAACTATATAAAAATATAGGTAAGGTCCACAGCTGAGGTAGAATGAGCTAGAAAATACTCCAAGTTCAAAATTGCTTTGTGTAGTGTTTTGGTACAGACTGGGCCAACTTGTTTGGTGTGAACACTTGAAAATAATTTTTTTTCTCCTTTCCTGTGGAAGTTGGGATGTCAATAACTAAGCATGTTCCCTTCTAGTCAAATAACCCAAACCATATTTTCCTGCTGTAAGTAATCTTTGAGGCTGATGACAGGTAAACTCAGTGGCACAGGGAAAAGAGCAACTCTGTGTCTGTGCAAAAACCCAGTTATGTTCCCTCTGACTCTGGTTAAACTAAGAGGAATTAAGCATCTGAGTAAATTGGAGTCCTAAAGTGGTCCATGAAGTGTGGCAATTGCAGATCTCTATTTAAAAGAATAGGTAAATATCTACAGGTGAGAGTGATGGGGTTTTTTTGTTTTGTTTTGTTTTGCCCTTTTTTTTTTTTCCTAATGAAAAAGGAATATTCAGAAAGTGCCAAGAAACGTGTTAATATTCCACAAAAGGAAAGACCTCAGGTGCAGTCCATGCAACAAAATTCTTGTCAGTGTAGTCAAAACACACCAGAATACTCTTGTTATAGACTCCTACACTGTTTATAAGAGCTCTGTTATCCATCAGTGCACAGCTTCACCTGCCTTTCCCTGGAACTGGACATAATCTGGACGAACACTGTCACATCCATTTGTGCTGAAGGAATTAACCAGAGCTGTGGTCATGGGTGGGGGTCTGGGGACACTGCACCTTCTGTTCATGCTCCCTTCCTCTCTGGCTGAGGATGTGCATGGGGGCTGGGAGGCACCTTGAGCATCAGGCAGCGCCTCTCTTGTGCTAAAAGAACCCACGTGGGGTTTTATTTTCTTTGTTTATTTAAGAAAGTGGAGAGCAACCTGGGGGAAACATTTTAAGTACTTCAAAAATTTAAAATGGTTTTGTGTGAAACAGGACACAGCAGGAAAGGTTTTGTGTGCTTTGAGGTTGGTGTCCACTGTTGTCATGTGGTAGCTTTATCCAAGCAGGTTCTGTGGACTGGGACTGCCAGCTCAGCTCCTCTGAGGTAATTTTTGGGCTAAATAATGAAAGTTTCAACCTGCAGTTTTCATAATTATGAAGTTTTTAACCCAACAAGTAGCTTAACTAACACAAAAGGAAAGAGGCTGTTGGGCAGCAAGTGATCCTCTGTGTCTCTGCTGTTGTGTCACCAAACACAACCAGGTTGTTCAGGGATCTGGTGAAGATCAGGCTGACATCCTTATAGTGTTCAAGAGTTTCTCCTGTATTATTTATCTCAGTGATTTCTTTTTCAGGAGAAAAAGAAAAGTCCCAGCTCTTTTGTAGCCTTTTAAGTTCTTCTTGTGCTTTTTTGGTAATGTAACTATGGGGGCTGTCATGCTGTGTGCCAGGCTCTTATTCCTGGAGCAAGTTATGCAAAGTTTTTCAAATTACCACATAGTTCCAGTCACTCTTGATGTCGGGCTTTATGTTATGGTTAGAGTGGTAACATAAAAAGAAATCAAAGGCAAAATACTGTTTTAGAAACAATAAACTTTGAAACGGTTTGTAGATTTGAAGTGTTATTCTGCTCAAAGAAAACTAGTCAGGAGCCTGCCTGGGCTCCAGAAGTGTTTGGATGACACTTTCAGACACATTGTGTCACTGTTGGGGTGTTCTGTGCAGGGCCAGGAGTTGGACTGGATGATCCTGATGGGTCCCTTTAGGCTCAGCATATTCCGTGATTTCTAACATTTCACTTTCTGGTCATCAGTAGTTCAGTAGATTATCTTCACCCTGTTCAGTATCTGTATTTTGGTCTTGGCCTTGCAAATGGTCCTGGGGTTACTGCTACTTTGTTCATCTCTTCTACCATGAAACTCTATATACTGGTGATCTTTGGCTGATAAAATATTTCTGTAGTCCAAGATGATTGATGTGATCCAGCTTGTGTTTTGGTTGAGCCCTTGAGCTCAGAGCAGAGTCTGGTTTCAGCAGCTGAAGGGGCAGAATCCACAGTGCAGTCAAGAGAGGCTGACGGGCTTGGGACTTCTGAAAATTAGGCAGCTCCTCTTATTTTTACATCTCTACTTCAGTGACTTGTCAGATGTGCTCGAGTTTAAAAAACGTTGGTTGAACTTTTTCAAACAAGTTATCTCTGTGTGAAAAGACCACAAGAAATTTGGGAAATGGGAAGCAGTAATCCCATGAATGAAGATATTATTGTTATTAATAAACAAATATGTTGTCAAAGCACCTTTGAGTAGAGAAAGTTGGCAGGACTGAAGTAGATGTAAAGATTAATCTTTTGCACAATGTGGTTAGAGGTGAAATGTCTGTAGAAGCATATCAGGGTAACAAAGATTTGATAATAAACCTGGAGAGAACACAGCATTTTATAGGGAATCACCTTCCTGGTTTGGAGAACAAGGAAGGAGAAAGGAGAGGAAGTGACACTCAAAAGGAGAAAAAAAAAAATCAGTGGGACTGAAAGAAATTAATGGAAAGAGTTTAAGTACTTGATTGGAAAAAAAAAAACCCAAAACACAAAAAACCAAAAATGAAGCCCCTTTTCTCTCACTCCTTAGTAGTTTCCTTGTTTGTTTGGAATACTATCACAGAGACTATCTCTGGATACCATGAAAAGTTTGTGTGTAGTAACCATCTAGGTCATGGGATTTCCAGAATGACTGGAAGTGATGTGCCAGCAGTGGTATAAATTTCCATGTCATGTGAGGTGCCTTATCAGCTAACACGGGTGGGGAGGTTCACACTGCGTAGCCCACAGGAACCAGCCCTAGTGCCTTGCCTTGCCAGAACCTTCCAGAGTGTGAACTGTGTGGTTGTGTGTCAATAACTGTGCAGCATCCCCACCTTCCAGTGAGGAGATGATTTATTTGTGATTGACAGGGGCTGTAACAGCGATAACTGGAACAGGAGCTCAGAAGGGTTTATGCATATATGTATACACCTCAAACATGCAAATCAAAGAATAATTATCCTAACACTTTGGAAGCAGAAGAGAGAGCTCCATATAACACATTAATGCACATGTTTTAGCAAGATGTGTAAAACATCTGCAATTATGAATGAATGGACTCGTTATTCTACCATGTGCTCGCTGCTGTACAGAAAGTAAAAATAAATCTTTGAGACACTGCTATCATTTCCTTTCTCGTCAAGAATTTACATCTGGAATCCTCATGGGATCTTTCAGAATACCCAGCAATGTAAAATGATCTGCCTGACTAATACAACTATTACATTACACTGGTCATGGCTTTCTTATGGTTTAATTGTTGTAGCCTCTGAAACGTTAGCCACTGGAATGGGAGATACTGATCTCTGTCAGGTGATAGATATTAACCTTTTGTTAACCTGGATCCTTGTCCTCTAAAGAAGGTCCTTTCTTTTAAAGAAATGAGGCTTCTCTTACCAAAGGTATCGAACTGAAGTATTTTTGCCTTTTTGAGTTTTAGCTAACAAATTATATGGATTTATGGTTTTGCATATTAAATACTCTTGAAAAAACATAAAGGTGTTATTTTACAGATCTGCTACATTTTCATCTTGAAATCCTGTTTAACTTTGAGCCACATGGATAATCCTGAAATAGCTTTCTCTGCTTCCTGTCAGACACATGCTTTCATTCTGCAGAAAGCAGCAGGAGGCCTTTTGCTTGTTTGGAGTAGTGCTCATAAATATAAAATTGAACTGTACACTGGAGTTTGAGAAAGAAGGATGAATGTTAATAGATCACACACAAATTGGTCTCTGGAAGCAACAGAGTCCATAGCATGAGGTCTGCCAATTGCCAGGCTAAGAGCTGTACCATTGTAAGGCTCTTTTGGCAATGAAGGTGTTTCATGCAAATGTAGCACCAAGGAAAAGTTTCCAAGTGCTTGATGACAAATTGGTGGGTAGGTTCTTCCACAGAGTGGAGGGGTTATCTTGAGATTTAAGGCTGTAGTGCTTATTTGCTCAGTACTTTGTATTGAGATCTCAGCAAGGGTTTGAATAATTCCTTCATGTTACTCAGTCTGGTATGTCTTAAAAATAATACATTTCTCTCAGTATTGAGAGTTGTGATAAGCAGGCTTACAAGGGGTTGAACTATAGGCACTGATTTAAACTTGTATTTTGGAAATCCAGATAAAGTTCATATATTGAAGGCAAATTACATCTTTTGTTGTTTCTCAGTTTGAAGAATTGTGTATTTTGAGTGTTGTGGCAGAGATCCTGTGAAGTCTACCAGATGACTGTTAGTACTCATAAAAAACATATTAGAGGTTGTTTCCTTCATTTTTTCCAACTTGAAATTTTTCTTGTCTGATAGTGAAAAGTGTGGTGTGAAAGTAGTAGCAGGTACAAGTGTATGTGAAAAGCTTCTATGAGATACTGCAATTGTAAAGGCAGAAGAGGTCTGCAAGAGGAAATAAGCTTTAAATGCTAAAGATTTGAAAAGAAGAAAGGAAGACATTGGAATGATGCTTTTTTTATATCTAGCCTGCCTGTTTGACTGTAGCAAAGGAATAGCCTTAGACCAAGATCAATTCAAGAGGATGGCAAACTGGACTGTACATATTAACAGAGCCTCTCTGGTGGAAACAAATCTCCAGAGGAAAATATTACTTGGAAAGTTTTCATCCTTTAACAAGATAAAAAGGTAATTAGGAAGCTTCAAATTGAAATAAGATGACATGTGGAACAGTGGTCATGCAGTGAGAAATTAAAGCCCTGGGAGAGAATTGTGCCCAAAGTCCACATTTTAATGAGAATTTTTCTGACACTTGGGAAGACCTTCCCTACTTTCAGATTCCATGAAAGGGTTCTGATCAAACAGGACCCAGATGGGGTCTGTCCTGAAGAACAGCACATGTAGATCAGACTAAGCTCCTCCTTCCAAGAGCTGTAGAATTATCTTAATATGCATTAAGTTTTTGCAAAGCCTTTGTAATTTAGGTAAGGGGCCCTTATTAAAGGTAATATACCTGATGAATGATGCAATAAACATTTTGATGTTGAATACAAATTCATCATAAACGCAGATGAATAGTTACCTTGTTTTCTTAAGGAAGGTCTCATTTAACCAGTTTATGCCTATGTAAAACTGTGGAAAGTGTTTAAAAAACAAAACATGATTGGAATTACTTTGCTGTGTGGTTTGTGTGTGTCTGAGATCTGATACGCTCTTTGAGTTGAAAATACACCCACACTGCTTTTCCTGAGTTTACTTCTGATGTGTGTTTTAAATCCTGTTATACCTGGTTATTCAGGAGGCCTAATGGATGATAGAGCTGGCATTAGCTACTATTTTGTGGTCATTATTTTAATCTTAAGAACAGCTTTCTTTTACAACTGCAATATACAACATCAAAGATGCTGTGGTTTAGAATCTGAAAACTCTTATGCACATTGTCACTATTCATTGAATGTCTTGTTTATGCCCTTCAAATGTCTTTTTGCATATAATTTCACTAAGATATGAGGATTTAAAACTTTTTAACATAGGTATTTTTGTGATCTTGCCTTTGTGGCAAATGTTTAATAGGTTTGAGAGGAAGAAGGTTTCTTCCAAAAATGTAGCAGGAGTTAAAAAATGAATTGTTCTATGGAAGAAAGATCTTTCAGGATAATTGAATTTTGTGGTAGTTCAAAATAAACTATGGACTAATCTGTAGAGAAAGAAGAGAGCTATTCATTCAGGTCCATCTGAAGAAACAGTAGGAGCAGCAAGACCTGTAAGTCTGAACTCCCTGAATCTCAGCAGAAAAAAGTGTTCACCAAAGGCCTGACCTAAAGTCTGCTAATTCAGTTAAAACATTCCTGATAATTAAAATGTGTAACAGATGGTGGGGACTGAGGAAAGGTGAAGGAAGCAAATACGACTGGAGGCCAGATTTGTGGTCCCAAATGCTGAAACTGAGGATTGATCCAGCCTGTTTGCTGACACAGGATAGATGTGTCTGACTGTGTCATGTGCACTGCTGTCTCTGACCACAACAGACACAGAAGACATGAATCTTGGGGGAAGTTTTTAGCTTGGTTTGGAGCCTTTTCTCTGCCTTCAATAGGGCAGAGAAAGAAGAGACAAAGCTGAAATCATAAAGGCTTTGATAGAGAAGTGATGTCCTTTGCTAGAAGATTTAACTTTGTTTGGTTAAAAGTGCTTGTTAGATTAAATGTAAAACCTTTTCCAGTCTCTTAGATAATTGTGCATACCTGTATGATAGACCTAACAGGAGAGTTGCCTTTTTCCAGCAATTAAGTATTAATTTAAATTCAGATCTAAGTTCTAGTTCAGAAATCTGCTGAGTTGTGTCTGATGGCCCACTTTATTCACCTCAATTTCACCAAAATCCCTGGGCCCTCTGAAGTATTTGCTATGAGGAGGTAAGGGAATAGACTGGAGTGACATTTGGGCTCAGTGAGCCTGTGCCTAAGACAAAACAAGGAAATTGTGTTCCCAAAAGAGTCTGGCTTGCATGGTGCTAAAATTTCTGAAGTGGTTACAACACTTGAGGGGAGGGGAAGACTCGCAGTGGAAAATCCCCTGTCAGTACCTGTGTCCTCATCCCAGGGGTTGTTTCATCTCTTTAAGGTTTCTAAATGCAACAGCTGGCCTTGGATCTGATGTTACTTTGTAATGTAGCTTCCCAGTTGGAAAGGGTGGCTCTTCAAGAAGTAGTTCATGAAAAAAACTATCTCTAATGTATGTACGAACCAGTCAAAAATCTCCCACGAGAATACCACCTAATGTCTTGAGCACAGGAATTCAACTGGAACACATTTGTTCTGAAACAAAAACAAGCCAAGCCTGTGTTGTCCTCCTTATGTGTGTTTATGGCAAGTGCACTATGAAATATTTCCTTATGAATTTATTTTCCCTTTGGTTCTGTTCATTTTTGTGCTGTGGCATGAGAGCTGAACAGGTAATTTTAGTGTTGTGCTGTCTATGGATGAGATGGGCATCTGTTTTGATTTCAGTGAGGCAGAAAAGGTGCTGTAGTTGTTGGCAAATAAGCAATGTTTATTCATCTCTGTCACCCTTCAGACCAGGAAAAAGGATGAAGGATGAGTAACTAGAGAGCATATCATATTCAGCGATTCTGTACTAGAACAGGTTGTGACTGTCACACTCTCCCAGTTTTACTTCTTTACATGTGAGTGAAGAGTATTTTTCTCCTGATTAATGAATCCACATTAAACTTCAAGCATTTGCCAGGGTTCCTGGGGAAGCTTTGTGACATGTCTGGGAGCTCTCACTACTTCTCTGGACACAAGGAACATGTGTGGTAACTTGCCTGGCACTAAAAATGACTCTCTACTTCAGGATAAATGCCTTGGGCAATGAGAGCAATACTTGAAGAAGAAGGGGGAGAATGTGGATAAATATTATAGCTTTACATCTTAATGTGCTTCCAGTGCATTCATGATAGAGAAACAAGGCAACCCAGTTTACTGAGTTTAATCAAGGCCAAGCTCTCTTTCTGTGCTTCACTCTTCATGAAGGTACGAATTATCCTGTGAAAAATTCAGGTCAGAAATTGAATGGTTTAGCTTTAAAATGTTAAATAATAGTATTGAATTTTCCTGTCTGTTTCTGCCTTACACAGGTGAACATAGAGTAGGATATTGGCCTAAATTTATGTACAATAACAGGCTAGACTGGAAAAAGAGGATGCCAATTGGGCTGAGTTTGACTCTATCCTGTGATTTTATTTTTTTTTTTCCCTGGGGGCGTTTTTCTTCCTCTGGTTGCAGAGGGACCCCAAAACAGTTGCTTCTTTTACTGCACCTTTTTTTTTTTTCACAAGTGCATATCTGCCATTTTCCACTCTGTGAAATGATGTGTAGGAGGAAAATGGATCCTTGCTTTCCTTTAACATTGGCTGTGATAAATGTTAGTGTGCTGTGTGCAGCATTAGCAGGCTGAATGTGGAGGTGGCAGCTACCTCGAGTGGCTGTGGATCACCACTGTCTGTGTGGTGTAACACAAATATCTTCAGCATTAACTCTCTGAATATGATTCAATCTCCCCCAGCAGAATGAAGGTGGGTGCTGAAAGTGAGATAACAAAAGAAGAGGCAAAAAAAAAAGAGAGTAAAGCAGAGCTGTGCTGAGCCAGCATATTAGACTAGAAATTCTAAAATGAAGTCATACCTCAAGACTTTTTTATCAGGGATGACTATAAAAGACAAAATCTTTTTGAAATGGTTGTTGATGCTTATTGGGAGGATTCAATACTTAAAGGGGAGGACTCAGATTGCAGGGAAAATACTGGAAGGTCTTTCATAGTTCTTAAATTTATCAGCTGGCCCCATATTGTGAGATAGAAATAAACCTTAGAGTTCTTTGTTAAGGATTTTTTTTTTTAAATACTTTCCCAATATTTTTGGAAAGGAAATGGCAAAAAGCTGGGAGAAAACAGAAAAGAAATAGAAGACACAATGCTAAGATTGAAGCAATTGGAATGTACAGAAAAATACAGCAGAATCCTTGAAATCTCACAAGTGACTTACAAGTTAGAATCAAGAAATGCCTTGGATAAGTCGAATTTGTCACACTCTCAGGAAATTTTAATGCTGTCATCTTTTTATCATTGGGTTCTATGAAACCCACTGGGTAGAATATCAAGCAAAAAGATTTTTTTTTTTGCTGTAAAGTTTTTAAAATCTTCATTATGGGACTAACAAACCATAGCAGAATAATCTATATTCCAAACATGCCCAAACAATGGCACAGCACTCTGAATATTCAATAAGTGAGTTGTCTCTTTAACAGTTATTATGCTTAGTATCAATGCCTGACAACTGCTGTCACCCCATCGAATTGTGCTAAATCCTCCCAAACAAGACACCCTTGCAATAAAGCTTGACTTGTAATCATTTTTGGCAAGCACATATCATAATTGTTATTATTTTAACTGCTCACGCTCACATACAGCATGAGGTGGTGCCAATGTTTTCAGTTCCAAACATTAAAGATGTGGTGATAGAGAAGGTGAACCCTTCTTAATTCTGAGAGATTTGCTTAATTGGGACACAATGTGAAGATTCTCAACAATAATAACAGATGATGGGGAATAAATAGGCATGGCAGGAGAGAGGCAGTTTCTAGTGTGAATCTCCCTTTGCTTCTGTTTAATTGCATTGCATACTGTGGGAAGTATCTGGAATATGCATCCTCTAGTTAATTTTTTTTGACTGCATCCATCCAGCTACTGCTCCTGGACATTTTAGTGTTTGATAATACTCCATTTGCATATGACTACACATCAATAGCTGTCATTAGAACAAATTTACATACATGATTTGCTTCTTGAAGTGTCAGCGTCTGAATTTTATCTAGAGACAGGAATAGGGTCAGGAAAGTTTAATTGTTTGTATAATGCAATTGAAAAGGCTGGCAGGAATCTAGGGCAATTTTGGAACATCTGTCTTTAAGTCATCAAAAATAAAGCACATAACAGCTGTGATAACAGCAGGATTATGATTAGATATACAGCACTCACCATCAGCTTGAACAAGGACTGGAAAAACAAAAAAAGGAGGTAAATAAGTCAGTTCTTGTAATAACATTGCAAGAATTTTTAATAGGTCTTTGGGTTTTCTTGCTTTTAAAAGTTTATATGTAAATACGCAGTCAGACAGAAATATAAATAAAACCTTGTTTTTTCCTTACAGAAACTTTTATTTATTTTTCAAAAGTAGAACTTGTGGCCCAATAGCCCAGTAATGTAGTTAAATGTTGCTTCCCACTTACCATGTTGCGTGTTGTGTTGGCAAATCCTGCTTTAAAATTGCAGCTACTTGGTCTTGTTCATGATTTCTGCTTAAGGAACCACGAAACACTTGTGACTCATTTTCTTTATAACATTAAATCATCTTTATCTGTTTCTCTATTACCTCTTTGTTTATCTGTTGTGAATGTAAGTATAGTGAAAACAATTCCTTTGGAAACAGTGAGCTCTATCATGCTCTTTTAAACATGGATTTCTGTATTGTTTTTAATAATTTCTAAGTTTCTATCCTTCTGTCCTGCTGAGTGCTTGAGTTTCAGCTATTTTGTGTGCAAATGTTGTCTGACTTAAGGCTGACATTGTTTTTAGTATATGAACTACTACCTAGTTCGTACTATGGACTCCTAAGAAGTACCTAAGTGAGATTTCCAAAAATCAAGTAATTGTTTGCAATCTGAAATTGTTTCTTAATTTCAGGACTGATTGATAAACACACAAGGAAGTGTTAACTATTCACCTGATGAATTACTTTACACCATTTCTAGTTAAGTTTGTAATTTGATGAAAGCTGAAAATATAAAAATACATAGTTATACAAACTTAGTTTAGAATTTTGCATCTGTAAGTTTTGGATGCCGTTCAGCTACACTTGACTGTATGACTTTACAGGAAGAACAGAAATACATTTTACATTTTGTAGTCACCATATGAAAGAAGAATAAATCTGAAGGAAAATGCACAGCTTCAGCATTCATTTATGTCTTCTACTTAAACTAATTCATGAGGATTGGATACATGAGTAATGACACTTCCAAAATTAAAACACTGGTTTGTTCTTCTGTCATTATGAAAAGTCATTATGCTGCAGCAGCACAGGGGAAACTAGAGAATACTTGTAAAAATATGCAGCCAGAGCTGCTTTCTTGTCCGTAGATGACTGTTGGGTTAACAAATTCATTTCAGAACCAAGGCAGCAGTCTGCCAGCAGTTGGGCTGGGATGTTCTGTGCCTGTCTAACGCCACACTTGGCTTTGCAAGAGCGTTTTTGTTGCTGAGATGTCTCAGCAGCTGCCCCATGTGGTATCAGGCAACTTGGAGCCTTGGAATCTGTCACTTATTTACTTCAGATACCCGAATTGCTGCTTCATTTCTAAGCAGGTTTTGGCATAGAAAAGCACCAACTGCAGAGAAGTGTGTGTTTTATGCCAACTAGCTTTTTCCCCCCATGAGTGTCAGTGCACTAACTATCATGTCATAATCAGTGTTTAGGAGATGCACTATTGTTTTAATTCCTGCAGGCTCCATAGAGTTTTCTCTCAGATCTTTCACACAACCATAACATCCTCATTTACTGCAGCAAGTGCATGAAAAATTTCTGCAGGGGAAAAAAAAGAATATATATGCTGCTTTACTGATAGCCAATAAAAATAACTATCTAACCAGTATTCTTCAAAAGGTACTGAGGCAGTGTAGCTCTGGCTCATTGAAGGCTTTGGATTGGAAGGGCCCTAAATTGAGTCATCTAATTCAACCTCCCTGCCATGGGCCCTCTGAGACCCCCTCTTGGTTAATTTTGATTGCAGTGATGAAAATCTGTAGGTTTTTGACTGATCTGTCATATGCCAGCCAGGAGTTGTTTTCTAGTTTGTTTTCTCACCTACCTTAAGACTGCTCTGATTCTGAATAAAGCAAAAAGACTAGTGATGCCCTCATTTTTGAAATGAAAATGAAACAGCATGTGGAAAGAAGTAAAGTATGCTCATGAATTTTGCCTGTAGATCTAACATCATGCCAGCCAATGCTGACATCAGCAACTTGCCTCCACAACATAAGGATGCTGTATGAGTTTGTTTCCCTTAATGATAATGGTTAACAGCTTGGGGCAAATGTCTGAGGGAAAGGCAATTTATTCTAACTTAGATTAGCCCTGGTTTGGTTTTTTTCCCAAAGTTAAATAAAATATTACTATCTAATTTAGTAAGGATGTCCACACGATTTATATTCATTTAAGTACGGCAAACATGCTTTCCCTGAAGTAGAAATGGTGTTAAACTGCCCGAACTAGGAAGTACCTGGGCTACAAAAATTGGGAAAAAAAACTATCACAAGGTCTTAGATGTAGCAGAATTTTTCTTACCAGTTTCTGTCTTCAGATCTTTCTTATATGTTAGGACTTCTGTCCAGCTAAAGCCAAAGATGTCCTGGAACATGAAGGGCAGACAACAGCTGACCCAGCACACACTGCAAAGCCTGCTGTGAGTCTGCAGTGACATGTCACGATACAAACAAAGACACAGAAAGGAGAGAGCTGTTTGAAGTGTGAGCTGAAAAGCTTTGGGAGTAGAAGGAAAAAATGCAGAAAATCAAAGTGTGTGCAGCTGGGGCCAAAGCAGAGTTCAGTCAGAGTTGGTAGAGGCAACTTGTGTGTAGCAAGAGGGAAACTAAGGATACTGCAGAGGAGACATGGCTTCACTGGCAGTGCCTCAGCAAGGAGGATGGCTTTTTAAGAGGAAAAGATCTGCATTTCTTGCAAATCTAGAGCAATTTAGTCACTTCATCTCCCAAGTAAGAAACTGCAGCTTCAGCTTGTTTTTTGGTGTGTACCTCAGGATTCTGTGCCAGCTGGGATCACACAACACTGAGCAGCTCTGCCTTAGAGCTGGGTTCTTGCAGTGTGGCTCTGTGGAAACTGAACACTCACGGCTGTTCCCAGGACCCAGCAATGTTGAGGGTTCTCTTGTGTCAATGTAATCAGTATCTGTTCAGTTGGGGTTAAAATTTCAGGCACTTTTTAGCAATGCTTTCAAAATGGAAGCCTTTACTTGTTGCAGGAGTCTGCTGTATGAAATGGTCAGAGGAACTGTGTCACTCTGCTTTTCCAAGCTGATGTTACGTCTTTAGCTAGAGTCAGATTTCATAAAAGAATGCCTTCATTTCTTTGTAAAAAGATTTGAAAGTTAGCTCTTTTCAACTTATCAAGCACATATGAATGGCAGATAGTTAAATGATTTTGATTTGATTTTGTAAGTCTTGGGAAAGGCTCGTGTAAGTCCTAAGTATCATTGACAGCTCTCTTCAAAACACAGCAGTTTTGATTCAAATCAAGCCTTGTAAATGATGGTCATGTTCTTGGCACAAGGATAAGACAATAGAATGAATAATTATTTTGCTTGTGATATCTCTGTGCACATGAGACGGTTGCAATCTTCTTTTCCCTGAAGAGAACAAGGATAACACTTAGGGTGATATGGCTGCAGCTAGAGAGAATCTTAGTGCTCAGGTGGCTGAAAGCATAAATGGGCTGTACAGGGTTTGGGTTTTTTCTTTGATTTTTTTTTTTCCTAAAGTTAGGATCCTTTCAGAGAAGTTATTGCATCAAAGCAGTAGCTTTACAAACGCAGATTGCTATATGTGACTTGTTTGGCTTCCACAGAAAGATCAGAAGTTTTAAAATTGGCAGAGGTTAACATTGTCCTGTTTTATTAAACCATGAATGTGAGTGTGATGTTGGTCTCCTGAGGCTCCTGTTGTGCCAGCATAACAGCGAGCCTCAAGGCAATCTGATGTACAAGTTTATAGCAACACCAACAATACTTTGAAACAGGCAATGGCAATTTTTGCTCTAAAATAGATATGATGGTGTGGTGACCTCAGCTGGCTGCCAGACCCAGTTGTTCTCTTGATCCACTTCCTCCACGGGTCAGGAAGATAAAAGATGAACAAGCCCAAGGGTTCAGATAAAAGCAGTCTAACGAGAAAAGTAAAGGCTGCACAGAAAACCAAAGCAAAAAGAGGATATTTATTCTCCACTTCCTATCATCAGGGAGATGTCTAGTCACTGCCTGGGAAGAAGGGCCCCAGTAGTGTAATTGTTGCTTTGGAAGGTGTGCTTTAACCACAAATTTCCCCACACTCCCACCCCTCAGATTTTTATTGCAGAGTGAGATATCACGTGCTGAGGAATATCTCTGCTCAGTCTGGAATATCTCTGCTGCCCAGGCTGTTTGCCTTTCCATCCTCGTGCACTGAAACTGCCTTGCAGGGCTTTGGGAAGAGAAGGTGAGGTTGGAGAGAAAGCCCTGCTGCAGTGTGAGCTGCTCAGCAACAGCCACGGCACTGGTGCATTATCAGCGTTATAACACATGCACAAATGCATGAGCTGCCATGGGGAGAGTTAACTCCATCCCAGCCAGAACCACGGCTGCTATTGAAAGAAAACTGCTGAATCTGAAAATTCCTGCTAACCAGATTTCATTTTCTCTTCCCTTCCTTGCATCCACTGTAGTGTTACTGATTTCCTTATAAATTCGCCTATGATAATGTCCTGTGGGCCTAGGGAAAAAGAGAACATGTCAGAAAGCACTCTCTGCTTCACTGTTCATGCTGGCAGGGATGTTTGGATGTGATGGAAGTATATGCTGGAGCAGTTGTGAGAAAATGGCAAGTTGTGGTTGTGAGCTAAACCCAATCCACAGTGAGACCAGCAAATCTTAGCAGTGACTTTTCCTGGATATATTGGGCAGTACTGCCTTGAAATCAAAACACAGATACTCTGCTGGGACATGTAACTGGAAACAGAATGTGTGTGATGATGTGTTTGTATGCATGGCTTTCTCATGAATACATATGATGCATATGTATGAATCTTTCCAAGTTGTTGAAAGTTTGGAAATACAGATGCAAATTGAAACAGTTCAAGGTGCTGTCTGCCTTGAGTTGAAATTCATCCATGAATTCCGTTCTCTAACTGTGCTGGCAAGTAGACTTATTATTCACTTAGTGAATTTGGTAATTTTTAGCTCTGAATATTTCCTTATGCAAACTCATGCAGGTTGTGCACTCCATTTTTTTTTTTGTTGAGCTTGAAAATGCAAGGCTTCTGAAAGGATTAAAATGTTTTGGAATGAGTTTTTCCAGTCACTGTAGCACTAGTCCCTAAGAGCTCTCCTGCATTTATGAAGATTAAAGCATCTAGTGATTAGTGCAACACTTTGGAAATTGCATAAAACTGGTTGTGAAGGACTCTTGCAGATTGAGAGTCTGATCCAACAACCACTGAAATTGATGTAAAGACGAGCGTTAGCAAATGCCACTTTTAAGTGCTTTAGCAGAGGAACAGTTCATTAAAATCAGTTTTTTTCCACAAGTTGAATACACTGAAACAGGATAATTTTGTCTGGTTTTGCATAACTTTGTGTGGGGAAGAGATTTGGCAGAGAACACTCAGCAACGAGCTGCTCTCTTCTGTCTGTAGCTGAAGCCAGATGTATTCCTTCTTGCTCTCTGAGGACCAGGGATATTATTCTGAATATAAGGGTGGGACTGATTTTCATAGGGCAAAAAGAAGAAAATGCCTGAATGGGTGTTACAAATTTGAATTCCATTTTCTCCAAGTGTTACTTTGACAGGGGGATGCTCCTAAGCAAGACACATCATCTCATATGTAGGAGCACTACCTAATAACTAGGAGAACTTAAGCTGTACAGTACAGAGCAGGCTTCGTTGGCTCTCACATGTGAGCTGTTCCAGTTGTCTTTTGTTGTGGTTTACCCCCACCAGTCACTAAGCACTACACAGCCATTCGCTCCCTCTGCACTGGGATGGGGGAGAAAATCATGAGTGTAAAAGTGAGAACTCGTGGGTTGAGATAAAGACACTTTAATGGGTGAAGCAAAAGCTGTGCAGGGAATCAAAATGAAGCAGGGAATTCATTCACCACATCCTGTGGGCAGGCAGGTGTTCACCATCTCCAGGAGAGCTGGGCTCCTTCACACATAATAGTCACTTGGGAAGGCAAACACAACCACTCTGAGTCCCTCCCTCTTCTTCCTTCTTCCCCAGCTTTATATGCTGAGCATTTTGTCCCATGGGCTCACTTGGGGTCAGCTGTGCCCCCTCCCAGATCCTGGTGCACCCCCAGTCTCCTCACAGCTGGGCTGGGGTGAAGAGCAGAACAGGTCATGGCTCTGTGCAAGCTCTGCCCAGCAGCATCAACAACATCCCTGTGCCATCAATACTGTTATCAGCACAAATCCAAAAACACAGCCCCGTTCCAGCTACTGCAAAGAAAATTAACTCCATCCCAGCCAAAACCAGGACACCTTTCCATGAAATCATGCTGGGGTGTCTGAGAGACAGCGGAGTAAAAGGAGCAACTTCAGTGCCATGTATATGAAAACTGGATAGCAGCTCTAGGGTCTCAGCAGACAGAGACCCTTAAATGCAGTGTTTTTCCCAGCTGGAGTGCCAAATGTCTCTTGATTACCAGGCTCTTGACAGCCTGCAGATGAGGGGCAGAATGCACTTGGCTTTTGAAAAAAAAAAAAAAAAAAATAAAATGGTAGCTAAGTTACCTCTTCTCCCTTAGTGCTCTCTTAGATGCTCTCAGACTACATGGATGCTGTGCCTGAAATTTTGATCTTGTTTTAAAATATTTATTTCCTGATACACTGCTTAGGCATTTATTATTTGACAACAGAGGAGTTATTTTAAAACTTCAAGTTCTACAGTGTCAGGTTTTCACTCCTAAGAATTGAGCCCAAATCTTTCAAAAAAAGGAAAAGTCTGAAGATATGTATAATGTTGTGTTTGAAAATGGGAGGGGGAGAAGAGCAATTAAAAATGTAAGAATAGAAGCTAATTATGAGCAATTCAGGCAGAGCTTTGTTTAGAAAATGTATCAGTATAAAATGGATAGGTGAATAGATTAGTGCTGATTGCAGTTTTTACATATAATAGTCTCTTTTTCATGAGTAATCATTAGCAATTATAATGTAGGCTTTAAATCAGCTTGAGATGGGACTGCACTGTAATATGAATACTAAATAATTGTATGTTCCCAGACAGAGGAAGAAAATAACTTTGTGATTTGGTGTTTAAGTCCATAGTGCAAGTATTTCCTTGGACTGTGTGTCATTTGCTCTCTTTATTTTTGCTCTGAGTTCATTAATGTCACCATTGAATGCCAGGGTTCATCACACAAATGGTTGTTACCTTGTGTTAGCTGGGAGTGGAAATTGCAATTATGCTTTTAAAGAAGCATAACTTCATGTAGTAATTACTGGCAATATTAATTGCTAAGAGAAAAAAAATTATCCAGGAGATCAAGTGGCTAAAATAATGGTGGAACACACTACGTGGCTGTAACAGTGTAAATAGATTTGGAGACTGTGTGTGCCAATTGATCAGTGACAATTTTCTTCCTGACCTGAAGGTTCTGGGCATCAATAATTGTTCAGGACTGCACCTTGCCGATGGTGCCTGCTGACACCCAGGATGTGGCTTCCTTGGTTGCTAGTTGAGTTTTTTAGGAGTGCTATGGTCAGTAAAATACTTATCCTGAGTTACATTTGAATTTCTGTTCAGGATTCCGACCCTGTAATTTTTTGGTTCTTTATCCTTTCCTGAAAAGCTCACATTTCTAAAGGGTACACACCTGACTGGGAATGAATTAAGCAGTTCAAGTAAAAGCAACCAAGTGGTCTGTGAGAATTATGGGTCCAGACTAAGTTTCCCGTTTTCCTGATTTTGTTAAAAAATGTTGTTGGAGTATTTTTGTTTGCTTTTTAAATGGAAACAACATGGGATTTTTTTTTTTCTATCCAACTGCTAGTTCCTTGTCCCACATCCCACCTCACTTACTGGGGTATTTTAATCAGACTGAACAGATGTGTAAAGGACTTCAAGGAGATAAGCTTCCATGAGCTTTGTGTAAATTGGTGGCTGAGTAAGGAAGAAATCAGAGCAGGCTGCATCTTTATTCTCTTAGTAAAGAGTCAGAGAGAAAAATGGTGGAAGGGGAAGGAGTATTGAGCAGAAAATTGTGGGATTAGGCATCAACAACCAGAAAAAGAAAGGGCCCTGCATGGCAATGACTGACATCCCATCCAGGCTTAGAAGTGATTTTTGACTAGGAGGACAGGAGTCCTGGTTTGACACTCCACTAATGTCATGTTGATGCTGTTTTAGCACATTTCTGGTTCCAAACAAGAGACAGCTTTTTATCCCGAGTTTTTGAGAATGTCGTGGATACAGGAAGCTGCTCAGCTTTTCCGTAGGCCCAGAGTAATTAGATAGATGCAATTACTGGAAGTAATCCAATAGAAAACTTACATAAATCTCCAAGCTGATATCCAGAAATCTTCTAACTGCATGGACTTCTCAGCGGTGTAGAGGTTTCAGTGCCTGTAGAAACAAGAAATCCTCTCACAGGTGAAAGCAAGGCAGGTGCAGGTTCCCTCCTGGCTGGGACAGCCATCCCTGCCCTCTCTGCTTTCAGCAGGTTTCCCTGCTCCCAGAGTTGTCCCCCAGCATCCTTGTGCTGTATCTGCATCTGTTCTTGTTGGCAGCACTGTAAAGCCAAGTGAACAAAGACAAGCTGCTCTTTCACTCTGATGGTTTGTGGAAAGGTTGTCTTGCCGACAAAATGGAATCTTGAGCTTGGTCCTTCTGTGTTGAGCTGGGCTTTAGAGGGTGTCAGCTACCAGAACTGCAAGCACACCCATTTCACAAGTTTAGACCCACAAATTCAGGTAACAGCTCTTGGGAGCATGCACATATTTTATAGAAATGCAGCCTGGTGTGTTTTTTTCTGCCTTCAAATTATGTTAGGTGGAAAAAAAAAGAAGCTACAGCTAAAATAGCCATGAGAAACAATGCCAGGTACCAAAACAAATGGAACAAATGGGGGGAAAGATACCCAGTGAGATAAAACCTCAAGGATCCCATATGTGTGTAGTCTGTCCCTTCAAGCAGAAAAAGGTTATTGCTTATTAATACATGCAATCAGGTGGATGTATGTGTATTTATCTCCCCTTTTGAAAGGGAAGTAGCCAGTCAGTGGCTGCATGTTTTGATTCTTTGGAGTTCTTTCCCTTTCCTCCCTAGGGAAGGCTAACCTCTAGAAATATGGGAGAGGGAGATGGTATACTGCAAAAATCTGCATTCTAATGTTGGCTCTGCCCTGAGGAAATGCCCTGCAGGTATAAAAGCACTGCACACATACTTGGCCAGTCCAAAATGACTACCACTTCTCCTAACAAGGTCTCCTTTCACACAAGTCTTACAGGTTTCTATAAATAACTGTGTTTTTAATAGCCCAACCAACACACTCAAAAAAATGTTTTGGGAAATGTGGAATTAATTGCCTTCCTTCTCCCTATTTAGATATTTCTAGGACTACTTTTTCCACATCCTTGTGAGAGGGATATGCTGTCATTCTTTACCCTGTAAGGGCTGATTTAGCCCCTATTTTTGCATCAGCTTGGCTATTAGAACTGTGTTAATATTTGACTGCAAGAAAAGTCATCTTATTTTTGATTGAGCTGAAACTTCAAAAAAGTCCAAAACCATTAAACTTTAAACAAACCTTATCTGAAGGCAAATGGTTTGTTCCAGTTTTCATTAGTCATTTTTATACTTAAAAGTAACCCTTTTCTTTTGGTAAGGCTTGAAATCTTACATTAGAAAGAATTGAAGTGGAGCAATTCATTCTTCCCCTAGTACTGAATATTCCTCTTGGCTGCAGTGAGTCAGAAAGTTGTGAATTATTCTGGTGTTTAAACTGCTGTGGCTGTAAATGTCCAAACATCTCCTGGACGAGCCCACCTTGAGGGAGGCGATGTCAGGGTAGCTCCAGCTGCTGGCTCCTCTGGAGTTTGTGTGTTTAATTGTGCTCCATGGTCACCTTTCTGAGCCTCTCCTGTGCTCAGTGTGGTCTGACAGCTCCCCACTCCTCAGATACCCCATGGACATCAGGAGCAGGACTAGAGAAGCCAGGTGAAATCTGCCGCGTTCTGACTGCTCGCGAAAAGCTACGGTGGCTCTGAGAGCTGCACCTTGGTAATAAAGGAATTGAGTCACTGTGGGATTTGCAGTTTAAATTCTGAGTCTTTCCCCTTTCCATTTGCTTTAAAGGAATTTGTGTACATTCTTAATTTTTGGGGGTTTTTTTTGAAACAGGGACTCTGTGGAGTGAAAGAAACAAACTGGTACGGAGTGAGATGGAGTAAAGAGGAGCTTCTCCCCCTTCCTTCCCCCAGGTGTGGGATGAGAACAGTGCCATTCCCCACCACCCCCCCAAGGAGCTCTGCAGTCTGTGAGCAGCCACAGGAAGGCATTTAAGTATGAAAGAAATGATAGATCAGGTGCTGAAGGAGAGGTTAAAATGTCTGTTAGCCTCAAGTCAGATAATAGTGTATATGTTAGGGATAAACAGATGCACAGCTGTCCTTAATCTTTCATCATTCTGTTTATATACAGAAATAAATGTGTTTCCTCAAATGTAAGGTTACTGTACTCACTTAAACAAACACTATGTGTATATGGGAAACCTCAGCTTTTATCTAGCCTCTAAAGAAAACAGATATTTTATTTTCTCCTACTATAGAGGAGCTTCTGGAAGAATGATCTCTTAGCCTTCCTGTAAGATTTTGCACTGTCCCTTGAATAACCTTGTGAAGAGCCGAGACAAATGGAAACTCCCATGTGAGCAAATAGCAATATGCAGCAATGTGGGGATTAAACAGAATTCATGTAATTTCCCCAGTAATAGATTGCCATTAAGGAATGTGAGTAATAAGCTCTCTGCCTGCACTGAATCGAGGAAGTTGTGCCCGCCCTGACCCTCCAATGGTTTGTGTTTTTTTTTTTTTTTTTTTTTTTTTTCACTAGGAGGTTGAATTTCAATTTCCATATACAATAGAAGTTTTTGACAGCTGGAATTTCTGTAGTGCTGGATCTAAACACCTCTGAGAGCGCTCCAGTTTGCACCCTGCTGTACATGCTTGCAGACAGGTTGAGGTTTTTTTTTCTGTACTTGAATTCCCCTCGCCTCCACATCTGGCTTGTCTGTGTTGAGCTGATAAGATATCAGCATATCTAAGCAAGCAGCACATGGATGATCTCTTGCTCTATCCCTCCCCTCCCGTGATTTGTAAGTGTTAAAGCACTCATCTGTTCTGGCAGCTAATGTATGCAGCCTCTCAATAGCTAATATCCTGTCAAAGGCAGCGCAAACCGGCTGCATCTGGTTCACTGCTTCAGCGAGGAGCCGAGGAAATGCAGGTGAAATGAAGAACTCGGCTGCTGGCCGGGAGAGCGGCGCCTGCCCTGCTGCAGAGCGGAACGGGGAGATGGCACAGCAGATTGTGCTGCCAGCAGAGATCCGCACCGCGCTGCTCACAACACGTTGGCTGCAGCTCTTTGTCCCACTCTGCAGCTCTGTTGCTCTGCAGTGTGAACGCTTCTGTTTGAGGATTTAAAGTGCAGATGCACGAAATGTGAGATGAATTGTAACTTGGCAGAGATGACCAATAATGGGAAGGAAAATTGATTTTTTTTTTTTTTTTGTGTCTGCAGAATCCATCATCCTACATTTTTGGAAGTCTGATTCGTTTGGTTTGGTAATAAAAATTAAATAAATTAGTCGTTTGGGCTCCAAATGCTTGTTGCCCTGGTAGGCTGAGGAAGGAGTTAATAAGAATAATTCAAAACCCAGGCTCCCCCAGAGCTGAACAAAATCTTTTGCACCTACAGACAATCTGGCAGAATTAAGCTCTGTCATTTTACTGTCAGCTGTGCCTTTTCCTCTGCGTTCCCCTTAACGTTTTCACAACTTTCCCTCCCACATCACCCTGTGCTTTAACAATACAAAGAAGAAGAAGCGAGTGCAAACCCAGACGAACCTATGTTTTAAAGTGCAGGATACTGCTTTGATCTTGTCATCTCCAGGGTTTTGTTTAATGATGTGCCCTAAATTGCAGGGTATCTTGTGGGTATAGTGGGAACTGGAAGTGACTGGAACTGGAAGTGACTTGTAATGCATTTCTTGGCTCCTCTGGAAAAAGCGGTGAGAAGAGTGCTTTTGGGAATCCTGTTAGATCCACCTCCTGCTGGGCCTGTTAGTGACTTTTTTGGGGGGGAGATGGATGGCAGAAATCTCCAGAAATATTGTGCAGCAAAGCAAGAGTAAGACTCTTTACCTCTTTAGGGGGCCAGATACGATTTTAAAACTTAAGAGACGGGGACAAGGCCAGAGGCCCAAGGATGGTGACCTCTCTGAATAGACTTCTTCCCTTAGGAGGGATTTTTGCAATATCTGGAGAAGCTCAGCATCTCAGCTGTGTGTATCTCCAGCCTTTGGAAGTCAGCAGAGGAAAGCCCTAAGGCTGTGACAATGCTATTTCTTTTTTGACTTAAATTCTGTTCAATCTCGTCTCAGACGTGTGATGGTGATAATCTTAACTTCCTTGTTGTTGCTTCTTTTTATACAATAAAGATGTTGGCATCAGACCTAGCTGTAGCTCCAGTGGTAAAAGTTAAAAGCCAGAATGTGTGACACTGCCAGAATCTCAGAGCTGGCTGCTTGGGGATTGAATGCCTGGGGGAGTTCACAGGGCCAATAGCAGGGATGGATGGATGACAGACCTGTCTCCTGACTCCTCACAGATCACTCTGGGGGAAGTTATTTCAGAGCTTGTGTGCCCTATAGCCATGATCCAGGAGCTTTTGATTGTTAATAATACCCCATAGCCACCATCTCCAAAGTGATATCTATTGCTCCAGAGCCTGATCTCATTGAGGCAGTCACCTTGGCAGACCCACTGGGTTCTTGTACCCATGGAGACAAGCTGGATGCTCTTTGCTGTCTCAAGGAGCTAAATGCAGTCACCTTGCCTCCCGGTGCTTGCTTAATTTTTGTGTTTCTTTTTTTTTGTTTTCTGCCTAGGAGAATAGTTCTCTGCTGCTGCCAACAGCTCTGTTTAGTCTTGTGGAATCATGGTAAATATGCAGGGTGATAGACATTTGTTTGTAATCAGCTGCCTTTTGTTACAGGGTACCCCAGAGTGCTGAGCACACACAAGAAGGTAGGATAAAGATGATATGAGTTTATCTGAAGCTGAATTACCCAGCTTCAGTGAGTGTCATATTGCCTTGCAAAAAACATCTGAGTAATATTTTGTTGTTGAACTTACAAACAGGGTTCTGGTTTATGTACTTGCCTTTTCTATAAAATTAAGATTTTTACACTGATCTCCTTTTAATGCTCACACTTCCTCACTAGTGTTTTGCTTAGGGAGTGTCCTCTCAGCATGAATTTCATAAAATACTGCACCCAACAAACCAGCTGGTCCTGCAGTCATCCCAATCTTGTTCTACAGAAGGGTTAATTAGGCCTGTAATATTTTCTGAGGTGTAGGAATAAGTAAAATAATTTCCTTGTTGGTAACTTTAATCTTGAGCAATGCTCTCAACAGGGTGGTTACTTTAAAAAATGATGCCTTGTGAAAGTGAGCAGCTCTTCAGTGGAAAGCTCCCAGAGAGACATGGTTCTCAGCCTTTGAAATCTGTGCCACTTCAGGCTGCTGCAGCTCCTTTGTGTGCTTGGCCATGCTGCATACCAGAGGTCCTCACACCTTTCCTGTGTAAAGGCACACCTTGGAGCCAGGGGAGGTGGCTGCTTTCAAGCTGACAGTGAGGAGCACTTTGTTCTCTATAGAAACTCTTAGAGAAGCCTGATATGTATTTCACTTTATCTCTTTATGTTTAGCCACAATGTGCAATTTTAAGAACTCTTGTTACCAAAAAGTTCTCTTTGTAGCAGGGAGAAATGGGAATTCTGGAATGCTGCTGTTGGCTTGGAGTGTAGTAAATGTAAGCTGAATTGAGCTGTCAAGCCCTATCAGGTACAAATCTTCATGTGGTAATTAAGCATGAAAGCTAAACAAGGTGTTATAAGTCACTCTTTGGTCATTTTCTGGTATCACCCATCATTTCATAATCTTATGGTGGTGGTGGTGGTAGAGAGGGTGAGGGCAAAACCACATAGAACAGTGGAGGCTCTGCTTCACTCCCCAAAGAAGGATTTCTATATTTGTTGGATGCTCTTTTCAGTTTGCTACATACCTGTGCTTCTTTGGTTGGCTGATATAGGACAGATGGCAGAGGAGCAAAGGATGAATTTAGTGGTCTGGGTTTGTGTTAACTTTTGGGGGGCTACTGAGAGACAGTGTCATCACAGAAAACAAACATTGGAATCAAGTGATCGTGGCTGATGAGTTTGCCTCACTTTATCTGTATGTTCTGGCCTGAAATGCGATTTCTGACCACAACTTGGCTTATTCTTCTCAGTCATTAAACAATTACAGCAGCTTATGTGTGGCTCCTGCAGCTCCTTTGGCAAAAATTTGGGGAATACTTGTAGGCAGGCATAACCTCTTTCCACTAAAGCATTTTTATTTTGGGGAAATGTAATGAAAGCAGTTTTCATAGGGTGGTGTAGCTATTTAGGGATTATTAGACGTTGATGTTGGGTGATGACTAAGCAGGCAGACGATTTTTTTCTGATTTAGAGGAGTTGTGGTTGTCTCTCAGAGGTGGAATCTGAGGTTCTGCTGATGGCATATGCCTGTGGGGATGTGTGCTGGGCACTTCTTTCTTTCCCAGGCCTTCTGAGGTGTGAAAAGCTGTAAAGGTTTCTCAGCCACAGGTACTCCTTTCTATTGATTTGTCCTGCTGCTCTCAGGTGGCCACACATGAGAATCTCTGCGGTGAGGAGGCAGATACTGAGGTGCCTCAGTGCAGGTTGTGAAAGGAGAATGTGGAACAGTGCAAATGGGCTCTGTTCTGTGGAACAAACACATCTTGCTCTGTAAGGTCCTCCTGGCACACAGTGGGAATGGGGAGCTCACTGCTGTGCTCAGTGTGCCCATGGCATTGCATCCCTCCCTCTTAACACACAGGGATTGTGCCTGGAGAGATAAATCTGGGTGCTCAGGAGGAGACTTTTAAACCCTCTTGGTTGTGATAGTGTTTATGTTTTTATGACTTTCTTTAAAACTCACATCCCCATCCCTTACAGAACAAAGGAACTGGGTTGTTCAGGTGGAATTTTTGAGAGGAATGTGCCTCTTCATGGCAGCAGTTGGGAAAGTGCAGCTTTTCAGAAGCCTTCAGGCAGGGCAAGGCATGGGAAAGACATAGCTGGAGCCAGAAACCTGGAATATGGCAGTGATGGTAAAATATGAACCAGTCAGCCAGACTTCAGGGGATATTGCATTGTGCGTTCTGCTGCGGTTCAGTCACCAGGTCAGCCAAAAATAGACCTGGAAGGAAGAGCCTGCCTGGAGGAACAGAACAGGTGGAGGGAGATTGCTGAAAGCCCTTAAAACACTTCTGTTGTCCGTTGTCCAATGAAATGAGTTTAAAGGAGTGCTTGTGCTCCACATGGATGGTCGAGTGTTTTTAAAAGATTAAAATTTCACTGCTGTCATCTTTGGACATAGATGCAACTTCCAGTTGGGTTGTCTGTATTTAAGTAGCCCACATTCATTTGCAAGGTCAGACAGATTGTTGGAGGTTTCTGCTTCAGGCTAGAGCTTTTAAAACTTCTGGACTTTCTTATGCTTCTGGTGGTTTTTTTTTTTGTTTGGTTTTTTTTTGTTTTTGTTTTTGGGTTTTTTTTTTTTTTGTTGTTGTTGGTTTATTTTGGGTTCTTTTTGGTGTGGGCTTGTTCTCTAAAATGAAATTATGCAAAGCTGGAATCTTCAGTTTCTCTCCCCCGTATCAAACTGCTGCAGAAACACATGGAAGGAAGGGAGAGAGTTTGTACCTGCATCTCATGTTTTGTTGAGTCCTCAGCGTTGGCTGCTCTGCTCTGGGTGCAGCTGAATTTCATAACACAGGCTGAATGCATAAGCCAATGTTATGGTCCACAAACAAAACAAGAGGCAGAATGTGGAATTTGCAGGAATTTTAAAGAGTCAATGAACGAGACTTAATGGAAACAATTTTTTCCAGTCCTTTCTGTGTGCAAATGTTTTAGTTGGATTCCTGCAGAGCACTTACATGTGTCATAGCTTGTGACCCTGTGATGTAAAACACTTTGATTCCCTCCAGAGGAAGTGGTCTCGTTAGGAGTCGGACCAAGCATAGATGAAAACACAATAATTCCCAGAGCCTGACTCCAGCTGTTGCTTAGTTAAAAAGCTACTTTTCTGGCATTAAAATGTAACAAAGCAAGACAAAGAAAAATAGAAATCCAGGACATTCAAATGTGACTGAGTTACTCTTTCAGTTGAAAAATGTATTTTCTTAATCGAACGTGAGTGTTTGTAACTTTTAAAATATATTTTTCGTTAAGTTTTTTTTCCTATTAAAGACAATCTCATTTCCCAATTCAGCCCGACAGATTTGAAACGTGATTTCCTGGTCAAATTACCTTTCCCCCAACTCCCCTGAAATCACTGGTAATTTTTCTTGGGATGCACGCTGCTGCATTGTCACCTGATGGTGAGGCAGATATGGAGTGGTGCCACATCCCTGTCTCAGTTTTGGCAGTGGCAGGAGGGCATTGAACAAAAATGGCCAGAAAAGCCCTTATCTCCTGTGACTGCATCATAAATATTAAAGCAGGGGCTTCCTACTTTTGGAAGGCACTTGTTGGTCTTCCAAAATCAATACCAGAGGGAATGAGATGGTCATCACTGATTATCCATTTGAATGTTTTAATTTGAACTCTTTAATCCTCCTGGGTTTGAATTTTGTGCAGAGCAACCGATTTTGCAACAGCTAACTTGAGGAAATCAGTGCATCCTTCATCTATAAATGCCTGGCTGGGGTACCTTAAACTTCATGTTTCCTGTAAAAATGCAGACACAAGAGTTTAGCATAATACTAAGATATTTCTAATGCTGTATTCCCATAAAAATACTTTTAAAATTATAAACTGCCCATATACTTGAAATATGTTTAGCTGAAAGGGGCATTTGCCTTAGTACTGTATTTCTAAATTAAGTGTATTCTGGATTTAAAGACCCTGGAATCAAACATTCAGCATCATCTACTACTGTAAGTGTATTTTGACATTTCTACTACTTGCAAGCAGACACATTACAGGCACTGGCAAATTATGCAAATGAACAGAGCTCTTTGGCTGATTTTCTGCTTGTTTAAGTATTTGCTGTGAGTGTATAATGTACCTGTCAGGTGCTCATGGTAATGACCATTCAGAGGTGCTCAGAGGTTTCAGTAGTAGGATTAGCGTTACCAACCCCCAAAAGTACAAATTCTAAGATTCATCCTCAGAAGTTTTATGCTTACAAAATTCACTGAATCTTTTGTGCCTTATGCTAGTTATTTTTTGGATACTGCATGAATTTGCTCCTGCCAGGGCTGAAGAGAAGAATCTGGGCTGGGGCACAGCACTTTGGTGGTTTGCTGGAGGAAACTTCGTCTTCTCTGCTCTTCCTTGCTGTGGTGAGCGAGAAGGGTCCAAGCAGAGAGGGACACACATATATATTATTCACATAATTTGTCTAAAGTTTGCATGGAGTTCACTTACTGTCTGTAGCTCTTCCTTCTGGAGAATCAGAACAACCTCCTCACAATTAAAAGTAGTGTGGAGAAAACCCAGTCTGCATCAGGGAGATCTCTTGCTGAATAAACTCCAAGACACCTCAGCTGCCATGGCTTGGCACAGGGCTGATATTGTATTTTGCCAACAAAATAGAGTTTCTCGTGTCCTAAGCACTCTTGCCCTAATTTTGAGGGTAATATTGTGATGTATTTTTCACTCTTAGATATAAACTCCACATAGTTCAATTCAGAGGATCTGCTCATAATTTTGAGTGCAGTCAGGGTGTTTTCTTCCAGCTTAATTGCGGTTCCACTGTTTGAAGTGTAATATGGTAGATTCTAGCTTATTTGTTTTAATGTTTATATTGAGACACATTGTATAATAATTTCTTGCGTGGAAAATATTTATATTCAAATATACATGGAAAAAAAAAAGAACTTGTTTCCTGAAAGCAAAAGGCTGTCCACAGCCTCAGATTTAAACAGCTTTTTCTCCATTTGATAATGGGATTTCTTTTGGAGTACAAAGACTGTATTTGGAGGTGATACTATTCCAGCTGCAAGGCAGATAAGTAAGTAAAATCCAGGGTTGTAATTCCAGAGCACTGCATTGCTCAGGTTTTTGTCCAGGCAATTCAAATTTTCTTCTGTGAGTTGTACAGGGATCATGATTTATACATTAAAAAAGTGTTTTCTTGCAGTTGCTTATCAGACTTGGCAGATGCTACTGCACAGAAGAATGTAGTGCTATTGTTTTCTCACACAGATACTCTGCTGTATGGAATTGTATTTCTTTTCTGTCTTCAGTGCATTTATTATCATCACTGAGAGATTGTTAACATAAGGTAAATACCACATTTACAGGAAGGCTAAAGGCAAATTTAGATTTTATTAAAAGAAGCCTCCTTGGCTATCAGCTGTGCAGTAGAGGAATTTCAATGCATAACCTGCAGGGCAGCTATCCTGCTCTAAAATAGACTTTTTCTTAATTACATCCTGAGAAGGATCTCATTCCCAAGCAAATGGCTTATCCTTGTACATGAACCGAAGGGTAGGAGCTGCATGTTTTGGCAGAATCCAGACACAGGTTGCAAATTCCCATTTAAAACAAGAAGTCTGCTTCTGCAAGGGATTTAGAGTATTTGTAAAGCCTCAGAGGACAGTTGGCTTGGTTGCTGTGTTTTCTTAAATATAGCAAAGGATTTTTCCTTTTCTTAGAGGAAAAGGTACATACCAATGAAAAAGATATTTGTGGGAGTTTGTTTTTCCTGGGGATGAAAAAAAGAAAATGGATATTTTTCCTTGTCTCCCACTGTGCCTTAACTTTTTAACCAAGGAATTCCAGAAAGGACACTTCTAAGGATCTGAAATGCAACAGCTTTGTTGCACTGAGAGCTTTTTTTTTTTTTTTTTTTTTTTTGACAGCCCTTGTGCTGTTTTGAGTATGATTGGAGAATGACGAGGCAGGAAAACCCTGGTGAAGTTCCCATTCACCATCCCCAAAGTTGCCGGTGCCGCTGGACAATCTAGCTACTTTCAACTAATGCTTGAAAGGGAATATTCAGATATTTTTCCTAGGAAGAATGCGTCTCTGCTGTAAATTAAGCACAGTCACAGGTGGCTGCTGGTCTGTGTGAGCTCCTGATCAGCAAGAAGTTTTGAGGATGTGGGGTTTGGAACTGGAATGGTGGTGATCTGGGAAATCAGTGCCTGGTGCACTCTAACAGCAGCACGGAATTTCTAACAATATAAGGTGAAAACTGCACATGGGGATGGACAGCAATTACTGTCACAGATAAAAAAACCATCCATGGAAATAAGCAGACATAAATCCACTCTGGGGAGTGGAGCCAATTACCATCTCTGAAAAGCTAAAAGCCCTGAGCCCTTGAGGGAATAGCACCCCCAGAGCTGTTGCACGAGGTTCTGTATCCTTCATGAAAACTCTCAAAAGCATGGGTTTGATGGGCCACCCTTACCTGTGTCTGTAGCTTGTAATTTAACCTCATTGAGAGCTCTGTGCAAGCTGGTGTGACAAAAGAGCAGATCCATTTTTGCCTTCCACTGAAAATCATACCTATGCTGGTTCAGCAATTGTGCCTGCAGGGTGTGTGTGTGGTGACAACGAAAGTGTCTACTTTTTAAATAATTATTTGTTGTGCTTTAAAAAAAAATTACATTTTATTTTTATTTATTTCTCTGTGAGTGGAGCAAGAAGTTCCCAGACTTGCTCCTGAGGCTCCTGATGCCTGAAATTGGGAACACAATGTGCTCCCACGTTCCTGCCCAGGAAGGATGAGGTGCCCATGGAGGGGCTGCTGAAAAATCCAGCTGGTGAAAAGGGTTGTGGTAGAGGTGCCCTGTTTGGGTTCTGCAAATGCCTTGACCAGACATTCCTGAGCTGGGGTGCCAAAAATGGGCAAGGGCAGCCAGTTCTGCTCACGGAAGGAAGGTGCTGCTGCTTTGAACAGGTACAGAGCATTTTCTGTGAGTGATGAACTGCAATGTTTTTCATGCCTACTGCTGCTCTTTGACATCCTCAACCAGGGAATGAGGTTCAGACTTTTGTTTGAATTTGGGATGTTTTAAAAAAACCCATGAGAAGTGTAGGACAACTTCCTTTTCAGTGAGTCTGGAACTAAAATAATTTGCAGATTTTAGTTTTTATTTCTTAGATAGCTACCAAAGACTTGATGCTGCTGTGTTATACATTAAAAAAAAAATAATCTGCAGAGGAGTTTGTGGAAATGGGCTTATTTTCCCTTTTGTTTTATTACTTGTGTTTTACACGAGGTGTGCATGGAAACATGCTCTGTTTAATGAAACGTTAGTGATTTCCCACTGTGGAATAGACTGGCTTATCTGAGTCTGTCACACTCGCCTGATATTAATTGATTAAATATTCATTTGCTAATTTGGAGTCCTCTGGCTCTGTGAGCACACTGAACAGCCTGCAGAGGTCACAGCCATTGCTGCTGGAGCAGGAACATCCAGGGGAGAGGGCATGGGGGCTGCTGGCAGGGGAAAGCACTGGTGTCCATCTGGCACAAATGCCCCCCAAAAGGGCCTTTTGTGCTCCTCTGTGATGTGTCCTGAACTCTGCACTGGGGCTTCTGCCTTGCTTGTTCTGTCCAGCCACAGCTGCCCAGCTGTGCAGCCTCCCCTCAGGCAGCCCCCAGGATGGGGGTCCTGTTCCTTCCTGCTCCCACCTCCCTCCCAATTACAGACCCAGACCCTTGCCCCCAGTGCTGAGGGATCTTTCCATCTCCCCTGTCCCCAGGCATGATCTCCCCACAGGCTGCCCAGGCTCTGGCTGTGCTTTTGAACAATTCCTGCTCTGGCAGCTGTTAATTCCTTGTACTGAACTGCAGTGCACATCTTTAGGAATGAGACCTGTGTGAAAAACTGGTAGCTCTGCCAGGAAAATGGGCTTGCAATTAGATTTCAGCTACACAGGGAAAGGAGACAATAGCATCTTCTTTTCTTTATTCAGCCTGATTCCTTTTTAAACCATATTAAAATGCATCAGAAGTGCCAGCCATTATCAAAATCTGAGATACCAAGCAAATGAGGTAAGTAAAATTAGAGGCAATTGTGCTCAGACTACCTTCTACTGAGAAATATTAAGAAGATGGCTCCCTGGACACAGCCTGGCTTTTAGAGGAGGCACTGAGACTGCTGTAGTGAGCTGATGAGGTCTCATGACTTAGTTATGAGACATCAGATTTTTGTTTTAAAACTTACATTATCAGAATTTCAATATTTTGTGTGTGCCACTTCTGGTGTTGTCTTAAGGCTCTACTCTTGTTGCTCATTTTTGCTCAGCCCTACTTTGAAAAGTGAGCTTGAATTTTTATAGACATTGTACAGAAGCATTGCTCTGCATGGGACACTGTGAGGGAACATTGCTCTCACAATGGAACCAAACCAAAAACTTCATCCAAGTAGGTCTCAAAAATTGATAAAGCAGGGTACAAATAAGCAATGCATTGAAACAAGGGAGGTTTGGTACATTTGGGGAGTTAAGAACCAGGTTCACCATCTTTCCACTGTCTGATGTAGATGAGTAACAATATAATTTAGAGAAGAGTTTGTGGGTTTTGTTGTTTGTATCTCAAGTAAAATATACAAGATTTTAAAAATTGCTTAATGAATAACTTGTACCTGTCTGTTCTTTCCAGATTCTTGAACAAAAATGTCGTTTCAAGACAAGCAAGTATTGGTGGGTGTCAGCAAGCAAAGATTAGGCTGTGGGAGCTGTGTTCTTATTATGGTGTCTGAGCAGTGCTGGAGGGAACCCCAGGGACATGAAGGGGATTGGTGAGCGAGTGGTGACCAGGGATGGCTCTGAGGACATTGCTCCTGGACTTGGTCAGCAGTTTCTGGCTGCCCTGAGCTTGGCTTTTTGTGCCTGTTCCTTCATTTTGGGGTACAGGCTCTCCAGATGTTTGTATAGGGAGAGGTTTTGGTAGGGGAATGGGTTAAATGCCTGAAAATAAAATTATACATCTGTCTCTTACCTCATCTGCTTTGCTTAGCTTCCAGTTTCTGGGAAACTTGTAGAATTTTAATACTGTCAAAGTGCAAATAGAGCTCAAATTGGTCAGTGGGTTGAAAAGCTGCTGGGAAAACAGATAGCTGGACAAGCACACATGTGTAGCATGATTGCCCAAGACTTATTTCTTTTGGGGGATTAGACAGAAAAATCTACTTTGGTCAGAAGCTTTCACATAAGGGATGCTGTGCCTGCTCATCATGTATGCATGAAACTTCATTTAGCATTAACTAACATCATAGGGAAGAGCACTTTCCCATAATGTTAGTTATGGGATGCAGTTCTTGTTTCCAGGTTTTTTAGGAAGGAAAGCATTTGTGGAAATTTCTGGATTATAGAAATTAAAAAAAAAAAAAAGGATGAATATTGTGGAGTTGTTGTTTAGTATTTGTGCTCAGCAGTGTCTGTTGATTGTTTTCACAAGGTCTAGTTATCTCTTAAAGTAATAAGCCAGGCTGGTTTGTTTATACAATGAATTTTTGTGTGCATCACAGCGTTCAGCTAAAATGGACTGGTCAGGTGTGAGACTGAGGGGGTTTTTATCTCTAAAGTGAGAGGTTTTATAATATGAGCTGGGCTGTGCTTGCAGAGAATTCATCAATCTGTGGCTAAGGTCAAGAGAAACAAATGCTGAGTGACTGCATTTTCTGAGCTTGTAAGTTAACAGACACAGTGCTTTGATTGATTCCAAACTGTTCATAACACATTGTTCATAGAAGAATCCTCTGGTTGAAGAGTACTGCCAAGATCTGACTATAATGTGATTTTCTCCTCCATCCTTTTTACAATGTGCAGTAAATAATGGTAAAGGATGTTGTGCCTTGAAAGCACAGAGATGAGTGATTAGGGAAGGTGCTGATTTTTGAATTACAGGAACTTCAACACTGTTCACTAATGAATTGTTACAGCCAAATTTGTCCATGTAGGCACTGTTGGAACCAGAGAGTTCATAGTAGTTGCTGTGTGGGTTGCTGGTTTCATCAGAGTAGCAGCCATGAGCATTAGATAACCTCTATTGAATGATGGATTGGTGTGTAACTGTAATGCTTCACTGATCCATCTCCTACTGATCCTGCCCCCAGGATCAATGAGAAAATTGAAGAGGCTGCCATTATTTATACAGCAGAATTGACCATCTCATAGAAATATTTTCACTGCTTCTTTAAATGCAGAGTGTTTCCATCAGTGTTTCTGTAGACTTCACCAACAAATAGCTTCTGTGACCTACCATGGGGAGTACAGGAAATGCTGCTGATCCCAGCCTTTGTGCCACACCATTCTGCCATGTCTTCACTGCCTGTGTCTTTCCCTTTGGTTGTCTAGATTTAATAAATGAGCTGGAAATCATGTGATTTGAAATTAATCATGTGAGTCTTGGTAGAAGAAAAGGAGATAACTTAGTCTAAATAGATTTTATTGAGTTCACATGCTCCCTGATTACTTTGCAGAATTCTGATGTTGATTATTTGCTAAATTGATAGCTTTCTTGCAGGCACATTACTAAATTTTCTTAATGTGCCTAATCCATCCATACACATCCACTTACTAAAATAAGGGTCTTCTTTCCCCATGTGTCTGAACATGCTGTCAGCAAAATCCTGCTGGACGGATGAATGGATTTTCAGGAGTGATGTGTTTGTCAGAAGAACCCGACCTGGAAGCAACAATTCATGGGTCAAAAGCACTCTAATGTCTTGCTGCTTTGTACAAGATGAAATTAGCACAAAAATGCTTAGTCCCAGAGAAAACTGGAGGTGCCTGAGTTTTCTATGGCCTTATGAGGCCAAGTGCTCACAAGAACCCTTTTACCCCCTGCCTGGATAACTTCCTGTGTTAGTATTTCTGAATATGTCTTGCAACTATCTAATACCATAGGAAGAATTAACTTTGAGAAACACAGCCATCAGTTCTATCCTCTCCAACTTAAATGCCCTAAATTAACACAATTATTTCTTTACAAGTAATGCTCAATTGTGTGCTCTTGGGCAAACAGTGCTTCAGCCAGCTCTCTCTCCATTGTTGATTGCAAAACACAATCAACAGCACTCTTCACCATGAGACCTCTGCTGAGACAGGAGTTTCTTTCAACTTAAAGGACAGAATTACTCACTCGTTAAAATAAAATTACCCCTATAAAGATTATAAGTAAACAAGATTCTTTCATTTGTTTTTAAGTTGAAACTAAGAATACTAGAAAGTTTCTTTGTGTTGCCGAGTGTGGCCTCTGCTGTAATTGGGAAATCTGTTCATTTGAAGGGACAAGTGTATTTTCTGGTTTTTAAATTCACTCTACTGTGTGAGCAGCAAATTGCAATTAGCAAGGTCTACATATTGGCTGTATCAAAAACATTTGCATTAGAGCAGGAAGAGGGAACTTTTCCTTTGTTCACAACTAGAAAAACTTTTGAAATACATTTGTTGTTGGGCTGAAATTGTGCTGATTCCGGAGAGGTTTAGAAAAACTTATCTGTTTTCTTATCCCACCCCTTGTAAATTGAGAAATTTGTCAAGAAAAATAATTTCCTGGGAGCATTTTTTTACAATTCATTCTTAGGCTGCAGAAATCCATAATCTTGCTGCTATTTCAGATTTTTCTGGTAGGGTGAGCAGATCGAAGAGGAGAGGTGATACAGCCAAGTCAATAATTTTGCAACGTGTGAGTTATGGATGCATCTAACTGAAATCGTTGTATCACATCACTTTCAGAGTCAAGATTTTTCTTTATTTCATTGCAAGTGTTCATTTAGGAGGGTTCTGTGAGGTTGTTTGGGACCTCTGAAAGAGTCTTTGTTTAACATGTCAATTCATGTGTTGTTTTAGTATAAACTGCAAAATTAATTTCTCAACCTTTTCCCTTCTCTGATAGCATTGACTCCCAGAACATGGATACACAGAGCAATTTGTGACTGAAACGAAACTTGTGATGATCTATCTCAGTGACACAGTAACATTCTCCTTTCCTCCTGTGCTACTTTCTGATCAAATTAAAAACAATGTTCTGATCAGCCTTAAATACAATGATGTTAAGAATATGTATTAATTTTGGGGTATGGAGACTAATTTTTATCCTAAAGTCACATTTTACCTGTAAAAATGTGTAAAATTTCTCTGCTCTGTTTTCATTTCCTATCTGCCAGCGCCATCACAGGTGGTTTATTTTTTAATGCACTTGTGCAGCAATCTCATGTTCTGTAATTAACATCTACAAGCTATTTGATATTCATAGTGTAAAATATTTGTTTATTAGTTCAGCAAATATATATTAATGAATTTTAAATCATTACCTGGAAAGTATGTCTCCACTGGTTATTGATTTAACTGGAAATTAATCTGACAGGTCATCCAGAGTAAAACCAATTTCTTGCACTGATAGGAAACCTACACTTATGTTTCAAACATTAGATATCTGAAAAAGCTTCTTGTGTGTTTAGCTAATAAGATTGTGTGTGAGTTGCTTGCAGTCAAGGCAAGTGTAAGACACGCTGTCAGTGATTAGTATGCGCTGCCAGACTTTGATTATACTGGCTCTTTGACCTATTTTTAACAGAAACTAGGGCAGTCCTTTGGATTGCCTTTCCCTGTCCCTGGACACCCTGCTGTGTTATGTGCTTCATATTTGACATTATAACGTTCAGCTGCGGTGCCAAACTGCGGAATATCCCTCGAGGGTTTTCATGGAAACAGATGTAACAGATGTCTGCCCACTCCGAAGTGCACAGAGGTTTCTGATAGCAGTCACACAGCAAATGATTTTTCTGCATTGTTTAGTAAAGATTGCTATAGTCCTCAGCACCTTTTGGAGCATACTGTGTCGAAGGTTATTTAGGAAATAATTTTCAGACTGATCTGAAAGCTCCTCTCTGCCCCCACCTTGTTCATTTGCATCTCAGGCTCAGGTTGTGGCTAATGACTTAATGGCAATTTGGATATCTGGGAGATCAACTGTTAAACTATTGGACATGTGCATACTGTTGTGGGCACACACTGAGAGTCTAAAAAAATATCTAAAATCTACTGTCAGGAAATTCAGTAATGCATGGCTTTGCTAGGAATACATTTTAAGGTGCTTTAAAACAATTGCAGCACTGCAGACTTTGAATGCTTCAGGACAAGACCCAACCCTTTTTCTTTGCTCTATTTCAAGCTGTTTCCTAATGTCTCTCTGTACCTTTGGGGAGCTGGGAGTGTGTGAGTGGCATTTTCTGCAGGAGCCAAACAGGCAGATGAACTGAACCGTGCTGAAGGAGGGGAAGGGAGAGGTTGGCTGTGGATGTGAGAGTGGGCAGAGGAAGAGGAGGAGGAAAAGCAGCAAGAGCTGAGAACTCTGCCTAAGCAGGGATGTGTGGAACAGATGCTTGGGGCTGGAGTGGATACTTGCTTCATAAAGATTGTCTGGCCTGGATACCGAAATGAAGGACAAGAGGAATGTAGGAGGAACAGAAGGCTTGGATAGCAGAAACAAAATCACCTGTCTGCCTGAATTTCTTCATGGTGTTCAGAAAAATCCATAGTTAGTCTATACAGAGGGATTGTGTGACTGGTTCTCCAGTGAATTTTCACCTCTGCCAGTCTCTAATCCTCAGGAGTTGGCCTCCTTTCCTGTTTCAGCCTTTGGGAATCAGGACTGGTGGATGCCATCCACCCCTCCCTGTGTGTGCTGGTCCTGCCAGAAGCCCTCACCTGCTCTGATGGTGGGAATGCTGTCCTAGATGATGCTGCATCTTTCCCTTGCTTTCACCCTCCCTGCAGCACTGGCATGCAGCCTTTGTGCTGGGAGTAAATGGGTCAGTAAATGGTACTGATTGCCCATGCACAGACCAGCTAAGGGTAAAACAGGGTCTTTGTAACTGAGTGAGTGAGCAAAAAGACACTTGTTCCACTCTTGGTGGGAAATCTTGGTGTTTCTCTTCAGGAAAGCAAGATGAGGGCCAAACCAGGTGTTACTGCTTCCTACACAAACTGTATAACTTCAGAAACTCTTCTGAGTGTGAGGCTGTGGCTCCCTGAGAGTTCCTCTTGTTCAGAGTCGAATGACTATTTCTGAAAATCCCACTTGATTTGCTTGCCTGAGTCAGGAAAGCTTTCCTTCACTTCTGCACTGAAAGTGCCTGTTTGTCTCATGTGGGTTATGATAACACACTCATTACTGAAGTTGTATCTGATTGCTGCACAAAGACATTACTTGATTTTTAAATCAACATATTTGATTTTTTTCCGTCATACTTAATTAATAACATTGTATTCTAGTTGGAAAATTAATTCCAACCATCATGCACAGTGTTATCCTAGCAAGCAGGAACACTCCATGCATATGTAATACTTTTACTATGTCTTAACTTTTTATATTTTGCTGCTTCAATGGGATAATGATAGAATTTGTTCTACTTTTAGAAATATATTTCAGTGCTCAAAGAGGTAAATCACTGCATGGTTGACTTTAGTAATCTGGGGGTGATTTATAAACCTCCACAGAAGGCTTGCTTAGATCTTTGAAGTTCAGGGAGGTCCCCTTGGAGTGACTGGGGGATCCCATTCTAGTGCATGGATTTATCTGGAGCAGTTTTGCAGGATGAGAATTTTGGAGGTGGTGGAGAGACCAGCCAGGCTCCTCCTGAGCACCAAGGGGGCAGAGCAGCTGTTGGAACTGGACCACACAGTGCCATATCAATGTTTAATTTTCAGTCTTTTGGTGCTCCCTAAGATGGAACAGTTCTTAAAGTGCCTAAAGAACTTTAAACAAATGAAACTTCAGCTGAAACCCCCAACCTGTTGAAGACATCTGGGAAATTAAAGAAAAGAAATCTGTGATAGTCAAATACGTAATTTTTGTTTCATTTTGTTTTAAAACCCTGTTCACATCCATTTTACCTACAGAAGGAATGGATTATATTTCCTTGGTCTGAAAAATATCTTGTATTCTAAACAAATTTGCCACATATGCTAAATGCTCTGGGGTTTTTTTCAGAAATTCATGCAAATGAAAAATGCTGTTATAAAGTGCAGCCTGTTTCCTGATCTTAACCTCTAATGCAGTTTGTTGGTCCTGGTCCTGCTGAAATGTGTATTCTTAAGTGAATCTCAAATGCCAATTTTTAATTTTTTTTTTTAACCAAAGACCCATTGTTTTAAGAAGAAAAAAAAAAAAGCTGCACACAATGACAGTGTAATATATAAATTAAAATTAGCAAGCTGAGGCCAAGAATTTTGGGACGGAAAAGACATGATTTCCTTTTTTCTTTTTCGTTGCTGTGTTTTTTGGTAGTTTCTTCAGCACTAAAGTGGAACTGTGTGCCTGAGGTTCTCATGTGGAAAACAGTGGTAAAACTCCCTTGCCTTTCCTCTTTTGACTCTCCACTCCAAGTATCCAGTGGTAAACCATGACTAAGTGTAGAATTACTCCATATTTTATTTCATTTTTAAGTGTATTTTTTCAACACTGTTGTTGGGTTTATTTTAATCATGTAAAACAGCATGCCTTGAAAAGATTATTAGCAGAAAACAGTAAAATGGCTGAATTTGAGACAGTAGTACCTAGCGTGTTTGTCTGTACCCTGAAATATTTTCCTTACAAGTACAAAGAATGCTGCAGAAACCACAGCAGCATCAACCCAGACTGCATTAAATGCTATTTGCATCATAATTTCTACAAGTATATTGCAAACCAGCAAATACTAGAACCCAGCTTCTTTGGAAGGTGAGTTTTAAGCCTCTTGGGGTTGTGCAATGCTTAAAGAAAAGTTGGCTAAAGAAAAGTCTTGATCCTGCAAAACATTAAACAGATTAAAATAGTGTTCTTCTGCTCATGGATATATTACACAACAGAACTGCAAGAGAAATACTAGTTTGAGGGCTGGCCTGGAAAGATTCAGCAAAACCCATCAATTTGGACTAGAGGTGGCTTGAAACTGAGTTTTCTTCTGCTGGCTGACAGAAAGTTAACCTGTCCTAAAAGAGAATTGGTGTCCTGTGATGTATCTTCCTTTTGTACAGTGGTGGCACGTGTTAACCTTCCTGCTATAACTGCTGCTTCCCTTCAGCAAAGAAAAAAGCTGCAACAAGGCAACCTGTCAGGCTGTGAAATGATTTTGGCTGCTCTGTGGCAAAGGAGGATGTAGGAAAGATCTGTCAGGTTAAGAAGGAAATGTACTCTCAAATTAAGCATCTGTGTGTGTCTCCTGAGTGTCATGCTCTCACTAAGGAAAGATGAATGAAACTACAGCCAAGGTCAGGTTGTGGATGATTTTTGGCTGGTTAACTCTGTACAGGTGGCTTGGTGGTGGTGCCAGGGTTGTTCAGCACTTTTTTCTATAAGATGCTCACTTTGGTTCATAACTTCACTGATTTCTATCTTTTGGGGTGTACTTCTCCACAGGTTATATTGAGGTACTCTTCCACTTCCACGAATGTAGTCATGTTGAAGAATGAGGGGTAGAAAACACAAAATACTTAAACCCATCATCCTCCAAATATTTTCTTTTGCAAAGTTGACTTTTACCATGCTAGTCATAGAATCCTCTTTTGAGAGTTCAGGATATGTTTCTTCCTACACCAGCCTACTCAGATCTGGCCAAATTTTGAGTGCACCTAGAAACATTAGCTTTGTTTAATTATAAGTTGATCTTTAATTTCCTGCACCAGTAGGAATGAACAGTTTGCCTTCAAAGGCTAGTTTGACATGAGTGCTGAGCTGGCTGGTAGATGTTAATTGTTATTCCCCACAGTTACACTGGAGCTGAAACAGGAGGTTCTAATCAGATAACTAGATGGTGTTTGATTCTTTACAACCCTTGCTTACACAATTTTTATATAATAACCTGCTATACTGTATTTTGTAAAAAAAAACCCCAAATCAGCAACTCTGCTGCTGCATTTTTAAATCTGCCCTCATGAGGATTTCATATTAAGTATATTTCTACTGGTAATCCAATAATATTTTTCATTTTTGATACAAAAAAGTGTTTATCAAAATAAGAAATTGACAAGTGGAAAATTGTTTTTTTGATACTTCATGGGACAGCATCTGCTGGAGTTATGCAGCATATGCTGAAAATAAGCAAATACCAACATGTGTCAGAGTGCCCCAACATCGACTTAATCAAAGTGCAGACAGTATTTTTTCCTGACTCTGGTGAGCTCAGGGTTTGGCCCATTTATTAAACATTCTTTGTGTTGCTTAGTGGTGTTATTTCTAAGCCTTTTCCCCTTCATATGCTCCTGCTATTAACTGAAACATTTTACCATCTGTTTTTAGGTGGGGTAGGGAATTGATTACTGATTAAAATATTTCCAAACCTATCTATAATTTAAATGTAAAGGCACATCATTTCAAGTGTCATTGAGTTTAAATGGAAATTGTGACCAGATTAATAACGTGTTGAGTTTGTGTGATGGCACATCTCCAAAGCATCAGCTCAGTGCAAACTGCTACATCTGCATTTCATGACTTTAGAGGAGTGCCAAGATATTTCCACTGGGGGCAACTGCAGAGCTCTGTAACAAGGCAATGGATGCCTTCTGGTCAAACAGAATCACAGGAAATATCTGAGCTATGTGTGGCCCCATAGTGTGTCTGCCTCACTGGTACTGCAGAGGTCTATTTGGGGAATACTTGAATACAATTTCTTTCTTTGCTTTTTAGCACAATAACAGTTTAGTATAATCCAACCAGCATGTAAGCAGGTAAGAGTGAGAGACAGAAGGTTGGAATACGGTTATTAATGTGAAATACTAGAGCATTGTGGTAACACATCTGTGCATGGGATTCTCTAAATCCCAGAGTTTCGTGGAAAATGGGTGTTCAGTTGTCTTGATCTTGGAATGACTCAGAAGTAAAGAACAGGTAGAGCAAGTGGAAAGAAACCATGACTGGTGGGGACAGCTTCATGGGGAAGCATTAGGAAGGTCCTGTGTGAAGCTGTTGCTCGTGGGTTTTGTCACACAGCCAAACCACCATTGCTATACAAATCAGCCACTGCCTGAGCTTCAAGCAAGAGAACTCCTCCAGGGGACTGCCTGTATGGATGTATGGATTTGTGTGGCTGCTATAGGGAACAGCCTTCTAAAATATGGCTTTTCTTGGGAGATCTGGACACCACTGCCTGCTTTTGCTTTGTGGGGCTGGTGGGAGGTAATGACTTTTTACATCTGTACTGTTCCTGCTGGAGAAAAGCATCGGTTGAACTTCTAACTTGTCACTTTGTATGGATGGCAAGAAAGGATGAGGCTCTGCTACCTGTTCTATTCTGAATTAAGCATTTTAAGGCAAATGAAGGATCTCATCCCGTGCAAGTTAAACCAAATGCACCCTGGCACTGTTATCCTCTAACATTTATTCACGCTATTTCTGTGCTGTTAAGTTCTTGTGTTATTATCTGAAAGTATCTTGACTGCTGTTATGAAAAGCAGGGTACAACAGTCACAAGGTCTTCTGGATTGCACAGCCAGAGCACAAACCAGAACCCCACTTTGGCCCACAGCCTCTCTCTGTATCCAGAAGCACGGGGCAGTCAAAGGTTTCAGTGTCCAATGTGTGATAGGTTGAAGCTTTCTGAGGCAAAGTGAAGGTGACAACTTAAACCCCATGCTAAACCAGCGAGATGTTCACAATAGTGGGCTGCCAGGCTTCTGGTTTGCTCCTGTACTGTTTCTGCAAATTAACTCGTTAGCTTAACTCTGTGAAATGTGGGGTTTGAACTCACAGTTACAATAGACCTGTAATACAGAATCTGCTATTAAAATCAGCTTCCACTGTGAGATAAAGTACACAATATTTCCTGCTTCAATTCCTTTTAATCTTTAGGAAAGAATCTGACTAATGTTTAAAGACCAGATGGACTTTCTGTAAACAGTGGCACTTGCTGTTTTCCAAATTTTGAGGACCCACCAGATCATCAAAATGTTACATTGCCTTTTCATATTTCCTGTCAAGCTGATGTGTGCTGAGGTTCTTCCTTGGCAGTGGTTAAGTTTAAGTAGTATTGATAGGAAACTTTCATACTATGAAATCAAAAGTTCATTTCTTATCTCTTATGTCCAGGAAGGAAAAATAACATATAGCAAAAAGTTACCAGATACACAGCATTTGGAACTTTTTCATTTAGAAAATCTCTCCTTCTGGATGAACGGTTTGTTTTCCAAGTTGAATCATTCCATCTGAAATGCATTTTGTACTTTGTCTTGCATCTGAAACAGGGAGAGGCAGTGTGGAGGCTGGGCAGGGACCAAACCTATGGATTTGATTAGGTATGTTACAACCCAAACATGAGGTAAAATATGGACCAGATAACTATCTTGGCTGCTGTTCAATTGATGCTGGGATTAATTTATTGACAGGGCTCCTTCCCTTGCTGCAGGAAGGCCTGAATACAGTCAAGGGATTGATTGGAAAGAATGTGGCTTTTTTTGCGAAGTCTGTGTCTAGTTTGTGTTTTTTTTGTTGTGTGATGGGGCTTTTTGTTGTTTGTTTTTGGGTTTGGTATTTTCTGTTTAATTTCTTGCAAAAGTTCCCTCATTTTTCAGATGCTTTGTGGAAAGCTAAGCTTGTTGGGAACTGTCTGTTGTGGAACCAGTTCCCTAGCTGTTGCCATAAGGAAGCTGGACTTCTGCTGTGGTCCTTTTTTGTCATAATACTGAGGGAGTTACACATTTCTGGAGGCAGTTAGCATCTGCCACCCAGATTTAGATTGTTTCACATTGATTTCTGATTAGCCAGAACATGATGATAGTGCCCACAGCCATTACTTGAGGTGGTTTTGTAATGCTGTTGGCCTGAAGTGTATTTCCTCTCCAGGTACATTGTGGAAATTTAAAATAGACTTACAGGATGCTGTGACAAGCCACCTCAGTTCCACTGAGTCCCTTGAGGTGTGGATCCTGCATTTTGTTCCTCCAGTATCTATCCTTTGCAATTTCCTTCCATGTGCCGCAGCCATTATTGAACCTTGAAATTATCAAGAATGAGAATTCCGTCTTTTTGAAAAATAATTCCCTTCATGAAGCAGAGGTTTGCCCTTAAAAGAGTTTCCCACAGCCATCAGCCAGGGAGACCCACTGAGGATGTTTCCCAGTGTGTAGCTGTGCTCTTACACCCCATTTTGGTGGACGTGAGCTTCATTTCACTGTGCTCCAAGCACATTCAGACTCGCATGACTCTTGTTTCACAATAATATCTTACTGTAGCAGATGGTGGAGGTGTCAGGGAGCTGCTGAAAACTGCCATGTTTATTAAACCTTCTCAGCACAGAGTAGCTCATCTGTTCCTGCTGGCAGTAGCTCCCGAGGGACTAGATGCCAGTCAGGATATTCAAAACACATTGTGTCCTGGCTGTGTTCTTGCCTGGATTTGCATACCCTTGCCTTTGACTGTAAGAAAAGGCTTTGTGTTGATAGCAGTACATGTTGGACAAATGTTTCAAATGTTCTCCAAGTTTAATTTATCCATAGTGAGCATGAAAGCAGGAAGAGTGCACACTGCTGGCCAACCTTGTCCAGTGCTGCCATTGTTTTCTTAAACGGTGGTAGAGCAGGAAAACTTTGAATTCCTTAGCTCTCCTGTGTACTGCCTGGAGGAGGATGGGGCTACACAGGAGTTGCATTTCTGCAGTGTAGCACAAAGATGCTGAAAATAGTGTCCAATTTGGCTCAGCTATCAGCACAGGAGCAGGTCTGGTAGCTGGGGTCCCAATGTTTGAGCTGCGTTGTTGAAACCCTTACCAGGTAAGCTGCTGGCATGAGTAGGGTTATGCTGTATCCCTTTATGGTTAAAGTTTCCAGATAAATCAAAACAGAATACATGAATTTTGAAGTTGCATCATGGCTAAATATGTGAACATAATTGCATTATTCCTTTTGCTTTCCCCTCTGTGGACGGGGCTTCAGATCAGAACAGGAGTGAATCTGCTTTTCAGCCATGGAATAGCTTTGTTTGTTTTTCCATATCAAGGCAGAACTGTTAATGTGCTTCCCAATCACTTCAGGGATTGGAGAATAAATGGGTGACACGCATTTAACTTGATTGGTGTTAATGTACCCTAGAGAGGAGTTCAAGAAGAACCTAATCAAACCCAGCAACAGGGCTGGGGCTGCATCTAATGTGGAAGGAATGGTCATGAGAGTGGATCTTTCTGCTTTAGCACCTGTGGGTGCCAGTGTAGGCTCTGGCTGTGAGCTGGGAGCTGCTGCACAGCTCCCTGTGTCCAGCCCTACAGTCCCTGTAGTCCCTGGCTGTAGCTCAGGCAGTCTGACAGCACATCAAAGTCAGTACAGGCAAGTGTGAGGTGTCTTGCATCAGAAGGAACAATTTTAAATTACTTGCACACGTTGCTGGATGTGAAATTAACTGCTCAGGGGAAAAAAAAAAAAATCCAAACATCTTGGCATCATTGTGGATACTTCATCGAGAACATCTGCTCTTTACAGAGCTCTGGGTTAAAAGAGAAAAGAAATTTCATCTCCAGCCCAAATGATCAGTGGATTCCCTGGAGCATTGGGAAGGATGGTGTTTGTAAGGCCAAGTTTTCATTTGAGTGTGCATCTTTGGACACAGCTCACTGACAGTCAATGACATGGGCTTGCTGCTTGAAATCCAGTCACTTTTCCTGCACACTTTGTCACTTACAGGAGTAACCCCTTACAGAACTGAAAGTCAGAAAACTTCCCTACTGGAAATGATGATGATAATGAAAGTCCAGAATGTAAAACTAAATGGAAAACAATAGCCTGTGTTGTGAATGAGTGTTTTTAGATTGCTTGAAGACTCATGGACAAAGGCATCAGTACGAAACAGGTTTAATATGAAAGCAAGAGCACAACGAGGTTCATTGGCAAGGTTCTGCTACTTATGAAATAGTTAAGGCACATCAAGGAAAAGTAAACAGAAATTCAAAGTCAATCAATCCAAACTGGAATAAATCCAAAACTATGAGGTGGCAGAGGTGGGTGAAGAGACAAAAGGATAGAAAGGTATATGGCTTAGAGGCATAACAGCATTTAAATGTAGCAGCACTTAAGTTAGACTTAGCAACATTTCACTTCATTTATAACCTAAGTTAAACAAGTTAGCAAAGGATTTGTGTACGATTTAGTACACCACAAGGCTAACTCACAGGCCTGACTTACAAAGACAGGGTGCTTTAGAATGCAGGAGAGCAGCATTCCTGGCACATTGCTACAGCAAATGCACACAAATACAGAGAGTGCACAAGTGAAAATTCCCCTTGAAGGTAGTGAAATCCTCACTTCAGATGTCTTTAAATCTTCTCAGTGGGCTGAGCCTTGAGGAGGGGGCGGGTATCAGATGAATGTAGAAAATGTGAGAGTTTCACTGGCTCTGAGAGGCCCCACTCAGAGGGGGTTTGGTGGGTGCAGACCCTGCAGTGCTTGAGAGCTCCAAGGGTCTCATTTTGGGCCACTGTTTATAGGGCCCCAAGAGAGCTGGCTTTAGTCATAACAATGTTTTCATTCTGGCTGCATTTAGGGTGGGAAGCCTTCTTTCAAAGTTTGAGAACAAAAATATTATCCCACTTAAGTTGCTACTCAGGTAAAAAAGTGTCTAATGTGTTCAATTGAAAAATGAAAAAAAGCAGGAGCTCATGAGGCAGCACAGGTCCTTGGGAGCAGCCAGTGTCTCTAAAAAGCTCAAGAAGAGCTCAGGCCAGGTGCTGTTCGTCAAGGCTGAGGTCTAAAGGACATTTCTGAGATCACACCTGCCTTTGGAAGATGCCACCACAGCCCATCCTTACCATGGTCACAGAAACAGCAGCTTTTGTTCTTGGGACCAGTTTCTCTCAGGGAAACTGAAATACTGTAGGTGGGAGTAGGCATATCTAGAAAGTAGGAATAATAAAACTTAGTTTCCTTTTAGTTAGATGTGAAACAGCAAATGACACAAAAAGTTTTTCTTTAATCTCTCTTAAATGTTTGCTTTTACTGGAGCTTTCCATTAAGCTGAAAGTACATGAAATATTTTTTGTTTAGACTATTTTGGGATTAATTTTATTTTACGTAAAAAACCACACACTAAAACATGGTGTGAAATTCATTATTTGGGCCCAAACCTTTCATTTAGGATCTTGGCACAGTCTAAGGATTGGTAAACATTACTTATGAATAAAAGAATGAAAGAGTTAATATATTTCCTAGTTTTGACAGCTATGGAGGCTATGCAAAGGTAAAATAAGATGTATACTATCTCTTCCTCTGTAAAATTGCTGTCTGAGACTGCTGCATGTCTCTAGTATTTCACAGTGTGCACAGTTCTTTAGAGAAAATAGAATGTTGTGTGATGATAAGTTTGCTACCTCTGTTAAGAGAGAGATTTTAGCTGTGGGCAATGAAAATCAATCAGATGAGTTTGTCTTTCTCCTTCTGTTGATTGGCAGTAGTGATGAAAATAACTCAGACACCAAAATCAGCTTCTGATGTTGAAAGACTCTTAGTGGCAAGATGACCTGAAGCTGTTGACACTGCGTCTTTGTTTCCTTGTTGATTCCAGCACATCCTTAGCTATGAGTATAAATAAAACCCAGGAAAAATTGTAGGGGTATCTTAGGGAATTCACTCTACAGAATTTGTGAGAGCAGGATAGGATTCCACAGTTTTCCTGTCTTCTTCACATGCTCTGTCTTCTGCCTTGTATAGAGATGAAGTGCCCTTGCAGCTTAGGCTTGAGGACCTCAGAATAATCTCTCACAAATTTTATATATAGCACAGAGTATTTTTGAACACCTGCTGAGAGAACTCATTAGCTTTTGTGACCTCAGTATTTTTTTTTTCTTTATTCCTGAAAGTATATCCTGGTCCATGGTGAGAATTTGACTTTAGAAATGTTGGAACAATTTTTTGTCAGACTGCTTTTGTCTTTCTTTGTGCTGTACCACTTGCCTTACAGCATTACACCAGAGCCCACCAGAGGTGCCCAGTGGGGCTGTCATGAGTACTGGAAGCCTCAGACCTTTCAGAGTTTCCCAAGTGTTTCCCTTCAGGAAGAAATGCAAAACTATGTTAAAGCATCACCCTTGATAATTCTCTTTCATCTCCTCTCTGCCCACACTTGCTTTTTTAACTTGGTCTTCTAAAGGGCTGGAACAGCCTCCCTTCGTTTTGTTTTGTTTCACTTGAGATTCTAGTAGATTTCTTTTTGGGAAATTGTGACATCTCATTTTCAGCAAATGGGCCATTAGCATCTTGGTTAAGATTAACTTGCAAAATTGTAGGGATTTTCTCAGTAACGCTGTTTTGTACTACTCTGTGTGAGGGGGGGATCATTGCCTGTGGAAAATACCCACACTTTAATCGAAATCTCGGTGGGATTCATTCCCTTTTTCTATTTTAAAAAATCCAGCCCACAAACCAGTGATGTGAATTGTTGGTGGCCAACAGAGACCTGACTGCTTGCACGGTGCCGACTCCCCCTCTGTGTATAAGCTGCTAAAACACATTGTGTTGCTTCTATAATGCAGCATATTGCTTTTCTGTGTAAGTAATTGCTGTGGTTACCTCATGAGCTTTAGGAAATCAGCAGTGGGTGAAGAAGTGCTAGTGAAACACGCTGTATAATAAGCTGTGAATCATTCCATGAATAAGTTTGTGAGGCTTTTGCTTCAGAGCGCAAAATCAATATCTGGGGCATGCACAGGTCATCCTTTTTATGCGGTGCAAAGTTTAAAAAATGCAGTAACTGAAGGACTGCTTTCAGGAAAAGGCAGCAATGAATCTTTTGCCAATGGCTTCAGTGAAGCTCTCCTGTGGTGGTGAGTTATTGCAGAGTTGGCCAAGACAGTTTTCTAATTTCACCACTTTGCAATGAGTCAGTGTTGAGTTTGAGTTTAAAGTTGTACAATATTAGAATATGCTATGTTTGGCTAAAAAAGCATCTCTATACTTCCAGTCTGTGCTTATTTCATATCAAAAGAATATAAGAAATAAAAACATCTTCAGTAAAGGGATGGGGCTGAATGTGTCTTCAGCAGACTTGTCAGCTCTGAAGGCTCTTGTAAAAATCCCATTATGTCTTGAGGTTTTTCTAAAGTCTCATGTGATTAAGTCACAGTCTGGTTCATGTAGAAGGAGGTTTTTAGAATTTTTGTGTTTAATTATATATATATTTTTTTACAACATACTAAAATGTTCCCTATTACATCATCTAGCTGAATTCCTTGGTTTGATTTTTTTCTTCTTTGTCCCAGCTTAAGTTGACAGGAATGCTGCACTTGAGGTCATTCAGGGAATGCTTTCCTAACAAAAGCACAGTTCCCAGATCATAATGTGGTGTGGTCCAGGAAAAAAAAATTCTGTCTGGTTCTGATATTGTGCTGCAGCTTGCACAGTGAAAAATGAGCTGTGGATGACTGTCCCCACAGGCCTGTCCAGCACAGCAGTGGAAATGCAAAAATACACACCATGAGGCTGGAGGTTTTGAACAGCCAGACTAGACCACATTCCTAGAAGAATTTCTGCCATGTGACAGTATTTTGTAGAGACATCCCCACTCATTTTCTGAAACTTTAAAATCAGATTGGATATTAAGAAACCTTTTTTCACCCAAAGGGTTGTCAAGCATTGGAACAAATTGCCCAGGGAAGTGGAGTGAGCATCCCTGCAGGCACTTAGGGACAGGGTGTAGTGGTGGATTTGGCAGTTCTACGTGGTTGGACTTTAAGAGAAATCTTATCCAACCTAAATGTTCTGTGATTTTTGACTGGTTGAATTCCTAGATAAATTTATTATGAAAAAAAATTCTATGTAAAAGAAGAAAAATCAATTTCTGGTTGTTATTGTTTGGAGTTTTTAAAATCTTTATCTGATTTATAGCCTAGTATCCGTCTTGAACTACAGCATTAGGAGAGATGGGAGTTTTGTTTTTTGGGCTTTCCTGGCCAAGCTCCTTGGTAACACCCCTGAAGGCCAAACAGAGTAATGTGCATTTGATAAGAATGTTTGAATAGGTCAATGGATGACTTCGTTGTGTGATAAATGCTGGTTATGCAACTAATGTAGAATGATTTAACATAATCAATTCTCTTCTGTCATTGCATACTTTGTTATATTACCTCAACTGCCGCTTGCTGGAGTTTGTTTTGGTAAAAAAGCTCATTGTCATCAGCAAAAATATATTAAGTTTTCTGACTATTTTGGGCAGCCAATTTATGTAAAATGAAAGAAAAATGATCCTCTCTAGCCAACATTTACAGATAACCAACTGCAACATGAGCTGAACCACAGAGTGCATGTCAAATGAAATTCTTTGACTGATACAGCTGCAAGAATATCAGCCAGAAGACAAAACTCTGTTTCCTTCCAATGCAAAAACCAATGTGATCCAGTGCAGTATATTGTAAATATGTCAGAACAATGCTGTTTAGTGATTCCTCTGATTGCTGGAAGATGTTAATGCTCCATGATTTAAGCTAAAGGGGAATGGTAAATCTTTACTTGAAACCTAAGTGTCCTGCGCATGGCATACTTCTGGCACTGAGAGTTTATTTGAAGACTACAAGACATGCTAGACCCTGAGATAAAGGAATAGAAAAATTATATAATGAGAGAAGAGTCCAGTTGTTTGTTAGCAGCCCAAAAAACCAGAGCCATTAAAAGTGCTAATGCTTCAATTAGTAGTGTTGGTATTTAATGCTAATAACATTCATATTGACCTATAATTCTGAGTGCCTTTGGAAAAACCCCAAAATTTGCTTGCAAATGCTCTTGCTTTTTACTATTTTCCCACTTATATACTTTTCCTGTCTTTCCAAATTAGCACTGTGGGATGCCCAAAATAACCACGTAGGTAGATGAGAAATCAGCTATCCTTCCCAACTGTGGTGACATGGATTTTATTTCTGACCTCAAATCAATTTGCTGTTAGCAAACACAGAATACAGCATGGGAATAGAAAAACATTCTCACAAGTTATCTAGACTGGAAGTGCTCAGCAAGAGAATGGAAGTGTTGCTTTCAGGTGAGAGGACTTGAATATTTAAATCCAATAATCATATCCCAAGAAGCCCTGCCAGAAAGTGTGTTTAACTACCAGCCAGCCATTCAGAGATGCTTGTAGACGTAGTACATAGCTAAAAGATTTACCCTGAAACTTGTAGTGCAGCTCAGCTACAGAGAGATTATTTAAAGTGTGAGAGAAGTAATTTCCTTAATTTTAAAGAAGGCGTGATGGCCTGCATATGTGCAAGTATTACACACCATGAAAAACTTGCATTGGGAGTGCAGCCCTGTGTCTGGGCTGTCTCTGTGAGTGCTGGCAGTGCAGAGGCAGAGCAGCAGCTCTGTGTTCTCTCCTGGAGCAGAGGCAGGCTGTGCTGGGGGCTGCTCAGCTGATGGTCCCTGATTTTCACTGCTCAGCACTCTTGGCTCTCAGCCACTGCACAGAGTCCTGCAGAGAGCCTGAGCCAAGACTCTGTTGGTCTTTATGTAAAACTTGGAGATATGGGGTAAAAATCGTATTCCCATCTAGGATCTCAAAAGCTTCAGCCTCTGCTGTTTATCTCTTTGGAGTGACAGGGCACTGCTTTGACTCAAGCATGTGACTGAGAGATTCGTCAGAAATGTTCTGGTTGATTGGCTGACAGGCAAGCTAATATTTATTACAGGATCCGGTTTTAGACTTTCTGGATGTGATTCATTTCCAGCAATTAAGGCATTATGCAGTGATGCATAATGTGCATCCTAAATGAAATATTGATCCTTCTAAAATCAATTGTTTTACTTTTCATAAAAGATTTTTTTTCCTGTGCAAAGGTTTACTTTTTGGAAGAGGACACACTAGAAAAAGTGGTATTTAGCAGCAAGTGACCTCTGTTTGAACTTTGGGCCAGTTGTTGGGTGAGTGGTTACACTCAGCTTTTAAGGCTTCCTTGTACATTAATGTCTGTATATATAATATTAGTGATGTGTGAATAGGCAGACAAAGTAAACCTGGAAGTAAGCAGTCTCAAGCACTTATTTACATGCTTTCAAAAACCAAGATAATGATTTCCACTTTGCTATCATAAAGGTGATTACTTTCCAGATGAAGCAATTGTTGACCTATGATCACAAAGCTCAGTGCAGCAGGATATTGCCACTTGTTTAGAAAATCCGGAGAGAACTTTTTGTGTACAATCAAACATTTGTTCTTTGATCTATAACTCTTAAAATATTTTTGTATGGTTTTAAATAAATGTATTAAAGTCAGTGCTGTCATCATTGTATTGAAAGAACGTTGTTTTTATAGTGTATTACTTTTAATTGGGGGCTACGTAGAAGATCAAATCAAGCTCTCACTGAAGGTTTTAAATTCGGTCCTGAACAATTATTTTTGAAGAGGCTGTACTTTATGACAGGGATTGCAGTCTAGGTTGATAAGGAAAGATGTAAAATCAATTTAGACCTTTTCATATTTGAATTCATTAAATTGGTCTTACTTCATTAAAATAACAATTAATTTAAGGCAGCCAATATTGTGCAATTGCAAAGGGAGAGGAAAAAATGCAAGGTAATAATGATGATAGATTTGTCAAGTTACATGGTTGGAACTTATTACCTTGAGTGACAGTAATTTTGCATTCATTTAAAAAGATTGTACTTAATAATAATAGAGTATCTAAGGATCAGGATTGGAACTGATAGATCCCTTTATTCACTTTAGCTCTATATATTGCAAATAAGGATTTGGCATTGATGTAGCAATGAAAAAAACTCTTAACTGAGGCTCATTTTTATTCTTCAAATAAAATTTGAATAGGTCTTTAAGTACGTTTTGTCTCCTCCTGGCACACTTTGTACTGGTACTTAAAAGCAAGCTTTAGTCAGAACTATTTATATGTAATTCTGTGGTTAATGCACCAAACATTCTTGAAAAGTATATTGCTGTCTGCAAAGTGTGTTTCTAGCTCTGTGGAAAGCAGAGCAATTCAGTGCCCAAGAGATACTCACTTTAGCTTTCAGTTTTTCAGAAAGCATTTACTGTGGAAGGTTAGACTGGTGTTTACTGCTTCCTCTTAGACAAAAACTTCGCTTGGTACTTGTTACATTGGTAGCCTATGCATTGTGAGGCACAATATACAGGATTTGGAATGCAATTAGCACAAGCTTATTGCAGACTAAATCCTAGTGTGTACGCCTGCAGTGTGTTTTAAGCCATTTTTGACTGACTAGGTTGATAATAAGAGTAGTATGCCAGATTTTTCAATGAAAATGACCAGTTGAGGTACTGTAAATCCAAAAGAATTTTAGGATTTTGGTTTCTGCTGAAACAGCTTTGAAGAAACCCAAGCAGTAGGGTTTTTTTGTTGTTGTTTTTTGTTGTTTTGGGGTTTGTTTGGTTTTTTTTTTTTTTTTGTAGTAAAGATAAGCACCTCTAATACTGAAATATTATATTATAATATATGGTATAATACTAATACTATTGTACCAGTTTTACTAAGCAAAACCCCTCCCAAACATATGTCACATGTGTGAACCCAAGTAGCCCTAATTACTGCTGGGTACCACTGTCACTGTGGCAGGGACACAGCATCCTGCCTGACATTAACCTCCATCACTGGATGTGACAGAGAAGGGAAAAAAAAACTCAACCAGGAAAACTTTCCCCCCTCAATTTTACTTGTATTTAAATTTACATGAAACCACATGAAAGGTGCTGGATACATTTTAATGAACTGCAACTGTGTGCATGCAAACCAATAAGAAAAACCCAATCATTTTAATACATTGACCCACAGACTGGAAAATGAGATCTGCATAGCTGAACCTGTGGTGTCAAAGGTAACACCAGCTTAGTGCACCTGCTGTGCAAGTGTCCCAGCCTTAGAGGTGAGTGGAATCTTTGTTTCTGTTGAAATGATCAGTGCCAATATAATCAAAGGCTTCCACATGTCCTTACTTGCTTCTGTGAAAGGAGGTGCTGTGTCTCCTGGGGCTAACAAGGAATTGCTGCATCCTGATTTATGTTACCCTTGCTGTTTCAAGACCAATTAAATATTTAGCTGTAGCAGTGGTAGCCTGGTTAATCTTAAAAATTTGGTTGCAAATGAGCTAGATAAGTAGCTTTAGCTTAGCACACTCATTTTCCAGGCCTGGCAGGACTCGGGGCTGAAAGATCCGATTTGGCTCAACAAGTGAGGCTGGGGTTCCAGCACCCCGGGGCCCTTCCAGGGCTGTGATGGTGTCTGGCTCAGCCACGATAAGGTCTGATCTGTTCTGCAGGCACATAGACCAGGGCCAACAAGCTGTCAGAGGCCTCTGCTGGCTGCTTGTGCTCTCTGGGTTTTGGGCAAAATCAAAGGCAAAAGGAGTTCTTAGATGCCTGTCCCTTAAAGGGAGATGCGATATGCACAGCACTGGAGGCTCTCAGCTGAGACAGTCTCCTGGTGGTACTGAGCAGAGTTCAAAGCATAGGAAAAATCCTCAGTTAAAGCAATTGCTATTTCTAATTCCTTCTTCCTCCTCCCCCTTATCGATTTGTTTCAAAGGCCAGGTGGGACAAGGCAGAGCAGAAGAGGGAGTCCCAGTCTTTGTTCTCAGTGGTGAGAGCCACAGCCCAGGCTCACAATCCCCTGCAGATGTTGGGTGTCCCAGCTGCAGCTGCCCAGGACACCATTCCCCATGGCTGTGGATCTCAGCTGAGGGGTGACCCCGCCAAGCAGAGCTGGCAGAGGCCATCCCTGGGACACACCTTGAAGGTTGGGGCTGAACCTTTGGGTTTGACTTCTGTTGAAGGGAAATATCTCAGCACAACACCCAAGTCTTTGCATGATGGGTTGTGGTGACTCCCAGTGAATCCATGGCAATAATGGGGCAGTGGTATGAAAGGAGCAGAGCTTTGCTTAACTGAGCAACATAACTTCCCTGCTTTAAATTCAATGAGAAAATCAGATATGGAGTTTATTTAGAAACAAGAAACTGTTTACTGCCTAAAAAATGAGTGACAGAAAAGGAGAGGAAGAAGTGCAAGAGCAAGAAAGGTTTCAAATAAGAAAAAGTTAGAAGCAACAACAGAACAAACATTCCAAAATTGGAGAGGGAGAGAAGAATGACAATTGATTTACAAATACTATCTCCAGTTTGGGGTTTCTGAACTAAGGTCTTTTTCAGGTTGCTAAATACTCCCAAGATACAATAGCAAGATTTTTTTATAATATCCTTTTTCTTGTTTAACTATCTTTTCAGATAATGTTTGTGAGTTGGGGGGATGCCTCATTATAACTGGTTTGAGATTTTTTTTTTTTACCAATGATTTACCACAGTTTAGTGGGCTCTTCAGGTGGTGGTGTAAGGGCCCTGCCCATTTCATAGGTTTTATCCTCTTCAGAAGACAAGCAAAAAACCCCAAGAAAGCATTTCATGCAAATAGCCAGGGAAGCAGCTCATTGTGAAAACAACTATTCTCTCATTATGTGACTATCCAAAAATCTTAACCAAGCTCCAGCAGATGCAGTGCAGACAGTGGCAGTAATTATGCTAACCAGCAATAAACCCTTCCATTTATGTGGCCCATCTCCAGCCTCAATGCAATCACCTCCAATCGCAAAATGCATCTAGCAGTTGGAAACCCAGAGCATTATTAGATTGCATTGACTGTGCTCCCCACAGCTGAGGGAATGCTCTTTCCCTGCAATACATTTTCCTAACAATTTCATGACCACTGAGATACACCCTTGAGTCAATTAAAATTATCTGCACTAAACTAGACTGCAGCTTTTAAAGTGCTGGCTAATAGCTCGTGCGAGCAGCGCCCGTCTAGATTAGTTATGTACCGTGGTTTTATAAAACATCATTTATATTCTCAGCATGTCAGGATGGAATTCAGGACAGAATTCTTATTCATTTACCGTGATTTCGTTTTGCTAAAAAAGCAGTGCATAAAGCCATTTTTAAAGTACAATAGAGACTATTGTATCTGTCTTGCAAGGAAGAACGAGCAAATGTAAAACATGGTGTTTTTTCTTCTGACTTTAAATGTTGCTGGTTTTAGGTGTAGGGAAGGCTGCATTTGGATAATAAGAGGCAGGTGTCTAGTAAAACACAAAATGATTACGTGCTGCTTGCTATTTCTGCAGATCCTCCTTACTGTTCTCCTGTTTGCTTTATGGCTTTTTTGTCCATTTTCAGGTCCACTGGAAAGCTGCTGTTAAGCTACTGCTGGACACAAGAAAGGTTACAAAAGTATTTTGGCTGTATGGACTGAGCCATACAGGGTGGTATTAAACTTGTAATTGGCAAAACTGATGGCAAAGAGGCCACTTCAACAGGGAATGTAGTATTTTTCCAACACACATCAAAAAAAATACTTCAAACTTAAGGGTAATATTCAGTTCATACTTCTTTCATATTTTAAAAAAGATAAGTAGAGAAGAAAAAATACTGCTTTAATTTCCTTTTAAATGTGCTATACCTGTAGTATACAGAGCTGGAAGAAAAGGGAGTATTTTATGTTTGCATTGTGGCAGTTTGTCATTAGAAAGGTCTCAAAAGATTGAGGTGGAAATTGATGTTCTGAGCTTTTGTTTCATTTTGTTTCATTTTTTTTTCATTTTGTTTCATCTGGTAGTTTAATTTGGTAGCAGTGGGCTTTGATAGGAGCAATTTTCAAAGATAATATATTATGAATTCTGGAAATAATTGTGTTCTTAGAAGGAGTGGAGGGGGGAATTAGATATAACTTCTGAAGGAGATGTTTTATGTACATAAAAGAGGGGAATTTCCTTATTGCCCTTTGGTTAGGGGCTGAACAGGGGACATAAGTTGCAGTGTAATGATGATATCAGGTATGGGCTGAGCCTGGGACTGCTGAAAGCATCACATTTTCCATAATGTTTTGGGCATTGTCTCGTATATGATGAAGTGTTTTTTTAGCAAATTATTCATTAGCCATCTGTGGGCCCTGGCACACCACCCTGCTATGGTTTGTCAGTGCTGAACTTGGTAAATCTGTTCTGCAGTGCAGCCTCGACAGTGCCCCAGGAAAAAAAAAAAAAAACAAAAAAAACCCCTCTGTTACAGGAGCAGTGGGAAATTCCCAATCCACAGCTAGGCAATGAAAGATCTGCTGGATTCAGAATGAGATCACTTCCTCACGTTCCATCCCCTACACAGCTCTTGGAGTGTGGGTGAGTCAAACCCAAGGCTGGTTTAATGTGTGCTGAGTGAAAGCCCCAGAAAGGAGGAATGTCTCAGTGGGCTCTGGGGGGATTTGGCAGGAGCTTTTCAGTCCTTCAGGCCACAGGTGTCAGGAAGCAGAGTCCTGATGCTCTCTGAAGCTCTGGCCTCTCTCACTTTGCCTCTTCGAGTGCTTACAAATCTGCTTCCCTTTGAAATTTGTAGGTGTTAAGACATCAAAGTTTTAAGAAGTTTAAACAAAGTCCTAGTCTGACAGCATCAAAACTGATAGTTATTGGCACGAAATTAAAACAGAGCAAATAATTGAAAACATGAAATGACTAGTAAAATTTAACCTTTTCACTGACTAGTATTTCAAACCACTCTCCCCAGCTGCTTAAGTTTTCTCCTCAATCAGGTTCATGGACTTGACTGAACAGATTAGGAAGCAAAAATGAAATTTAATATTACAGGAGTTTAGTTTTGCTGGAAAAAAAGTCTCATGGCAAGCTGAACTGGGGTGATTTATTATTTAGACACCAGGCTTTGTTAAAGACAAGTCAGACCCCGATTGTTATTTTGGCAGTTGTGGAAGGAATAATTCATTCTTTTTACCTGGTTTGTCTCAGTTAAACAGGGTATACTCTGTTCAGAAACCAGCCTGACCCTGTAGAAATTTTCCAATTATTAAGTGAAAATTCGATTCAGTTGATCTCACCATTGTTTTTCCAGCTCATTGGCTACAGACTTACTCGCTGTTTTAAATATCTCGTGCATATAAAGGATTTAACAAATCAAGAAATTTTAAAAGTTTTATTCTGCCTATGAACAGTTTGACTTTCCAAACAGAATCAGGTAGAATACCGAAGTGAAAAGTTTTGTAAATAATGCATTGCATTCAGCTGTTGCCAAACTCTATAAAACTTAAAACCTACTAAATATCAAGCAGGAACTGGGGAAAACAAGGAAAAAGAGTGGAATATCAAAACCATTAAAACTCAAAACCAGTTCCAACTCAATGCCTTGGGAAAACATGGCACATGTTGTGCAGGAAAGCATCCTTCAAATGAAATATATAGCATGTTGGCAACACCCATTTAGTGAGTTACCATTAAAAATGAAACCTTCCACATACAATGTTTAGTAGAAGTCTGAATGAGAAGCCATGATGAGGAATCATTTCTAGCTGGTATTTTGTGTCTCACTAATCAGTCTGGCCAAGACTGCCTTTTTTTTTTTAACCTCTGTGGAAGTGGAGTGGTGAATTAGGGGTGTGTGTGTGAAAGTGATATTTGATGGATGAATACTCAGGGAATGGAAAAATAAAAGGCAGAGTGATGCACAATGCTTATTTCTTCATGATTAAATAAATAAAGTGCTAGAGTGGAGATGAAAGCAAAAACTTAGGGAAGAATATTTTGGAAAAGAACTTCTTCTCTGCAAAAAGTTTTTAATTAGCTGAAGAGTTTATACCAAAGTTTGAAACGCTGAGAAGTGAGAAATATCAAGGCTGGGAGAAGAATTTGCTATCTCTTAATGCAATAACCTTTATGGAGGTTAGAAACCTTTCAATATCCTGCTGAGGAGAATGAATGAAAAAGAAAAACTGAAAAAGGAAATTGAGGGAAGATGTTATTAGCAGTGGCTTCCTGGGAGTGGCTGCTGGTGTTTGGATTGGCTGTGTCAGGGAGGGGAGAGGCTTTCACCCACATGGCTGAAGCACTATCTTGATGTGGGCTGTAAGGGAATGTGCTGCTTGAGAAGATACTGAATTGATTTTAAAAACTACAGGTGAAAAAACTGTGCTGGCTGGCCAAGTCTTTCATTAAAGCAGAGTGTTGGAACTGATGTGCTGTGAGAGACAGAAAGCAAGGCCTGAAATGATTCACAAGTTGAGGGGGAAGTGCTACTCTGGAAGAGAGAAAAAACAAAAATCTCCTTAGAATGGAGTACCAAAAAAGTGAGGATCAGTGATCATACAACTTGAATTCTTGCTTGAGAGCAGATTCAGTGGCTTGGGGTGGCTTTAACGAATGTAGATCAACATTTATAACCACGGACTCCTGTGTATTTGCAGAAACGCTCCCCCATACTGACACAGAAAACATCCCTTTTTGTCATTGTATGTTACAAAAATGATGAGAGAAACAGGGCATGGAGCCCTTGGGTAGCACCCTTGAGGATGTGCATAGCAAATTAGGAAACAAAGCATTTGTATTTCAGCTTGGAGTAGAAGCCCTCCTTTGGCACTGAACAAGAGCAGGAGATTAAAATAGAGAGGAATATGTTAAGAAGTGGCTTCATTTCGTTCAGCACTGGGCTCCAGTGTGGCCACTTTATTTCCTGAAAATCCTGAGGCCTTGCCAGCTGTAGGACTCCTGCTTTTACTCATCCTGGCAATGCCCAGCCTGTCCTAAGCAGCTTGCAGGAATAAACAACCCTGACCCCTATTTCAGTGGTTGGCCAACACAAAAGGGAGAGGATGTTAAGAGCTCCAGAAGGTCTCCAGAGGTCTGTTCTCACAGTATGGAATTTGGGTGCCTGGTGATGGCCATGGCAGTGGGCTTTAATAGATATTAAACCATAAATAATTGGGAAAGACAAGAAAAGGATGGCTGGAGATTGAGTAATTGCTTTAAACCTGATCGAGGCCATTACTTTTGTGTCAGATTCAGCCAGTTTGGATCACAACCTCGAAGTTTTAATTAAAATGGGTGCTGCTGCCATTAATTGTATATTTCAGTAACTTTAAATAATGCAGATGATTTTTATTCAGTTGTCCTCTCCTGGCCGTGCCCCACTGAGATCACTGTTAATTAGATACTACATTACATCCAGCAATGTCTTTATTGCTGTTAATGTTGCTGTCTATATTATCTGGATGGCTCCAAAGTGAGAACACGCTGAGAATTTAATAAGATGGCTGGTAGCTGAGAAGCAGATATTAATGTGTTGTAAAACATCTCATATGACACGTTTTCTAATAAGTGACCATGTCACTCAGAAAGGAGGACGATGCTATTCACAGTCAGAGCAAAAAGTTAACCAATTCTTCTGCTCAGCACACTTGGTTCTCTGCAGTAGCCTAAACATAAGGAATATGGCACATTTCAAAATGCTTCTCACGCACATTTACCTTGCTCAGGATGTGGGTAAGGATTATTAGAAAACTATTTGTGATTAATTTGGTTTTGATGCTGTTGAATTACAAAATATGTGATAGCTGTGTTCTTGTGAGGAGAAAGAGGCCAGCTTGGCTGGATGCTGCCAGACAGGCCCCTGACCTGCCACTTTTGGAAACAGAGAAATAGCTTGAGGTGTCCTGTCAGACTGCACTGGGGAAAAGTATATGTAGTCACATCTACACATTTTTTTTTGTCACTTTACTACAAGGGTGTTTAAACGTGTTTCAGTCAGTGTAGTTCTTGTTTTCATAGTGAAATCAATTTTTTCCTTTTTTTTTTAAGAAACAGTCCTCAGAAATTGCTCTTAAAAAAAAGGCCATTTCTCATTAAAAGCAATTTCATACAAGAGTTTTAATCGGGGTCTAAACTTTGTTCAAATCCATCTCCTGCCTGTGTGTGATGCCTGCTATTTGTGCAAGCCTCCTTGGAAGCAAGGGCTGGACCAGCCCTGTGTGTCCTCGGGTGGGCTCATTGTAGATAAAGTTGGACATTCAGAAGCTGGCTTCAGAGGAGCACTGCCAGTCATTCCACTGATAAAGCTTTCCTTTGAAGCTCCCAGGCTGTGTTTTCCATCCCAGTGTGTTTTCAAAGAGCACTGTGTGCGTCGAACAGCGTAAATAAATAAATAAAGCCCTATAAAATCCTCTCTGATGAGCTGGTGGAACTGTGAGTGCTGATTAGCCCCAGCTCCCAGCCCACTGTCCCTGGAGCCTTCAGGGCTATTGGGGTTCTGCACTGCAGGACTTGCCATCAGGAATTCATTCCCAATACCCAGACCAAACTTCTTTCCCCTTCATTTAATCTCCTGGCTATTAGTTGTAGCAATTATCATTTACTGAGATTGCTGCATATTTTAATGATATTTTAATCTTGTTATTACAATGAGAGAGAAGTTTTCTCTTCTAGTTTGTGGTGCTGTGTTGAACTGGAGATGAAAGTGAGCTTAAGTATTTTGTTCTTGAGTAATAGTAATGAGAGGTAAATATGTTCCTCCAGGTCCTGTAGATGTACAGGGGGAACTGCAATCTATTTCTGTAGAAGCAGAACATGTATGGAGGCTCTCTGCACATTGTAAAAACTCGACAGTCATATGACCCATTTTTCTTTTTTTTCTCAACAAAGAAAGCCCTTTCATTTTATGCACTGTACCCTTTGGTGATCTCCTGCATACAGGGATTAAATTACAAACTGTTTTCAACATTGCCTATGAATTTGAAGTCTGGAAAAGAAAAAAAATCCTCCTTTGGGTTATGGTTTTTGATTATATCTTTCTAATTACACACATCTAGTGAGATTACATCACATATTCCGCAGACATGACTGAAGTGCATGGCTCAAGATTTAGGAGATAAACATTAAAGTGCAAACGTGTAACTGCAGAGTAATGTAATGTCAGTTAGGAAAATTGGATTGAGGCATCCAGACTAACCACAAGCGTAGGGGGAAGATGTAATTTCTCCTTTATCTGCTTTATATTAGGGGTTGCATTTTTATAGATGACTGTGGGCATTACATTGCCCTTTACATTGCATGTACACAAAGAATGATCTTGGTTAAAATCATCCTAATAGTGGGAATAACAGCGAGGAATTGCTGCGAGATTAAAAAAATAAAAATTGAAAAGTAGTGACTGTGCTTTTCCAATGGTTTGTCGGTGATTCCACAGTCCTGAATGAGTGCTCTTTTGCTGCCTCACTATTGAGCTGTAGGTAAAATATTTCCCTGTTGGGCAAGAGGATGTTGTTGAGCAAGATGCATTTAGTCTTAGTTGGAAAAGGATTACGTCAGGTTAGCTGTCGGAAGTTTGAGCTACAGCTGAATGTGAGGAAAGGAAAGGAAAGGAAGGCACGGCTTTGAACTTCTCAGCAGTGTGGGCAGGATGAGACACCACCCATCAGCTCATCAGAGCCATCACACCTTGCTACAGGCACTGCTCTGACCCCTGCAGAGGAAAATGCACAGTGGGATCTCTGCTTCCCAAAGAAGAGAGAGGTGTTGCCCAGTCTGTAGCTTTTCCTGGCTGAAGTTTCCAGTTCCTATAATTTCCTGTTGTGGCTGGGGTGGGGGGGGAAATTTGCCTGGTGTTTCAGCAAATTGGTGCACCTGCTGGAATATTGCCTCTGCAGCTCCTGCTGAGCTGTTCCAGGCACTTGGAATGTTGTCATTTGTACCAGAAAGGTGGCAGAATGGTGCTTCTGTGCTTGCAAACCTGCTGGAATGTACCACTGTACTCCAGACACTGAGAGCAAGCTGTCTTGGTAGTAAAGCATAAAACATTGCAAATAAGAAAAAAAAATATACTCAGAAATGAGTATTGCCAGAAAGAACACACAGTCTTAAGCAACTACTTTCATTTGAATATTCATTTAATTATGAATGTCAAAGGTGATGAGATTTACTTTAATCATTTTGACCTAATTTTTTCTCAAAAATCTGAGTTCCTGAAGTTAAGTATCTAAAACTATATTTAGACATCTCAATTAAAGTGGCCTGGTTCTCAAAGGTGCTGAGCAATTACAGGGGTGGGAGATGCCTGATAGCTTCTGTCCTGGATTCTGAGGCTTAAAAATTATTACGAGAGCTTGCTATTGGCAAGGATCAGACTGTGTGATATTTTAAAAGGCTACAATCATATGGCATTGCATGCTAATGGCAATTTACCCTTTTTCAGTAGAAAAAAAGGGAGATGACTATAAATGTTCAAATTAAAGCTCAAATGTCTCTGAATATTAAAAGCAAAATAAAAACTCGGTTGAAATAAATTATTTTACACCATCCTAGAATATATGCAGCTATGGCAACATAAAAGACCATTTTAAAGACCAGCAACAAATAAACAACAACAACAAAAAGACTTGTTAGGCTAGATCTAATCTGAAGAATTTTGTTTTAATAGTAGTTATAGAATGTGGAAATGAAAGTTTAATGGCATAAGGGCACTACTTAAAAAATTTGGTTAATGTGGTAACCCAGAAAATCTCCTTTACTGCAGGGGGGGTCTCCTTATTTGGTGAACACTCCATCTTGAGTAAGGTGTTTTAAATGATCATCTTTCCAACTCAGAAGTTACTGCTGGGCATTTTTTTTCCCACAATGTTGACATTTTTCAGTGTTCTCTGCATATGTCTGATTTATGTCAATTTTATGGCTGCAGTGGATTGCCACAAATTGGGCACAGAGAAAATAACTTTGACCTCACAGTACATTCAGAGTCTTGGATCTTTACTTTACTCTTGTTTTGTTTGGTTTTTGCTTCCCTGGGTTGAATGTTAAAATTCTGCAATATAATGGGTCTGTTTTTCAGGTATGCTAAAGATTTGTTTTGGTTTGTTTTTTTGGTTTTTTGAGTTTTTTTTACTCTCTCATAATATTAATGGGCCATAAATGGAACAGAAACAACTCCCTGAGAGTATATCCTGTGGGAGAAACTCCCTAGATATTTTGGAGCCCAAACTAGAAATGGGACATTTTTTTTTTGAGAAATGCTATTTGCAATGGATGTGCTCTTGTTGCTCATAGGATTGGGGAAGATGAAGCTTCTGAGCACTGTAAATAATTCAGGTTCGACAGTGGATGCCCAGCTGGGGCCAGGGGAAGTTTTGGAGAGCATGAGAACATAACTCATGTCATGGTGGACATCACCCATCAATAAAGTTTGGATGAGTATTCCATACCCAATTTTAGTCATGATCCCTGTCTGTAACTTATGTTTAGTTCTAAGTGCACGTGTGTGTGTGTGTGTGTGTGTGTGTGTGTGTGTTAATAGGACTAGAGCTGGAGAAATACTGTACTAGAGGGTATAAACCAGGCTTTGTTATTTGTTCTAATGAGTTGTGTTCCTAAGAAAAGTTGAAGTTGTGGTTACCAGTAAAGTTAGAACACTACAGACCTTGCTGAAGCTATGAAATAAATGATAAAGTAAATGAATTGGAAGTTTTTAGTTTTCCAGAGTATGGTTTACAGGGCTGGTGGAGCATTGATGGTTGAGAGGAACCAGGGTTGGACCACCAGGGACAGTTGGGTACAAGGCTCATTTTGGAAACAGCTTACCAGCAGTTCTGTCTTTTTTACTCCAAATGATTGATAGCTGAATCTTGTTGATAGACTGGTTCTGAACTGGGAACTTTGCTGACTTGGTGGTGCACCATAGCTGCTGTTCTGGTACCAATTGTTTGTAACTCTGGGTGTAAAATATAACTTAAAAACCAGCGCAGCTGCTGAGCCACCCTTCGCTCAGCAGGGTCAGAAATACGACCTCCACTCCCTAAAGTGGTGCCCTACATGAGGGCAAGGCTCGAGGCAAAGGAATAGTAAATCACTGGTGTTGTTTCTGGTCGCGTTCTCTGGGCAACAGTGAGTCATGAAAGGTTCAGCTGAGGTCAACGCCCACTGAGAGGTGTGGAGAAAAACGGTTTCCCTCCAGTGACTAACTTTGGGGTAGATACACATTTCATTAAAATGCTAAAGGAGATTTTTATTCCAAAAGACAGCAGAATCTAGCGTGAATGATGTTGCACAACTGCTGACTGGTATGAACTCCCTGGCACCTTGGGAAGGGGAGTAGCAGACCTTTGCAGCCCTTTGAAGCCTTTAAGGGTGTTGTTCAGCAGCTTGGCAAGGTTAGTGGTGTGTGCTGAACATGCAATGCCACAGCTTAATGTGAGAGGGACTTCTTTTTTTTTCTTCCCCCCGTGTCCTGGAGCTTGGTCAGAGCGAGAAGAGTTTTGAAGAAATCAATACCCACAGCTGGTGGTGATTTTTGGCTGACATATCCACTCTAAAGTTAAACCAAAGGAGGAAAAACTTATTGCATTGCTTGAAGATTTAGAAGAAAGACAAGTTTGTTTAAGATGAAAAATAGATACAAAAAAAAAAAAAAAAACAAGAAGAAACAAGAAGACTCTTTGTGCTTTGTGGCCTGTATTGTAGTCTTCAGTGAAGAATGAGTAATATTGTGGCATCAACCCTAGAATCATATAATCATTTAGGTTGGAGAAGCCCTTTAAGATCAAGTCCAGCTGTTAACTCTCTCAGTCCCCCTGGGTGGTTCCTACTGGGCCCCATAGCCTTGTGTGTGCCTAAATGGCGTAGAAGGTCACTGAATATTTCCCCTTGGATTGTGGGGACTTCTTACAGCTCCCCATCCCTGTCTTCCAGTTAAGGAGGCTGGATACCTGCAGAACAACCTGTCTTACTCTAAAAGACTGAGGCAAAGAAGGCGTTAAATACCTCAGCCTTTTCCTCATCCTCTGTCAGTTTCCTCCAAAACTGAGAGATAGAATTTATCCTTATTCTTCCTTTTATTGATAATGTATTTATAGAATTTTTTTATTATAATTGAGGGTGTTACCCAGAGTAAGTTCTACTTGGGCTTTGGCCAGTCTAATTTTCCCCTTGCATAACTTTACTACATCATTTTATTCTTTCTAAGTTGCCTTCTTGTTCTTCCAAAGGTCATAGATTCCTTTTTCTTCTGGAGTTTCATGCAAAGCTCTGTTTGGCCACCAGGTAAGGTCTTTCCTGCTGGCTCCTCATGCAGCACATGGGGATGTCCTGCTAGTGAACCTTTCAAGACTTCCTTCTTGAAGAACATCCAGTCTTTCTGAAATCCTTTCTGGAACCCTTTGCCCTTTGGGTCTGCCCCCCAAGAAAACTCTGTCCACCAGGCTCCTAAACAGGGCAAACCCCTGGTTAGGCTGTGCCAGCCTGTCTTTCAAGCAACATTTTATGGACTAGACCTTGATACAATTCTTCTCCTATATGCTGAGTTATTGCCGTGGTGTCTTTAAGCACCAGGCATGCTGATAGTGTTTGGTATGGAGGAATAATTGTTGTTGTAGCCAGAAGGCTGGTCTGCTTTCAGCACGGAAGAGATATTAGGATTAAGAAGAGATTTTAGACCCTAGAAAGTCAAAAGAGCGCTTTCTGGAAACTGTCTGGTATGGTTTATTGTGTTTCTAGGCCAAATAAAGGATTTAGGTCATTTCAGGGCATCTGCAGGAAGAAAAATATTCTGTCTGTTTTGATGGTCTTTCTATTGTTCTGAATTTGTTTGTGCTGGAGGGGAAAAGGTTCCTGAGTGAAGAGTGAGGTGGTAGGTCCTGTGCAAGGTGCTGTGGCTTTGCACCACCTGAAGATTTTTGTTACTGGTGGTTCTTGGTTGCTCTATCACACCTTCCTATTTGCTCTGTGGGCTTTATAAATCTGGGTCTTGGATTTGGTCCTTTTGTATCTATAGAGGTTTATTTTTTCTTATTAAAAATACAATGTTATTGTTGGGCCAAGCAGCTTAAACATAACCAGCCACAAGAATTTCTTGCACATGTAATCATTTACGAAGAGTATACACGTGAAGAAAAGTGTTACGTTTTGTTAAAGACTGACAGAACTGCTTTTAATAGGTGGCGTGTGTTTCATTTTCTTTTTCTTTTGTTTTCAAATGCAAGATTTTTTTTTCAACCTGGCAAGGAATGAACAAGAGAAATTAAAAAGCATTCACTGTTGCTTTCAGTTTGTCAACAGATGTGGCGATGCCAGCGTCCTCACGAATCCCTTCTCTTTGATTTTGAAAATAACATTTTTGTGGGTAGAATGTCTGTTGACCAAGGTGCTTAAATGTAACAACGGGCATGAAACCCAACAAATTTGTTTATTCAAAAGCAGTTTCCTGTTTTACCTTCCAGTTTTCTTGTTCTTCTCTTCTATGAAGAGCACAAGGAATGAGACCTGAGTTTGGCTCCAGTGTCACTGTGCTGTGGGCTCTGTGGGCTGAAGTGATATTGATATTTAACATATTATTTTGGTTTCCTGCAGGCAATACTAGGCTTACAGGGTACACACACAGCTTTCACTGCTTCATTTATGCTCTCCTCTGCTTTGCATTCTCTCAAATCCTGTTGTGTGTGTTTCAAACCAGCACATTAAGAAAAAAAACTTAGGCTGTGAATACAAATATAATTTTTAGCAGTGTGAGCTGGACGCTGAAAATAGTTCAGGTCTGGGAGATTAGACCTGGCTTTTTTGGTCTTTTCTGTACTGTTGCTTGCTGTGTGGTCATTCTGGTTTGCAGACACATTTGGGTGGTCAGGGGCCCAAAGTTACAATATTGCTAACACACATGAGATTTGCTTTATTTTACAATTTATTTATTGGGATCATGTAAGGAAATTTAAATGTCTGCTCCAGTGCTTTCTGTATTAAGCTAGGATTTGCTCAATCCCAAATGCTTTAGTGTACATTTTTAAAATAAAACCAGAATTTTTTCCAGAAGTGTTTTCAGTGAACTCTTATGGAGGAGGTCAATATGAGGAGGATTTGTCTGGATTTCATATCAACTAAACAAAAAATAATGAGTTATTTAAAAATCCTGTTTGGATTTTTATTTTGTTTTATGTCTTTTGTTTGAAACAAAAGTTGAAAAGACAAATGCAAGTGCTAATTTGAGCAGAAAGCATAATGCTTGAGGTTATTTTTTAAAATGTAAATTTTAATTCATCTATCTAAAGAGCTTGTTTTAAGACAAAAGATTAATCTAACAACCCTGGTAGTAGATAAGAGGAATGTTTATAAACTGCTTGCTGAGATAAAATTGTTTTTATAGAAAAAGGACAATTAAAGAGCTTTCCAGCTAAGGTTTTGCATTCTTGTAACTAATAATTGCAGCTTGTGTTCCATGCTTTGGAGAAGTCAAACTGGAACCTTTGCTGTTCTGTGTCAGTAGCTTGTGTGAGCTGATTCAGAAAGGTTGGGCTCTGCTCTGGGTACTCAGTGCTGGTTGTTTCTTAATGCTCTCATAAAGTTGTGCAGGTCTTGGTGACACTGGTTATTGCAATTACCACTGGGCCTGGGCCAGCTTTGGTGGGATTGCTCTTGCTGCTGTCGTCACATGGGTGGGAAGTCTTAGAAGAAATCTTCAAAGAAAACCCCTGGTTTTCCTGGGATTAATGTAATAGAAGATTGTGTAGGAAGTAATAGAAGAGATGAAGAGTAGATCTAATTGTTCTCCCACACCATGTCAGGATTTTTCAGAAACCTTTATCCATCTTGAGGAATAACTAACAAGCAAGTAATTACATTTATTCAAGTTTGCTAGCCTACTTTCCCAGAGGCAAAGTATCATTTCCTAAATGATTTCATTCATAAATGCTTAAATCAGTAAAGCAATTTTGCACAGATGCTGAAGGAGACCATTGTGTTTCTTACAGCACAACTTATCAGTGAGAAAGGAGAAGGGTAGAAGTTTCAAGCTGCCAAGAAGAATTGCATTCAATCTACTCCTGGGTCTGCTCCTACTCAACGAGGCAGGTTTTGCTGGCTGAAATCTTTCTCTAGTCTCAAGGCAGTAATGCTGTGGCTGTGAGCATCTGAGAGAAGCAAAGCCCTTTGGAGAAGGTAAGGGGTGGTTTTATATGGTTTGATGTAGCTGGAAGAAGCAAAGAGTTTCTGAAACCCCTTGGTGGGACTGAATGGAAGGGGTATTTCTTGGCAGCAGTATGATGATCCCTCCTTGATCTCTGAATTGTTGCCCCAGATTGCTGTCCCTTGTGTAAAAGCCCTACATGGAAGATCTGTGTGTGTTAGGAAGTCTGACAGAGGTGCTGAGGCATGGCACCAATGAGAATAAATAGATAAACAGCAGGAATTGTCATATAGTCACTGAAATACAGGGATCAATCTTTAAAAAAGGAAAAGGAAAAGAGGTAGTGACTTTAATAAAATTGTATCCACGTTAAGAAAAACACTGAAACTTGATACAGTCCCTAAGTCCTTTTCCTAATCAGTTGCTTGCTGTCTTGTGCCTTCCCTTGTGCAATTTCATATATTAGTTCTCCTCTTACCTTGTGATCTTCCAAGGTCAACCATCCCTCTACACAAACTACTCAAGGAAAAACCTGTCCAAACCTTTCCTCCCAAGGAGTGTCATTCCCCCTTTGACAGACTGGTTTGCCTGGTGTTGCTGCCAGATGTGGGCAGATGTTCACAGGCTCAGGGTGTCCCTTTAGGAGCCTTCCCCTGCCTGGGGAAGGGATGGTGGCATGGCAGAGGTGCCAACCCACAGCACAGCCCTGAAATGCAGGACAGGCCCAGGGGAATGTCACCAGGCTGGGGCGAATATCACTTGTGCTTCTGGTAAATCTCTTTAGGGCTGTTATGATTTAATCGCAGGAAAATGGGAAATGCTCTGGTAAGAATGAGGGGATTGAGAGCAAAATTGTGACCTGTACAGTTGTAAGTGTGCATTTTCTGCCCTATTATGAAAAAGACTTATCAATCTCTCTGAGATATTGCTGTCTTAATGCTTGCTTAACTGCCATCAAAATATAAATATTCAATTTCTATAGTATATATATTAGGCTAAGTCCTTGAAAGTCATAACTAGTAATTTTTCCAAGAGAAGAACCTTCTGACTTGTTTATTGTTGTGAGATGCAAAGGTAGGAGTGTTTTTGGAAGCATTTCTTGAGGGAAAAGTAGCTAAGGTGAAATCTCTTGTGTTTTAAAAGTAATCCCTTAGGAGTACAGTGTATACATAGGCAGACATGGCTGTAGCAAAGATGAAGGATTCATAACACTGTTGAGCTTCCTAATTTAGATTCCAATTCATTGGAGTGCAAGTCATTCTTCTAGGACAAATAATTTTTTATTACTTCTGTGTACAGTTGTAATTTGAATCTCTTGTTTGCTCAAGATATTTTTCTCTACTGAGCAGAATCTTATCTAAAGCAAGAAGCTACTTCTATCATAGGGTGTTCTTTTGATTGGATTTTTTTAAACTTTAGTGATGCTTTTATGGTGATTTAAGAGAGTTTAAGAAGCAATTGATGATTTTTAAAGCAACAACATTCCAGGGCTGTGCATTTAGCTTAAATTTATTTACAGTAAATTTCAGTCCTAGGGTTTATCTCAGAGAATTTCTGTCGTTGCAGCTTTCTTGTCCATGATTAGCCACAAGCCAGTGTTGTAGATGAATTTCAGGACAATATCAAAATACATTTTCAGTTCCTCTAAAAGGGTGCAGAAACAATGATACCTGCACAGATGAGCTCCATTGTCAGAGTCCAGCAGCCAACACGCAATCCAAGGCTCGAGTCTCCAAGAGCAAACTCACAGCTACAGATTATCTTGAAAATGTCAAGTTACTTAGAACATATATTGTGTCATTTAGCTGCTTTAGTAAATGAGGAAATATGCTTTGCTTTTTAGTGAAGTTGTCTTTGAGTTTCTCAGTGGTCTTCTTTGAGATACCTTCTTGGTCATGAGGCCTTGAAAACCTTGCCAGAAGAAGTAGCTGAGACAAGTATCATTCAATGATTCAAGAGCAGATGATAAATATGTTATGAAGGATTTCTGCAAGCTGCCAGGGAAGCATAATAAAATGACATCAGGCGTTGTGCTGGACTGTGCTAGTTCTGCTCTTGTGACTCTGTGTGTTATGACAAAAAGGCAAAACTCAAAGTAGGAGCCAAGCATGTGGTTTTTTAAAATAAATATTTAATAAATATAATAAATATTTTTCTTCTGATCTACATCCACTGATTAATTCCTTACCAAAGGCACTGCTTGCTTACCTCTGTGATGGAGCCATGTTACTGCGACAAAAATTTTGCAGAGCAGTCCACAACAGAAAGTCCTAAATGAATCTTCCAGAATAAGTATAAGGAATCCACTTTGGTTGGTTTGTGATGAATAGAACAGCAAAGAACGACGTAATTTGTTGTTCAGAATGCTGTTATTCAGATGAAGTCCCAAACATTATACCTGTCTTTGGTGGTGCTTTGTTGCTGATTCATAAACTAACACAGGACCTGCTGAGAGGCTGATTCTGTGTCAGTCACATGAAATAATCTTCATTCTGGTAACTATTAAATGTTGTTAAAGTTGCAGGATTGCACCTCAATTTTCAGCTTATTTCCGTAGTGCTTAGTTTGTTGGGTTTTGTGATTTCACATCTGAGCTCTAGCTTAAGAGGTAAATTCTCAGGGGATCATGGCACTGTGAATACTTTGCATGAGATGTGTGATTCAGCAGCTTAGCTGAAGAGTTACTTCTGTAACTTAATGCATTTTTATGGTTTACTGTAAAAACAACTATTCCCACTGGCTGCTGCCTCCCAGGCACCTACAGGACAGTGACTCATTGAATCTTTATGGCAGCATTAAAAGAAATACATTCCTTACTTTATTATGACTAATCTTCAGGAGAATCAGGCTGAAATTTTAAACACTTTGCCCATCTTTCTTAGAAAGCACACATATATTTAAAGTGAAATATGATCTCAGTAGTGGTAGTACACACAGGGCTGTGCAATATCTACAAAATTGCATCATCCTCTTGCAGGTGATGCAGCTTGGTGGTCTGGTGAGGTAGGAACAGAGCTCTGGATGGAGGGTCTTTTGGACAGAAGTCCATGGTTATGGAATGCAGGGGTGCAATCAGCATAGGCTTTCCATTTGCTGCAATTCATTTTTTTCTAGTAAGTTATTAGGAAAATTCTGTTTTGAATAGAGAGTGTCTGTAAGAGCACAGGGTTTCAGGCTTTCAGTAAAATCCTAAGCAATTCCCTCAGTCTTTAGACCTGAAGACTTAGGGGAAAAGCGAAAGCTAAAGATAAAAGCATCTGAAAATACCTCGAGGAATAGCTGGGTCTTTGTATTTTCTGCCAGATAAAACATATGCACTGAGACAGTGATGATGATGGTAAAATAAGATGGACACGGGCTAATTTTGAGACATGCTCTATGTCCTACTGACACACTTCCTCCTCATCAGGATGCCATTCCCTCAACCCAGGGGCTCTCCTGTCAGCTGGGGGCATTTCAGGTGTGGGACCTGGGAGCACGAGCCATGGACAAGGTGGGAGACAGGTTTTCCTGAGTTTGCAAACATCTCAGCAGAGAGATTTCTGTCCTGTAGCAGACAGCCAAGCTTTTTGGTTTATGTGGTTTTCCTCCCACACCATGGCTCTCTCCCAGCCTCTGTTCAGGTGGGGTTTTTGCACCCAGAGTCCCTGACCTGTGCACAGGTGAGAGGCTCACCCTGGTGAAGAGAGGAGGAGGCTGTGTGCAGCAGCAGCAGCTCAGGTCCCCTCTCAGAGGCTGCAGCAGTGCAAGGGACACTACTGGAGCTGGAGGCACCACAGAGGTCTTTGGCCAGGGGCAATTTCCTGTGGTAAACATGGGACACTGCAAGGTGGTTATTTGGAAGATATCCTGAGAGCTGTAAACCCTGAAACCCGCTTGGGAGAGGCATATTTCATTTTCAGTTCATCATTTAAAGGCCTAAGGACTTTTTTTTTTCCCCTTTTCTTTATAATCCCCTCTTCTAATTTAAACTTTCTGGTATTCATCTGTAGATGAATCAGCTCCAACCTTATCTCAGCCCAGGAGAAAATCTGTAACAGATGCATCACACAGTAGCAAATGATTTTAGCTAAGCTACCTGCTACACTTTGCTCTCTCTTTAGCACGGCCATGTCCTAAAGTGGCACCATGAAGCTTAGGAGCTGAGGGAAAATTTATTAAACTGAGTAGGAGCTGAACACTAAAGAAGAGATATTGCAGGCAGATAGATCCCCTCCAGAAATCCTGCTAGATTGATATGACTTGCAAGGTGTATTAGAACCACAACAACAAACCAAGCAAGGCTTCTGAAAACAACCACCTGCTGCAATAAGGATACCTTTCATAATTTCAGAGAATAAGGTCTGATTTTATTTGTTATTTTACCCTCCTGAGCAGATGATAGAACCTTTAGAAACAGCTGTTTTGAATCAAGCTTTGCATTTCTAGGTGTGGTAAAGGATTCCATTCCTCAGTCCTGCACTGGTGGATTGCATTTGTATGGGCTTACAGCTGAGCTGTTTCCAAGAATCAGTCCTAACCAAACATTTCAAAATAAATTGAACTGCCATTATGCTATGCTCCTCCAGAGAGCCTGCCATTTTCCTGGAAAGTTATAATGCTATTAATTTTTAAATAACTAATATCATCCATAAGTAAAGCCCCTGTTAGTTGCTAGAGTATTACAATTAGGTCCACTACATTTTACATCCATGTGAAAGCACAAAAAGGTAACCCCAAATGCAGTAAATTAAAGTTTAAATTTTATTTTTGGGGGCTTTAAATAGATGTTTATTTCTGTTAGGTAGGTTTACCATTAAACTGCTTTAAAATGATGTCATAAGGTTTCATTCTTGTGATTTGCTTTAAAGGGTTTAAAATATGAGTCAGTCTCTTTTCAAAATAGTCATATTCCTATGAGGTGATCCCAGTTTGATATCAAAGGAAAAAGGGCTTTAAATCAGTCCTTTTGTTTCAGCTTGAAACACGACTTGTACTTGTCCTACAGAGCCTGGGAAAAAACACCAATTAAATTTGCTGCTCTGGAGGGCTCATGGATTTATTTCTAGTGTTTTCTAATAACTTTAAAAAAAAAAAAAAAAAGGCAATGAACTGCAGCCAGCAGGACAGGATTTGCTATGCTGTATTAAAAGAGATAGACTCAGAATTTCCAGAGAGGTCTCTAGCTGCAGGAAAAGGTGTTAGTGTAAATATATCAGGCCTTATGGACCCAAGGAGAGAAAAAGAAGAGTAACCAAGAATATATTTGAGAGGTTTGAGGGTGGAGCATCTTCTACATCAAGCCTGCAGAAAATTGATAGTAAGGGCGTGTTCCCCAAAACAACCCCTAAAAAAATATGAACAAGACTTACATCTTATATGATCTTTTAATGTTGTGACATTCATCAATAAATATAAGAAGACATGTACAGGTGTACACAGCTTTATTTGATAAGAGAAAAGAGGGGAGCAAATAATAATAATGAATATGCAATTTTACTAAATTAAGCTTTCTTAATTAATCAATTTGTTTTCCTTCATGTGCAATCAGATGGTTACTTAGCCAATTTCAGTTCTCACTAATGGTGATATAAAAATTCACACCTTAAATGAAAATAAAATTCCTTTGTAGCAAGTAATTTTGAGTTTAATTATTAAATGCCCATGTTTTTGTTAGTGTTTTTGCAAGTACTGTTTCTGTAGGAATAAGCAGTGTTATTGTGGCAGTATGGTGTTATCTGCTACTCGTTCTTGATAAAGGATTTTTTTAGGTCATTTTCAGGTATCAGCTAAAGTAGATTCAGGGTTGGTAAAACAAACAAATGTCTTAAATTTTCATTTAGAGTGGATCTCTTTTATCCACAATATGATGAAAATTTCAAGCAAGTTTCCAATTTGTGGTTCTGTCCTAAATTATTTCAGTCCCATCTTCTGAAATCCTGATTTAACACAGGCCTTGCCAAAGAGATCAAGGAAAAGTGTACATAAATAGTTTTCCATAGTGAACATGCTCTGCAAGGTATATTTTTTTGTTTTAATGTTAATTAACTGCATCCCAGTTGCAAATATTTGCAACGAAAATCTAATAAAGCTTGCCTGGGTTTGGTTTTCATTAACATTGCAAAACTAGGAACAAATGAATAAACATGCATAAAAGGATCATGAACTGTATTGAATGTACAAGGGATTACATCCAAGGCTTTGAGCTCCCTCAGATTTCTGAGCTGGCCTGGTTATGGTTTTGCAAATGCTAGAACCTGGGACACATTTAAAGACACCATCCTAGGAAGTCAAATGGTTATAATAATAGTAGGGAACCTTTCTTAGTATTAAGACTCTCTGCAGAATAATCTTAAAACTTTTGTCACAAATTAGATCTAAACATGGAGAGAATTTGGGATGAAAGTAAGAGGGGGCAAAGCCAAGGGACTTTCAGCCTTGTTGGCCATTGTGACCCAGAAAACCACCTCAAGTCTTGCTGAAAAGTGGTGGTGTAAGGATTATAAAGATGTAAGAATCATGGCATCCAGAGTAAAGCCCAGGCTTTACTTAATTCAGTTTAATTTTTTCAAAACTTTAATGGGGACCTGTTCCTGCAGATATTTTTTCCCGTCGTGGCTTCATCACTGTGCTACTTGGGGAAGCCTTCACATACTTTTCTCTACTTCTGTTGTTATACACTTTGGAAATACAGAGGCTACTTGAAATCCAAGGCAGCAGCATATTTCTTTATAGTAGCCCTGCTTAACTGTGGACCAAGAAGTCAAGTGAGACTTTTTACAGCTGGCTTTGAACCTCTAAGCTTCTGTCTTTCATACTCTTTAAAGCTTCTTGTCTGTTACTGCAAACCCACTGTCCTGGATTCAGTCTTGCTGTCTTTCCCAGCTGTGTTTTAACATGTTCAAGATGAGAATTTCATTATGGAACCTTCACGTTTGTGGATTCTTAACACAAATTCTGATAGTGATAAAAAAAAAATAAAGTGTGCATACCTGTAGGAACAGAAATAGTACAGCCACCGTGAAATGGGATGGTTGAAAGGAATAGGGTTGAGGTTGTAAAAGCAGTTTGAATACACACATGATTGCCTTTCAAGAGACTTGATGTGGTTGTGCCTGTTTTCTCTTTACAAATATTTATGCTTTTGAATTGGCATTAATGTTAATGGAAAGCAAATTCTGAAATCACATGTGTGATTGCTTACCAGAGCTGAATTTCAAATACCATGCGTTCTTCTTGTAGGAAGAAAGCATTGCCAAATGTCAAAAACATTCAGGTGTTGATAGAATTGTATTCCATGTCACAGGTCCAAAGATTTTGCTTATTTCACCTTCCTTCTCAACACATTCTTGTGCCTGTCCAAACAAATATACAGGTTAATGCACTACAAAGAGGTTTCTATTTCATTTTGACCTCTGGAACCCCATTTGTTTATTTGCAGGGCTTCCTCTACAATGGAAACCAAGAAGCTATTCACTTCTCCATGGCAGTCAGGTAAAGGTCAGCTAAAGCTGTGATAATTTATAGGGATCCATGATTTTACTTCACTCCTCATGAACCTTGAACTTACATTGTAGAGGCACTGAGCTCTTCCCAGAATTTGCTCTGAAGCCATTATGCTCAATAAAGGACTCGCCTTGAATTTTTAGGCATTGGCTCAATATTTTGAGCTGCATCTGCTTCCTTCCAGTCCATTTTCTTTACTTAATTATTAAGTGGCTTCATAGCTGTGTTACCATATTTGAGAAAGGCACTAAATAAATTAAAACAATAACCCTGCATTTTCCTAGGTTTTTCCAGATATATTAATTTCAGAGGCATAATGAGGCATAATGAAATTGTAGTTAATGCCTCTCTTTAAATATGATAATTAATATATTGTGATTGCTTTAAAGAGTGTGTGAAATACCTGTTACAAGGTCAGAATGCATTTCTTTAATCTGAGGAACTCGGTTAAGTTGTTTTACTCTAATCCTCTGCAGAGGTTAAATGTAGTGTGAGCCATGCTAAAATGATGAGACATCACATTTGGACTCACTCTCACAGCCCTTAGTGTTGGTTAAGGTGCAGCTACTGTAGCTCAATAATTGTGAAGATTTTCCAGTGCTCAGCACACCTTGACACCAAATTCTTCCACATGCATGGATGTAGCTGTGGAAGGGCTGCCCAGCTGGGTACTTCTAGGTCAGAACAGCAGAGGAAAAATACCAGCACTGGTTTTCCACATAATGTACTTTATTAAGAGCTCTCTGCATTCTTGATTTGTGCAGGCCTTTAGTCTCCAAGGAAACAATCTTTGGCTTCCCATTCACTCAGATATTTGCCTACATATGACCCTGGGCTTGGATTTTTTTAAATTTTAAAAACAATCTAAAAATAACGTGGTGTGGAAGTGACTTATTTGGAACAAGTCTAAATTTAAGGCATAGACCATATGTCTAAGATATGCAAATATGTGAAAAATAAACACCCCTTACCCCCAGACTCTGTGCTCTGGGGAGAAGGCACCTATTCCTTCCTTCTCTGAAGCTGAACTGAAACTGAGATACATTTCCACAACTCTTTCTGTGTGTAAGGTGGACACTGAGAGCACCTCAACAGTACTATCCCTTTTTAAACTTTTTTCTTACCACCTTGGCAGACTCCAAAGGTGGTTGCCTTGGTTGGCTCCAATGGTTTGAAAGCTGCTAGGATGCACTCTAGGTATCCCAGTACCCCCCATTTGGGAGGGTATCTTTCTGTAACCACAGACTGCTGCAAAATTAAATTTAATCCTGTTGCAGCTGGATCTTCAAAGGCAAACATCTTTAAAGAACCTTTGGTGCTCCACCGAGGTATTTGCAAAAAGATTTCTCAAACCGCTTTAAGGATGAGCTAAGGAGAAGTCTAACCAGTGACCCAACTGTATTTATTTACATTTTAATGCTGCTAACGTGATTTGATGGCAGGATGTTTAATAAGCAGCAGCAGTTTGAATTTCCTGGCTCAGCCCGCCCGAGCCGTGGATATTGGCCTGTTACACTGTGAAATGAAATGGAATGGAATGGAATAAATGAAATGAAACCTGAGCTCTGAGCCGTCAGTGAGGGATCTGTCACTCCTGCTGGGGCTGGGGGAGGAGGGCACTGACTCACGGTGCCGAGCAGCTTTCGTATCAAGAATGTGTTACAGACATTACTCAATACTCATCAAAAAAAAATAAAAATAGAGCTTTAGAAAAAGATGTGGCTGATTTGCTTGTAAAACAGGCAGCAGTGCAAATCAGAGCGCTGGTGCCTTGTGAAGGGTTCAGTGATTGAGATAAAGCAGTTCTGGAAGGACAGTGGAGATGTAAGGTAGCTAATTATTTGTCAGTATTAGCTCTGTCCTGTGATGATAGGATGGAATGTCTTCAAAATTGTTCAGCTGCACCGCTTCTTTCCTAGAGGCACAAAACACTATTTGGTGCAGCAGCTTGAGACACTTTTTCATTTCTTGCCTTCTTCTCATGCTTTCAGGTAAAAGGAAGAGAGATGTCAAATATTATCTGAAGGAGCTGAAAGATGACAATTAGCATTTGGATCTGGTAAAGTGCTCAGTACCTTCTTTATTGTTTATTGTGTCAGCAAGTTTGTGGATGTTTGGCATCTTTTGCTGATCTTGGAGCCCTGTACAGTTGGATTTTGTTGAAATAATGGCCTTCTAAATTAAATGTGAAACTAAGAGTTCAGTAAGAAGTGATGAGGCTAACTCCATTGGGTTGTCTTGTCTCTTGCTTGGATTTTGTTTGATATCTGGGGATTGGTCATCTGCTAACCCAGCAAATCCACACTGAATCTTTGTTTCATCTATCTTAGATCTACATCCTAATGTCTGCTATGTACCTTCTCTAGAATGTTCATGGCATATGTCTTTCAGCCATGGAGAGACTGAAGCCTGGGGGAGGATCATGATCTTTCCAAAGTGATATACCAAACTAATAGCCAGATAACATACGTGCTTTATTCACATATTTGGTTGTTAAAACTTCAGTGCTGAAGCAGTTGTGGAAAGTGTTGTTGTTTTCTATGTAAAGGATTACAAATTACATTTTTGTTACAAGATTAGCCAGAGTAGCCTTGTGATTTATGCATCACATCCATGAGCCAAGTTCTGGGAAGAGTGAGGTTAAAAAAAGGGCAGCAATAATGAAAAAATGGAAGTAATATGGGTAAGGAAAATGTTATATAAAAATTCAATAAAAGATGATAAAAGAAATTTAGTAGATGGTCAGATTTGATTTAATAACCAGGAAAAAAAAAGGAACATCTGAAAGAAAGGATCTCCTTTCTTGTTTGGTCATCATCCCCCTTATGCTTTTTCCATGTTGAAAGATGTCTTCTATCACACAGTGCTCTAGTTGTGATGGATTTCACTTTGTGTGGGTATGGCTGGGGGTAGCAGCCATCCCCAACCCCTCCACAGGCATCATTTGGGATATTTTTTGCTGTGGGTGATGCAGCATTTACATGTTGAAGGAAGCCACATTGAACCAAAGGACCCTGATGTGCTGGTAGAAACAGCTCAGCTCTCTTTTTAGCTTCTGTGAACATATTTCCTTGTGCTGTACTCTGTTCTGTGGTACCTCTTTTCGGGAAAAGCCAAAAGAGAATAGGAGAGAAGCCATAGGTCTGTGTCTTCCCTATTTCAAGGTGTTCACGTTGTTCTGGAGCAGTAACTTGCTTTGTGTGTGCAGGTGATCCTGCCTCTCTCAGATGTGAGACACAGAAATCTGCTGTGATGATGCTCTGCAGGCACAACTTCTTGCAAAGATAGCTCCTGCTGATCCAGGGTGACAAGGTGAGCTGTCTTTGGGGTTTGATTTTTACTGTGCTCAAGCTCAGCTGGCTGATATAAAAGGAGGAAGAGAACATTTGAAGTAAACAAACATGGGCTTGGTTATAAACAGGAGAGGATGGCCTCTGGAAAGAAGCTTTGCTTGTTGTAATTCCATGAGGAATTGTTCATACTGGACAAGATACCTTGACAGGAAGCATATTTTTAAAAATATAAACCCAGGGCCATTCAGATTTAGACATGTGGTAAGATTGTATTAAACTTGGTCCTACTCTTCGCTGAGAGTTCCTGAGACCCTGCTGCATTCAGGGGGGCACACAACTGTACAGTTCCTATAGGGTGGATTGCAGAACTGATTTCTGCTGGTGTATTTTGGGATTAGTATAACTAGAAACCTTTTCCAGGAGCTCCTTCCATCAATCCTTTTGCATTATAATACCGGTGGGTGTGCTTATTGACTGGAGTTAGTCACTGACTTCTCCCATGCTTTTGCTCAGCAAGGCAAGGCAGTGATGCAGCTTCTGTCAGAGGGGCAATTGTCAGAAGTGGATTTGCTTATCTGCTCCCAACTAAACAATTCTAGGATGGCTCAGGATGAATTTTCAATGGCTTTACCATCTCTGCATTCTTTTTTCCTTATTTATAACTATGTTCACAGTTCCTGTTCTGTGGCAACCAGCTCCAATAACATTCCTTATTTTATTTTAATTTAGTGTAAATTCCTTTACAGATTTTTCTGATGCAGATCATTGCTTTTGTGATTCTGTAAGCATAAGACCAAATGCAGTTATGCTGGTAGAAATATTTCTGAAGCTGAAGAACCACTTTCCCTTGTTTAAGTTCAATTGGAAAAAAATTACCACCCCATCCCCTTCTGTACTCTGTATGAATGCTAATAATAGAGTTCAGATGTGTGAATGAAGAAGTTATTGTGGAGATTACCAAACAGAAGAGCTCCAGCAGAGATTGTTGATTTTTTTTGTTTCAAAGATGTAGAGGAATCACAGATGCAGCCAGTTGAGTGCTAGTAGCAAAAATCTCTATGAGAAACAAAATACGAGTTGAGAGAATGAGTGCTTTTGTTTGTAAAGTGATGGCCTAGAGTAGTGACCAGAGAGTATTTCTGCTGTTGTTTCATCCCTCTTGTATTCAAAGAATAGGAGGATTTCTGGGACTCCAGTTTCCCTGAATACTGCACTGTTGTTCCAGTGTCTGTTTGATAAAGTTTGATGCTTCCCAAAAGTGATGGATTATTGCACATGTGCTGTTGATTTCTGGATATGGAACAGTCCTTGGCAGAAGCATTCAATATATTGCACATGTGCCCTGTGAGGGTATGCATGTCTGTAGTCAGTCTGGGGTTTCTGCCAGGAAAAGGCTGCCTCATGTCTGGAAACCCCAGACAAATTCCTTACAATTCATCCAGATGAGATTAGAAATGGGGAAAAAAATATTGTAACGTCTTAGAAAAATAAGACCACAGGAGACCCAAAGATGTTACCTGTTGTGCCTCCTTGATGGAAAATGATGTCAGTTATGCCTATGACATTCCCAATTGCGATTTTGTAACCTTTCCTAAAAGGCCTCCAGGAAGTTTCTCCAGATAGAACTTCCCTGGGCAGCTCATTGCAAGTTTAACTGTTCTTATTTTAGAAAGCTTTTTCCCTGAAGTTTAACTCTAGCCATATCTTTAGACCTGCTTTCATGGATCATGTTTTTCTGGGCTTGGTAATTCTAATGGCTTTCTCTTTGCCTCGTCCCAGTCTGTCTGTCCTGTAGTCAGTCACACAAGAGAGGGGATAGGGATGGACTTAGACCTTTGCTTTGTGTCTCCATGTACCTTGAAGCCTGTTTGTGGCTTGAGTTGTCTTGGGTTTTTTTTTACTACAGAATGGCATCATTGATTCATATTGATTTTGAGATCCCCTGTTAACATTCTGAATTTTAATCCTGTCTTCCAAAGTAGTGGCAGACTTTCTAGGCCGTGTTACTTGCCTTTAATAACACGTGCTCTTCCATCAACAAGTCATCAGTGGTGGATTTTCAGGGCAATGGCATCTAGAGTTGTTTGTGCAGCCCTGTTTGATTCTTCTCTCCACTTTGGCAACACGCAGGTCAATAATCTGCAGGCAAAATTTTGTTTGTCCTATGGCAGTTGGACATAGACCAAGCTTTCCTTTGTTTGCATACAAGGACATCAGGGCAGCGCTCAATGTTTTAAGTCAGAGCCTTTTATTTTATTATAGAAAGAAATTAGACTGGTTTGATATAATTTGCTCTGAACAAATCCACGTTGGCTGCTCATAATCTTCTCATTTTATTCCAGGTGGTTATGAATAAATTGTTTGTTCACTAATTTTTCCAGGAAGCTGCAGCTGAGCTGCCTAGCCTATAATTTTCCTGCTCCTCAATTTCTTCTTTTTGATAGAAGGCATTAACTCTCCTTTTCTGCTTTTCAGTGGCCTTACCTGTCCCCCACAAGTTCTTGGAAATAGCTGCTTCAACCAGTTAGGTAAAAAGGGATATGTAATATCCCTAGGATTACACCAGAAAAATATCTGACTCTATAATCAAATTATCATCTTAACACACACACAAAAAAAAGCCCTGCTAAACCCTGACAATTGGCTCTGTGTGAGTTCAGGCATTCTGCAATTTCTCCTTCAGCAATCTCCAAGCAGTGTGTGATAGCATAAGAAGTTGGAGGAAGAGCACAGTCTGCCTGATGAATAAGCTGCCTCCTCCCTTTGTCTCCTGCAGACCATCTCGTTGCCTTTAATAGCTTGCCTTATATTTCAGTAGTTTCCATGGCAGCTAATAATTTATTATTGAGCTAAGTAATAATTGCTTTATAATTATAAATCCAAGCAGCATGCTGGAACATCTATCTGAAAACTTAGGCACTAATTCCTTTCATATTGATCTTCCTCCCTACTTGATCTTTTTGAATTCATGAATTGTTTTATCTCACCTCTTAACAGTGAGTAAAACTAATCTAAAGCTTTTGTGTTGTAACCCCTTTTTGAATTCTGCTGTTGCAAAGCCTCCCTGTCCAGCACAGCACTAGATATAAGCCCCTTTGAATGCCTTCATGTAAATCCAGCAGAAGAAGCTGCTTTGAGAATGCCCTTGCCCTTAAATTTGTGTTTTCTCTGCCTTTTCTTAAACAATTTCATGATAGCAATTATAAATATCTGATCATAGTAATAAATGTGCTTTTATTTACATATATAAATAATTAGAATTAACGGAAAATGTGCATATGGGCAATAATTTTCTTTTCAAAATTTAAATGAAAAATTTCAGTGGGAACTATCCCAGATATCAACAGAAAGAAGGCACTGATTTTTTTGGTATGTCTTTGTTTCCTGTCTGCCTGTACAATCTATTCCCTACTGCTCCTAGCCTAAATGTGAGCTTTAGCATCTGTACTCTCTGATCTGTATTCATGCATTTCTTGGCTCATGACTGGGATCATTGGGTTGAGAGGTAACAAAACTACTAAGAATAATCATAAATAGAGTAGGATATTGATGTGGCTGAAAATTGAAATATGCACTTTTTGCAAATGACAGAAATAGGTTTTCCAACAGAGTAATATTTTCAGATAGGCTAAGCTGTTGATAAATGCATATTTTCCTACCTGAGAAGTGTATTTCTCATGCCAAGCTGAGAACCTTTTTTATTTAGTAACACTCCTATTGGAGCCTGTGCAAAGCTTAGTGATAATGCAATAAATCAAACAGTTTTGTTACACTGTACAGTTCTCACAAGTTCGATGGCTATTTAATCTTTGCAAAATCCCTGCCTTTAAAAAATAAAAGAAAGGTAAGCAAAGCTTGAAACAGTTTGGGTTTTTTTTTTTGTTTTGTTTTTCCTCAGAGTCAAATTTCCTGCCTGTTTACAAGCCACAGCTCCTGCCATACTATTAGTCCATTAGGTTTAAAATTGGAGTGTTTCTAGGTAAATAGGCACAGCATAATGGTTTCCATGACTGATGCATCTGCCTTGGGCTTATGGCACAGACCACTGCCAAGGCAGTTTAACCCAATGTATCTCCTGTATTTGAACTGTTCTCCTAACGATGCTGAGACGCTCTAGACACGGTTGTTCCTTATCCTCACTTATTTGGAGATTAATCTTGCTTTAGGAGACACTGTACTCCACTGCTTGGCAAGGTGTCAGTTTTGTGAAGGCACTGTGTGATTAGGCTAAGGTATTCAGCTAAGGAAGAAACAAAAGCTGTCTAGTCAACAGTTCAATAGTTATAAATCTGGATGTACTGTCATAATAAAAATAAAAGAAGTGAATATAGGCTTCATCTTTTTCTAAATTGATGGGGTTTTTTTCATAGCTGCATGAATGACACTGGTCTGCTTTTCTTGTTAAAGATCTTCACAGTAGTTTCTCCTGGAGGCATTTTAGATCTCCAGGTAAATAACATTAAACTTTTCTGAATAATTTTTATTGCTGCTTCACGGAGAGTTCAAGCAAATATTTTCAGTTAGATGCTAGTATGTAGCTAGACAAATCTTTCCTCCAAAGAAGGAAGCTTTGGATTTCAAAGTATTTATGATTGTTTTATTACTTGCTGGATATTTATTTTGCAAGACACACTGGGTTTTGGATGCATATTTCTGCTTTGGTAACTTTCTCCCTGGTGTACAAATTTATAGAGGCTTGTGGGTATGATGTGGCTGTACAGGAAATTTATTGAAACCGTTTCTCTCTTCTTCTACACCTGCATGGCAGTTCATGTCTCTGGCCTATTGTTCTCTGCTGGTGGCAGCTCAGCTATGCCATCAAAGGGAGTTTTAAGCATCATTTGTGTAGCTAATTGTTTAGAATTGCCCAGACTTGCTGGTCAATTCAATTCCTTACCTAGAAGGCAAATTGATCTGGGCCTTTGACCCTGAGTTATGGTCAAACACCAAACTCTGGGTGATTTGCTGCCAGTGCAGGTGCTCCTGTCATTTGGGCTCAAGGAGGCCAGGTCAGGTAGCACAAAATTCGCTGACAGATTTGCAGACAAACAGCCAGGGAGGAGCAGGGATGGAGCAGATCCAGAGCCCTGCTGGCGTGGCTGGGTGGAGCTGCCTGGGGATTGTTCCACTCCCTGCTGCTGTGGGTGCTGAACCAAGCTCTCACTGTGCCTTTCCCACTGCCATGTCAGTGAATTTGTATTTTTGTGAGGCTACTTTTTATTTATTACTGTGCTCCAAAGCTTTACCCTGACTCTCCTCCTTGTCCCAAGTGACTAAAAGGGATGTTCAGGCAGGGTCACCACTCAGCCTTTGTGTCCCTGGCTGCTTGTATCTTTTTTTTTTTTTTTTTTTGATGCACAGCAAAAGCAGATGGATGGCATCACTGCTGCACTCATTAAGCTACACACATATCTGACGTCTTTTCAAAGTGCTGCTTGCTTTTTAAATCATTAACACTTATTTCCTTCTGGTGCTTTCTTCTCTATTGGCCATAAAGGATGGCTTTTTCATGTTACATTTTAATTTTGCTGTTAACAGGCCCGGTTGGAAAAAAGCTTTTGTAACAGTGATAAAAAAAATGTGTGCAAGACAGCACAAATGACATGCAAGCTTATTCCATGAGGTTTGCTTAATTGAAGAAAAATAAATTTATTATCTTGCAATTACTGTGGCTTGTATATGTAAACAGCTTCCCAGCAAGTTTAGCAGCTCCACTCAACATGCTGCTTTCGACTTGGCACCAGGTTTTATTTCACTGTGCTTTAAAAGCTTCTTGGAGGAGTTTCCCTCCTGGTTCTCTGGGCTCCTTGATATACAGACAAGATACCATGTCAGGATCTTTCAAATTCTTCCACAGAACACTCAGATAGGAACATTGAGACAGAATAGCAAAACAAATAAGAACGCTGGTGACTCAAATGCAGCTCAAAATATTTTGAACTCAGAGTATAATTCTGTTCTATGAGATGGTTCCTAATTGATAGCACTGATTAGCTTTCTTTTATTGTTATTATTTTCATAAGAGGAGAAGCACATGGAATAGAAGAAATCACTCACTTGGGACTATGGGAAGGAGCATTGTTGAAATGTGAAACTGTTGTTGGAGCTTGGCAGGCTCATTCTGCCATAATTACCCCATTGACCCACAAGTGAACTTTACTTTTCAAAGAAACAATTTTGGAATGTTTCCTGGGGAACATTTTGCTGTTGATGTGTGAGTATACAGTGCAAGATGCTAAAGAAATATCCAAACTTGTCACTTAATGATCTTCCAGTCTGCAGATGTCTTGCAAGGGTGAGCTGAAAATGCTGAAGCATGAATATTTTTTTACCTAGGCCTTTCAAGAACTTCTTAATATTTCTGAAGAGCAGACTTTTTGTGGCTACTCAGATTTGCATTTTATTTTAGCAATGAAGCCTTTCAAAACACATCCATAGAAAAGGAATAATCCTGATAATTCAACGATGAATTATATTTGATTAATTTTATAAATTAAATTATATTGTAATATAATAAAAATGGGCTAAAGTAGTGGTAGTTCATTAAATGGAAAAAATTCTTAATATACTAATGGCCTTATTCAGGAATTAATTGCTAATCCTTCTTCTTTGTAACAATTCCAATTTCTTTCTTCCTTGACATGGTTTTGATAAGGTAGCTGTGGATATTCCTTAGTGCTGCTTATGGTGACAATTTTTGTTGAACTAATTTTTAGAATTTATCATAAATATGAATGTTGGTATTAGATTCTATTCTATGGGGAAGGTGGCAAAAGTAAAAACTGTTTCCGAATTACTGAAGGTTCATCTTGAATACACTTCCCAGCTTTCAATTTCGTCCGGGTGTTTTTCCTCAGAGTTTAAAAGATAATATTCCTACAGACAAATACTCTGCTTCTTCAGAAAACGCAGCCCTCGCGTAACTTCCATTTCATTTCCTTGCCTGCGCAATTAAAACACAAACTCGAGACCTTTTTCTCGACACTTCCACCGTCTATTTCTCATTATGCTTCTTGATGAGATTTTTAGGCTTCACAGAACACCGTCTAGGCAGCTAATCCGATGCAGTGCCAAGATCACAGCACTCCTTGTGTAATTCTTATTAGGTTAATCAAGAAACCTACTGAAGCAGGAGGGTTTTTAAGGCTTGCCAAATTTGAAGCGATAGATCAAAGTTCACAGCCCTCTGACCCTTTTGCCCTAACTCGCCTCGGCAAAGACTCCATGAATGGCCTTATTGTGGATATGGCAGCGTCCAGAGCCTGTACATTTGCAATTGTTTAGGCTTAGGAAGGGCATTGTGCTGCTGCTGATGAAATGCATTTTCTCCCCTTTCTGAAGTGTAAAGGTTTTCACCTCCATCGCCCATACAAGTGCTCCGGACACCACAATAGCACTTAGGTGATCCTTGTTCCTGTCAGCCCCAGCACCCACTTTTATGACAGAGTGTAATTAAATGGCTCAGAAGCCAACATTTGGGAAACAGCAGTGAAGAACAGGGGAAAAGCTTAATTTCCATATGGTCAGCCAAGCAAGAACAACAGCAGCATTGTGATCTGGAGTAGATAGTTTAAGCACTATTAAAGAGACATCTATTCTTTCAGTTGTCTCCTGAATGCTGCTGCACTTCTTTGAATATACTTCTTCATGGTCAAAACCTCTTCCTAGCCCAAATGCTTTCTGTGTGGCATGGCTCCTTTGGTGTTATTAATATAATAGCAAGGATTACTTTGAATAATAATGCTGAACTTTGGAATGGAAATCGAGTAATTTAATTAAATGAAGCTTGACCCAGACAGGCCAAGGCAAATTTGGTAAGGTTGCCTTCATAACATTCTGATTTACTATGTTCTTTTTCAAGGGAAATTACAAAATGAAGATTGTAGTAGAATTGGGGTAGAAATTGGGGTGCTAATTGTTCTTCTAACGAGGGCCTGAAACTTTTTTTGGTAAATCCAATTGTGTTCATCTATTTTTAAATTCTGAATTAATTTCCTCAAAAAGTAACCTGTGGCTCCCAGGATTTAGTAGTTTGCCAGCCAGAAGGGTTAAAAGGCTCTTGCAGCCATATACTCTTTGAACTGCCCACAGCAGCTATTTGAGTACTCAAATGTAAAACTTGACATCTTGGTTTCAGATGTGCACATTGTTACAGCCACTGTAATGCTGAGCTGGTTTCTCTGTGCTCCCAGAGCCAGTGGGAATTTGGTGGGAATTTGGCTGTTTGGAGTGTGACAGATGTCTTGGGGATGAGTTACCAGGGTCTGTGTTCTTGCATTGTCAAAAGAACACACTTAGAAGTTTACAAAATATTCTGCAGAAATGGACAAGAGAGTGTGTGAGCAATGTAGGTTTGTTTGGGGATTTTTAGATGTATTTTTCACTGAATTGAAAGGAAGTGCTTAGGAAGTACATAATGCTTATTTCAAGAGCAGTTAACTCAAAAGTCAATGAGTCAATTCTTGAATAATGCTAAAATTATCAGATATTTCTTAGAAAACTCTTACAGCCTTTACTTAGAATACATGAGCATGGTATCAGAAATTACAGGAGTTTATTAAAACAAAGTGAGAGATGTCCAGATCACCAATTTACTAATTAGAGTGTTAATTGATTAAAGCAGGGTGTTTGTTTACGGATCAAACAAAGCAGTTCAGGCAATTATGGTTCTCCCTCTTATTGCAGGAAAACATTTGAAAGTCTGACAGGCAGTTGTTTACTCAACATGAGTATTAAATTCTCTAATCTTCAAATTTACAGAAAATCACTGTATCACCTGCAGGAGTTCTCAAGATAAAGACCCAGTGGAATATTTTGGCACAGTCAAGTTGCAGTCTGCTGCCTTTCAAAGAGAAAAAGTGAAAGGCAGGAGTGATAAAAAAAGATGTCTTTGAGGGTTCTAAATTTTTTCTGCCCCACTCTGTCTTGACTACAACTTAATTTCAAAATGCATCCTTTTGCCTGCCACAACCAAATCGATTTCCCCTCTTTGTATCAAACAGAAGTGTCAGCTTTATTCGATCCTTATATGTGGAACATTAAGGTGTATTACTGTTACAGAAGACAAAGTTTATTCTGGTGAATTGCATTAACAAAAGTGATGTGACAGGCACCATACAAGTGCACACTGTCAGCTTGGGAAGGAAGGCATGTGCAGAAGAGAATATTGTCATCTCTAAAAGCGAAATAATGCAGAGTATTACTTTATTTATGGCTTGAAAAATGGACAGAGATAGTTAAACCTTCGTGTCAGTCAAGTCCTGATTTAAAGCTCCAGTTGTTGGTACTCAAGGACTCAATTATGTAATGACCTTTCATCTTCTTCCTCTTTACAGCACACACAGCGTCCACACTCCACTTGTTCTATTTTTTCTTATTCTTTCTTTCTTTCTGCTTTTCTCACTAAATAAAAGCAAAGAGGGGATAACTTCTTTCCAGCAACTTTATTTTTCATTTTTGTTACATCATTACCATTTTCACAGTTGTAATTCCACGGCGTTTCTTCCTGGCATGATCCCACTTGCCCAGCCAGGGGAGCCAAATGGGATTTACCAATTTACTACTGGAAACTAAATGGCCTAATGTTCCTCTCTGGTTATCTACCCCTTCAGCTGGTGGGATATATGCTCTGCCTTCTGCCTGCTTAGTGCCCTGTAGATAAATTTGCACAGAATTTCTTTAGCTGTCAGGGTGATGGATGGGCGGTACAGTGCAGCCTGCTCAGCCAGAGCAAGTGGCTGCCTTTGCCATCCATCACTCTTCCTGCTGTCAGCCCCTTGATCAGGGCTGCAGAGCAGGTCCAGGCTTTGTCTAGGTCACAGTGCCACAGAAAAACAATTAGTTTGTCAAGGATATACATATTTTAGCATGAGGAGATTTGGCATCTGAAGCACTGTTGTGTTCTGTATTTGATAAATCAGATTTTTGCTTTGTTTTGAAGTAGGAGCTTTGTGCTTAGGGGAGACTGAGTGTGTCACACTGAGTACTCTTGTAGTTATAATTGTGGATGGTGGGAAAGAAAAGTGTGTAATATGTTAGGAAAAAAGAAAATGGAGAAGCAGCATTTGATACCTGAGCAGTGGAGGCAGATGTATATTTTAAAATGGCTGTCAAAAAGAGCTCTGGACTTTTAAAGCATTTAGGATTTTTTCCTACCGGTAATTTTAGTAACTCTGATTCTTTGGGGGTTTTAGGTCATTCTCTGGCTTGATTTGTTGGCTTTTTTGACTCACCAACTATTTGTGAAATAGGAAAATACCAGACTAAATTTCAGTATTTCTTCTTACTTGTGTATTTCACAAAGGCTTGTGTTTCTCTGTATTTCATTACATTTCATGTGTTCAGCTGGTAACTTAAGTTTCTGCTCTTAAATGCTGGGCAGGATTTTAAATTCAGAACAGACCTGAACTCCTGATGATGACCTTAATATTTTTTTCTTTGCATTTAGAGATGCTGGGAAGAAGAAAAGGGAGATAGACAACAACTCATTTAGCTGGCAGTGAACCAGGGTTAGCTGCTAGAATATTCATTGTCTTCCAGTGGTTTTTACTGTTTTTTGAGGGACTTTTCCGAAGTTTAGCAGGAAGGACTTGCAGATGTGCCCAGGTTCTTCTGGGGGCAGCCCCACAGGAGGGCTGCCCACTGAGAAGGAGAAACACTTGTGCTGTGAACAGGACCACAAACCTGCTTTTTTGGGCATGAATGACTCCAAGAAAAGACAGTCACAGCAGCAGAGCCTTGAGCTTGTCACAGGGGTTACAAATGCCTGGTGCCATCCCTGAGTGCACTGTGGAGTAAAGGAACACCAGGCTGGGAGTGGGGAGCCTCAGGGCAGTGTGAGTGGGAGCATTTGTGTCTCATGGCTGAGCTGGCACAGCTTTCCTGACCCAAAACAGGATGCAAATCTCGATTCTCCTGTCCCACAGCTGTCATTCAGAACTAGGAATGGCAGCACCCACTGCCTGTGAACTGAGAAATCTGCTTGTGTACACAGGTATAACCCAGCTGGCATGTGCTCTGCTACTGAGGTATCAGTGGTATTTTCCAACAGCAAATTGGTCGTGTTTAGCATTTCAGAGTCTGAAGAAGGTGTTGCATTATCTTGCAAATTAAATGGCCTTGCAAATAACCACCAGGTTGTGCACTTAAGTAGGAAAGATATTTAAAACTTCTTCCTGAGCAGCTCGTGTGGCACAGTGAAAGTCTGCAGGGACAAAGTGACTGTTCTGGATGTGCTGAGCGAGTGCACAAATAACTCTGCTCCTTGTTCACTAATATTCCTGTTATCTGTCACCAGCCACTCTCTGTCAGCTGGAACAATTGTGCTCACAGGATTGTTTTCTTAGAAGTCTGCTACATATTTATGTTCAAGTGAGAAGGATTTCTTCCTGGAGCTCTTTACCAGTGGGATTGGTAGGGGAAAATAAATCTTTGCCAAATTTGTGTTTTTCACATTTTCAAGTGATCAGTTACATTTGTCAAGTTTCTGGATAAATGCAGGTTATCTTCAGCTGAGTAAAATTGTAATTCTTCTCTTCCATAGCTAGGGCAGGAGTTATTTCTGTGTGGATGTTGTGCAGACAGCTGCCTGGATGGCTGTGAGAAAGATGGCATAGCTCAGGCTATGTTGACATATTTAGAAGGAATTAAGCTCTCTCCACACATCTGTGTTTTAATAACATTGCTTTTTCCAGTGTTTCTTTGCACAGTGGAACAAATCAGAAATAGCCACTGAAGCTGAAGGCAACAGAGGATCTTGTTCTAGCAACAGTGTGTTTCCTTTTCCAAACCTTTCTTAGACAACTGCTTGTTACATTATCCTGTTCAAACCTATCACCCTGCTCTATTTGATTTGTTGCTGTCCTGTGTCTCACGTGATGCATTTAAATCACAAGGTCTTCATGACATGAACTTTGGCTTGGATCTAGAAGTATAATATACAAGTATAGAATAGACATTATTTACTTTCAGGAAAGAAGAAATTTGGCAGCTGGCTAGGAAAAGATGGAATTTCTGATTATTAGAATAACAGTAAGGGCAGGTTTTTGTTACTAAGCAAGCATATATTCATTTCTGTTAACACGCCCATAACAAGGCAGCTTGTCATGCTAATTTAGTACCAGGAAAGTACCTACATTAATGTAGGTGAAAGTTGTGGAAGACATTTAGTGAAAGAAATTGAACCTGTTCCTGGTGTATTGAGATAGAAAATGAGACTATATATCCAAAATTAATTGATAAACAAAAATCCCTGATAGTGGGGAATAGTTAATTGCTTCTTGTTTCTCATAGTTAAAGGAAGTTTATAGAATAGGCTGACTGAAGGACTCTGAGGGAGTCCAAGAGGTGTTTTGGCTCTGACTTCCCCTCTTTTCAATAGGAGTGGAGAAACTGTGTTCTGGCAGAGGCACCGGGAGTATGAGGTCTGTATCTGTTACAGGAGCTGAAAGTCAAGCACCAAGTTGAGAGGTCACAATGCATGCAGTAAATATTTAAATATGCTTTTAAAACAAGTGCCTCTGATTTTAAAGCCTTTTAACATCTTATACAATAGTTGGACAGGATGATGATCCCTGTGTGCTTAACTCATCTTGAAAAGCACTGAGTGAGAGCTCAGCTGGCTTCTGTTTTACCCTGTTGTGTGTCTGTCTGGTTGCTTCACAAGTGGGTGTTAAATCAGCTTTATAGGGAAACCAGGGCTAATAGCCCTGAATTTCTGCAGCACAATCACCTGGGGCATTGTGGTAACCTGGTAAAGCAGGGTGATGGGTGTTCACATGGGCAGTGAAACAATTTTCCATCTCGTTTCAGTGGTCATAAAGCCACATTAGAATAAATAAAGTAACTGAGGGATAATACTGCCAAAGAAAGGGCAGTTTTAGGGAGTAGATTACAGACCATTAAAGAAGGAAAAAAAACCATAAGAGGACATAAGTATCCAATATAATAAGTGCAGGGTATGTGTTACTCAGTAGCTAGAGGCTGGACTAGTTATCTGCAAAAAGCCCCTGGAACTGCACAGTTATAGGCATCAGGTGTTTGGCATGTGGAGCTGGATGTTCCACCTTAAAATCACTTTAATGTTTTAAAGCTAGAAAAGACCTCTATAGTCTTGTTCATACCTTTGTTTTATGAATGTATTCAGCCTAACATCTAATGTTTAACTTCATTTTCAGTATCAGTTGTTCTTTATCCGTCCTTGGCCAAGCCTGATAGTTCCCAGCTCATTGTCAAGAGAGGTGAAATATAAAAGTAATGCTGATGTGTCCTATATACACTGACTTTTAGTGGCTCCCCCAGTTGCTCAAAAGCTTTTCTCTCCAGGGTCCTCGTATGAACACGACCTTCTACAATGCTAAATATTAAAACAACTGTTTTAAGCTTCATGTTTTAGCTTTAAAAGCAAAGGAACAAAGTGGCAGTGGTGGCCAGCTGGCAGACTTGCATAGCAATGCGCAAACCTTTCCCCTTTAGACACACCAGAATTTAAATTTGCACTTAAATCACGAGTCAGGATGAATTTAAGCCTATCCAAGAACTCATTTATGCACATCACAAAACCACCGCACAAATTGGTTCGGTGCTTTTCATTTGGCAGTCGTTCCTCTAGAGGCATCCAGGACAGAAATAGCAAGGGTACTGCAGGCCAGATATTTGCTGGCAAAGCTGCCTGTGGTGGAAAACTTGTTCAGCACCTGCCTGTTTGTGCTCTGCCTGGCTGCCATAGCCTGTATTACACTATTGCATTTATAAGGACTGGAATTGTCCACGTTATTTAGGAGAAAACACTGGGTTTTGTTGTTTAATCTGAGCTAAAATTTTAAGTAAAATTTAAAGCGAGTGAGAATGCAGAAAAGAACAGCAGGTCTGAGCAGAGTCACTGTTTTCAGAGCCTTGTAATTTCTTGGGACACACCTTGGAATTGGTTGTGCCAAGCAGAGCACTTGTTTCTCTTTTCCAACTGGAAAAATTTGAGTTAAGGTTGATAGGTGTGGGTGTGGAGATCTTGGAATTTAACAACTCATATCTTACTCAGGTTTTAAAAACTGGAATATTTGTTAATCGGCCTCTTTACTTCTGCTTGCCCAAGTTCCTGTCTGATGATAATCCAAACGGCTTTCAAGTGAACTGTCTGCTGTCAGGAAGAAATGTGAATTGTCACTTGAAACTGAAAATTGGAAAGTAGGTCAGGGTGATCTTAAATCCTCTATAGGTCACCTGGTCAGTGCTGGGAGACAGATCTTTGTGGTCTCATGAAAGAAATCTTGTAATCCTTCCTGAAATTTTCTTTTTGTGAGACCCTGAAGAAAGAGGCTCTCTGTGCAACATGAAAACACTGTGATATTTGTCCCTCATGTGAAATATGTAAAATTGTATTGTCAGTGGCACAGAAGAGAATCTGGGAAAGAATCAGGTTTTACCTAATGATTTTTTATTTTTTCCTGAAACGTTAATCTATCATTAAATGTTGCCTGGATAATTGATGAGATAGCTGAGACTCTCCTTTTATACATGTGCTCTCTCTGACACACTGGTGTGCTTCACCTTCTGGAGAGCTACAACAGCTCCAGGAATTCCTCTTGTTGGCACTGATGCTAACATGTTCGCTGGTAAAAATATTAAGCCCAGCTTTGTAGAAATGCTTTAAACAAGTGTAGAATACCTTAGAAATGGAGAAGCCTGCAGCCAGTATTGATTACTGTACCAGCAAAATCTCTTTACCAACCTGTGTGTAGGATCTGTTGCATGGAAATTGCAATCCTTTAATTCTTTAAGGCTTTGCATCTCTCAGCAAATCTACCCTTGCAAAGTAAGACAAAATAGATTGGATATTCTTCATCTTATTTTTCAATATGTGTACAGTCTGTAAGCAGTTTTAGTGTATATTAAAAAAAAAAAAAAGAAACAAGATCCATTTCAGAGAGGAAATTTTTTTTGCAGCAGCAGCCTCATTTGAAACTTGCTTGAAACACAGACTCATAATTAAAGAGGCTAATGACCAGGGAGAATCATAGAATAGAACAGAATCATAGGATATGCTCAGTTGGAAGGGACCCATGAGCATCATGGAGCCCAACTCCTGGCCTTGCCCAGAACAGTCCCCCATGTGCCTGAGAGCATTGTCCAAACCCCTCTGAACTCAGAAATTATGTGCACAGATTAAAATAATGAATATCCCTAGAATCCTTGGGGGTTTTTTTGTTTGTTTGTTTTGTTTTGTTTTGTTTGTTTGTGGGTTTTTTGTTTGTGTGTTTTGTTTTTGTTGTTGATGGTTTTGGGTTTGGGTTTTGGTTTTGGTTTTTTTGGTGTTTTTTTTTTGTTTGTTTGTTTTTGTTTTGTTTTGTTTTGAATTGTTTGTTTTGTTTTGGTTTGGTTTTTCTTTTTGTGTACATCCGAATTGCATTATGCTCAATCCAGAGCTCTCTTATCCTGAAAGAAGTGAGCAGTTTTTGTGTGCTATGTCCAGCTCGATGCTGTTCCCTGGAAGTGAACCTCATGTTGCCTCCAAAAGTCCCTTCTTTCCGTGGGATCACTTTGATCCAATTGTGTTAATCTGTTTTAGTGCCTCTGCTCTAACTGGCCCAGGGTTTTAAGGCTGGTGATCAGCAGAGTTACTGCTCTTTATTGTACTTGGGAATTAGTGCAGTGTTAGCCTGCTCCAGCAAGACTAGAAGATTTTAGCTATAATTACTGCATGAAAGGCTGTAATTTGCCAAGACATATTGTCACACAGCTGGGGGAATACTCCCCCCAGCTGGACGCTCACCAGGCTGCTCTGGTTACCTCCTGCCACAGCCTCTGGGTGTTTGATGATTGCTGCTGGAATGTAGGAAAGATGGGCACTGCAGCTCCTCTGGTGTGCTCACAGGTCACAGGCTGGCTGTTCATTTCCATAAAAATGGCACCTCTTGGCTCAGCTGCCAAAACCTTCCTGAGGCAGCACCCATCTCCAGCCCCAGCCCCTGCTGTTAAAGGATGCACTTTGTGGGGGAGCTCTGCCAGGTTAAAATTCAGAGTTCCCCGAGCTTTTAGGCTTACAAAAAGCCAACTGCTTTCTGTGTTAATTACACAAAAAGTATGTGTTTAAAGACAGATTGATAAGTGTGCATATTTATTGACTTTTTATTTTTTTTTTATTTTTCCAGACCATAGTGGTCTGTGCTCAGGTTTTCTGTCAGGGTTGCCTGCAGAACCCAAGTCCCCTCCTCAGCCTGCATTTTCCTTTCTGTATCATGAGCTGCCTTCTAGTATGGAGTTACGTGTTCAAATTTGCCTCTGGTCTGCTCTCAATTTCTTCAGAACTTTTTTTTTGGGATCCTCCTTATATGACTTTTAATTCCCCCAGGACAGATTCATTAAGTGAACTTCTGAGGCAGCAAAAGTCAATGGAAACTCTTGATGACTTCCCAGGGAGGGGGATTGCAGACTCTCTGTACAGACATCCCTGGTGTTTTATGAAAATGTCTGCTGAGTTATGAACTACAAGTATTGTAATTTTTGTTCATATTGCTATTCGTTTCCATGGAATAGATGAATGACTTTTGCTTTATTCTCAGGTTTATATAATTGTTTTCTGTAAGAGAGGCTTTTTCACTGGGACCCTTGGGTAGGAACATTGTATTAGGTGACTGACTTTTGTAATAGAAATATCTTTCTCAAAAAGTGGTAACAATGTCTTACAGACTTTGCACTTGGCTGTAGTGTGATGTGATACAGGTCTTATAGTCAGGCTTCAGAGAGTTTCCATATCTGAATCATGTAGATGGATACTTCAGTCATTTTTCTGATATGTGAAAGCAGATGGAGAATTCTTGTTTTGTTTCCTTGCTTATAAAGGAAAACGAATTCTCTTACCAGTAAATGATTGCAAGAAGCTTATTCATGCTGTGGTTTGAGAAAGTACATGGAAAATATGCCAGTGATGGAATTGCAGCCTTGCTTTGTGTCCTGCAGTATATGTGGATTAAGAGGTTCACCTGTAGGATTCCAGTATCAGAACAGTGAACATGAAAAGAGAGAGGAAAAATAGTTTAAACAGGAGAACAGATCTTCCTTGAGGGGCTTTTGAAGATGCCTGCCTTGGCTGGTTCTCCCATGCCTAGGTTAAGCAGAATTTTTTCCCCTTTTTCATCTTTCCAATGAGACATTAAGATGTCATTCCTGGCTCTTACAATTTAGGAATTTCTTCTCGTTGACTAGTCTACTTTCTATTTCTGTCTCAGGATAGAATGGTGCAATTGTTTCCTTCCTGGTGCATGACTTAGAGGATACAAAATTCACATTTCTCTGCAGAGACATCTGTACTGGTGCAAATGACATGAAAACACCAAGTGTGCCATGGACCTGTTGGTGTTCTCTACTCCCGTGTGTCACTGCAGGCTAAGTTGAGGCTTCCTCCTGAAGTTACTAAGATAGCTTTGAGAAATGGATTTTCTCCAGTAATATTCAGATCCAGATGTCTGTTTATTCCAGCTGAATGAATTATTACCATACTGCTCAATATTCCCTTTATTTTATTGAGTCAGGCAGGCATCCACTTCTGGCTGGTGTTTGCTGTTCCCTTGTTTGGATAAGGAGATCTGGTCATTCCAAAAGGATGGCTACCCTGGGCCTGGCAGCTATTTTTATTTAATTATTTATTTGTTTATTTTCGTAAAGGAAAGATTTTACTGTGGCTTCCTTTCTTTATTTTCCATGCAGAACTTGCAAGATTTCTCGAACTCAGTCCAAAAGTTCTTCTGTGGCTATGTGTCTAAATAGGACATTTGATAGAGATAAACCTCACTGGAACAGTGAAATGTGAAGCACAGGACATGAAGGGTGCAAGAATGTCCAGCCTGGCATGTGATAACCTCCCCAAAGCTTTTATTTTAGACAAAAAATTTAGGGAGTAGTACAAAGATAAGGAAATATCAAGACTTGACAGTCTAACCTCTGACAGTTTTGGAATACTATGTGGGAAGATAAAGTGATTGGAAGTAGGAGTAGGAAACTCAAGATATTTGAGTTTGTTTCCCTGCAAATGCAGGGGAGCAGATGACGAAAAACATTGGTAAGCAAAGCTTGGTGGTATCAGCTCTCCAGACAACATCTTGGGGAATTATTTGGGAATCATCCAAATGTGTGTGAACTGGGAGAAATAATGTGTGTTAGTAAACATAACTCAGTGTGTGAGAGGGTCGGTGCCTATCAAAATGTTTTATGCCCACACTGGGCATAACTGTGGCTGCACAGGAAGAAGCTGCAATTGCTGAGCTCCTTTCAAGACCAGGCCTTGGGAACAGAGAAATGATGGCTGTTTTTGCAGATTTTAAATAATGCACTAAGGCTATTGCCAGTGCCAGGACCAAACAGCACAAAAGGTGTTAAAGAGAATAAATAAAAGCATTTGTGTTTAGAGTGTAGATTTCACTACTCTCCAGCATTCCTGGGAATTTCTTGGATCCTAAAACTTTGAACATTGACAGTGTGGTCCACGAGTTACTGGATCTGCAGTGAGAGCAGGAATATTCAGTGAGGCTCTAATTCAGCTGCACATCCAATCCAATCCTGACCTCTCTGTGTCAAAATGGAAACTATGAGGAAAAAGCCCCTAGGAGTGTCATCTGTAAAGACATAAATTGCAAAAGTGTTGTGTGTTAAATGCAGGAGAAAAGCCTCTCACTCTGCTTGGCTCTGTGTCAGCCCTGGATGCCACAGAGCAAGGCAGATACACAGCAGATGGAGAGGGACCAGAGGCAAATGGTGAAGAAAAGAAAAGAAAATGCCAGCTATGAAAGCAAACTTTGTTTTGTAGTCTGGAGTTGAAGAAGGCGGAAAAGATAATAATCTGGTTTTTCACGTCTTCTTGGGACAGGACAAGAACTGATGAGTTTAAATTAAAGCAAAAGAGATTAGGAGTTAGAAAGAGAAGCTTTGCAAGTGTTCAGGATAATTTGTCGCTGGAATGGATTGCTTAGGGCTGTTGTGGAATCCCTTCAACATGGTGAGATTGGGTTTGACAGACATCTGCCAGGAGTGCCAAAGGTGCTGATGCCTGTGCCTGGGAGCAGTGAGGTGAGCTCAGGGACTGCTTGAGCACCTTCTCCAAGTTTCTTTGATATGCATCCTTGTATTTTCCTTCTCACGCCGCTGTTTTCTGTGACTCCCTGCTATTCCAAAAAGAAATCTTATTTAAAATGTTGGTTTGATACCTACTTCAATCAACCAGCAGGAAAACAAATATAATGTCTGGGTTTGTGACAGAAGGAAAGTTAGCCTGAGACAGATTTTGCTACAGAGACCAGCTTTAGGGCTATCACAATTTTTAAAACATCTGTTTCGCTGTGGTGTAGCAGGAAGCAGCTTCTATTACACTTTATCAGCAAAAATTCAAATCCCTAAGTGACAGGGCAAGCTTAGAAGGAAAAACAGCTGTTGACGAGACTGTGCTGCGTGTGCTGTGGGCCTCAGCAGAATAAAACTTAATAGGAAGGGAAAGCAAAGCATCTTTTCATTCAGCTTTGAGGGGAAAAAATGCCCACGGTCCCAGATGATGGGCTGGATTTATTCAGCAGTTTGTGGGATGTGTTACTCACGGCAGTGCTGTGCAGGCTGCTGGCAGCTGTCAGTGACCCTGGTGCAGGCAGTGCATTCCTCAGGAATTCTCCAGGCAAGGCTGGCTCCAGTGCAGCAGAGATGTCACCGGGCTGGGGGAGCAGGGGACTGATTCCTCTTGCATAATTCATTGCTGTTGGGTGGAACAGAATGGTGACTCTGGTCAGCTCTGTGCTGGATTGTAACTGGATGTGTTTCCTTAGAGCACTGGGGCTGCAAGAAGGGAAAAGATTGGGGATTGTGGCACAGTCACACTGTCTAAATTGCTGGTGCTCTAATACTGAGCATTAGTTCTGTAGTACTAATTAAATTGTGCCTGGTTTGCTGTATTTTCATTTCAAAAGGAGTTTTTGTTTGGGGTTTTTTCCTACATTCAGATCTGGAAGGATTTGTTAAGGGGACTACTGCTTTTGGAGAAAAGACACAACAAACCATCTTTCTCTTTTGTGCGTGTGTGTCAGATCTTGGGCTGTGCATTGACTTTGAAGTGGAACATAACCAAGGTTTGTAGCACTGTAAAAATGTGATGTTAAATTGCCCGTTCCTCTTCAGTAAATGGTGAGGGGAAAAGAAATGTGTGATCATTATTTAAAAACAAACAAAGCTTGAATCCATGCTGCAAGCAGGGCATTTATTGTCAGTGGTATCCAGAGTGATATTAGAAAAAGGGCTGCATCATAGCATCTGCTTCACCCCTTTGAGTTCCTCATTGAATCTGTTTGAGTAACAGATACTCTTTTGAGACAGTGACTTTCTTAAAAAGCACCAGCATTAAATTGCACAAAACCCTCAAACCACTCAATCAATTATATAAAGAAAAAAACCCCAAACCACCCAGCAACAAATAACCAAATAAACAAAACACCCTGAAGTTATTAACTAATATGACTACAAACCTGTATTACAAGAATGCATAAAATACCCCAGATTTGGTGAGGTGTCTGTGGACGTGGATGTTAATGAGCTAAGTGAGCTGAAAAAGTAAACAGGATGTGCCTCATTTCCCCTGATGAGCTTTTCTGTACAGGATCCTGGGATTTGCCTTCAGGTGAAGTGTCAGGGATTGTGCTTTCCCTCGGGAGAGCCGGTTCTGATTAAGCAGTATACAGACAAAATCATCTCTTTGTTCTGCTTTTACAGAGAAACACTTGAATGCCCATTTTGCCACTGTGTCTCTGCTGAGGACATTGGGCAGTGGCACCTCACCTGAGCATCTCTGAGCCCTGCACTGTTACCACGGCATGTAGCAATGAGAATAAAAATGGTTTCCACAAAATCAGCACAGTGGGGTCAACAGTAGCTGAATCTCATTACGTTGCCTTTACTTTCAATTTGGACAAGGCATAAATAATGAGAATTTGTTAATTAAATAGTGTGCTGGTAAATTTTTTTAACCTCATGAGGTAAATGGCACACTTAAAAACAATAAAAGTTTTTCTAATGGGCATATGAAAAATCTATCCAAACAGCACAGACCTTAGTTTTTGCAACAGAAGAAATTCCTTTAATAGATGAGAGTTGTAGCTGCTTAATCTGAATTTTGTATGGAATATTTTCCTAAGTATTTCAGGAGTTGATGATGCAGTGCAGTGCAGAATGGAGAAAAACCTTTGTATAATTTTGTATGTTAGTAATGAAGTTAAGACTAAGTGCTAAGGTGCAAGATTTGGGTTTCCTATATGTTTGCACATCTGGATTCCAAGAACATTCAACATACAACTTTTAAGTACACCAGAAAGAAAAGTAAAACTAAATTTGGGAGCGTATCTTGGTTTAAATTTGTACTTCCTTTCAATATATTTTGTTTGAGGTGAGCTTCTGTGGTAAAGGAAGGGCTTAGTAGCCATAGTTGTACATTCATTGAGTGGGGCTGATCTTCTTGGAGCACATTTCTTGGGATAGGCTTGTGAGATAACATACAGTGACTGTGGTTACATGTAAACCTGCCTTCCTTCTCAAGAACTATGTAGGAGTTGGATCTAGAGCATGGAACTGGCATTAAAGGGAGATTTACTGATTTGTGTTACCTCTTCTCTGTCTTCAATGGTATGCTTGAGGCAATGATTCATTCTAGAAATGTTGTTTTTTCAGACACCTGTTTGAAATTCACCCTGCAGTTGGTACCCAAGTGGTTTTTGCATTCCTTCAGTTTTTTATGCAAGTTCCAGCTCAAAAAAATTCCCAGAATCTAGTGTGTAAATTATTCAGACACATTTAATTTCAGCCTTTTTTTTTACTCGGTTACCAGTTTTTTTCATAACCAATAGAAGTATACAGTCTGTGCCATTTAAATTTTATGAGGATATTCCTGCTATGTTTTGATTTGAGACTTATTTTACTAACAAACTTTTTGTTTACACTATGAGATCAATGAGATGAAATTATTTATCAATGTGATCACAAAACAGAACAAGCATTTCAGAAAAATCTAATAGTATTTGGTTGTCCAAATTTTGAGATAGAAATTTTGAGATTTTGAAGGTCTGATTTCAAATCCTGTTGAGATTTCTTCCTGAAAATGGGATTTCTGTGGAACCCAGATGTTCACTCTTATTGTTAAATGTTCACAAGTAAGAAATTAGTTGTTGCATTTAAATGTAAAAATGGGGAGACTTTTCTCTTGTAATTGATCAATAAATCATGTTCTTGATCTGAGGAAATTCTCCTTGAGTAATCCTCTTGTAATCACAGCTGATGAGGCATGGGGGGTGATGGTGTATTGCTGTCCTCAGCAATCAGGTCGTGGCCATCAGAAAGCACAGAAAACTGCATTATCTTGAAGTGTAAAAGATGTCAACCCTCTGCCAGGCTGCAGCCTTCCAGATGTTCAATATCCTTGTCGTTGTTTAATTCAGCACCCCAGGCAGCTTTGTTGCACGGGTGACAGTGAGACACCATGCAAAAAGCACAGGAGCAATGCTCTCCAGCAGCCATTGTGCAAATAGCAAATATTCTTTAAAATGCCCCCAGAAATGACAGACCACTCGAAGCTGAAGCAGAGCAAGATGTTCGTTTGGTGAGCATTCCTCCTTTTGGCTTGAGCAAGATGACTTGGCAAACAAATCAGCTCCAGGCTTTGTTCTCTGCTCTTTTTCTATTGTCAGGCACACAGTCATGCCAGTAAAGAGCTGAGAAGCCACTTGCAGTGATATTAGCTAATGTGATGTTGGCACGGTGAGAAATCACCACCGTTCTGCTGGCAAAGGACATTTGTTTTGCTTCCTTTTTATTACTCCTGGAGTCTCACTTTGGGAAACAAACTGAGTTATCACTGCAGGAATCAAACGAGCTCAGTTACAGGAGAGACATTCCCTCTCTGGTTCAGGCATATGTCACCTGCACACACTGGTGGGGATCTTCATGGCTGTTTTTGTAATATTTATGTGTTTTCCAATATACTTCCTTTCTAAGTGCACTGAACAATTTGTAATCTATTTCTTTTGTGCATCCAGAAGGACTCTTTCTGCACTTTACTGTAACTCACTGCTCCTCTCTATTTTGGTGTAAATGTTTGAGGCCAATTTGTTTGGTTTTATTTTTCTCAAGCGTGGATGTTGTAGTAAGTGCAGTTATGAGAGAGAATTAATTAGGCTTCGTGGTGGATTGCTTTATTGATTCCACAGACCATTCACTCTGCAAACCAGAAAAGATGCATAAGCATGATTTAGTACCATAAGGATGATTAGTAAACATCTTGAAGAGTATCTTTTAACCTGAAAGGTGACATAAGTAATTCATAGACCTGTAAGCTGCAATAGAGGCACCCTCCTTCCACCCCCTCAAAAAAAAAAAACCAAACAAACAAACCCAAAACAACAAATGAAACCAACAAACCAACCCAAAACTCCCCACAAATAACCCACTTCAGGAACAACATCAATACCCACCTGAGGGACTGACGAGCTTAAGAAACATTGTGTGTTTGGTGTTTTTATGGTGATTTTTTTTCCTAGTTGTTGAAATTTATGGATGAATATGGCTAATATAAGTAAAATAAATGTAGAGGATTGAATTGTGATTACCAGCTGGCTAAAATCAGAGTTTGCTTAAGCTTAAGGTTGCGTTGATTACAAGAGAATGACAAGCATGCATTATCATCTTCATGTCTGAGATAAAGAGGATTTCGTTTGGATTCAAATGAACGAAGGAGATTTGGAGTTGCTTATATCAGGGAGGAAAGAACCTGACAGAGGCTTCTGTCTGTTGTGTATCAGAAACAAAAAGCTCAAGGTGAGCGTGAATATTGGAAATACAGGTGCAGGCCAGGGCTTTACTGGAGGTATATAAAGACCATTGTGGATTTACTGCAAATCAGATAAAACTAAACTTGGAGGAATGCTGGCACTCAGAGAAATTACTGTATTGTAGCTCACCCTCCAAACTGATGTCAGTGGATCCAAAGGAATCTTTTCCTTATGCCACAAGTGTCTGAGCTACAGACTGGTTCACCTCTGAGTATTGCACTGAGGAAAATAGCTTATTTTGTTTATTTTGTTTAGGTGGTGCAGAAACAACAACAGCAAACCCCCTTCAATAATTGTTTAGATAATATCGCTCATTTAAAATTCACTGCTGCTAATTAAATTGTAGGTCTAACAAGCTAGGAGGTAAATTCTGGCAACGTGCTAAACCACAACAATTATTAATGTAATTAAATTTAGTTATCTGTGTAGATGAGCAGAGTGATGCATTTAGTAGAGCAGGAGCATGCAGCTTAAGCTGTGTGGTGTAATGGAGTATAACATAAGAAAAAGTCATCACTTTTTCCTGTGAGCAGAACAGCAGCAGGAGGAGAGGGTGCCTCAAAGGCACAATTTGCAGCATTAGAACAGAAATTACTGATTGATAACTGAGGAAACTCAATACCCTTATTCTGACTTGCTACCTTTGTAGTAAAGCCAAGCTCTTAGAAACAGTTAATTATCACTTCAATAAAAATATCTACATGACAACTGTAAGCCTTCACCATTTCTGCACATATGTTAGAGAACTCTTTTGTTCTTTCGGGATGTGTGAAGGAGGACATTAAGACGAACAAGTAGGAATAGATCTGACATCCTTAAATTTACTGTCAGCAAAAGCACTGGAAAGACAAGACAGCTTTTGGTCTCAGCTGCCCCCCGAGTTTAATAGAACATGGTGTGAATTATTGGTGAATTGTTGTGCCTCAGTCAGTACTTCTCTCACATGCCTCAGAGCATGTGTGGGCAGGCAGTAGCTAAGACACCAAAGAGAAGGGGAAAACCCTGCTTTTTTTGCCTACCTAATAATAAAATCTGATTTTTAATCAAGGTTTGAGATGTGTTTAGGCTCTGATACTCTGGTTAGCAGTCCTGCAAAAAGTTAGAATCTTTCTGCAGTGTCCAAAGGTGGTGGATTGATGAGAATTTCCCGTTCCTGGTGCTGAGGTCCTGCAGCCACATGTGGCCAGCACATTTCTGCAACCTGTGTTGGATCAGCTGGCTGAGGTGAGCTGCACATTGTCAGCATCCCCAAGGCACTTTATTGATCCTGGAATCAGACTGCATCTTCCCCACTCCTCAGGTAGCTTTTTAGCTGCTGCGTGTTGGTGCTTGCTGTGTGCTGCTGCTGTGGTTGGCTCCAGCTGGAAACAGCTGGCGAGGATTACCTTCCTCTCGGCTGTCACGCTGCCTTTTACAACTGATTTTTGGCAGGGTGAAGGGTTGAGCTACATTCTGCAGCTAGGGAAGATGCTGACATGGCTAATTCCCATCCTTTTGTGGCTTTGCAAACTCCCTGCCAAATGGCTGCAGTTCTGAAGGGCTGCAGTGTATACAGAGGAAATGGTTCTCTTGGAGCCCACGGGTTGCTGGGGGTTTAAAAGAAGTTTTCCAGGGATCGTGGACTTCTGTTGGGCAGTGTTTGAATACAGTTTCTGTTTGGAACTTATGGTTTATTGTATGTATTTTCATGAGATGTGTTAGGAACAGATGTTCCTTTGGGAAAATAACCCTGTCCCTTGACAGTAATTTTTTTCTTTTGTTGATGTGTTTGGAATCAAGGCCTATTCTGCCTTACCAAAAATACTGTTTGGCAAGGTTCTTGCACTCTGTCCTTTATTAGCAGTGAAGTAATAATATACTGTAAACAATTTCATGCAGGCTGAAGAGCAGGACAATGCCATCCACATGTGCTGTAGAATGAAAAATCCTGCAGCAGGAATTGGGGGACTTCCTATGGAAGCGACTGTGCATTCTCAATATGCCTCATGTATTCTCCACACGGATTGAGAGGTGATGTTTGTACACACTCAGTCGCTGATTTATTCATAATATTTTGAGTTATTTATCCTCGGCTTCATGCACACTGTATTTTTTGGTATTTTTATTGCAAAGCAGAAAAACAATATTCTGAGATTTACAATATGTGTTTTTAACTGTTAACTCTATCTAACTCTAGTCTTTTGTTTCCTTTCTCCAAATTTATTTTGTATAAATAAATGCAAGGAAAGGTTCTGACAGGGCTATTTACTTTGACAACAAATTCAACAGTGTTATACAACAGATGAATTTGCAAATTTAAGATATATAGTTGTGAATAATCACAATGGAGATGAAGGTTCTGCTTATCCTCTAGGGAAGCCCATAACACACCATGCACCTCAGAGTCCGGCCAGAATAGCTGGGAATTTGAATTTTAAATGCTGCAGTGTACCATGTGCAAGGATTATTTGTAGAATGGTTCACAAGTGATGTTTAACGATGCCTTTGGAAAAAAAAAATCACTCATCCTGCCTGAAAAGAAAGAAAAATATCAGTGCAGGTTTTGCTTTGAATATGAATTACCTTTTGAGTGTATGACCTCATAGGCAAAACAGTGCAGAAGGTGTCTGTATATTAATGCATGAAAACCAAATGCTTGTGAGGAAACCTCCGAGTGTCCAAGCCTGTTTTATTGGAAACTTTGAATAATGTGCAATGGGGAAAAAAGAAATAAGCAATAGGTGAGATCTGTCATGCTCTGCTGTAGCTGGTCTTGATCCAGGCTCTCAGTTGACCATTACCCAGTATCATGCCAGGAAAAGAGCTGTAGCTCATTCATTTTAGTGTTTGGTAAAACTTAATCTAAATTAGCCTAATGGGAGCATAGTCTGCTCTGAGAAGTGGTTTTTATATTTGATGTCCTGTAAAATGAAGTCTGTCCTCTTATTCCTCAGCTGTCCCAGATTCTCTGGTTTGGAAAATAAAACTGCTGCCCTGTTCCAATCAAATGTGTAACTTTAGCCCTGTCAAGGCACTGTGGGAATGAGGTGGCAGCAAAGTCCAGGAAAACAGCAATCTGGAGACATTTCTCTAAATTATCATTTATCTACTAGACTCACAGTCTCTATCAAATACTCAAATGTACTTGATTTGACTCAGAAGCAAAATCAAACCTTCAAATTAGACAAACAGCCAGACAGGAATTGTGAAGTTGGTAGTGAATTCAGTGCACTGCAAGTGAGATGCAGGGAGCTGTTGAAGCACAGGGCAATGTCCAGAGCAGGATATTGACTCCATGAGTTCATCTGAACGTGGCTGGTGTGAGTGTGTGAGTGATTAATGCTGCTGGGTGATGTGCTGCAGTGAGGGCAGAGGGAGGAAGGAAGAGAGGAGGCAGGGAATGTGGATGGAACAGCCAACCACAAAAACATCTCTTTGATCTCTGGGGGTAAGAAAAAAGCACTTCACAGTGAAAGGATGGGAGTGGGGGAAACTGTACAGCTGAACTATTGGAAGATAAATTGTGGGACTCCAAAGAAGCAAGCAGAGTAGTTATGATTGCATAATGCCATAACCCCGTAAGCTCAGAACTATTAAACAAACATAGAATACCTCACTACATATATTCTCTATTCTCAAACCACACCTAAACATAATGTTTCACCCTCTTCCTCCTATTTCATTAGTTACCCAATGTGATGGATTTAGAGAAATTGCAAGAAAACACAATTGCACAACTGGAGCTGATTGGGTATTTTCATAATCTTGGATATCCAAACTTGTATCATCATGCTGTATCATAACCTGCATTTTTTTGAAGAAACTTTTATTTTCTTTGGTCATTTGGAGCCATTTTCCAGAAAAGGTCCCTTGCTCCCATCTCTTTAGATTCTTTGTGGTTACAGAATGTGTGAGCTGTGCTCAGTTAACAGCACATGTGGTGTGTTGAGACTGACATAATTCCAAGGCTGTGCCACAATGTGGTATTTAGAAAAGGAATTAGGGATGAGCACATTGTTTCTTGCCAAAGAAATAAAATCTGAACTCCTTCCTCAAAGGTAGGTGATGGCACTGCTTGAAAGACCACGAGACAGAGCAGTGGATCTAACAGTGAAGACTGGCAGGTCTGTGCAGAACATGTCCCATGGAGACATCAAAAAGTCCAGGAATTCTTCATCTGAACTTTGGGTTTCTTCATGTTCTCCTCCCTTTCCTATCTCTCTCGTTTTTCCACTTCTGAAAATGTTCATTTCTGGCAGCCACATGAAAGAAAACAATTTCTCTGATCTGTGGGCCTTAGTTTGGGATTGGGGTTCAGACTGGAGTCCAGTGGGCTGGACATCAGCCCTGGGGCTGCTGTGGAACAGGCTGATATGGTACTTCTGCTTCTTGACCACTCCCAAAGAGGTAAAAAATGACACAAAATCAGACTGTTTTGGAGTGCAAGGGTTTGATCTTGTCAATGAGATGGGGTTTTTTTCAGCTGCAGGATGATGCTGTAGATGTTTGTGGAGTGTCAGTGTTGGACATGATGGGAATTGCAAACCTTTGTGTCTTATCCTGCTTAGTACTTCCTCTATTGGCTGGGAGTGCTTTTGAAATTATTAGAACATACTTGTATTTTTAAAAAGAGAAAAAACAGCAGTCACTCTAGATTTTCAGTTAGATTTTCTATTCACTCAAGAAAATTCTCAAACCGTGCTGAAGCTCACCCTGAGCCAGCTCACTGCATCCCTCCCATGGTTCTGGGTGCTGTTTTGCTCCCCCCATCCTGACCCTGCCTGGGGGAGGTATGAGACTGCACTTTGTCCCCTGACACAGCAACCCTGCTGTAAAGTTTCAGACCTTTCCTTATCTCAAAGGACAGTTGCAGCAGTTGCAGCTTCCTTTGAACTAAGATATTTCTTACAGCAACAAACTCTTTGCTTTAGGAAAATTATGGCATCTCCCAGTTTCCTTTTTATTTCCCATTTTGCTAGGATTTTTTGGTTGGCATTGTGCCAAGGTCTTTCTTTTTACAATCAAGATAAATTTGTTACTTAGACTTTTTTTTTCTTTTTTTTTTTTTTTTTTTTTTTTTTGGCATAGAAGTGGATTTGTATAAATGTGATTTGCCTTTCTGATGCTAGCAAGTCTGGATGGAAATCTTTTGGGTTCTGCTGGATCCCTTTCCCGACTATGCAAATGTATAAGAGAAGAAATAATGACAAACCCATTTTTTTAAAATGAAAAAACACTAAATTTTATATACATGCAAAGGAATTTATTAAAGATGTCATTCAACTCTGTAGCTAATAGTTTCTCCTCTATGGCTTTTTCAAAAAAATTGCTTATTAGAAAAACAACTATCCCACTGAGGAGAAGAATCAGGGCTATTTCAAGCATATTATTTCACAGTTTCTTGCCAGTGGGAGACTCAAGGAGGGGGCTGGGGGCTTACAGTGGCTAGACAGACCATTAAATTGGTATTAAACACTTTTCCATATGAAGGAAGTCACCTTCTGCCAAAAAATCCAGGAGCAGAGGGATTGGTTTCAATGCAAGTACTGCTGGGATGGGGCTAGATAAACTTTGAAAAATTAAAAGGTCACTGAGGTCAGGGTGCAGGCTTCAGAGCCTGTCTGGCTGGCTTCCTTATAGACTCTTGGAGAGCTGGCACACCAAAGCAGCATGACGTCCTGCATAAACATTTGATCCTCCTGACCAGTTTTTTCCATGGTATTAACTTTCTTAGCAGGGGAAAAAAAAAAAAAGTATATTAAAATGACCAAAGCTGTTTTATATCAATTTTCACCATGCAGAGGCACAGAAAGATTTCTGTGTTGTGTCCAAAGCAAAAGGGAGGGCAAAGGCAGAAAGAGCAGCTTGCCAAACTACTTATATAGATCCACAAACTGCTCTAGTTCCTAAAATAGCAGCTTAGCACAACAGAGGGCTCCTCTGCAGCTATGATAAAATACACTCTTATTGATTTTTCAGCTGGTTAATCAAGTGGAGAAGATAAATAATATAAACCATGCAAATCTAGGAAAATGGAAAAGAATATTAAATGATTCTTTTAAACACTCAAATGATAGAAATGTTAGGGGGCTGGCTAAATCTGCAAAGCAAAGAGAACCTGGATGGAGCAAGACAGACAGGTCCATGGCTGAAGGGAGTTGGCACTGTGTGAGCAAGGGCACACATTTTCATGTTGTTTTGTGTGTCCTTGGCTTTGGGGACACAAGGCAGTGCCTGGTTCAGCTTTGTGTTGTCCTCTGGCCCCTGGAGACCCTGGTGTCCCTTGAGACCACGATGTGCAGGGCAGTTGTGCTTGGTTTGGGAACGGCTGTGGGCAGCAGTGTCCTGGCTAAACTGAGCATGGAGAGGCTGAACCCTTGGCTGGACAGATACATTTCACTTTCCTGGAAGGCAGAGCCAAGAAGAATTAAGGATTGGCCCATATCTTCTTTTGTTGAGAACATCTCCTCTGCCTGGCTTGGCTTTCGTGCACATCATGCTTCAACTTCAAAATACTGATCTCAGTTCAGTAGAAGAAAACAAGCAGAAAATCTTCACTGTGCTGTTGTAAACTTCCTTTTATATGCTGGTTTTGTTTGGTTAAGCCTTAACACAGGATCTAGATTCTGGAATGCACTAATGAAGTTCCTCATCAGAGCCTGACCATGAGAAAGTGCATGAGACAGCTCAGAGCACTGTGCATGGGACTCCTCCAACACACAGCTTTGTGCTTGGAAGCAGCTCTGCTAATTTCCTGAGGAATTTGTGTGGCATATCTGCACTAGCAGATGGCATTGTAGTAGCAAAGCTTAACTCTGAGAGAATTTGGAGCCATTAAATAGTGGAGTAGCTCAGGAGTCTCTATTGTCAATACAGGTTTGTGAAATCTGCTGGTTTGAGGCATTTGAAAGAGAGGAAAAAATGCTTTCTGTTTTAAAGCTTGAAGTTATTTTTTTTCCTAAATACATCTCTATTTACAGAGCTATTTTGCTGTCCACCTTTTCTGAATGCCCTCAAGCCTGGGTGCTGCCATCCTAAACCTGCAATGTGACCAAACCCAGTTCTCCTCCTGGAGCTGTGGAAGGGTTTGGTCACAGCCTGTGAATGCACCCACAGGCAATGCATTGCTTGCTGTGGATTCTGGTGATCAAAGGGCATTTTGGAGGTGATGGGCTCACATCTCACATTTGGAAACATGCAGTCCTGCCATAATCACTATGTATTTGGGATGCTTGAGTTTTATTGCATAAAACTTCCACATCTGGTAATCAGAAAGAAAGAGAGATATTCCAGGTGATGGTCCCTTCCATGATATGACCCCTGGCGAGAGAGTGATAAAGAAAGAGACTTCAGTGACACAGAGGACCAATGAGGGCTGCACATAAGAGGGGAAAGCAGGATCAAATGACATTACAAAGTCAAGCAGAGAAGATTTAATACGTTGCTCTAAAAGCTGAAAATAACTCAGGGAGATGATAAAAATCTACAGCATGGGGGGTGGGGAGCAGTAGAGCTTAAGGAAAAGGAGAGTGGAAACCACAGAAATGACCATAGCCCATTTTTATTTTAACCACTCACAGGAAGGTGATGAGTCAACCCTTCCACTGCTCTTTGATTTATTAGCAAGGTGAGTTTCCTGCTATGGAAATTAGAGCCAGCAGAGCTGCCAAAGAGGGAGGAAGAGTGTGCACAGACATCTTTGTAAGCTCTGCAAGAAGCAGAAGGAGGAGGAAACCCATTTGAGTGGGGAGAGGAACGTGCCAGAGACACAGAAGTCAGAGAGCAAGTGTTATGTTGCCCCTCAGGAGGTGAACAATAAAAACAAAATATTGTCAGGATTTCAGATACGGAATAGACACAGGTTAAATGGAACATTCTGAATTTAACTCGTTTTTATGGATATCTGAGTGCAGAAGACTTCACTCTTGAAACTCTATTACTCTGCTAGGTCAGTGGAAGGTCAGCTGTCCAATAAGCTACAGAGCTATGTTAATTTGTTCCACGTTGGGCCTGAAATCTATAATTAGGTGAAACAGGACTTTATGGGACTTCTTTACTGAAGGAAAAGCTCAGATTTTCAAGTCCTGTCATTTACACGCCATTTCTGGACCCGAGTAGCACTCCTCCCAGTGAGCTTGAAAACTTTCTGGCAAAAAGATGCTGACCAGTAAATATATGGATATATATAATTTTAATATGGTTTTGTTTTTAACACAGGTTTTTGTTATTTTTTGGTTGACTGTTTGTTGGTTTGTTGGTTGGTTTTTTTTTTTGTTTGTTTGTTTTTAATTAATACCTTCTTTCTTGATAACGTTCTCAGAAATTGTAACTGACCTCACTGTCAGTTCTGCCCAGCAAAGGTTAAAATTTTCTGACAAAAATGCAGCCCAGCAGCTGAATACATAGATCTGCCTGTGTGTTGTTTGGTGCTCTGGGGAGAAGGACAGGTCACTCAGAGGTACAAACCTTCTTCCTTAGCTGAAGTGCTTGAGGCTTTGAAGTATTTTTATATGTGGATGTGTGGGTATTGTTACAAATAGATATTGTATTGAGCATTAGCAGTGCAACATGATAAAACTAGAAAATAGTCTTGAATAATTGCACAGCTGTAAATAAGATTGAATGTTCTCCATGTTCACTCATCTGCATTGTCAGACATCCTTTCTAACTAGAAATTCGTAACTCTGAATTGTTGTTCACAGAAAATCAACAGAAGACCAGCTTGTAAATATTTTTTTCAGTCTTAACTGGGGTTCAGACTGAGAGACCATGTGTTCAAATTCCTCAGTTTCCATGAAGCTGCTTTTCATGCTGAGCTTTGGAGATCAGGCCAGTCATTATTAGCCAGGCATTATTCATCCTCGCTCTTCTAGATAAAACATTCATTGTCATCATGTTAATATTTGTTATGTGAGTTCATTTTATGTGGTGCATTTTTTTCCCCCAATTTCCTCTACTGCTTCAATAACTTCTCCATTTCTGGCAAGACTTAATTTGAAACTATTTAAGTTTATTATTTCAACTTCCAAAGATGATTATTTGGCATTGAGTAAACAACCTTAGCTATGCACTTGCTGACATTCCTCCATAATAACTCTCTGCCCCCATTTTATCGCTTATGGAATTGCTTTCTAATCCTTTCCATGGGTCTTTTTAAAAATAGCTTTCTTATATAATAGATAGTAACATTTGTTATAAAATGAAAGTAAAACCAATTAAATCTGCCTTATTGTATTTACAAAAGATTGATGTGTGTAAAGTCTAACAGCTTATTTGGGGATTTTAATTTAAAAGTGCCCTGCAATAACATTCTCTTGTGTTCTGGGAGCCAGCAGTAATGGAGAAGCCACTGCCTGCAGAGATGCTGAACTAAATTGAAGTATTGTGTGCTGGTATTCGAGCATCTGCCTCATACGTTAATCTCTGGGAAATGCTTGAAAATACCCTAAAGTAGCAGCCATTTCTTTGTTTAAGTTTGAAAGCTTTTTGTATCTATTCTCATTAATGCTGTAGTGCAGAAGATTTGCAGTTCAGTAAATGAATTGAACAGAAGCTTCTGCAAACCAAGAACAGATTGCAGTTTCCCCATTTCAGTCTCCATTTTACTTTTGTTGTGTGTAAAGGATTTAAATTTGAGCTCCAGGGACCCAGGTTTTACTGTATTTCCTTCAACATATGCGTTCCCTGTAATATAGAAGCAAAATAGTTGGACTTACATGAATATTGGAAAAGTTTAAATATTATGCTGCCTGAAAGATTGAGGATTTCTTGCTCTACCTTAGTCTTTCTCTTGAGTTATATTTACACAAATGAGACTCGAAGTGTATGGTTTCTCTGAAAGGTGGCTTCTAAAAATGCTTCATCTTCACTGTAAAGTCTCTCATTTTTCTTCTCCTTTATAACATTTTCATTCATCCAGCTCTGGATCAGAAACAATACCATGTGATTTACAATTGAGTATGACATAAATAGTTGAAGCTGTAAGAGCAGCATGTAGTAAACAAAGAGACTGTAGGCAGTAATATATTTGAATACAGGATTTTTATGCATGAATAATCCATGAGTTTATAAAAGTCAGTCTGTTTATAGATAATTTAGGAATAGAGGAATGCTTTTATTCATGAAATAACTTAGCTTCTCCAGCTTAACAAACAGTTCCAGTAAATGCAAGGGAAGAAGAGTTGTGATGTACAGATTTGCCAAACTTAGCTGCTGTTATTTCAGAAAATAAAAGTGTGCATCCATAAGGACAAGGCCTGCAAATGGAGTGTGTATCTCTGAGCACACTCCCTTAGGTGCTGATTTCTGCACTGGTACCTGAGCTGCAGGTGAGCATCCTCAAACACCCTCCTGCAGCCGCAGCTCAGCTGAGTGAAAATATTACTGTTTCCTGCTACTCCTTTCCCCTGCCTGGACATTAAACTCCTTTTATAGCTGCTGGAGGAGCTCCATTTCTGACAAAGCAAATGGAGTGGCAAAAGCATGTTATTTGTTTAGGAGGTGATGTCCACAAGCAGCTCCTAGAAGATCTGAAGGGACAATTACAACCAGAGGAAGGGAATGATGTGTGTTCATCCCCTGGTTCTGCCTCTGGCCTGGTAATTCAGGTGTTGCCATGCCAAGTAAATCATCAGTAAGAGAAGAAACAGCAAGATGTGCATCCTGGCACAGAGTGCAGCCCTGCCCTTGGAGCGCCTGGGCAATCAGGGCAGAGTGTAGGAAGGCAAACATCTCTGTGTCAGCCTGGCCTGAAAGAGTGCAGGTGTTTCAGAAGTAATGGCTGTGACATTTCTGAGCTTTTCACTTCATTGTTTTTTCTTCAGCCAAAGGTATCTGTTGAATTTGAACTAAGTTATACATATAGTTTATCACTCTTTTGAAAATCATTTTATACCCAAGAAACTGACTTGTCCAAACAGAGTCCATCAACTCCCTTTTTATCTGACCTCTTTTCTGCTTTTGATGCAAGTTTCTTTAATGGTTTACAGTGAGGTCTTCATGCCTTTCACCTTAGTTCTCATGTTTAGAAACCGTACTTGCAAAGAAGGAGGCTTTATTAGGATAAATTAATATCTTAGAGTTCTTGCAATTAGAATGTAGGAATAGTAAAAGCTAGTTTTAAAATGCTTACAAAGAAAACAATCTGAAATGGGAAATCAGAAAAGAAATGTGTTGAGAAAATAATGAAGGGATTAGGAGTATGGTGGTATTTCAAACTGAGATTCCTTATATGTATTTAATTAAGAGCGAATAAAGTAGGATTTAAATATACAATAAACTAGACACAGTAGAAACTTGTTAATTTGCACTCCAATAATTTGCAGATTTTATAATTTGTGAAAAGAAAAAAAAATTAAAAGCTTCCTTCTGCCCTCCAGCAGTGGTTTAAACCAGAGGCAATAGTGCAATAGCCTATTATTAACACTTAGTTTCTCTGGCAAGGATACTGGAAAGCAGTGGCTATGCTTGTGATTGTGTTGTAAGGGATTAACCACTGGATCATAGTTATTAATACACCATAAAATGCACTTTATTCCTGCTCTTTCAGACAGCAGCCAGTGTAACTCTCTAAGATTTTCATTGATTTGGAGTTGGCCATAAATAATCACAAGTCAAAAATGCAATGATTTACAATAACCCTCAGGCATTAAAATCACAAATCAACACCACCAGCATGGAAGCTTTTGAACGTGTTCCTGGAAATTCCCTATTATTGCTGGGATCTTGTCCTTGAGGAGGTTTTGTCAGCCATGGAGGGTGGCAGGAGGTTGGTGCTGCTGCTGCTGCAGGTCACTGTGTCTGCAGGGCTGGTTCCCTGTGTTCACCCCACCACAGGAGAAGGAATCCAGAATGGTCTGCCTTAAGCTGATGTGGATTTTTCTAAGGTGAACCCTGATAGGCCAGCTCCTGCCCATCAATATTTATTATTAATTAACATAGGTCTGATTTTATTGCCCTCTTATACAATAGATCACAATGCTTATTGATATTGTTCAGGTGTCTTTATATTTATTTGCATAAAGGGTGAATTGAATTTGATGTTATTCTGTGATTTGATGTATTTGACTGATTTTTCAGCCACATTTAACCTGTTATATGCAATATTTTCCAATGAGATTGTTCACATAGAGTCTAGGAAATATTAGACCTAGAGAAATTCCAAATGTATTTCATACATTTAATTCATTAATTTTATCATTAGGTTGAGATGTTAAATATGGTTTTATTTCTGAAATAACTTTCACTTAAATGAATTAAGGACCAATGTTCAACTTGTATTACCACCAGAGCATTTTAGAATATTTCCCTTTGAATTCCAATTGTGTGAACTCACCTCGATGTGTGCTGCACTTGATCCACACTAAATCAGAAAAAAAAAAAGGCAAAAAAACAAATAAAACCACAGTATGACCATATCAGATGAAGATACTCCAGTGTACTTTAATCCAGATTCCAATTACCTGGAAACTGTTATTTTTTTTTATATATATATATATGTATATATATATGTATATATATATGTGTATATATATGTATGTATATATATATATATATATATATATAAAGCTATCCAGTTATATGTAAAACCATGGAGGGATGGTCCATGGAGTTAAATTTTTGTCTGCCAGGTAATTACAGCACTTGGTATCTCCAGCAGGGAGTTGCCTCCATGGAGCTCTGGGCAGAGCAGGACCCATTTTTATTTGCTTTTCTTCTGTGGTGTATTTGGTTAATCAAATCTGCTTCTCTGCAGCTTTTCTTCTGCAGCCTGTAACAAGGCAAAGGATTTGCATTGTGATTGCATTTAGGTTGAAATTAGTATGAACTTATGTTCAGTAGCTGATGTTTAATGTGTGTTGGATTAAGTGGTTCTTTGATAAACTGACTCTGAGTATTGTTATGACATTTCTTGTCTGCATCCTACAAGATGATTGAACTGCAGCAGTACCCTGTGATTAACACAGATAGCTCTGTCTTGTGCTCTACCCTGCTGCCACAGGAAACCAATCATATCCGCTTTTAAGGCAAAAATTATTTAAGAACAAACAAACAAAGCCCTCAGAACCTAAAACCTCACACAAAATACACACACAGAGAAAAATAAGTTCCCCCCAGATAATTGAAACATCTGTCCTTAGTGTTGCAGTAAGTAGCAAGGATCAGAATAATTTCTGAATGGCATAGGAAATAATTTTTCTGCTTTATTTTAATCGATTTTGTATTTTCATTGAAACAAAGGGTTGCTTGGAAAGAGCCCATATTAGATATACTGAGAAAGTACTTGCATTGCATCTTATTGGCAAAATCCCCAAACAATAAACATTCAGTATCTGGGCCAGCCAGGTGTTCCAGGGTTTGGCCAAGTCCAAATCCTCCAACAAAATGATCTATTTTTTAGCATTGGTATTTCCAGGAAATGTTGGTTTCTGCAGAACTGAGGCTCTAGCAAGAAATCAATAGGCCCTGGTGAGTGCAGTGCTCACCTTTCAGAGGATCTGTATTTCTGAAACATCTCTCATGTAAGGCTTCTGCCAAGGCTCATTTAAGCAGGAATTGGTTTCCTGTTTTTTTAGGAACATTTTCCCCCTGAATGAAGTGAGATCATCTTGTCAAGAAGTTTTCTTCTACTTCTTTTGGCAGTGGTCCTGTTTTTGCACTATCCCACTTTGCCTTTTTGTCCCAAGTTGTGGAGGCAGTCTGTCCAGGATGAGACCAAAGGAATCTTTGGGTAATGGAGGAATCCACAAGAAAAGCAGTGGAATTTGCTGCAACAGTCCCTGGCAAAAAGGAGATGAGCAGAAGCATTATGCTGGCAAGAATATGCTCAAGGATGTAATTAGCAGCAGTGATAAAAGAACAGACATGGAAACATGAAATTAAATGGAGCTAAGTATGCAAACCTGCTCTTGCAGTGGGTCACTCAGTGATTTTTAAAACAAATGTGAGTGGGCAGTATCAGCTTAATTCTTAATTTTATATTCATCTGCTGGTCCTCACAGCAAATTCTCTTGCCTCTGTTTTCAAACATCCCACATCTGTGGCAGATTGGCTCTGGGAGGGTGTGGGGTTTGTCTCTCCTGGCAGCCCTGCCTCCAACAGAGGAGTGGGGGCTTGTGCTCCAGCTGTCCCTGCTGTGACACCTGGGCATCAATTTTCCAACCTTCCCCCACAGATGGAGCCAAGAGCCACCTTCATGCTTTAGTTGCAGATCATGGCTGACAAAGCAGTTTATGTTTTCTATATTTTTCTAGCATTGTTTTTTTCAGCTGATTTTTTTTTAAAAAATTGAAATTTCGAGTTCAGCTTATCTGAAAAAACTGCTTTGAATTCTTCATAGTAGTCAAGATGTTTTTCAGCATTTCTTTAACCATTTTAAAATTGATTTGCCTCACTAGTAAATATCAGTAATTTAAGATTTATGATTTTTTTCTTCATATAAATGTTTCCCCTAGGATTAAGCTCCAGATAAATTCCTTCATGTTGCTGCCCACTGCTTGCATTCATGGGTAAAGTTAACTGTCTGGTTCCTTGTCACTGATTTTTCAAATGTTAGTGATTAAAATTGCAGAAGCATTTTTAATGCCAAAGATTAAACAGATGCTGGTGGATATATTAGGTTTTGACAAAGGTTTGGCAGGTAAAATTTAAAGAACGGCTTTTCCATATTATTTATTTTTAATTTTACCTTTACTGGCCCTTCTAGTGTACTCAAAATCAAGATGGGTTATTAAATTGTTTGCCACAATTCATTCTCATGCATCCCTGAAACAGGAGCATGTGAGATGAGGAGCTCTTCATCTGGAGGGATGTGTGTAATGGCTGATATCAAAGCTGTTCACCCATCCTCGGTGATTACAACCCCCTGAGAGCTGTTCCCCAGTTCATTAGATCAGCTGAAATTACTCTCTTCCTGCTATGATCCTGCTGCTTTGGTATTTTGTCTGTACTGACCCTGAAGCTCATTCCTTAGGCTGATTAATGTCTTCATATGGTCCTGAAACTCACTGTCCTGCATGTCTGCCCCTGCTTCTCTTATGCTGTTACCTTGTGAGTGATTCCTCATCATTACAGCACATTTTTGTGAAGACACATTGCCTGGTCTGTCCTGCCAGACACAGTCCTCAGAGCCTCAGTAGCTGGAGGGCAGCCAGGCAATATTTTGCAGCTGCTTTGTGCAAATCCCAGTGGCTCAGACCTCAGTGATGTTGGACTCAGACACAACCAGATGTCGAGAATTCTTACCAGGCACATCCTCAGCTTCAAAACGTTCACAAATTCTCGTGAATAATGGTGCATCCTAAAGGGTGCTGCTTTAATATCTGTACAATCTTCAGACTTCCTATCCCATACAAGTTTAGAAGGAAAAAAAAAATTCTGTAAACCATCTTGCACTCAACTAAATACAGGCCAAGTCTCGTCCTGGTGTAAGAATAGAGATAAATAAAAGCTGGTTTAGTGTATTTCTAGCTGTTTGAGGTATTGCCCACATACTGAAGTGTTTTCTCTTTCCATACCCTGCTGTACCAATTGCCATACAAGGACTAGCAAACTGCTGATCTAATTCCATGAAACATCATGTGGTGGCTTCTCCACCCTTAGGGAATTCTCCTAGAAAGTCAAAGCTCGTCTGGAAACTATTTTTTGCTGTTGGAACAGTTTAAAGGAGCTGCCTCCCACCAGTGAGTGCAGCCCATCGTGCCTGGCAGATGTTTGCAGCCCTGCCTCACATCTGAGCCTCCTCCTGACAAAGCACTTCTGAGCGGGCTCCTTGGCTTCGTGTCATTTGCTTTTCCACCCCATTTAGCTTCTGTGCCAGTGCTGAGTGCTCTGTGCAGGGATATCCTGCACTCAGCACCCAAGGCTCTCAGACAGCGGTGTGTGTGCGTCTCCTCCCAGGAGCTTTCTCATCTGAGCACTGGGAATAACACCAAGCACGTCCTCAGTGTCTGTTTGATCTAGGGGAAGTGGCAGGTTCCTGGGGTGGAAGGTAGGATGACTTAGACATTCTCTGGAAGGGGAGAGGTGAGACCTGCTGCCTTGCTCTGGGAGGTTTTTCAGCTTGGCTTATCTGTTTGTGGCCCTGCTCTTTGTCTGTCTTCTTCCCCAGACTACTGGGTGCTTGTAACAAGTGATTTTTTCCCCCCCATATTTAGAGTAAACCCGAGAGGTGAACCTGTCCTCCACTGGAGCCTGTGGGATTTTCCTCACTGCAATGAAAACAATTGAAAAGGGCATTGTAAGGCACACTATGCTGTAAAAAATCATTTGCTTGCTGTTCTCTCGGATTTGTACTTCTCACTGGTGATTTAAATGCGAGTTTCTGTTTTGGTATCAAAGTTAAACTTAGCAAAATCCAATTTTTTCTCTGTGATTTTCCCTTTTTCAATGTTCCTTACAAACACTCACGTCCTCTCTTCCATTAAGTGTTCCACTGGCTTGCTGAGCCTTGCAGAAGAGATACAGGATTGCCTCAGGTGAGCTGTGGTAGCCAGGGTGTGGAGGTTTACTTGAGAGTGGAAAACCTGAAGAGTTTGACTTAATGCTTTTTATTAGAATTTTACTTTCTTGCAAAAGGTAGGATTTTGTTTGTTTTCCTTGGTGAAGGCAGGTCTCTGAGGTAAATGTGATGTGTTTTTCTTCAGTCAAGATTTAGCTCTAGGAAAAATGAGCTTCTCCCTGTTTCACTACCACTCCTGTCTTGAGGGATCTATGTCTAACCAGAAATGTAAATATCTGCTTGCTTCCCCAGCTTAATCTCTGAGAAGCTTGGAAGGCAATTTCTTTCTCATTGAGAATTTAGGATGTTGTATTATTTCTTAGATTAAAACAGCATCTGGAGCTATATGAGCCAAAGTTCCTACAGCATTTCAGTTTTTTCTCTTAGTAGACCACAGTCCTATTTTAGGAATCAGTCATCTGTCCACCCCTGCTCACACTGGGATGTAATAAGGATTTGCTCTCTCTCAGGTCTGTCTGTCTGTCAGTAACACACACGTGCAGCTGCTCCTTGTGCCTTGTCTGGTCCCTGAGTCCATCCATCCTGGCAATGTGTGTCACTGTGTCACTACTGGTGAATGACGCTTTCCTTTTTCACAGCCTGTGCCTCTCCCTATTTATCATTCATTTTGCCTCAAGTTAACTGTGTATCCTTAGCATCACCTCTTCTGCCTTTTTCTATTTCTTTTTTTTTATTTGCTATTCATGCCCTATCCCAGCTAATTTCATTGCTTATTACTGCTGCTGTATCTCTTGATGAATGGCTCATTTCATCCCAAGCCACATAATCTGCACTCCTTCCTTTGCTGAGAGCTTGAAAAATGTACTTGCAGAAATGTTTGAGGATAGGACAGTTTGTGCACTTCAGGCCAAATTAGAGACACAAATCTCATCATCTTTTTTAGGGCGCGCATCTAACGCTTCATACAGCACTGGGGAAATTTATGTCCCTGCCTCTGTTTCTCAATTAGGTCACAAATTATCCCTGATTGTATTATGGTTACTGACACATCAGTGCTGGTTTTTTATTTTATCCTACCTTTCTTTTTAAGAGCTCTCACGCTCTGTCTTGCAGGTAACCCAATTAATGGTTCTACTACTTGTAGTGCAGTGATAAAATCCCTGCTGCCTGCAGTGGGCAGAGGATCAATCCTTATTTCTCCCTGTCTTGATGTCCTTTTTCTCCACCTGGTGTTGGAGTGCTGAGTGTCTCGTTTGGCACAGTGGGAGGGGCATGGGCATGTCTGTGGATTCTGGAAATGCTGCCAATGCAATTGTCATGTGCTGCTACTAAATATTGCATTTCTGTGGGTTTGGAAAATCAAAACAACCACCTTCTCACAGTCTCCCAACTGCAGTTCTTTTTGTCAAGTCAATGAAAGTTTTTGAGATTTTTGCTGCTTTATTTTTATGTCATAACCTAATTCCTCATGTTATTAAAAAATAATCAACTGCACCTAGCTAGTACAGCTGTAATACAGTATATGCAGATATCTCAACTGCAGGCTTAAACATTTAAATGATAAAAAATGAGTAATGGTGCTCAAAGAGTAATGCATGTAAAGTCAAGCACTCATGGACAGGAAGGATCAGGATTAAAACTCCCAATTGTAGGCACCTTCTAGGATTTTCAGAAGAATGTAAGCAGGTAAGGTATCTAGTTTCCATAGGAGTGTATGAAATATGGTCTAAACCATTATGTACTCTTGAAAACGCAGTTATTGATCTGCATTTTTGGGTATTTGTATACTTTCAGAAGTAACCCTGGTGAGTGGAAGGTCTGTATTTAACTGGAAGTCAATGGGATTTAGCCATTAGTGATTTTGTAAGCCCTATATGTGTATGAAAAAAAAATAAATTCTGAAATATTAGTCCACTTGTCAGAAAAGAGAGATCTCCTTGGAAGTTTAGGGAATTTCCTTTAGAACACTAATCTGAAAAATATCAATTCGAGTGACTCAAAATATATAAAGTTTTAAGTTGTTCACAGAAGTGAGGCCATTAATGCAAAGCTACCCAGTATACGAAGTTCTTAAAACATAAAGCAAGTGTGTTTTGCTTTTGAATGATTAATCTTAATCCAATTTAATTTTTTCATGTTAAGCATGAATTTTCTTTTTCAGTACTGTGCCAAGTTTTTACTCTTTGAAGATATCGGTAAAAACACTTCAAAGTTCCTCTGCCTCAAACAATGTTGTTTTCAGGAATTGCTTGAAGGTAAGCAGTAATGTAACTCGGTGTTACAAGGTGAATAATTAAGAAATGAGAAAAGAGATTAATTAACGTGCTGTCCATGAAATTAGCATTCTGACAATTGTTTGGTTTGTAATTCTATGGAGTTTAATCTGACAATAATAATAAGAAACTGTGGGGTTTAAAACCATCTTTTGTTTTGGGGGAAAACTTTAATTTGTTTAAAACAATTCATTTGCATCTATGCTTTTCTAAAGTTATTTTTTTTCTTGCTAAACCTCATATGAGCTGTTTATACAACCACATACATTAACCCAGAGGATAATTCCATTTCAAGAGGAAGAATGAAGGACAAAGCTGAATGTGCACTGTTCCTAAGTTAATGGTTGCACGATGTACCCAAGTGCTTTGTTATTGTAGTCTCATCAACACGTGAGCTGCTCAGAATTCTTTGGAAGGCAGATGACTTCTGAAGTGTGAAAGGTGATAACTACTCTCCATATTTTACCACTGATGGACCCCTCAAATCAAATGTATGTGCTGACATCTCCATGCTTTGAAGATTTAAAGACCTCAAATACTGAGGAAAAAAAAGACTGACCTTGAAACTCCTGTCCCAAAATTCCCTTTTTTCCGCCACACTATTTCTTTGTTGAATACATTAACTTGGGGAAAATCCTATAAAGGAAGATAATATTCCTTGTGTTATTATAAATTTAAGTCTCATGCCAGATAATTCCTAGTGAAACCTGTTGTTGAGTGACTCCTGTGTTCCAAGAACAACTTCTAACGAGCGTGAAGGAGAAACACTTCAGCCTTAATGTTATATATTTTCCATCTATCAGAAGTATTTCTGATTCTAAACTGTTGCTGAAATTAAGATTCTGACCATCTTTCATTGCAATTTATGGTACTTAGGAAAAGAAATACTTTTAGCAATTTGACAAGTATAATTTTCCCTGGAATGTTTTTCAGTCGTCAGAATGTCAGGAATTTGTTGAACTTAAATAAATGCAACCACATACTAAACTTTTCTCTGGTAATTTCAGAAGACAGCTTTGTAGAGTTTTGCTCTTCTTGTTCTCTAGTTTTTATGCAAGTGCTGACAACAGGAGAGGTATTCCAGCAGCAGGGGTCTAGAGGAACATGGGATTAGTCTGATTTAGATTTCAAAAGATTGTCCTCCACGGTTTATGTAGTTAGACCTATTCTCCCATTACTGCATGTTGGTTATTTGTGCAAAGGGGAACATTCCAGGAGAATATACAGAAGTCTGGACCAAAATAGTCTGAATATAGCAAAGGAGGGACTTGAAGATCTTGTTCCTGTTTAGACCAAAACTAAGTTGGACTTTGTGCTGAAATTAATACTAACATGACAAAATCTGAGCAGGACCTGAGAATTTCCTTTCAAAATTGATTGACTACAAAAAAAAATGTTGATCAACTTTACGTGCTAGTCAGAACAAAACAAGGACAAGTAGAAAAAGAGCAGAGGTTTTTGTTGCTTGCATTAAATACTTTTTATATAAGATACTACCTATGAAATCAACTAATATATTTGATAACATATAATCTGAATAAGTTGATTGATTTGCCTGGAAGGAGAGGCTGTAATCTTCAGGAGTCACTAGTCCTGGAAACAAAGACTTCCATCCTTTTATTACTATTTATTTATGGGGATGCTCTTCCCCATAACTGAGGGAAATTATCGTTTTCAGAAGAAATTCACAATGTAAGAACTGAAACTACACTGTTTTTACTGAAAAAAATCACAATTCTTCATAAAGAATTAAATGGTGCTTCAATTAACATAGTGATATCCATAAAGATTAAGGTGATACTGCTTGGCTATAGAAAGCAGATGAGTCAATCCACTCAGTGGGAAACACAAAGGGAAAATGCTCCAATACTTTAGGTGAATTCCAAGTGTTTTTACTAGTTCTGTAAAGTGTGATCTCTCTCTCTCTATATGTATTTGTATTATGTACAAAATGACATTTTTCCTGCATGCAGTTTGCTTTTGGTAAAGGCTGCTTTCCCGTTAATCGCATTTTGAATCATCTTTGTTTTCTAGAATTTCCCAAAAATCAGCTGCTTTTTGATAGTTGCTGTTTACAACCATGGCAAAAGTATGTAAAAGTGATCGACATAAAGCAAAACAGGTCTGACTGGATTTTGTTACCTTGTTCAAAAATCCTTACTGTAATTCTGGCCTCTTGTGTAGTGGTTATGTAACACAGCAAGGCAAAAACCCACCAATTCTTTGTTAAATGTTTTTTAAAGAATCTTGTTGCATGATGCAGGAATGAGTGTGATGGATACTGTGGATAACAGCCAGCACTCTTTGCACAATGAAGCTTTTTATGTTGTACAATTTATAGTTCTGTTGATCCAGTTCATTGCAGCTTTTTTTCCGTACAAAACTGAAGTTCGGGTTCAAATGTTCGCCCTGATGTCAAGGTCTGATATTTTTACTTCTCCTTTTCTCCTAATTTTATTGATTTTTCTGGGCTAAGCATTCCATAAATTAGTTATAGTAAGAAGGCATATTGTGGAATGTGATATAATTGGCAACTGATTGTTGATGTAGGAGATTTATGTCGGCCTTATAGTAATAGTTTCTTATAATTGGAAACATATGTGATTTTTAGTGTCTAGACTTGGGAACTTTCCCAGGAAGGAGTTCCAGGTGGTTATCTAAGCATAATAGGCCAAATGGCTACTTAAAGGCTGCAGGCAGACATGGGAAATATGTAGATGTTGCTTGCAAATGTAATTATTTCATAATTTGACATTTATAAATTGCACTATATCGATTTACATCCGATGGTTTGACCAGCTGATTTGTTTTGTAAATTCATGTTGAAACTTGAAACCTGCTTTCTCACTGAAATAGTGTAAAATACACTTTAGAAATTCTTGATATACCTGGATGACAAAAAGCTTTTATCCATATCCTGTGCCTAATTTAGTTGTATTGATATACAAATGTTTAACTTGAAATAGCAAATAGTTACATTTATAGAGTGAATCCTGTGAAATTTGGGTTGGTAAAGTTGCCTGGCACCTTGAGCTTTGTCTTTGTTTAGTAGTAGTCTGATTTCTGGAAGGACCTCCGAAAGGAAACATGTCTGGAAGTTGTACAGCCTCCTAAAGCATGTGGTGATTTGATATTTCCTTGATCCCAGTTTGCCTTGAACATGCCCTGCACGTTAAAACATCCCTGGAGAAGGAAAGCACAGTTGGCTATCCCAGCATGAACACTCTGCAAATATTGTTCTGGGACCTGCACAGCCTGTGACTCACAAGGAATATTTTCAGTTCTGGTTCTGACTGTACAATAGGAAACAGAAAAGAAAATAAGCGATTTGCTGGGTCCTAACACTGGATGACTTGATCATTGTGGCTTGCACAGAGAACGCAGAAGAAGAGCTGCGGCAGAAGATGTGAAAAGTCCTCTCAATTCAGTTTTCATGTGCCAGATGGTTGTTTCTTGTTGTATTTTTTTTTTTAAATTCTACCTGTTAAGATAGCAAAGAATGACATACGTTATCTGGCTCTGCAGCCAAGTGTGTGGTCCAAATTATTTTCACAGAATGCCTGACAAAGTCTGCTTGCTTGTCTGCCTGCCTCAATCATTTTTCTCAACTAATGAGAAAAATCTGCCAAGCATTGTTGGGCTAAGGCACTAATTATTCTCAAACAAATGTTTCAATTTTGCACAAGTCAGGAAGTGTCTCTGTTTTAAATGATTACATGCCAAGATGCCAGAGTAGTTAGACCAGTTTAGTTTGTCAATATGTCTGGAAGTCCCAGAGGACCAAAGAGATGAAATCATTAAAAGCAAATGGGTCTGCAGTCTTAGGTGCTCTTTTAGGAAATATTGCTGCAGTACTACTTTTTTGTGTATGTTCATTTTTAATGAGAAGTAGTAGGTCTATTTTCCTTCTGGAAATGTTGTTTCTTGTGATATTTCTGGCTGCACTGGTCCTCAGATTCTCTTGGTTTTGGCACTGAATTAAAGGAAATTTTGTGACTAGTCACGCAAGACTGGCCCATCTAATCCTTTCTCAGATTTTGTAGCCTGCTCATCATCACCCCATTTAAGCACTAAGGAAGTTGGTCTCTGATAGTGACAACATTGGAAAGTGTCTCCTTGTAAAATTTCCAGTTGAATTTGGCAGTTGGAAGAAGCTTGAACAATTTGGAGGAAGTTTACAGCTTGTTTTCCAAGCAATGGTTCTACACTGGGGCCTGAGCCCCACACTTCCCTGCTCAGGAGTAATTGTGAGCTTCCAGAGCAGCACTGCCCCACCTCTGATCACAAAATGTTTAGGTCACATCTATCTGTGACAAGGTTCAAGGTTCTGACAGCTTGGTGTGTCACTAGTGAGGGATGTGCCTCTGCTCTGCTGTACCTCTGCTGATGTGCTACATCATTTGCCATCTGCCTTTCCCACTGTTTGTCCTCATCCCAAAATTGCTCTGAAAGAAGCAAAATCTGTCTGAAAGAAGCAGATAGGTTGCGAGGTTTAGGGGGCTCTGCTGGGTTTGCCTATGTGCCTACCAACAAAAACCAGAGTTTCCAAGAACTGCCTCCCTGCCTTTAAGTAGGGAGCTGCAATCTTTTCAGAGAAAAATGAGTTTTAAAGATGATGAGAAATTCAACAATTAATTTCATAGTGATAATTGGAGAGGTTTACTTGAGCCAGCTCTGCAGTTTGTTTCATAGATGTGTGTTAGTTCGAAATTGTTGGATTAATTTGGCTTTAAAGCATATATAAAGAGTAAGGGAAAAATTAAAGGATTAAACCACCAGAAAGCAGAACTTGGAGCATTTGATGACTTGATTATTTTCTAGCAGCCACCTGTGCCAAGAAAGAAAATGTGCCCAAATATTGTGGTATTTGTATCTCCTCAAACAGTTACTCACAAAGAGATAAATGGGCACCCATAACGTGTATTTCACTAATGGTTTATGTGTTTTGTTTTTGACACATCCCCTTCTTATTTTGGGGGAAAATGTGAAACCTGGTGTCTGGATACTTTCTACCATTAATTGTTTATTGCCCTTATCTGTACCCACTAGCTTAATTGCAATCTGTCTGCTCAATGCATGGTGTGTGCTTTCTAATATAAATTCTGAGAAATTGTTGGCAAAAAGGAGAATGTACTGCATGGGAAAACCTACCTAGCCTGAAGAGTTGGACAGTGCTGGCAGCCCCTGGAAAGAGTTGTGTGGCAGCAGATGGATGATCTCAGGCCAAGGCATTGCAAATAAAACCTTCCTGGTCCTCAGGTACAGTACAAAGCAACAAAAGCTGAATGAGCTGTGAACCCCAGGGTGTTCCTCAAAGTTCAATCCACAGCCAACTCCCAGGCAGCAAAGAAGGCTTTAAGATGATGGTGTTACATATTTGGAAAGACTTTCCATTTTATTGTTCTTTTCTTGTTTGGTATTGATTGCATTGCTATTTGCTAGATAATGATCTCTTTTGGTTTGGAGATGCTGCCTGTCCTTGGTAAGACCTAAATCTTACCTGCAATGTCAATTACTTTGTTTTAATCAGGAAATACACACACCATGCCAACTTTTGATAGGCCTCTTTTGCTTTTTCAACTTGTGAGTGTCTCTGCCGAGAACTGGAGCAAAAGGGAGGGTCTGAATTTGGTTTAGTTGGAATCTGTGCTCCAAGACCAGTAAAGACTTGGTGGCAGTGAGAATACCAGGATACCCAGTTGTATACCCTGGCAACAAGTCCAGTATCCTCCTAGTGATGCAGTATCTTGGTAGGTGCATGAGCTTCCCAGGTAGTTCTCCTTCCATTTTAAGCATGTTTTGCACATAAAAGAACTTTTTATGCAGAAAATCTTCTGTATTTTTTGTGTAGCAGAGGATCCCATCCCCAGTTTCATCAGATCCATTCTTGAAATAAATTTTATGTATCTTCACCTAGTTTTTAGGAAGTAATAAAGACACAAAAGAGGAAACTAAATGGTAATGTAGTAGTTTCTTGTAATGGATTATTTTTCATAAGCTAAAGTGGAATACTCTGAAATCAGCTTACACTGCAAATTAAATGCTGGGAACGCCTTATATTTCCTTATAAGCAAAAGAGATTTTCTGTGACTGGTTCCACTGCCATTGACACTTTGGCATATTTAGGCTAATTCCAAATGCTAGTCCTTGTATGTACCACTAATGCTTCTCTTTTCATAAAAGTGTCCTAATTTACTTGATTCTCCTTTTCTTGTGTGTGTAAAACTGAAATTTGAGCACGGTAAATTCGGCTGCATGTGTTTGTACTATATGAACCTTTTTAAATTGAAGTTTAGTTTTGTGAACAACCACAGTTTCTTCAACTGAAAAGCTGTACTTTCCATCCAGGAACACTTCTTATTTTGTCTATCAACATGAGCTGGTTTGCAGAAGTGCAGTTGAAATCTAGTGGGAGTAACATTCCATTGTGTCTACACAAGTGTTGCATTGTTATAAAAAGAGGAAAATTTGCTATATAAATCAAGTTGCTCTTCTTTCCCACAACTTGATGTTATAATTCTACCTAATTCAATAGAAACTTTATAGTACTTAATTTTCTCTTTTTAAAAATAAATTTTAATAATTATTAAAATTATTAATTTTTAATAATTTTAATTAATTTCTCTGGAATTATAATGGCACAAAGTTAAAACTATTAAAATATGTGCAGTATGTGGAGGGGGGTTGAAAATTTGTAATTTGTTGCTTCAGTTTGAAGGCTCTTGAATTGCTCTCTGACCAGCTTGGTAGTGTCTCTCATTTGCACCAATTATGTAACCATAAACAAATTTCAACTGTTGAACTGATTTAATGTGGCTAATAATTTATACCTGAACTTTTGCTTTTCTTCTTTTTTTAAAAATGCAACCTAAAGGATGTCCTGATTGAAAAGAAGCTGCTGAGCCTCTGATTTGTTTTATTCTGAGCAGGAAATATATCAGCACTGTTCAAGAAACCAGTAAATTGTTCTTTCCATGGTGCTTGGGAGGGTGATGAAGTGTCTTCTCGGGGGTCTTGCTCTTCAGTTATTTCTCAGTGCATCGCTAACATCAGAGTATTGCATCAAGCAATTTTCCTATGAGAGGGGAGCTTTCTCTTGCACAGGTTAGCCATAAACTCACCCCAAGGGGCTGGAGCACAATGAATGTGAGATTTAAGTTGTCAGGTACATGATTGCACATCACACTAATCACATTCCTCGTGATGGAAAGGAGAAGGAGATTCACTGTTCCGGCACCGTGCAAGCAGCAGGGAGAATTCTCTCTGTTCGCTGCTATGCTGGTGCTGCTGCTGTTGTGCTTGGCAGAAAAGCCTCAAAGGTTGTAAAGTTTATAGCTCTTCAGTGTGTCACTGTGTTACATAACCCAGTAGGGCACAGCCATGGAAAGTGTTTTCTCGAAAACCTTGTCAATATATTTTGTCACGTCAGGATTGATTGAACTGCAAACATAAGCTGTGTGTTCCAAGACAACGCTTTTGTCTTGCAAAACTACAGTGTGGATAAATCTGCAGCCTGCTGTAGGTGCTTCATTCTCCTCCAGCAATGGTCCTCTCTGTTTCTTTAGTAGGAAGTCTCTGTGCCCGAGCCTAAAAAGGGGAGTCAGTGATGTGCAGGGTTTCAGCTGAAAGTGGATTTGGTTGCAATATGTAATTGAGCAGAGGAGTGACAGAGGTTTTAAATTATGGAGTTGATTTTAAGGGTTGACACTGGCATTAAATGTTCTATATTTGGAGCTCCTGCTTTAGTGGCTAAAATGGACATTTATAGATAGAAAATGTGATCTGAATTCCCCTTGTGGGCTTGGCAGATAGGTTTGAGAGTGATTTCATTTTTTGTGTGTAATTTTCTTTTGGCAAGAATGAGTGCAGAGAGGTCAATTTGTCTATGTTTATAGGTGCTGACAGGTTTTCTGAGATTTAATTTTAATTCAGCTAGTTTAAAAATTGCATGGCAGTGTTTTTTAAAATACACTGTTGCCAGATTTTGTGTTAACTTGCATGTGTATACCATCAATTTTGTGACACAAATTGGCTTTATTGATAACCAGTGTTTTACAGTTAGCCAATAGCTAGTTAAATATGAGCTTTCAAAAGTTCAATCTGTATTTTATAAAGCTGTGCATTCCATGGGTTTTATATGTTGCTAAAAGCAAGCTTAGCTTTTAGTTGACCCGGTTTGTAAGGTAACTACAATAAGTTAATTGTTATAACTACAATATAATAACCGGGTAAGCCCAGTTATTAGGGCTGTTTTGTGAATTTGATATTTAATAATAGTTTAAAATTTTGGGGGTTTCAGGTGTTTGGAAAAGAGCTGCTTTGAAGGTGGAAAAGTCATTGTAAAAGTTCTGGTTATTTCCAAGTAAGATCAAATTTGCATGATTAGAAGAAAAACAAGGAAAATTAATTATTTATAGCAGCCCGCATTTAAGTATCTTTAACCTCAAATCTTTGCTTGTACCTTCATTTCTGAAGTGACACCTCCCACTTAATCATGAACTTATCTACACCAAAAATTAACATTAAAAACAGTGCCAGTAATGAATGGTTACACTGCAGGAATCATAGCCAGTTACAATTGGGAACTTCCGAAAGAGGGGCTGGGCTCTCAATCTTAAACATCTCTGGAAAAATTGCAGCCCTGATCTCCACAGGGAAGGAGGGGGAAAAACATTGATTCAGAAAACATGTGCTGCACTCCGCCGTATAAATCTGGATCCCCAAAATGAACTTTTTTTAGCATGCCTGAAAGTTGTGGCTGACTACTGCCAAGTAGAAAATTTATTTAATAAAGAGTTTAACTTAGCGCAGCCCGAGCCAGGCCTGCAAACACATGCTTTCCCAGTGAGATCAGGATGAATATCCAGCACAGGGTGAGGGAGGCAGGCTGCAGGAGCAGCCCTGTCTGCATGGATCCCTCGCTCCATGGATCTGAGTGCAGCGATTGCTGTGCTGGGCACGGCTCCACGCCTGGAATCGCTGCACAGACCGTGTGTGCAAAGCCCTGCTCCCAGCCCGGCCCTGCAGCTTACATTCTCAATTATTTCAGCAAGGCCTCTTGCAATCTGCAGGGCTTGGTCTGTTTGCTGAATGGACACATTTACCTTCCCTGTTGAAAAACCTTCTTTATAGGAGATGTCTTGTGCTCTCCTCGCATGTCTTCTAGTGCAGGATTTTGGAATCCAGCCATAAGCGCTTCTGAAACGGCCTCATAATACAAAGAGAGAAAATTAATAGATTGTTTGAAAAGTCACACGATCTTCATTAGTTCTCTTTGAGAAGCTTTCTCAAACCTAAATTTAGATATTGGATTCAGTATTGATGTGGAAGGGATTGAAAAACTATTTTTTGCTTTCAGTCAAGAAGAATCCAGCTTTTGTTTAGCAAGGAGCGGTGATAAGAGAGGGCTGAGTTTGGAGGCAGCACATCGGGCTCTGTGTCAGGGTTTGCGTTTCAGCACAGATCTTTATCCTCCCCCCAGCAGGGTCTGGGACTATGGGGAAATGAGCTTGCTCGCCTTGTTTTGGGGGGAAGCGAGGCTTAGGTAATACTCACAGCACTAATGCAGAGACCTGTCAAGGCATGTCCAAATCTGGCCACTTACCCTGGGGCTGGGACAGGTCCATAAACAAAGGAAGGAACAGTTTATGTGACAGCCACGTGAGCAGCCATTTCATCAAATACCATCCCTGCCTCTATTCTTTCAAATAAACACCCCTTTGCCAAGTGGCAAACAGGAAGAACGTATTTTTTTCCTCCCCAAAGCTAAACTGGCAAAAATGCTGCCAAACTGTCTTCCCAAGATTTTGGTGTAATGGGACATGGAGGCTTGGGAAACAGTGAAGGGGAGAGTTCTCTTGTCTTTGAAAAACTGAGTGAGAAGGGATTTAGACTATGAGTGAGGGCACAGTATAGGAAGAAAGATCCACAAAATAGCCTGCTCTGCAACTGTCTCATCCAAATAGACCAAACTGGAATGAAAGATATTTTGGTTTTGTTTCTGTTATTATTTATTTACTTGTTAAGGGTGAGAAGCAAAACCCCACCAACTTCATAAAAGGGCAAATAATTCCTTTTTTATTTTTGCTCAGTCTCAGGATCATCTTGCTCAGTGTGAAAGCCAGAGCCCAAGAGGTGAGAGCACATTCATGGGGAAGAAAATGTGCTGACAATTATTCTGTGAAATGATTCTTTTACTACTGCTTGCAGTAGGGCCACTTCAGGCAATACTTCTGACTATAGACAATTTTGTCTTTTTTGTTACCTGTGGGGATCATACATTAATGATGGGGATCTCACATCTCAATGCCTTCCACAAGTTCTCCTTGCCTGCATTTCTGAACACAGCACTCAGGCTACCTGTCCAACACATTGAGGCATTTCTGGCTTGATTGTAAAAGCCACAGATCTGATCACCTCACACAAGCTCCACAACAAAACAGTGATTGCCTGTTCAGAAGCATCCTATATTCAGCCTTTATTGTGAGCTTGTGGTGTTTTGTTCCTCTGGCATTTGGTCTCTGTGTTCACCATTCTGGAGCCACACTTTCATGTCTCTCTTCTGACAATATTTGTTATGCTAAAGTAATACCACTGTGGCAGTGGTTCAATTAGCAAAGCAAAAAATGTCTGTTTGAATGGGTGAAAAACTTCTCTTCATTTATGTCTGACACAGCAACATTAATATATATCTATATAATAGTTTGGGGTGGTGCTTTCCAGCAGTATTGCCATTCTTGCTTTTTAATCAGCGATATGATATGATATATTTGAATTAAATTCTTGCAAACACTTGCACCTGTTGGAAGAACCACTATTTGTTGTCACAGCAATGGGGGCAGTGGGAGAAGCACTGAAGGAAGGGTCTTCATAGGACAGATGTAATGAATGAGGTTGTGCTGCATTGCTCACTCCATGAATAACTCCAAGTGAATAACTCAGACTGCTTTTTATACACCTTTCTAGTACAATTTTTCCTTGGCAAAAAGTGATAGTAGAATAAAAAAATACCTAAATGCATTTGGGAGATGAATCTGGGTAAATGTTTAAGGGGTTTTTTTCAATGAATTAAGTTTTGGGATGTGTGGTAGTCATCCTTGAGTAAACCAAGTGATGCCAACAATAATTGCAAGAAATATAAACAAGTAGCAGATGGGTAAAGTAGTTCTAGAGTACCAAGGGAGAAAGAAAGTTGTTCATCCTTATCTGTAATACAGGAAAAGTAAGTATTCTCATGTTTTTTGCCTGAAAGCATTCTGATTATCAGTACAATTTGAATCACTTTTTTTGATTTTAAGTTGAATGCTGTTGTGCTCAAAAATGGAGTATTGTAATACTAAGCTCCTTGACTCCTGCTTTGACTAGTTTAGGTGGGTATTTTTAATTCTTTTACTGTTGTTCCCTGTTGACAGGTGGGATATAAACAGTTTGTCCTAATTTGTCTATGGAGTCTCACCCTCATACAAGAACTAATACTGTAGATCCATAGATAAAATTTTGCAAGCAAATGCACTCTCTGCTATTGTGGGATTATGGAGATGTGGGTGAAAGATTAGGTTCCCCTGAGGAAGTGGGTTCATCTGCTTTTTTGGAGGCTTCAGCTGAAGTCTTACATGTGCATTGGTGTCTGTGGTTTCACTCCCTTCAGTTCGTTTTGCTTTACATTCACGACAAAAAAATGAAACTAAAAATGAAGCAAGCAGTACCCAGAGCCAATTGGTCTGTCTGCCATTTGTGTGAGAGATTCTTGTGGTTTGGTTTTATTGTGTCAATCTGAAGCATGAGGCTGCTCCAAAGGAAAGGGATGGCAAGAAGTGTTCTGCTAACTAGGCAATTGCATTAAAGTAACACTAGAAGGCTGGGAAACCAAGACAAGAAATGCAGTTCAAATGTAGGAAGTGCACAGCATGCAGGAGAAGGAGGAGAGTTTGCAGATGCTGTGGCTTTGCTGCTTATTCTTGGACCTCCAGCTGTGTGTTGCTGAAAGGAAATCTTTGCCATGAAGAAACATTTGGATACGAACTAGACCATTCTGAAATGCCCATTTTGTAAAAGTTTATAGGGAAAGCAGGAAACCTGATAGCTGAAGTTTCAATGAATTGCCCCCTTTGGCCATTATTCCCAACAGAAGCAAACACCCTGGGAATTTTGCTTGGCACAGCCCACAGCAATTGTTGTATGGTCTGCCTTTAACAATACAAAATCTACCTAGGAAAAAGTGGGTTTAAAACTGAAGATATTGCTTGTAAGGTTTAGGATATTGGGGTGAAGGCAGTCTAGGTTGGATTCTTAACTCCTTCTCTGTTTTCATATAACCTCAAGTTGTTTTGTCCTAGAAATGCAAAATTCCAGAGTCATCTCACTTAACTGAGATGTTAATTTTAGGATCACACATGTCCTAGATTCTCAATATAGTCAATGAGATACAAGCACCTCTGAAGGATAATTTGCCCCCTGCATGAGCTGAGCCTGCCCTGAAGGTAACTTTTCTTTGTCCATATGGTTGTGAGAAGTGCATATGACCAGACCCACAATTTATGATGCCTGATTTATGTAACTCTGTTTAGGATTGTACCTGAGCAAGTATGTCTTACTTAGCTTTACTGCTTTGGGAAAAATGCCTTCTGGTATTTTTATATATAAAACTTGCCTTAAAATGTCTGAAAAGTGTGCAGGGAATCTTTCTGGAGCTAGAATTCTGGCTTCAGCTGCTAAGGCAGAGAGACAGGCTAAAGGAAAGTAGCAATAGATATTATGCAGCATGCAAGTCTGGGTAGTGCACAAAGCTTGGATACAGGGGGAGGCACCATAAATCCTCCAGATTTTCAGGGATATGGGTCAGGGAACTTGCTGTCTCGAATTTGAGGTCAGAAGAAATTGAGGAGAAAGAAGAAAGACGTGGTGCTGACAGAGCATAGGTGAAGGGATGATGGAAAGCACAGAGCTGGGCTGAGGACAAAACATGAAGAACAGAGACATACTGTGACAGCTGAATAGGGGGAACTGGGGCATGCTATAAATGCATTAAGGGCTATAAACCATGTTCTTGATGTTTGCCACATTTAGAATAAAATGCAGGGTGCAACCTCATTTTTGAATACTTTGTGCAGTTCCAGCTGTCCCACCTCAAGAATATGATGCAAGTTGTGGAGGTACAAAAGGAAACAATGCGATCAGAAGGACGAGATTGCTCCTGTGCAAGGGAGGATTCAGTGGCCTGGGTTTCTCCAGTTTTGAGAAAAGGTGACTAATAAGGAGGAGGCAAGATGTGCTGGAGCTACATAAGGTTAGGAGGGGCATGAAGTGAGTGAAGAGAGTGATTATTTATTCTCACTTGACAAAAAACAAGTGAAGTGATCAGGCAACACCTAATTAAATTGTGGAAGTTATTGCTACAGGATGCTGAAATTGCCAGAGTAGAAATGGTTTCTTAAAATTATTAGATAAACTCATGGAAAAATTAGTTCATAAAGAGCCATTAAAGATACTGATGTAGGGCCAGGCTCCAGCTCAAGAAACTTCAAAACTGCAGGTTTGTTGAGAATTGGCAGGACATACCCTATGCTTGTCCTGTGTTCATAACCTTTCCTTAAGCGTCTGCTTTTGCTGTTACCAAAGACAGGACACCAGGGCTGAATGAGCTAAATGAATCTTGGGTTAGCCTGCCATGGGGGCTTCTTCTTGCTAAACCACACAGTAAAGGTCTGGTCTGAGTGTCTACTGTGTAAACTGGATGCAATTTAGCCCTAAAAATTCTCACTTCTGCATATATTACTCTTTCATCTACAGTATTATTTAATCATGTGAATAAACACCAGTCTTTTGGGCTAAATTTAGTGGCAAAATTATGAATCTTTTTTTTCCCAGTGTGCTGTCCTGCATTGTCTTCTCCCAATCAGATTATATTGACACTGGCCCATATTATGTATATTTTAATCTGGTCTATGAAAATCATCTTTTGGTACCTCACTGCTGCTGTTTAATAAGAATACTGACCTGGGCCAATTACCTTTAATTAAATAGAAGACATCTTTTTAGGATAAGTATGACCTTGAAGTATTATTATTATTATTAATATGTAGACCCTGGTGTATAGGTCTCACTGAAAGCTGTTCCACAAGCAACTAATAAATGAAATCTAGTGAAACTGCTACTATCTTTTTGGACTTATTAGTCACATCACTTAAAATACTTTCTGCTCCAATCCTGCTCCAATTGCTCTGTCTTCTTTAGATTAGCAATATTTGCAATCTCCTGCTGAAGTGATGCTTAGAGAGCCAGAACTGAGTGGTGAGCACAGTGGGATGCTGCATGCATTCTGGAGCTGTTTCTAGGGTTCACTCCCAGAAGACTTTCACACCTGTGTGACAGTCAGTAGCAGGCCAAGAAGCTTTTGTTTAACATTTTTCATTCAAGCCAATTTTAGCTTGAAGTTTGGGTGGTGAACAGCACGAAGAGAGCAACTGCTGCCCAGAGAATGGAAGGGGGTTACGGCTCAGAGAAAGATTTTTGTCAGAGAACAGAGAACATGAGGCTTGATCAAATGCCAGATTAATTTGTTGCAAGTTAGCTTGAGTAAATAGACATCATCTGAGACCTCCTAGTGTGTCATTAAAAGCTGAGTATCGGTCGTGTCTTACAGATGGGAAAACTGAAGTAGAGAAAGATTAAATGGCTTTCCTATGTGTAAAAACAAGGCACTAACAGAACTAGAACTGAAGCTTCTGGAATCCCATTTTTTTTTCTCTGTTGGACCATATTGTCTCAATTACAGGGGCAAGGACACTAAGGAAAACAGGACTGGGTGGGGGGCTCTTTCCCTCTGATCTCTTCGCATGCCGTTCCTCTAAGAGAACTCCTTCAAGGATTACAGCAAAAGAACGTGCTTCTAAAAGCCATTTTGATGAAATCCCAAGACTAGCAGCAGCAAGCCAGCCTTTCTCACTTTCCAGCCTGATAACAAGCCTCACTGGCTGACAGTTTATTTTCTTTCCAACAATCAAGTCTTGAGTGAAAGAGCACTTGATTCTTGAGTAGGCAATAACAAGCGTAGGCATGGAGTTGTTGCCACTTCTGCTTTCATTTCAACAGCAAAGTAGAAAACCAGATTTGCTGAAAATGAATTGAAATGTTTTCCTTAACCGCCTTCTCCATGTACATCTATTTTCTGTTCAGTTTTCTTAAATGGCATTCACAGAAGTTGACAAAGATTCCCACTTAAGTTTTTTGTCTCTTTTAGCTTTTCATTTCAGGCTTATATAACAAGGCAAAAGATTTATCAATCTTGCCAGCTTTTACAAAGGGTTAAATGTCTTGACTCTCTGTCCAGCTGTGGAGGTGGTGGACAGATAAGATGAATGTGAAACAAAAGTGTTAAATCTAACAGTGAAGTTCACAAAACCTCATTATGGGCAGTGAACTCGAATGAAGAGGGAGGTCAGTGAGCAGCACTTAAACCCATGCCCTTAGAAAATCAGGTTAAATCAGGGAATGCATTGCCTTGCTTGTGACTTTAGTGTCTAGAGGGAGCATAAATTATAGACTTGACCAAGGTATCTACTTATGGAGGTAAAATACTTCTGTGGAGCCATTTTCCATTTCTATTTCATGCAGTCTTTGCCCATTCCCAAAGCTATCCACTGGAAACAAGAGTAATATATAGGTAAGCCAGCAAGTTTGGAGTTCTGGGAGCAGGAATTGTTGCTGTTTTGTAAAAAGCCTGGGGCACTGAAGTGTTGGCCTTGATTTGTGTCCTGAAGGGTTACTGTGCAGGAATATTTTGTGTATAAGGGAATAGGGCTATGGAATTACTACTGAATGTTCCATGGGAGAGCCATGTCCAGAGAGATGATTGGCGTATTCTCATTTATTGGAGTTGGATACCATCATTGGCAGGTACCTTAGAAATTTCTTTTCCCAAAAACTGCCAATCCTGTTTCATAGGTTGGTTATCTTAAAGATATTTTGAGGAAGTTTCATTCTGAACTGGTTTAAATCATCAAGGCTCCATTCATTTTTAAAGTTCATTAGAATCGGATGTTACTACCATCCCAGATTCCTTAATTTTCATAATGTTTGAATAGACCTTTAAGTCCCATACTTCATTAGAATAGAGCTATTTTTTATTTCTGTTATCCTGTACAAGATCTGTTCATATAAGAAAATCATCTGCCATCCCTAAAAATTTCTTTGAATTTTGCTTCTAAAACTGTTCTTTGAATCATATTTTCTAGGACCTCTTAGAGCTTTGTGAAAAAATCATTCTCTTCAGCATTACACAGACTTTGACTGGGAAATCTCTTTATCAGTGGTTTGAATCAAAAGTAATTTTTTTCCCTAGAATCCATTTTAGTCTCCTGTACCGCTGGTTCTCAGTGTGAGAGAATCTATTTAATCCATTTTTTGGATGGCTTTTAATGTTGTTTTTAGATTTATACAAAGAGTATTTTGCCAATGAGCCTCTTCATCTTCACCACTAGAACAACTTTTAATGGACATCCAGTAGTTTCATACTAAGTAGTTTCTTTTAGCTTTATTCTCCCTGGGGAGGAATGCACTGAATGGCTGGAAATGTCAGCAGCTGCATTAACTGAAGAGTTTAGCTGCTGCCACCTCCTAGATAAATCTTGCCCTTTCTCATTTCTGTGTTTCTTACTGTTTCCCTCAAAGTCAGCCAAAGAAACTTCCTGTCTGGCATAACGCAGATTAGGAACTAAATTAGCAGCTATTATAGATGGGCATTTTTCTGTTTATTTCAAGGCAAAATCCTTTAAAAACTGGCAGAAAAGTTGGCTCCATTTCCATAGAGTCAACAAAATCAAACAGAAACATGAAGCTGAGAAAAAGGAAGGAATGTGTGCAGCTGCTGGGAGCCCAGCCCAGCTCAGCCACTGGGAAGTGTAAGGAGGACCTGGGCTGACCAGCAGGGGAGGTGGATTCTGTGTGGGCATGGACACTCCCTGGGCTGTTTTGTGACACACAGATGAGGTTTAACATGGCAGTAATATCACCAGCACAGTCACCCTTTCCTCCAGAATGTCTGAGCATGGGCCTTAGTGGAGATTGGAAATGAGTTAAGTGAGCCTTTGCTATTACTCAGCCAGGCAGTTTCTGTCTTGCCCTCATAAGCTGATAAAATTTAGTGTTGCTGATAGTAATGACTTAGTCATGTGTTATGTCTGAGAATGCCTAGACCCAAATCTTCTCTAAGGCCATGACTGTTCTTGATATTAATTCCCATACTTCATTTGTAGGCATGTTGCAGTGGTTGAAAATAACAACTGCATGGCTGGAGGAATCCCCTACGCTGTAAAATGGACCCACCAGCATATTCTGGTAGCTTGTTGACCTCTCAGGAAAAATCTGTGATTTTATGTGTCCTTTTATTCATGTTGTGTGATACAAATTCAGAATTTTGGTTGTACTGTTCATTTTACACAGAACTATCGCAGGTTGTTCCTTAGAATATGGCTCTGGATCTGTCCTTCATCCAAATTCTTCAAAGAAAGGAGCTTGTGCTTTACAGTGGCAGACTTGCATTAAACATATATAGCTGCTTGATTAGAACTGAGATCTTGTGTTCAAATTCTTCATGTTGAATACTGGAGTCAGCATATCTCACAGCTGTGCAGTTATTTCCAGTGCCAGAAATCAGGTTTGTAGGAAAGAGATTGTGTGTCTTGAGTCATCAGTACAGATTAGCCCCCAGAATTGTTATCTAGTGTAATGGGTTATCAAACTTCATGGTGACTTCCAGAATGGGTGTTTTTACAGCTTATTAGTAAAACTGTAACATGAAATTTTATTTTTTGAACTGCTAAAATGCAGGCAACCTCGCTGTCATGATGCATATGATGTTAATGAAAATACTGGAAGGCTTTTCAAAAAAAAGTTGTCATTGGTTTTGAGTTAGTCAAGCATTCAGTCTCACAAGTTTGTTCCAGTTAGAAGGAGAATTTGATGTTGGAGACAAATGTCTTTCATCTAATCCTGTTTATTTAAAAGACATGCCAAGTACCTTTTCCTTGAGCATAGGAGGATCAAACAACAGGAGATTGTTTTCAGCTGGTACCCAGACTCAAAAGCTCTGTCTAGGATTTTCTTTGTGCTGCATCCCACATTTGCCCAGCCTGCATCTGGATTTTCTTTCTAAAATTCTGCTTGTCTGTTGTCCTTTTCATCATACCCACACACCAGTCAGACAAACAATCCTTTACACAGCTTAAATTCCTGACTGTTCTTTTATATTCCTGTTTTGGCCTGTGATAATTTGCATATTGGGTTCAAGATTGGGTTCAAGGATCTTTCTTTCTTTCTTTTCTTTTCCTTGTCTTCTGTTAATAATATTATTGTTAAATAGTATTCCTCTGGTTTGTACTACCTGTGAGCACATTTTATCAGTCTGCTGCTTGCAGAACAGAGCAGCTCTGTGGACAAGAGAAAGGTGAATGCAGCATAAAGTAAAACTAAGATTCAGGCAATCTGCCAATTCTTTGTAGAGGAAGAGGAGTATTCATAAATTTCCTTGAATGGTGACTTCAGTCATCTTTTTTCAGCACTCAGGTTACAGAATAAGCAAACCAGAATTCTAAAATGATGATGGTAATAATACTAGATTGTGTCTAGAAGTTGAATAGTTCTGGTTGTGCTTCCTTATTTACAAATCCCAGGCAGAATTTACCATAATTTTCCCAACCAGCACGGTGCTTTTCCATCGTGTCCCTTTCCCAGACCACCTATCCTCCTTGTCCAAATGTCCCCAGATTCTTCCATCTCTCTGCAGGAAACTGTCAGACAGTTTTGTAGATCCAGCAGGCAGGACCAGCCTTTCAGTGGCATCAGGACTCCCTTACAGCCACCCCTGAGCTAAAGGCCACCCATCTGCAGCACCAGGACTGAGGTTTAAAATCCCTTTTCCTCGGCACTCTCAAGCAGAAACAGACAAATGGGGCACAGGGCTGAGTTTGCCCCTTCCACACGTGCTTGTGGATAAGTTACTCTCGGGATATCAGATTTGCAATAACCTAAAGCTGTTAGAGATGGTTCATGAACATTCAGGCATGCATACATAATTCATGTTAACTGAGTACATTTATGTGCACACTCATAAAACAGAAACAGGTTGCAACTTATTAGTGGAATAAATGGAATTGCTTCTTTATAGCGCGTGTTTTATGCTTCTCCCTAATTTAAACCTAGGTCATTAAAATATGAAGTTGGCTGATAATTACAATAAATATTCCTATAGCATTTCTACTTGCCAGCTTGTACATAATCTTCCTTTGTTTCTCTTTAAAAACATTTATTCTATTTCACTTGGTTCAATGTATGCCGTGAGGATTTAAAATCTGAATACTGGTGGGTAACTAAATTCTAAATGAAGGCTTGAGGTAAAATAGCAAGTTTTACCTGAGTAAAATTACTTTTAGTGGAGATTCTTTGAAAGGATTGAATCCACTTCACAATGGCTGTTGCTCTTGGCTAAATTCTTCCTACACTATTAGGCAGCTTTACCAGTGTTATGTCACTGTTGTCTAGAGGCAGAAAATAACCCACAATAAACATAACTCACGTTGAGCAGGAAAAACAGTGGTAGAAACAGGTGTTTCTTCTACATGAAAAAAAAATATTATATTTTACACTATAAATCCTGAAAATGGAATAACTTCCAACCATTTTAATCGACATGAAATGATAAAGAACCACATCACATGTGGCATCCCATTAGGCTCCAAGGGATGTTTGTTTTTGGGAAATACACTATGTGGCCTTAGCACTATGAAGGAACATGCAAAGGCTTTTTAGTACTGTTTTTTTCAGTGTTTAAAAATAAAAAGTCCTTACATAGTTACAGTTTTGAACTTCACTGTAGTAAAAGATAATTTTCTCCATACTCAAAAATTAATGTCTCTCCTAGGGCTTGATATTTTAGCAGATTAATAAGCAGGCATGAAAGTTTAAATCCTATTGCAGTCTGTGCAGGAAAAGCTGTCCTGTGGAACTTAATTTTTAGAAAGGGATAGAATCTGAGTGTCTACAATTTAAAATATGATAACTTTTTATAATTTTAATTATTTAATTTAAGTAAAAGCTACATTAACCATTTCAGATTAAGATTTTATTAGATGTATTTAGATAATAGGGATTTATATATTTGTAAATAAAAAATCCAAATACATACATTATTTATTCTTCATATCACTTTAGTCCTACCTTTTTAAAGAGATTAAAGACCATATGAAGGAAGGTAAGTTTTGAAGTCATAGCCCTTGCACCAACAGAGTTAAGTGAGAGGAATTGGAATGACTTCTATTGATTCTCTGATGTATTCTTCTATTTTTTTGCCACAAAATGAAACAATTATAAATCTTAAATATGTACACATTGATATGGGGTGTAATACTTTTTGTTCTTCTGATTTCCAGGTAATCATATTTACAGGATTTGATGCATGAAGTTCCTTATATCTCTGTCCTCCTTGTTTCATGTGAGTTGAAATAGCAATGGAAAGCAAAAATATTCTGAATTTTTTTAAGACCACACAATTGCATGAAGCTTATCCTTTTCCTTATGTCAACCTACATCCCTCAGTATTTTCATCTTTGCTGTTCCTCCTTAGGATGAAAATATGTGTCCAGTTTTATCGAAGCCGACACCCAAAGCTCCATACTACACAGCTTTCCTGTTTAGAAGTGCTCTAAATCATCCTGATTTTGTTGTGGGGGTTTTGTTGTTGGTTTGGTTTTGTCTGACAGAAGTCTGTGAGCTTACAAGTGCTTTTTCATGTTGTATTAATGATGGCTGGATGGTACCTGGATACCAGGAACAGAAGATTGGAATGTTTCCAGATGGACTTGGAAGTTTGGCTCTGGCACACAGCAATCATTGCTGTAATCACCCCAATTCTTCTTTGGCAGATTGTTTAATAGCAACCTGGGGTTACGTGGCCATGAGTCTGATGTCTAGGTCAGACTTCCCAGGATGGGTAGAACTTTAATTCCCTTGCATTAATCCTTTTGATGTACACCATGAAAGCATAGCCTGTAGCTGTCAAATTATATATGCACTGTGGGTGTAGTCTGTTTAAGTTCAGGACTTAGCATCATGTATTCCAATTCAATTTATTTTTATATCTCATCTTTCACACAGAGGGTCTGAAAATGCTCAACAGTGAGAGACAGAATAATGAGATAATGCTTTACAGAACTGTGAAAAGTGACTTGCATATAGATAGCAAGCAAGGCAAAGGTTGCACTTGAGTGAGAGAAGACAGCTGTAAATTAAAAGCAGAAGCAGTATAAATACAGAGCAGTTCTGATAGAAGAGACTTGAAAAGTGTAGGGAAAAGGTTTAACTTCCTGTAAGATGAGTAGTAGAATAGTAAAGCTTCTACATATTCCATGATGAAACATGGTGCTAAATGATATTTCGCATTGCAGGAATTTGTGTTATTGGGGTTGAACAGCATGCTGTTAAATTTGTTACTTATGGGAGATATAAGATAAAGATGGAAAGGTAAAACATTTTTGATGGCATCTGGCTGATGATAGAGCTCCTACAGAGGAGCTTAGTCAAGACAAGATTAAACTGTATGAAGGATGGAAAAATATCAAGAAAGGGGGGTATCAAGATCATTTTAGACAAAACTAATTCTGATCTGAGCAAGAATCATAATGAAAATATGGAAATGGTGGTAAACCTTCTGGTAGGGAATTGGGGTGAGGGGAGGTGATAAAAATATAGGGGTCTGTGGAGATGATTTGGTATCTTGGGTTGGGTGGTCATTCCCAGATCATTTCATGTGTCTCTCATCCAGAACATTTTCTCATTTCTCCCAGCCTGCAATATCCATCACTGCAAAAGGAATATAGATTTTTCCATCATGGGATTTTATCCTCATTTTCTTTGTTAAAGTCTTTGTGACTTTCTTGGTAAAGTCTGAGTCTTGTGGTGTTTAGTGAAGTAGTAAAGTCAAGCTCTCAGCTGAAGACAGTGGTAGAAAATCAGAGAGAACTTTCTACCTTTTAACTCCTCTACAGAAAAAGACAATATGCCAATAGTTTCACTTCCCCCACATCCCTGAACTACCTTAGTTGCATGCACACAATCCTGATGTAGACCAGATTTGAACTGAAGACCATAAATAAATTTACATCAATTGCATAAAATTGATGGGCCAGCCTGAAACAAGCATACCAGCTGAGGGGGAAAAAAAGAGTTTGAAAGCACAGAGCCTGAAGCAGTGAAGAAAGGCAAAGGTATATAAAGCCTAAAAGCAGAAAAAAGCTTCAAATACAGATTTTGCTCTTTGAGGACAGCATCAAAAGCTGATTGTTGGAAAGGTTTGGGAAGGACAGGGTATAAATAATCAGGGCTCTTCTGGTCACTCATCTCTATTTAACTACATGTAGGCTGCAGTCTGAAGTTTCTTGTGTCCCATGAGACTGAGTGAATAACTGAGTTTTAGATGAAAAGCAGATGTCAATCTGTTATCAAATGGCTCATGGTCAGAAGTAGTTGGAAAAAAGGCATGGCAAAAAGACCAAGCTATGACAGTAGGAAAATATTTCATAAGGAAGATATCAAGAAAAAGCAAATGGATCCTGTTAGAGATGAGAAGAGTCCTGCCCCAAGATGGTCAAGTGGATTTGGTTGGTCTTTGACAACCTTCACTAAACTCCTGAAAAGAGCTGGGTTTAGAAGGTAATCTCACTCTGATTTGCAGAGTCACGAGCATCTGTGTACAGCTTCCTGCAAATTTTTGATATAAACCTTAATATGCAGTGTAGCACACTATAAAATTGAATTACTGCAGAAGTTGCTTTGTTCCCAAAGTTCCTTTAATATAAATGAGCTGGCTGGAAATAGCATACAATTGTGGGGTGTTTCGTACCCAGTGATGGATTTGTCATAGGACCACAATGTAACTAGTTATTAAATATTGGGAATATATTATCTACTAATAAGTAAGTCACACTGTTTAGCATCATTACGCTAAGGAGTCACAATGACCCTTAACATAAGCCCTGACACAAATTATTATTGTTTACACAGACCTCCCAGCAGCCTGCTAAATGCAGTTTGCCACTCAAAGTTTTGTAGCTGTGATGCCTCAAACATTTTATTCTTTTACAGTACAGGGCTGTAGTGCAGATTGCTGGTGTAGGGCATAAATAAGTCCTGATTTCTTCTCCCTTTCCACATATGTGTTATGAAAACAGAACAGATGTTTGAAATTGCCCAGGTAATCTGAGAGGATGCTTGCATCTTCCCTCTATCCTTTTTATCAATAACTTCGTCATAGTTGATGTAAAATTGTAGCATGTTGAGAACGGTTTTGGATCTAAAAGATTTCATCACCTTTAAATGACAGTCAGTGGGGAGCTCAACTGAACACATGCACTTTCTGCTCTATGGAGTAGTTAATAAAATATGAACTTAGCACACAGCCTAATATTGATTTCTCTGGGAGAGACTGGATTGATATTAGATAATGATGTTGCATATGGACAGCAAATGACTTGAAAGACCTACTCAGCTTTTTGATATTCACACTGCATTTTCAGCACATTCTGCAAATATATCAGAACGTTTCCTATCTGACCAAAATGACTGCACCTGATATTTGTCAGAGCATTTGTCAGTATCCTCCCTGTGCCTCAGTGAAATGCTTTAGGTCAGGTTTTGCAATTTAGGAGCTTAGTTAGAGAAAGTGGTGATGTACCCTCTGAAATTCAGATAAGGAAATCTTCCAATATTCCTCAAAATAACAAGTGTTGACTTTCCTGTCTTTCAGAAAGTGAGTCAAAGAATGCTCTGGCCATTCTCTGGGGAGAGCAAAACCTTGACTTTCCATTCCCTTGCACTGCTAGCCCAGAATCTCAGCTGTTTCTCTACAAAAACAAGAACATAGTCAGGAAAGCATCAAGGAATGCAAAAAAATTGGTTAATATTAGGGTTGGGAAGGAAGAGCTCTGTCAGCTACTATAGTGTGTTGGGTCACTCCTTCAGTAGCTTTTGGTACTGAATGTATCCTAAGCTCTTTCATTTATTAAACCACAGATCTAGTCAAAGGACCAAATATAAAAAAAAAAAATCACCTTTGCTCATACTCTCTCTTTGCTGACATTTTAAGACTGTTGTATGGAATAATGCTCTGTATGATTGGGAAGAGTGCATCTCCTATTTTTGGAGCCTTGTAGTTTTGCAGTAAGGCCCAGCCAGCATTAGGGTACAGTACATTTAAAATAAATGGTTTAGCAGTGGATAATGAAAGCCTAACAAAAGGAACAGGGTGGAAATGTGGACAAGAAGTTAGAGATTGGGCTCTGTGGCATAGAGAGGGGTTAGTTAAGACTGGAATTAATGCTGATGTCAGGGGTACCAACAGACTGTCCTAAATAGGGGAATGAATATTTTCCCCTCAATGAAGCCTGAGTATCCTTTTGGAAAAGTTTCCATAGCTCAGTGTGAAATTTTGAACCTGATCCAGAAATCACTGAGAGAGGATATTTGCCTTGTGGTATATGGTAGTCAGGCTAGATGATAGGAATTGTCTTTTATGGCTTCAGAAATATGACTATTTGTTTTTCAAAGGATCTGCCTCATAAGATGATGAAGTCTGGTGATTTTTTCTTTGTCTTAAGGATAACCACACTCAGAGTCTTCTGACATCAAATTCTTAAACACTTAATGCCATAGAAAGGCACTTGCTTACCTTCAAGTAAGGTAGCACAAAGAAAATGTGAATATTTTTTCCTTCAAATTAAGCACACATTATATATATGTGTGTGTATATATATGTGTGTGTGTGTATATATATGTATATATATATATGTGTATGTATATATATATGTTGTTTTTCCTCTAATAACTTCTCTTTAAGAATCAAGGCTTAGATGACTGTTCACTAAGTTTATTGCTTTATACATGAAGACTGAGGGTTTCTGAATGTAAATCTACAGATAAAAGTTGCCATTTTGAAATTGGTTAAAAGAATGGCAGAAGCCTATAGGTGGTTACTTAGCCCATGGTGCATAACTTATTTAATACCTAAGAGGACCTTAAAAATCTATGTGCATTTCTAATTGCATACATCAATCTTGGTGGCACAAGTTCAAATGTTTTAGTATTTCTTTGTTAAAAGCACATTTTTTATTTACCACACGTTTAAAATAATGTAGACTTTTTTTCAGAGGTTGGGGTAGAGGGTTTTAAAAATATATTGATTTTATTTTCCTTTCATAATTAAAACTAGTACGAGTATGGCCAAAAGGGAGAAGTTAAAGAATCCACCCAGGGATGTATTTAGTCATGAGAAATAGCTGTGACAAATATTTCTTTTCATTAAAGCTTTAATCTAGTGACCCTTGGAGGTTTGGGAGTGATGACATGCTCTGGGAGCAGTGTGCTGATGATGTCCTGGTTTGAGCCACTTGAACTGCAGGTGCCTCAGGAACCTCAGCCTTTTGGCCAGGGGCAGCACAAACCACACAATTCCTGACCCTGCTGGAGGGACAAGAGGAAATCTGATGGGCTGTGAGCCCCAGAAAGGCAGCTTTGAACAGGGAGCTCGATTCTGGGAAAGAGACTTTGGGATCCTTGACCTCGCAGGGTAAAATTCTCTCTTTAGCATCTGCTTCCTCCAGAGCATCCCTGGGTTTATCAGCACCTTGGTTCCAGCCCAACTCCAGGGGAAGGCTGCCACCTACTGAACTCCCGATTTTGTTGCTGCAACATCTGTATTTGCCAATTTCTGACCCCAAGCAGTGACCAAACCCTGCCTTTTATTGTAAGGGATGTGGGATGGTCCCTGCATGACACGGCTCTATCCATCATTGCATGGGATGACATTACTACAGCCTGGCACTTGCCAACAGATGTAATTCTTCTTGTTGTTGCAAGCATTAGAACGTGTATTTTAGCACGCTAATTACAAGAGATGGCAATGAAAGTGAAGATAAGAACAGCCCACATGGCATTGCTATTATCTGACCCTGATCTGAAGCCTGCACTGTAAGTGCTAAAATGTACTGCTAAGGATTTCTTTGGAAATTCACTATTAATTGGTGTGGTATTTCAGTCCCAGTCTCACAAAATTTAGAAGCGTCTTCAAAAAGAAATAAGCCAATAAGACTCCTCACTGGATGCTCAAATGAATTTCATCAAATATTGCCATGCAAAAAAATTCAATTATCATTCCATAAATATGGATGAAATAAAGTATATAAAATATATTTACCCCATAAACTCTTCTATTCATTTCAGGATGACTGAAATTTCAAATCTCTTCCTGATTTTTCCTTCTAAAAATCTTTCTTTTGGCAAAGCAGAAGGAAAGAAATGCCATTTTTGGACATGTGCATATTCATTTCCAAAGTAAAAACAGGAAAACTTCAGTTTTATATAAAAACTGAATCTCACAGAGTGAGTATTTTGGACACATCTTAGATATAGCTTCAAACTTTCGTTTAAAGTTGGTGATTTGGCTTCTCATGGATCATTTGGGTTAGAGGGTGACTATAGTAACTTTATGGAGCAAAGACAAGTATCTCCATAATATAAAGCTGTATTTCACATCCCTCTGCTGGGGGAAAAACAATGAAGAGACCGAAATAAAGTTTAAAATGGGAGCAATGAGGGTCTTCCTGATTGGAAAAAAATGCTTTGAGAGTTCTATAAAGGGATTAGCTTGTATTTGCATCACAGATTTTTGGTGACCTTGTATAAAAACATTTCAACATCTGATAACTTGAGGCCTTTCCTTTAGGCAGCTTCGGGACCATTTGTAAAATTAAGATTGTTCATAGTTCCTGCCACACTTCAGCAAAATCAGCTGCAGATGGTCCCTCAAAATTTGGCAGAAAATAAGAAAATGGATGGGGGGAAAACACAATAGAAAACACAATTGCAGAAACATCAAATCTATATGTTTTATTTTTATTTTACTTTTTTTTTTTTTTGATTTGCAAGACTTAACTGTCACTGTGCAAAGTAGGCAGTGATGTTCTTTGCATCCTGCCTGGCAGAAAATTATCTTCGTGTAAAATCAGCAACATCTTGTGTCACAATTTAGTTCCTGGTATTGTTAGACCACAGAGGTAACTCCTGGCCAGCAACTTCCCATTACTTCAGTGCATTGTGTAGTTACATGCTCCTTTTGGTTGTGCAGTGTGTTTCTTAAGAGCCATCACAGCTCACAATTGTTGTGTTTTAGTGGAGGTAACATTTCTTCAAGGTGGCAGGGGATTCTAGATATTCCAAATGTTGGAAAAACCAGGCTGTGACTGTCATAGCAGGATCTACCCCTACTCCTTCACCTTAGCTTTGCACTTGTTTAAAGGAATTATCTCATGGATTCACTCTTTTCCCTCTCAGAGCCCCTGCTGTAGCTCTGTGCTCTGGGGAGGGTGAAGATAAGAACCTGGCACAAATTAGCCAAAATGTTCACTCTGAGCCTGAGGGAAATAGGGGATCCAGCCCTGGTTTTTGTTTAACTGCATCAGCACTGCTCCAAGCATCCTGAACTGGTTATCTTGCTGTTGGAAAAGAGCAGCTGACACAACCACATTTATTTTGTGATGAAGCAGAAAATTCAATAGAAACAAGCTGGTATAATGTGCTTTTTAATGCCTTTTTCTTTGCCCTCCTCCATAGTTTCCATTCTTGGGTTCTTTTCAGGTGAGTTCTCCCACTCACAAAAGCTGACAGGTTCCAAAGGATGTTCAAACAGCTGCTTCTGATGTAATGCTTGCCTTTTCCAGCAGGCATTGGCTTGAAACCCTTCAAGTCTTAGCCATCTTTCATAGGGATCGAGGGCTCAATTCTAGAAAATGTTGAAGCATCCAAACACTTGTGATTGCAGTGAGATTACTCATGGGCTTAATGTGCTTAGTACCTGGCTGATTCATGCTATAATAGGAGGCTCTTTGTGCTGTAGAGGGAAATAATAAGAGGCTTGACTCTGCAGCTTGTTAGGTGAAGTTCAATAGTAAAGCTCTTATCACCAAATAGTTGGTATTTAGGGAATGATTCTATTTATAGAAGCATGCATTCTTTGTTTTATTTCCTTGCACTGTTTATTCAGAGACTTATCTTTTCTGATTATCATATATATGTGGGTTGCTGGAGGTGCTTTTATATGTCATGCTTCTTCCTCTGTGCAAGAACAAACTGATGCTTTATTCTATTTGCAGCAAATTGTTGCTGAGTATAGATGGTGCAGAGCAGAGAGCTTCATGTGTTTTCTTTGTTTCTTTGCAGAAAAATGAAGTGACAGGTGCTTAGCCTCATTTTTCATGCTAGCTTTGCCATGCCATTTTCACCAATAATGAAGGCAGCTGCCAGAGCTTGAGGAAATCAGGCGAAAAATTCAGCTGGCAGGTAGACCCAGTCACTTTAAGAAATGTAATCTTATGTTAGCAGATGGTAATTAAAAGGCAGAAGAAATAAAATTTTGTCTCAGTTTTCTGCACTGTTACATCAATTAAATCCTCAATAGAAATGCAAGCAGAAAATATAATTTATTTTCATGTGGCTACACAGTATGATTGTATGCAAATCTAATGATTTGTTTTGCAAAGACAATTGCAGGGGTTTTTTTAACCTAAGTAGAATAACTGATCATTTCCAGAGAGTTTGTGTGTGCAGTAAATCTTGAGTCTTTAATATGCCTAATGCAATGAAAAGCATCTCCTCGTTTTCTGTTCGTTGTTAAACCTCAAATTACGTTCTGCTGTCTGTACACTCCCAGCTTTCAGTAACACCAGTTTAAATCTGAGCAGTTCAGTCTATCTGAGTGTGGAGAGCTAATCTAGCTCAGGCCTCAGCAGGGGTACATCCTGTTAAAAGAGAATATCCAAAAAGTGCAAGATTGGACTGGGTAAGAGTTGTTACGATCTCACAGGAAAATGATGTTTCAGCTCTGACAAGATTTCTAAGGATTTTCTGTTGTTCCTGCTACTTGCAGACATCTATCTGTGGGGACAGAGCCTTATCATTCCTCATATGTTACTACTTATGGCTTCTAGGATCACGAACAACATGTGCAAATCACTTGAAGTGTGAAATAATTACATAATTAAAGCTCATTATGGCAGAGGCGAAGTGCTGGTGTAGCTGTGTCACCGTTTCCGGAGCTGGCTGTGATCTGCAGGGCTTTTATGAGTCATGCACAAATATTCACCCAATTTTAGAAAAATTCACCTAATTTTGAATGTTACAGTATAATCAAACTGGAATGGTATTTTAGTGCTGTTACTAATTTTTAAAAGGCACAGGGTTATTTAGTTTAGAGTTCATTGACCAGATGTTTATTTTCCATTTCTGCAGATCCAAGCCAGGTTTGTCTGTGATGCTGAAACCACACTTCCTTTCTTACCTCTCTTGCACCACATCTGCATTAAAGACAAAAAGAAATAACCTAGATATGTTGTTGAAAAGTGCTTCTTCTGTCCCATTGACTGATTGCTGATGACTTTGAACATAATGGAAATTTTATCACTGTAGATCCCATTCTAGTGAGACTGGCATAGCAAGCAACATTTTTTTCTGGTTTTTCTTAAGTGTTCAGTTGAGCAGAAATGCAAACACACTCCTTAAAGCTACAGTGATCAAAAGCATTACTTCAGATCAGTGAGTTAATTCTGGTTGTGTCTGATGAAATCCCTGCTCATTTAAACATATATAAATAGATGATGATATAAATATCTGGGATTTTTTAAAGTTCTTATGAGTAACAGTAAATATCAATTTTGAATCAGAACTCACATTTATTTCACATTTACCCATGCTGCCATGCTGACCCAGAGTATTCTTGGTGGTTAATACTTTGAGCTCTTGCTTTCCAAAGACTGCGAATATTTGGATGTGGTTGTGGTACTCTGAAACCCCCCTGTGTCCACAGAGACCACAAACACATTTTCTCTAGAGACCCAGGCCAGGGCTGATTCTCTGACCTGGCTGAAAGGTTTGGGTATTTAACCCATCCTTCCAAATATCAGCTTGTAACTTCCAAGTTTTTGTGGTATTTGCCTCACCACACTATTAAGCCTAAAATATTTCTGAGTATCAGAGATTACAAATGGACAAAATAAACTGAGGAATTAGCAAGGTAAGAGTATAAGTGTGAGAAATTTTCCCTGCCTGCTCTTTGTTAAATGGGAGAGCACCTGATAGTGTTGGTTAGTATTTTTTTTGTAGCCTTATCATTGTACTTGTGCATTGAGTAAGGTACTCCACCACTGTTAAGCCTTTTTTGCTTTCTCTAGACACTGACATTTAACCTCTAAGTTGTTCAGCTGGAGGTTTGAGACCTGGAAGCTCCATTTGTAGCTGGCTTTGCAAAGGTAAAGTCTGTAAGAGACACAGAATGCCTGGGGTATCTGAGGATGTTCATTGTTGTCTGAGAATCCAGTGCTGCTGGTTTTAAAATTTCATCTGTGCCCTCTTAGAAATGATCTTTTTATATACCCAAAGGATAAAAACCCTTCAGCTAAGGCCTTCCAAAAAAAAAAAAAAAAAGAAAGAATGCTGTATTCCTCCTGCCAGGACTTTGTCCTGAAGAAGGAAACAGATGCTGCACTTGATTTCTCCTCTCACACAGAAATCAATAAAGGAGGTAATACGAAGTCAAATTTTGAAAATGTGCAAAGCAAACTCAATGCATACAGCCACTGGGCATTCTGTAAAATACTTTAATGCCCTTAGGAATTTTGTGGCCTTAAAGTGCCCTCTTTGGGGTACTTAGACAAACCAAATAGTCTTAAAATGCTGAATAGCCTTTCCTGATAAATTTGGGTTACTGGGTGTGTTGCATCCATCACTAAAATCAATGACAAAAAATAAATAAATAAACAAACAAATACTGGCTTCAGTATTTATGCCCTGTCCCTTGTGAGTCTTCTAAGCAGTTTCCTCCTTTATTTTCAGAGTTGAAAATTATGGGAGTGGTTTGAGAAATGGTAGGGATGTTTGGACTAGAAAATACTGTCCAAATAAAATCAGAGGGGTTAAGCATGCTCTGAAAGAGGGAGGTGAAGTGGGAGAATAAGAAAATAGTTTGGATTCAGTTTGACATTTTCTTTTATCACACTTGCCCTCAGTCAGCTTGTTCAGTGATAGTAATTTCTCAGCACAATGTCAGGTACATAAAAGAATGTGACAGCCTTCCCTGCTAACCCAGGCTGCCTGATAGAAATTAGCATTCATTATCACTGTTAGTGTAACTAACCAACCCCAAGTCTGATCCCTTTCCAGTGGCACTGAAATGGCAAAAATCCCAGTCACATCAACACTCCAGGCTCAGGCCTGAAGCTCTATTATTTGGAGAAATCCAATGGTGATTACTGACTGGAGTTCTGTTATTTTATCTGGGATTTATGTTCTGTTTTTTAATGGAGTGTGTTAAATGAGAAGCTTTAAAAGACTAGCTACTGCAAGAAAAATAATTTAATGTGATTTTATAGTTTTTATATATGTTACCAGATGTAGCCAATCAATCAATAAAACAGCTTTTCTTTGAGAGCATTCTACTCCAGTGGCTAAACTTCCATAATTACCCTGCCATCATAATTACAAATTATCTAGACTCCTTCCTTCTAGTTTATTCAAGCTGATGAGAAACCGATAAGATGGAGTTTCAGTGCAAGTGACATCTTATCACTTGGCAACTTTCAAATGCAGAGTTATTTCAAAATCAAATCTCTAAGGCTGCACGTTACTTTGAGGAAATGTGTCAACAAAATGCTGTCAGCTCCTTGCCTCTTGACAAGCTGTACGGGTTTCACATGACTCTTAACCGTAGCTTGTCCATCAAATCAGCAGATGTCCTTTTTGGCACTATTGGTAGCACAGTTAGGGTGGCTGGTGGCTTTTTTAGAAGGCAGGAAAGAGTTTCTGATTGTAACTGAGGCCTCAGATCTAGTTCTAAAGGAGTAGAGAGGAGCAAGTGATGCTTATTGCTGGTGTACCTGGCAGTGGGAAGAAGGAAGCCCTGAAGACTTTGGCATTTTGCTCATTTGATCTCAGGTAGGGATGGGGTGTCCTGAAGGACAGGAATCACTAATTGGAAGCTGCTGCTCTCAGCCCTAGAGAATGAAACAAATGCTCAGAGCGCTCGTTCAGGCTGCAAAGTGTCACAGGTCTCGATGGTTTTTAGGGCTGTCACTGTGGTTTGTGATTTCCACCCTGTCCAGAGGGACAGCACTGAAATGTCACCAGTGTCCCTGTCTGAGGAAAACTGCTTGTGAGGAGTTCTGGCTGCTCTTATCCCTCCTCTTGTGCATTGGCTGGGCTGGAGAGGTCCAGCTGTTTCTATTTTCATTGAAAGGGACCCTAATACACAGATTCAGCAGGTTTAATGTTTTACATGCCAGTTTAATAGATTGTTAGGCTGGAGCATCTTGTCATGAGTTGAGAGAGGGTAGAGTGCCTCTCTCAGATTTATGTGTGTCCTGTGGGTATCCTCGTGCTGTACTTACCTAGTGCCTTTTTGGGCTGCTTTTATTCCCTAAGGGCACTGTGCATATGCCTCTCAAATAACACAAAACCAATGCTGTTTCTAGCCTACCAAACAGAGAAAGGAGAGCTGATCTTTTCCATCATATGGATCCCTCAGTTTTAAATTCAAACTGGTTGAAATACCTTTGAACAGTTACACTTCAAAGGATATTTCTGTAAAATTTGTGTGCTTTGACTCTATCTTTGATTGCAAATTAAATCTGATTTCCTTACATTCTGTAATAGCTTGCAGTTTTGTTTTTCCTGGCACAAAAGCTCTTTCTGTTTGTCCTTCAGTTAGTCAAAGGTAGAAGGCTCTCCCCCAGAGAGAGATTAGTTTTTCTCACTAGAATTTCAAACTGCAGGATGACAGTCTTCTCTGGCACACACTGAGCTCACCACCAGCCTCAGTATACACGAAATCATAATCAAAGACAGATGCTTTTGCCTGTTATAAATAATCGGTGCTGCTTGCATAGACCAGGAAAAATCCTTGTTTAGACTGCTCTTACTTTCTTTCTTGGACCTCTGTATTTCCCTTGGCCTTACTTTTTTTTGTTTTTTTTTTCATCTTTTCTCTGTCTCCAATTCCAGATATTTGCCTAAGGAAATAAAAGGAATGGGGAAAGTAGATCTTGGCACTCTCTGAATTCTCAGTGGATTACCCTATGGAGTGAAATTAAATACACATGACATATAAAAGGGAACAGCCTTTTAATTTATAGCAAAAGCCCCAGTTCACAATAAATCCGTTCTTTCCTGTTTGTTCATGTGCATGATGAGAACATGTCATATGCCTCTGTGGAGCTGATATAGGAGCTCTTTGTTCTGTGTGGGATTAATTTGTTTTGAATTGGTTAAAGGTTCTCTGTAAATATCAAATAGCAATTGTGAACACACTTTTAAATTGGTGATCAAGTTCACTTGCTTTTACAGCAAAACCCAGTAGAGCAGCCTCTATTTTAATAATTTCTTGTAAAGGCGTTGTCCTGCCCAACTATAAATTGTCCTATAAATTGGTGAGATTTCTGTCATGTCAGGGCTCAGATTAGAGCCTCTTTTGGGGGAGCATTTTCAGATCTCTTTGTGGAAGTATTCTGCTCTGGAGGTGGATGCCATTATGATTTTTTAATCCTGGGCAGTGCAGAAAGCACACCTGTGCTGAGTTTTGGGTAAGGTTTTTAGCTGCAGACACGACCCTATGAACATGCTTCTAATTCAAATGTCCTGAACTCTTCCTGACTAAACTGTCTGAATGTTTTGCTGTGGTGTTTTGTCCCCTGGGTTTCCAAATTCTTGTGATGGTTAATTTTTTTTTAGGAATGTTTAGAGTGATGAGGCAGGGATTGTGAAAAGAGCCTCACACCACCAATGGGTTGCTGCTACACAACCAACCATGTTCTATGCTCTTACAGGAGATTTGCAAAGGCCTGACTTTAAGAAATGAGAATATAATTTTGCTCTTTTTTTTTTTTTCTAATCCCAATGGTTTACCACAAAAAACCACCACTGCCAGTGTTCTGGCAGAAATCCAGGCTGGTCCCATTCCAAGAGACCCAGGGTTTTTTCCCCAAAGGTCAGTTTGTTCATGGTAAAGAGATTGAGAAGCCTTTTTTTTTTTTTAACATATGGGCTAATTCCAGTATTAACTGCTTCAACTCTTATTTCACCATGGCAAAAATAAATTGCTACAGTTTCTTGCCCATTACTATTTATAGCTCTCCCCTTTACTGACTGTTTTCCTCCTCTGCAAAGGACCATAAATATATTAAAGAGCAAAGGAAGGAATGATTGGTTTGTCTTTGACACATAGGCTCTCAAGCTTGTTGATATTAGTCACATTAATTAATCATCTTATGGACTGTAGGTTTTATTAATGGAAACATCATCTGATTCAAGTAATTAATTCACTCCTAAAAGATATACAAACTCTCGGCTTTAAGGTCACTTATTTATACCAGTGGCCACAAAATCCATGCCAGATAGGTCAGATGTGCTTAAACTGGCTCTTGCATTTCTGAAAATCAGAAAGCAGTCAGGCTTTGCCTGTCATAATTTTCTCAGATTTTCCACTTCTCTGGGAATTCTTTAAGAATATAATAATACAAGTATAATGAGCTGAAATCCCCCTGCTTCAGCTGCCTTGGCCTTGGTAACACAATTTCCCCCCTCCTCTGCAGTGAGAAGGATCTGACTCGATTCAGCCACTTGCATTTTCCTCTCCGTGAAAATTCCCTTTGTCAGCAGTTCAGGGAGTGCAAGGGAGGGTCCAAAGCAGTTTGTGTTTGCAAACCTTCTCCTGCATTTACAGCCTGGGCAGCTTGGACCCTGCTCTCTTATGGTGCATTCTAGGGAATGGAAACCCTATGGAGCAAACCATCACTGACATTCCTGCTCTATCTGGGCTGCCACTGAGTCTTTCTGAAGCCTTTGAGTTAGGAAGTGGCATGTTTCCTGAGAGCTGATAGTCTGTGTTTTGGCTGAAGCCACGGCAGAAATGCCACACTGAAAATATCCCAGTGGGTTTTTACACCCATTTAATCATCCCTTGGAGAAGTGAGGCGTGCATCACTGGTGATATGAGTGTTGAGTATTGACTTTCCAGCTCTACTGGACATAGATTAATCATATTTGGTTAATAAAAACCAAGACATAAATTGTGCTTTGTTCTCTGGAAGAGATTTCCTTTTTTTCCACTCCTTTGTGTTTTCTTTCTTTCCACCCTGTTGTTTTGTCTGTCTCTGATAAAGTGACAAATTAGAATGAAAGCCAATTAATTAGGTTTATAAGGGAATGTTGAATTACACTGTATTTGGGTCACAGTTACAAACGGAAGCATCTTGTCCAGAAGCATGAATTTCACTAAAATGTTGCATAAAATCCATTCAGTTTAAACCAATGCAATCTGCTTAAATGTTTGCTCTGTGGATGAGGGAAAACCAGCTGATAAATATTTTAGGATGAATCGTGCAGTTACTACATTAAAGTGAATTAATACAGTTTATTCTTTTGTGATTGACCAAGCTATGTTGCTCTAAACAGTCTGCACCTCCAGCCTTTTGTGAGGTCCTCTTTCATGAAAACCAGGCAGCTCACCTGTATCCTTTGTCATGCTCTGCATGCACAAATAAGGCCGTTGCCACTGAGAAAGTCCATTAGACTGACTTTTCAAGCACACAAAAAGCACTTTCTAGTGAGTAATTGTATATTTGACCTAACACACTATGTTTGCAATCCTTGCAATTGATGTCAGTTGAAACTAAGCCTAATTTGTCTTTCCTCTCACCCAGAGAAGGATATTTGTAAACCAAAACCCATGCAATTGTGATTTCATCTTAATACCTGTTACTCAGCTGAGCAGCCTGCATTAATGCTGCTAACTGGTAGTCAGCTTGTCTGTGTCAAAACAGCAAATGAAAAGAAATATTTGCTGTTTGTGCACAGGAGTGTAACACCCAGGATTTCAGTAGGGATGCTGTAAATAAAAAAAAGTTCATTACAAAAATAACCAGTTATGAGCTATCTAAGGGTATTTCATTCTCGGGCATGAGTTAAGTCAGCCTCTAGTAATTGATGAAAGCTCAGGTGTTTAGGACTCTATAAGCCTGGTTTAGTTTCTCTCATGAAAGATGCAAAGATGGAAGGCAACACGAGATGTAACAAGAAGCAAGAAAGATTGTGAGCTGGATATGGACCAGCCTTCTTTTTTAGTTTGCTGGGAGGGATTAATTCTGTCCGGCACATTTCATTTTAGATCTTGCCTGTCTTACTTTTTGGTAGTCTGCTTCTGCCATTTGCTTAGATATTGAAATGGCCTTTCTTATTTGTTCCTCATCTTGGCAGTTTTCAGTGGGACTGCCAAGAAAATCAAAACCCTCTTCCTTATTCTTCGAAAGCATAATCAGGGAGTTAAGAAGCCAAGACTAGTCTTGCTAATAAATGTGTACAAGAGAACTCCTTTGGGGATTTCAGTTTTTCTAAGTATTTACTTTAAAGGATTATGGCTTTCTACTCCCCTCAGGAGATAGTTGGAGTTTGTCTCATCCTTCTCTGTGCTGTGGAAAGGAAAACACCCAGTCAGTCTGGTCATTGATTTTCCAAAAGACCCTTTTCTCACTATTTTGGGGGTGGTAATGTTTTGCTTTCCAAGGCCACTACTGAGACACTGCCCATCCCCTGAGGAACTCTGCTCAGTACTATCTGTTTCCTCCAGGGAATAACAGCAGGCAGGGCAGCTCTCTCAAATTAATGTGTGTCAAGGTCACCATTCCTTGCAGGGGCTGCCTGGCTTGCCTTGGAGAAAGGGCCAGGGGTCTCCAGGTAAACAGGAATTGCTGTGTGGTGATGAGTGTACATTCACAGATACCCAGAATCCTTATTTCAGGTTGCTTTAGGCTGTGTGAGAACACATCTCAGCATATCTTTGTCTGATGTCAGCTGGTGCAGGGGGAAGAGGAGCAGAAATGAGCAGGTGGAATCTCCACTTGGGAGCAGAGAACCTGCACAGCAGCTCATCACCCAGCATGTCCAAACAGGGTGAATGGATCCAGCCTGATCGATGACTTTGTGCTGGCTGCAGCCACAGATTACTCTGAGACCATTCATAAATTATGGTTTAAATAGCGACATTTTTCAAGGGTTTGAAAAAATGAGTGCATGGGTCGAAATAACGCAGTGTCATGGTTGTGCTACATTGTGTGTCTGGAGGATATGGTATTCGGTCCATCTGTGACAACATTTTGACTGATACCATTCTGAAAGAAATTTGATGAGTGGGAGAAGAAAAATAAGTTGTTTAATTAACGATTTGGTAGCACATATGGACGTGTAATCCCTGGCCAGATGCATTCAGACATTTTGGGTCTTATATAAGTAGCATGGTTGGTCTTTAGATAGCCAGTTACAGGCACCCACAGTAAAGTTAAAACTGCCAAAACCCCCTTTATTTCTGGGGGGGTTTGGGGTGCTGTGTGTGTACTTCATCCCTCACCTCCTCCTCTGTTTCGCTTTTTGTCTTTTCAGTGCAGCAACAACCCCTTCAGCTGAGGCCCTTTGGATTGCTTTGATATAAAGATTCAAAAAGATCAAAGAGGAAGCAAGGCTCAGCTGGTGGCCTTTCCCTTTCAAGCAGTGACTTTTAGGCCGTGTCTCTGCTGCAGATGTTTGCTGGCAGGGCTGTGTCAAGCCAGGTTTGATGGGGAGTTTGATCCCTGTCAGGCAGATTCGTGTGAGCAGATGCAATTTTTCTGGTTATGCTGCCTGCGTTTGCTTGGCAGGAGTGGGCAGCAAAAGGGTCTGACTGTGCTCATGGTGCAAGGGCAACTTTGTCATTTCCAAAGGAATTTGCACATGGGGGATCTTGTCCCTGCTCATGCAGCAGTGCCCAGGCTGAGCAGTGTTCATGGATGTAGCTGTGCTGCCCAGGAACCAAAGCAGCTGAGCCTTTAAATTGATACTGCTCTGTTGGCAAAGACTCTGAAAGAAATGTAAAACAACTTTCTGGTGTTGAACTGTGTTCTGTTCTAGCAACTGGTTTAGTCTGTGCTGGCAGAGAAACCCTCTCTGAGGCAGGCTTTTTTCAGCTGGAATGGGTTTATCCTCTCTAGTTTAATTTTATCTCATTTATTGGAAAACCTTTCCATAAAAGCAAGACATCAGTTTCTCCCCCATTGTTGGGTTTTTAGTAGAAATCCTGCTGTGAAAATCAAGAGAGAGAAGATGGACCTCTAAAATGTGACTGGGCTTGGAAGCCCTCTCATTTTTGGTGGAAATGCAGTGCTTCAGTATTTGCCAGAATGGATCATAATTCCAGTGTTCTAAGAGATGTTTCCCCTTGGTAATGACTTGAACATGTCAGTAATTTGGGTACTTAAGGATTCCTTTCATTTTCAGGATGTTGAGTTTGTAGTGCCAAGGAGATGCATTTTGGGGAAAGCAGCTTATTTCTAAATGACTCAAATGGAATTATGGGCTGCTGAGAACGAGCTTGACAGAGGTGCTGCTCAGGACACACATCTGTGCCCACAACCAGCATTCAGAACTGCACCTTCTGGGACAGAACTGAAAAAGAAAAGGCTCTGCTTTTTGCAATGACAGCTGGGCTTGGCTTGGTCCTTAAAATTTAGTGTGTGATACTGTTCTCTCCTGCCACAATCTAGACATAATCTGGACTAAATTACTTTTCTTTTTATTTAATTTCCTAATGGTTTCATTTTTTTTTCTTTGGTTTCTCTTTTGTACAGGCACTAAAGATGGTCCAGATTGTGGATTACATGTGAACCTCAATGCATATTACTGAACTCCAATACTGTGATTTCAGGTGATGTCACAAGTTTTGTTTGGTTGTGGTTCTTAGTGAGAGAAATTACCTTTACAGAAAAACAAGCTTATAAGAATGCTGCTTTCCAATGCCTCCATCTTCTTGAACACAACAGGAATTTACCCCTTTCCCAGATGTTTTGTTTTTATCTAATGTTTTAATTTTTATGCTGTTGCTAAGTTTATTGAGCTTCCAGTAGAAGACTTTTTTTTTTAATGATTTGAAGGCGTGGGGCTTTTTTAAAAGTATGGTCTTCAAGCCTACTTTTGCAACAACCTACTCAGTTGGGGGACTGATCCAAAGCTCTCTGAAATCAATGGCAAACCTCCAGAAGATTTCATGAGCTTTGGCTGAGGCCTTTTTTGTGAGCATGAGAATGAAGGCATTTTTGGTTTTCACTGTTGCATTCTTAAATCTAAATAAGCAGAAAATTGGATTTATTACTAATAGAAGCAGATCTACAAAAACAAAGGAGCTGTAGTTCTCGACTGTAAGGGATATGGTTTGGCAAGATGTAGAGCAGGTAGCTCTTACAATGTGAAAAATGCAGACAATTGGAATTAACCGCAACCAAATGTACCCTGGAAGCATGGCTGTAATTTATAATGCAGTCAGGAATGCACTGCAGACTCCTCAATCGATAAGCTAATGGGAAAAAAGCCTGCAATTAATTAAAAATCAACTGGGTCAATATCCTTTAAATGAAAGATATGAAATTGCTAACATTTGGATGGAACTTCTTTGCCAAGTGTATTTATAAACCTCATATAAAATATGATATTTATAAAAAGAATAAAAGCTCCTTTCACTGTTAAAAGGCAGCACTCTGAATGCCTGATTTCCTTTTGCTCTAAAAAATCAACTGAACTGACTTTATTTCAACAAGTTTTCTACTGTGTGTAAAAGAACTGAAGTAATCTTTTTACCTTTAATTCAAGACCTTACAGTAGAGCACAAGAGGTATAAATAGGACTCCCAGGGTGATGCTGCCCATGACTTCATGGTCAAAACATCTAAAATTATGAAAGTTTGTGGCCGAATGGTTCTCTTAGCAGATGTCAGGACCTGAAATATTCTGACTGGTGATCTTGGCAATCTGATATCTTGTCACATTTATAGAAATAGCCCCAGAAAGGGCAGCCAGGGCAGGAGGAGATGGGCTAATGCTGGCACTTGAAAGCAGCTTGTTATCTGTGGGGTCTCAGCTTCAAACAACTCTGGCCCTTTAAAATTTGCTAAACTGGGAGTGCTACTTACCCCAAACCCTTTTCATCTGGCACTGATGCTTTTTTCCATATATATTCTGTAACACTTCTGCTTTTTATTAAAAAAAAAATCATTGCCAAGGAGAAAGTAATATTATTAAACTTGTGAATATCTACTTACTTTTTTTTTTTTAAAGATCAGTTTGCTGCATGCTTTTTATTGTCCTTTTTGGGGGGCAGTGGACTGCATTGTAATTATATAACATTAATGACATTTCAACTGTAGAGTAACTATTCTTAAACCGTAACACATTCATTGACAGTGGAGAATTTTTTTCAAGCAGGTGGACAAAATGCCCTAAAAGACATTGACAGTAAAGGAAAAGGAGGACAAGTTTAGGGCTTTATTACTTAGTTTCTGCCCTGTATCTTCACTGCAGAGGCTGCTGGATTTAATCCTTATAATCATGGAATTTTAGAGATATTACAAGGCTTCCTAGGTTGTCTGAGGTTCCTATTACAAGGTTCCTAGGTTCCCGAGGGTTGCTTATTCACATTAAAAATATACCAGTCATCTTTGTTGCAGAGAAGAGCAATTCTTTTTTTTTTTTTGAACATACAAACAAAGAAATCAAATTCTGCCCACACAATGTTCCTGGATCCACCATGGAAGTCCAAACCACAGTATCCAGGGGAGTTGCTGAGATTGATGTGTGAACAGCATCCTTTTGTTTTCTCCATTTTTAGGGTAGAATGAGGCTGCACTTTCTGAATCAGGGAGAGAAAATATGAACATGTGGAAAGAGGAAGAGGATCTGGAAGAGCACGTGGAAGTGGGTGAGCACTGACCCATTGAAAGGGTGGCAAATGTCTGGAGCAACCCCTAGCAGCAAGCACAGGAAAAGGGATGGTTACTAACTTTGTTGGACTTGCCTAATCCAGAAGTACCTTGATGATGAATTTTTGTTTTCCACTTTGCCAATTTTTATTTTTTTAGAAAAACCTCCTGGAGCCTATTTTTCTTTACTGGACAAATACTGATAAATCAAGATCTTTTCATTTATCAATGAGGATTTGCTAAGTTGGAAGGGACCCACAATGCCCATCCAGCCCAACTTCTGGCTCTGCACAGGACCATCCCCAAGAGTCACATCATGAGAGCATTGTCCAAACACTTCTGGAGCTCTGCCAGGCTTGGTGCTGTGACCGCTGCCCTGGGCAGCCTGTTCAGTGCCCAAACACCCTCTGGGTGAAGGGGATTTTTCTCATATCCAACCTAAACCTCCCCTGACACAGCCTCAGGCCATTCCCTTGGGTCCTGTCCCTGGTCACCTGAGAGATCAGTGCCTGTCCCTCCTCTTCCTCTCACAAGGAAGTTGTAACTGCAGTGAGGTCTCCCCTCCCTGTTCAGGCTGAAAAACCAAGTGACCTCCTCTGCTTCTCTTCACATGGCTTCACCTCCAGACCCTTCACCACCTTCCTCACAGTCCTTTGGATACCCTCTAACAGCCCAATCTCTTATACTGCAGTGAAAAAAACTGCACACAGCATCTATGTTAAAATTCTAGTCTCCATCTTCTTTTAGTTCTTGGTCATCTCATCTTTCATCTTTCTGGAGAATGAGTTCTGATTTGAGCTCCAATTTCTCACTTGCAGTGACAGGGAAAAATATTGGTCAGCTTCACCTAGAAGAGAAATTTATTATATAAATACCCAAGCTATTTCTTTACTATTTATCTTTTTATATATTATATAAATGTCTGTAGGATCATTAAAAAAAAATAGAACATTTTTTAAAAATTCCAAATGAATGAATAAATGAATGGCTGATACTGTTTTCATAAAAGATAATGTTAACACAACACTGACAAATACATCATTGGTTTAGTCAAAATGTTAGTGGCATCACTGGTGATGACACAGACACATGCAAATTATCAGAGAAAAAGTCTGAATTTCACATCTATAGAAACAGCACTGCAAAGCTAATACTGCTCTTACTCCAAACGCATTCCAGCTGCTCAGGAAGTTACAGATAGATTAGAAATGTTGATGAAATCTGTACTACAAGAAATTCTGTTACAGCGACATTAGCTGATTTCCCTTCAACCTGCAGAAGCACAACCTTTTTTTTTTTTTTGCCTGCATTTTCCTCATTATATATTCAAAATAAATTAAACACATGACACCTGCATTATTAAGAATGTATTTTTTATTAAGCTACAGGAAATAATTAGCAATGAAATTTCTTTTCACATAAAATTCATGAAGTCTTGAAAATTAAAACCCAAAACAAATACAACCAAGAAAAACCCAGTCAAACAAAACCTACAGCAGTTTTACATAAAGATATCTGCATTTCGAGTCAACTAAAGAATGATGCCTCCACAATTCTATTGTAGGCCATGCTTCATTTCTTTTGACTTTCTCTTCAGTGAATCATTTGGTTTCCTAAATACAAATGCATTATGACAATAATCAGGTTTTAATTTAAATTTAAATGCATTCCTTAGTGTATCAAGTCAAGCTGTCTTCCTTCTTTCCTTCTGATGTGGCTTTTTGGGGGAAAGTGAGTGCAACTTCATAGAATTCTTTTCTGTCTTTTTCATTCTTTGGTCATTCATTCTTTCAGGGACAGACTGAACCTCTTACAGTCACTGGCATGGTGAGGCTGCTGGCATTGCCTGGTGTCGTGGTGGGAGTGGAAAAGGGCTGTGGCACAGCGAATTTGTGATTCAGCACACAAGGCTTGAGAGAGCTGGGAAGGGAAGACACCTTGAGAAACATGAAGCTTATTCACATTACATGAAGGTAGTTTCTTGTCTTCTGCCATATGTTGCTATTTCAAGAAATAGCAGTGATCAGTTGTTTAAAGGAGTAAAAGGAAAGAAAATACTTATCCCAGCAGTGCAGGCTGCTTGTGCTTGCTTATTTTGACGACTAAAATTCTGTGACACGCTGCAGTACTGCCCTTCAATAGCTGAACAGCTGACAAAATAGAAAACCAGTCAAAGCAGCTTCTTTGGTGGGTTAGTTCTCACCATACAGGCATGTCCTTTCATCTAAATTTCAAAGGTAGTGCAACATTTTCTTCTTTCAAAAGGTTGAAGCAGGGCTAATCTATAGTTTGTGTGGCCCTTTTTGTTTGCTGTGTGTTATTTCCAGCAAGGGGGGTGACTTTGCTTAATGCCAGCTGCCAACACAAGGAGTCAGGCTCTGGATAGCAACAAACCTCTGTCAGAAACATCTGCTGTGTGGGGAAGGCATGAAGTGGGGAGCGTCTCATGTGTGCTGCTTATATCTGATGGCCTGAGTTCAAATAAACAATGAAATAACTTTTATGGCTTTGATTTCCAAGTGTGCTGTTACTTTGTTCCACCACCTTGCTCAATTCAGTTCGATTTACCTGTTTGTAAAACACCTTCCATAATATTTGCTTGATTTACTGTGATTAAATCCTCTGCTGCTGGTTTAGGTCCACTTTCTTCTTGTTATTTTATACATCATAAGAAATCAAATTTTCCTCTTTGGAGGAAGTATTGCCTTCATACATAATGTAAACAGAGTAGTACAAAATTCTAAGATGAATTAGGAGAAGCTGGGAACACAGAAAATAACATGGACATTCTTTGCAAAGAAAGGTGTTGAACCAACACCTGGGAATCCATCAAAACCTGGGTTATCTGCTCTTTCTTCTTAAGAGTCTAACAGTTTTAACAATTCATAAAAGCATTTTAGGACACCCTTGAAAACTTCAAAAAATTATATAAGCCACATATGTCTTTTGTGTGAACTGTACAAAGTGAGCCATACAATATCTGGTAAGAGTGGGGTTTTTTAAACATGTATTTTATCAAATTCACAAATGAAAACCTTTGGGTTTTAAATTCAAATTTGTCACGAATTTTGACATAAACTTACCCCTGGCCTTTCCTCCTTGCCTGTTCTCACATAATTTCTGTAATTGGTTTTAGAAGTTATGTACAGTTATTCAAATGCTGTATCTGGAATCAAATACTCCTTTTGATTTAGATTTAAGTTTAAAATACACACGTCCTTGATGTTAAGCCAGCCTATAACAAAGCTCAGTTGTTTGGCTCTTATGAGACAGCAGGGTAGCAGAGCTACACATGGGTTGCTTGAAACCAGCTACTGAAAGGTGTGCTGTACACAACATTCTCCTGGATTTCTAAAATCTATTTTAGCATCCTGACACGTTGGTATAAACTGCTGCCAACAGTAGATACAAATTTAGTGTGTCCCCAGCCCATTTTATGAAATTATGGCCCAAAGTTTTGAAAGAATGCCAGTTCAGGATACAAGGAATAGTGCTGCTAGCTCTGGCTTGCTACTGTAAATGTAAAACATTAAAATGATGATTACTGGGAAATTGCTGGAATCCAGTCCTGCCCAGGAAGATCTAACAGGGAAAAGAGCCAGAAACAGGTATCACAGTCCTGGCACTTGATTTTTGGAACTTGGAGTTTCCTTGGAACTTGATTCTCCTCTGCCTGAGCTCTGCTGCAAGTTAGGGAAGGTCAACAGCATTTGGTTGTGAGTCTTAGGCAGAAAGGGAGTGCTCTAGGTTGTGCTAACATGGGATAATTTGAATTTGGTGCTATTTTTCTTCTCTCTTTTCTCCTCTGCCAAAATCACCTTACTTTGGCACTGTTTGGTCCGTGACCTTTTCATCTTACTTGCTGCTGGGATTTGTTAGCTATTTTCCTTTGTAACCCTCTTCATCTAACCCAGGTGCTTACACAACCTTCTCCAGAGGCAGGAATCAGAATTCAAATCCAGGAGAAAGTGTTTGGACAGTGTTAACAGCTGAACCTCAGCTAGTGGGTGAAAGTTAGTCAACTGAAGAGTTGTTTGACACTCTTTTCCCATTTTTTTAGCATAGTTACATGGCAACTTGGAGACCCCTCGTGTCACAGGGGGACAGGAGAGAGAAGAAGGAAAAGAAGCCTCTTGAGAGCTTCACTTCAGTGTCTGAAAAGCTGTGGTTACTCTTTGTCCCTGTAACTCTTTCATCCTCCTTCCAATGCCTCTGTTGCTGCCACTTGCCTTCCTCAGCTGTGAAACAGCAATAGCACATCTGCTACCTGATGCTGGGGTGACTCTTGGTTTGAAATTCCTCTGAACACACAAAGTGTGAGGATTGCTTATCTGCTAGTGCTTATCCATTATCATCCTAGCAAGATTTCACCGCGGGCATTAATTTTAATAGCTCAATATATTTATTCATCAGAGACGCCCTCTCTCCTGTAGTTTGGAAATGTGGATGTATCTGACTGACATACAAGCAAAATCTGACTGGGGAAACGCTGGTATGGACTGAAGGTATACTGATTTGTCCCTTTAATGCAATGTCTGTGACAGGTGAAGTCAAGGGAAGAGAACAGTTATGTCACTTATGCAGAAGAGCCTTCAACAGAAAAAAAAAATCTTCACTAAAACTGCCAGGAATACCCACAATCTCCTTCTGATCACATTGAGGTAATGTAATCTTTCTGTATCTGGTATTTTTTTCTGATTGTGTTATAGCTGTGCAACAAATGTGAAAATAAATAAGTAGCATGCTTGGGGTGAATTTCACACCATTAAATTGAAGCATATCATTTCCTTTAAAAAGTTAACATGGCAAGAGATTTAAAATGTGTGTTAATTTTAATAGATACAAATTACTGTAATCACATCAAGGGATAAATTACTATAATCATGTCCCCTTAAATCTTTCAGTGATTATAATGCCCTTGTTTCAGTGTCATGTTTCTAACAAGATATTAATTTCTTGTCCTGCGTGGTCTTTAATGGGTATAACCCTGTGTCTTAAAGCCCATTGCTCTTGGGTGGGACAACTATCACTTTCAGTGGCAAAACACAAGATGGGCAAAGGCAAGAGGAGTTAGAGTAGGTGGATGTGCTGATAGGATAACTCTGAATCCATCCTGTCCTCTCCCCTGGAGAGCCAGGTCATCCCTGCTCCTGCTTTGGAAAATGTTGTGGTGATTGCACAGGGATGCTGCAATCCTAGGAGGCATCTCATGCCAACACTGACTTTGCCCAATTTCACAAAATGAGGTGTGGGGAAGGGAGAATCCCTCAGCCAGGATCTGGAGGGCCCTGAGGTCTGTGTGATTACAAGGGGGTTTTTTTTCCCTCCACTGTAAAATCATCCTGGAATTCTCCAGGACACTGCACAGGCACTACACAGAGATCCTCTGGAGAGAGACCTGTGCCCACATTACTGTGGGTATTTATAATGACTTAAGAAAACTGCTGTGACAGTGAAAAACACTGATTTTTTTTTCTACAAATTTAAGAGTAAAATGCTATACTATTTAGCTTCTCTTTTCATCAAAATCCATGTGGAATTTTGCTAGTCAAAACAAGGGAAAGGAGTCTGTTTTGTAACATTTTCAGTATGGGAAAATGAAAAGGAACTGTTTTGCACTTGAAACTTCTGCAGTATAATCAGAAGGGTGTTTACAATTTATAGATGTTCCCTGTGTCAGGGACTTTTCCTCCCTCTTTCTTTTGGGTCAATTTTCAGGAAAAAAAAGAACAGTTTGAAAAAAAACTGAAGTGGCTTTCAAACTTCTGATTTGCTTTTCATCAACTCCTTGCTTCTTAGCAGCTTTGACAACCTATAATTTAAATAACTGTACTTTTGAGAAATATATAGTCCAGTGAAATATTTTCCTTACTTCCTCTTAATGACTGGGACTGTTCATTGAGAATAAATATGTAAATAACATTATTACCATGGAGGAGAGTTAACAGCCTCTAATGGCCTAGAACCTGTGAACAATCATGCCCATGAGGAACTCCTTACACAAATAGTCCTGGTAAACTCAACAGGAGTCTTCATGTGGTAAAATTACTCATACAAGTAAATGCTTGAGAGGAAAATGTCATTGTTCCTCTCCCACATCCCTCCTGTTCCTCCATGAAAGAAAGCAAGCACATGAACATCAGAAGGCATTTTTGGTCTAATATGTCCCAAATAAGGATTTAATCTAGACTAAACAACTGTTTTGAATATTTGCTGTAACTATTATTGAAAATGTTTTGAATTTTTCTATTCACTTTCCAGCTTTTGGGTTTTGATTTAAATCATCTGTAGTGTTTCTACTTAGTGTGTTCACTTGGTATTTAATGTTTAGAATGTCTGTTTAATATACTTTAATAACCTCTACAGTTCAGCTGCATTTTACTTAAAAAGCATTCATTACTCTAAAAAGGTTTTGGAATGAGTGATTCATCAAAGAAGCTAAAATAGCTCAATCTTGTGTCCTGCTAACAAGACACAAGATATTTGTTTAATTGTAAGTGCATATTCAAAGCATTTGCAATTAGCTGTGGTGTAGTTTTGAAAGAAATCCTGTCTAGAAGGAGCTGTCGTTTTTGTCTGACATGAGGTTACTTCAAAAGTCACAATTCCCCTTCAGGTACTGGAGTTATCCAATTACACTTCTTGTTTGTTTATTACAATTAGTGTGTTTTGGTAGAGGTTTTTCATGGAGAAATGAAAACCAGCTGATAAAACAGCAATTTTCTGGAACCAGGTAATAAAACTGATCACAATCGACCTGTGAGTTTTGGGAGCAGGTGTGCAAAATTTCCCATGGTGATTTTAGGGGGTTTGGTTGTTTTGGTTTGTTTTTTTTTCTTTGTATACTGTCTAATTCTTGATCCTAAAGATAATATAATAACTAACTGCTTTTCATTTTGGCTGATGGCGACTCAAGTCTGTATCTGCTGAGGAAGCTGCCTCTAAATAAGTCTCTTCAGCACCTTCCTCCTACATAAATGGGCAGGTGGATCCCTGGTTGTTTTCCTGTGGTCACCACTGCAACTGAGGGACCCATCTGAGTGACAGCTACCTGCAATCCATTCGGAGTTTTTAATCACAGCTTAACACTTGTCATCTTCAAAGTACACACTGCAGGGAAATTAGTGTCACATCGTGTGATGCAGCAGCTGTAGGGCTGTGAAGAAAGCAGGTTATTTGATTATTTTTTTTCTTCCATGGCTAAGGTTAACTGTCTGGACAGCTGTGAGTCAAGCCTTCAAGGCACCGCTGCTTTATCTGATTGGTCTCAGTCTTGATCTGGCACATGAAAGGAAATGTGAGGAAGTTTCCAGCAGAGACCATTTTGCAAGTCCAAAGATAAGGGCAAGGTCAAGTTCACTTGTGTTTTCACAGTATCTCTTTACAAACATCAGCCCCAGTGCCACGCAGACAACACGAGTTTCATCTGGCAGTGCTTTGCACCTTCAGGAGGTTTGTGTTGCTGGAGTATTTTTCATTCTGTTTACCAGCATCAAAAAGACCCACTGCAGTGAAGCAAGAGCAGTTGCCTTTCTCAAAAGGTGACTTTTTGCTTTTAGGGACCAAACACATGGTGATTTTATCCAAGTTTTGATGTTTAACTTGCATAGGTGTTGCCAGCCTCTCATGGGGCTGCAGGGAAGTGTTAGTATTCAGTTAAGGAGTAAGTTGTCATTATCTGTGTTGTATTATTTTAGCACACAAAGTTTCTCCTGTAGGAAACCACTATTTTTTCCATGCCTTCAGAACTATGGGAGTTACTGCGGGAATATAGGAGGTGGAAAATAGAGCTTCTTCTTTTCTTTTTTAAATTTAGTTTTTAACAGTGTCCTTTATGGTTATTGTGAGTAGTGTGTGAAACTTGAGACTCGTGGCCTGAGGGTGGAAGGAGCTGTCTCTGCCCCATGAGGCTCACCAAAAACATTTCCCGAGTTATGGATGAGCACTGCCTTACAAAACCCAATCCTACACACTGCCCTCCCTCTGAAAACTGTTCCAGTCTCAGTGCTGGCTCCTCAGTTTGTAAAAGTTTATCTTAATTCCACCAAGGTCTTGGTGAGCTTTCCTAACTACTTTTTAATTTCTTAATTATGTATATTGTTATGCTGCAATGCTTTATGTAATCAGTTTTTCTTATGGCAGAGTTGCTGGTTAGCAGTGCACTTCAGTAAAAACCACAATTTAAATTTTTCTCTTAGCTGTTGCTACAAGCAGTAAATTCAGTGGTTAAAGGAAGGAGCACATTGAGTGAGCCCATGCACTCTTCCATTCAATCACCTCAAATGCTGCCTTGTGCACTCTGTGCATGAGGAACAGCTCTGCACACTTGTGGCTGCAGTGTAATGTGATAGATCTCAGCATCTTCCACAGAGAAGCACAAGCTGTGAGGGTTTTTCTCTCCCTGTCTTTTTTTGAGGTCCGCATTTGTCTTCATTTCAAAAAGGGAAGTTGTCATCCCCCAAGTTAAAAATCCATACAGTCAAATAAGCTGCCCTTCTTTCATGAAAATGTTTGCATGTCTGCACCATGAAAACTGAAGGTTATAAATTTGCTATAGAATATCTTGATAGCTGTCATGCAAATTATTCTACAATAAGCACAGTCAGCACACTGGGTAAAGAGATGCCTTTCTAAATATTTTTGGGATCTTTTTTCTGAGAGACAATTACAGTGGTGTAAACTATAATATAATGGTAAAATTAAGGTGAAGTGAATGATGTGCTGCTACACAAAGCTTGAAAAGATAAAGCGCTGATCTGTTAAAAATGAGTTATGGTTTTATTTTATTGTAAATTCTCCAAGGTTCTAGTCTGTTTTGGATTTTGGAATGGGTGGGTGGTGGTAATTCTTTTGTCTTTGGAAAAGCATCTTTTCTAATTAAAGAGGCACCGCCCTGGGATGCTCTGGTCACTTGAATGGTTATTAGGGAGAGCTGTGTGCAAGCTGGCACTAAATTAAACCCTCAGTCCAAATCCCCACTGTGCTCTGAGAGCAGACTCATACCAAAAGGAGCATGTCATGTCCTCATGTCTCCTTTGCTGACATTATTGAGGGCTGGGATGATTTCCTAGGGGATAATGATAGGTGCATGTCCAGCTGTCCTGCAGCAATCAATACTGAAGTGCCCTCCCTGGGAGCAGAGTGTGCCCAAAAGCTTCAGTGCCTGGTGTTAGGGCAATTCCTGCACCATTTTTGTCACTTCCTTCATTTACAAATCCTGACTGTCTCAAAGCATTTCTCTGCTTTCCTGTTCTGTTTTCATATTTTTTCCTAATACCATGAAACTGTGTTTAACTTCACGTGGTGCTTTCTTCCAGGGAGAGCTGAACTCCAAACAAATTTATCCTGATCAATCTGTGTCCAATCTGTTACTGGCTTGATCAGATAGAAAGGGATGATATCAGTGAAGCTGGCACATTGCTCCTAACCTTTCCTGATGGTATATTCAATACTTGAAAATACTAAAGGTCTAAATATAAAGGAAGATCTATAAAATCACTGTCCCTTTTCCAAGAGGTATATAATATGTATCTCATGTCTCTAAAAGTCCTAATTTGAAATCATGTGGCCTTTATTCCTATTTAATGTCAAGGGTATGACATATTCCCCCAAAATACACCCCTAGCTTTCAACTTTTCCTCATTATTTTGCATGCTTTAAAAAATAAAAGTAATGAACATTTGCCTTTTAGTGAACCTGTCCTTCCTTTTCAAAGCAGCCATTTTTTATTATTGACTTTCAAAGAGCAAATCAATCCCACTAAACTGCCACACTTTTATCCTAATTATTTTTTCAATTGCTGCATTTCTTATTCTACATCTGCATTAGTATAACTTTGGTTTTTTCCCTCTTAAACATAACATTAGTACTCATTTATGTCTTTTTACTTTCCAGCTTTATGAAGGCACTATTGACTCTCACCTTTGTAAATGGCTGCCCTCGAAGTTTTAAATGTTTGCAATAAACACACAATTTTGCTGCTAGCATTAGCAGCCATTAGCCATAAATTAGCTATTTAATTTCAAGTTCAACTTCCATTTCTCCTAAGGTACCATCAAGAGTCCTTCCCTCTTGGCCAGTCTTATGCTGGTGGAGTAGCGAGATCGATTTCAAAATTTTAAGAACTACATCAGTGTAATTTTGACTGCAGTCAGGAATATACCCTCCTTAAGCATTTTTTTTCCTTTTTCTTGGCTAGTGGAAATCCTTTGGATATTTCTGACAGTGTATCCCCCCTGGAATGTCTCTGCTAAAATATCCAGACATTCCAAGACGTTGGTGGCAGGATCCTGAATCATAACTGTAGTAAATTTCTGGTGGGTGTTTGTGCCTTTTTAGATCTCTGTGGGAGTTCATACCTTCAATCCATGCACTCAGACTCTCCTCTGCTGTTGTGACTGTGACTCTGCATGTCAAGAGCCAATTGTGCACTAAGACAATTTATTTCAGTGATGTGTTCACGTGTCCTGAACCATTCTGAGGTGAGAGCACTGACAACAAGGAGAATCTGGCCAGATATGAGCTCTGATTTTCATCCTTAGATAAATATGGCAAATGCACTGTAAGCATTAGATGGACTATATGAAAGACAACATCATTTGTGTTTCTCTGACAATCTGCATTTTTGGGCTCTTCACACAACTGTTTGAGTTTGAAAAGCAAAGAGAAGCAAAAGGAGATTGTTTTGGGGAGAAATGATAGCCAACCTGGGATAGCAGTCAAGAAAACCTCAGTGGTGTCATGATTCAATTACAGGAGTTAAAAAAAGTTCTGACAAGGTCTTCCATGTGAACCAAATTTATATTTTATAAATTCTCCATGTCCTGTTGTTGATTTGTAATTGATCTTCAGCATCCACACACGTTTATACCAGGTGAAGAGCAGAGGCTGCCCAGGTCTCCAGGGAAAGCCCATTGCATGTACAGCAGCTTTACCTCTCTGTAATTCAGTCTTTCCATCCCTTTCCTCTTGAGTCTGTGTGGATTCCTCATGTGCTCATATTTGTGCTACAGATGTGTATTTTTTCTAAGGTTTGAGAACACAAGTGGCAGCACTCTTTCACTGGAACAGGACAGATACTGTCTGAGTTGGCAAGGTGATCTCAAAGCTGCACAATGAGATTTAAAAGTCTTGGTCAAAGGGAGAGGCCACAGCAATATCAAAGCATCTTAGAAGATTTGACTTTAGTTACAGAGACCTGCTGCCCTCCAACACTCTGGGAAACCACTCTGATAAGCTTTGTTAGGGTCAGTCTGTGGGGAGGTGCTGTAACATAGGCTGCTTCAGAAATCCAAATGTTTTGTTCTCTGATTTTTAATTCTTTTTTTTTTTGCATTCTACCCAAATTAATAATTCCTTTGATAAAGTTGCTCCTGATTTACACACAAATGTGCCAGTCCCCTTCTGTTCCTGTCTATCTTAGAAGAAGCATGAGGAATTCAGATTTTCCTCACTCAATTTTTAGTAGAACACAATAATTATTTTTAAATAGAAAATAGACTCAGGCTAGGGATCTTGCATTTTGAAAGGCACCATTTAAAAAACCAAAGACAGATGGTCTCTTGTACCCATAATTTCTTCTTATAAAATGCAATTTGAGTTATTCTCGGTGGGTTCAGAATATCTTTTTTTCTAGGCATAAGCCAAATGTTTTTTCCCTCCAGCTTACAGAGGAATCTACACTAGATAACAAATATTTGATGCATAATTTTTTGTTCACTGTGAGATGCCTCTCAAATATACACATTTTTTACATGTACATATATTGCAAGCTAACCATAATGCAAGCTATATTGAAAAGTCATGCACATTATTCAGGTATTTTAGTGTATAGAATCAAATAATCCTTTTACAGAGTGGACAGAAAAAGTTTTAAGGATGCAAATTTCTCAGTAAATTAATCCTGCAATATTTAAATGTATGCTACAGTTAAGGCCAGTAGGAAGGATAAAATGCAGTGTCCCTCCGCTGGTTTTAGGACAGCTGTTTTCTGTGCTCTGAAGGCTGCTACACATCCATATCTGAACTCCTGCTTTCACAAATTGTACAGTCCCAACGTTGGTGCTGTACTTGACTTTCCCACTTTAATAAAATGTAAATGTATTTTTGAACAGTGATTGTGTTCAAGGTTATCCTTTCTAAAGGTTTTTTTCTCTTCCCTGAAAGGGCTTTCTGGCTTCTGATTTCTCCAAGTCCTGGAAGCTTAAAGCCAAATGATCCCACGAGGGTGGTTTAGGTGGATGTGGACTTCCAGGAGGTATGTTCACATGTGTTTCATGTTCAGCAGTAAGGAATGGACACAATACTCATGTCTCTACATCAGTCTTAGCCAACAGGCTCTGCCTTGCATGGGCTGACTCCTGTGTGGAGTAAGGATGAATCTGGGGCCAGCCTTTTTGGTGACAACAGACACTAATGTCAGGAAAATTAATTCACTGTATTTCCTTCTGGGTCTTTCTTACATCTCTGAAGAAAGATGGAGGAAATCCCTACATGAAAATTCAACCAAGGGATATTTTAAAAAGACAATATCTGACTTGAAGTCCCTGAGCCAGAAATTGCTGGGGCTTGGGAGAGGACACCTGGGAAAATGTTGATTACTCTCCTATTACAGTCTTCCGTGTCTATCTTTTATCATAGAAGATAATTTGGCTTCCACTAGTACAGCTGTCTGTATGTCCTGTAATTCAGATTTCTAAGGGATTATTGATTCATAGTGGACATTCACATGTCCATTTGAACTTCTTATGTGGTGCAGTTCTTCCAGATCCTCTTCAGAGCCAAAGGGGAGAAAAATATCCGTGCAGGAGTTTCAGAGAAACCTTGGGGTTCTCTTTGTCCAGGTAATTCTCTCTGCAGTGATGGCAGAGGGAGATAAACCAGCTGAGCTGGCTGATACAAACTGCACCGTGTCGTGGTTTCCACACCACCACTGAGTGTACCCCCTTAGCACAGGACATGCACAATCTGTGGCAAAGTCCTGTCTAATGAAAATCCATTTTGTGCTGTTTCAAAACACCTCATCAGCTCTAACAGCTAGTAACAATCATAGAGCAATTAGTCCCTTATGGCTCCGAGGAGAGCAGGACACAAAGGGGCTTTTTGTTGGGGGCTGTGTGGCTTTTTTATCACTGTTAAACTGCAATGTAAAATTCTCTGTATCCCTTAACCCTGCGAGGGGCATCTCCTGCCCCTTCCTGGGGCTGAGCAGGGTGGGTGGGCAGCTCTTTGTCCCTGGGAGCAGCTGCCATCCTGCTGGCTTTGCCTTGCTGCCAGCACAGAGCCCAGCAGAGGATGGGGATGGGATGGAGCAGCGAGGTCCCACGGTTTGGTGGCTCTGCTGTAAATGTTTGTGACAGAATTTGCCCCTTGAGCTGTGCTGGAGCTGCCCCAGATCCCGGGCCCTCGGGCCCCCAGCCCCGCCTGTTTTCTCACTCTATGAGGGAGAAGCAGCAGAATAACAAAAGAAAATTTCTGACACTTTTCACTGGTTTTTTCCCCTCCTCTCTCTCTTTGTCTGGGATTATGCTGAATATAACTTAAGCCCTAGTGCCCTCTTCTGATTTTGGAATAGGTGTCAGCTCTCAGCACCCCTGTCCCTGCAGCTCCCACTCAGCAGCCAGTGGTTTGAAGTTAGGCAAGCATTTGGGGGCACAGATATTTTAATTTGTAATCAGCTTTAAAGCTTTCAACATTTACTCTGATCAAAAACAGGAGTTTAGGCATAAATTAGCCTTTTCTATTAAAAAAACCACACACTTTTTTTTTCTTTCTTTTTTTTATTTTTTTTTTTTTGTCTCCCAGCAGGAGCTGTAGGCTTGATGCGAACTCCACAGAAATGAAGGGATAAACCCTTATCAGCTCTGGCCCAGCCCTTCACACAGCACGTTCCCCGGCCAGAAGAGTCACTTAGGCTGAAAGAGGTAAACTATTACAAGATCTTCAAGGAACAAAGACTAATTAAGGATAATCTCGTAGAAAATGTTACCTTTTTTTGGATATACTTAACATGGGAAATAGTGGTAAGCGATAATTGTGCAATTCCTTGGCTTTTCAGTGCTAGTAACCCAAATTTAGTTTGTGTCCTTATATGCAGACGTATGTAATGTCTATTAGGTATATCTCTGACACTCAGCTGCAGACTGTATGAATTAGTTCATTCATCATTTCCAGGCTGCCACCTCTGGGATGGGAGGCAGCAGCTGGCAGGGAGCACACAGCAGTTCTGCACAGCAGCCTCAAAGCCAAGCCAGAAACTCTGCATCCAGTTTGTGCTCAAGGGTGGTTCCACACAGGGGGAACTAGAAACCTCTTCTTTACAAAAACACACGCTTGCCTTGTAAAATCATATTTTTTACTGGTAGCCGTTGACAAAGAAAAAAACCCCAATATTTGCCCATAAGGCACATGATATACCCAAAGCATGCTAAATGTTTCTAAATCTTCTAACACTAAATTTACTGCAAAATAAGGTTATGAATTAATTTTCACAGTCCTGGCTTTCCTAGACCGTGGCTGTTTGCTTATGTTTAAAGCAGATAATATTCTGCAAACTGAGAGTTGTGCAACTGCAAATAAACACTCTCTACTGACCAAACTACTCGTTGATAATTTTAGATGGGAATTTTTGAGAGACTGATGTGCAGATTAACACTAAAGGCCTCTCTAGCAAGCGGTTTAACAACACATTAAGCAACAAAAGGGATATTTATAGCACTTTGCTGAAGTCCCCGTTCTCCAGCTCTCTATTGCCATCTTGAGTCCCTGCCTGCCTCCAGCAGAAATAACAAATTGGGGCGTAACACCGACAGAGACAAAGGGAAAATACATTTCCAGTCGTGATGACCAGAGCCCTCTCCAGTTATCAGGTGAAAGTCATCAGGAATAAGAGAAACAATATTATTTACTTTAATTGAGATTATACACCCTGTGAGGCTAGCTAAAAAGAGTTTAGAATGTATTTGCTGGTGGACTGTAAAATTCTGACAGGACTATTCTTCCTCCTGTGCAGAGGTTTTGATACCACCCTCTTTGTCCTATAATTGTCCTTCACAAATTTCTCACCTTCCTCTGAAAATCTCTAAGGTGGGAACTGCAGCACCTGATCCACGCAATGATATTTTAGTGTGGGGATGCCACATCCTAAAGAAAACCTATGGAATTCCAAGTTCATTGGGATAGGTGGCATGAAAAGCAGCCTGAAGCCTTTCCTAGGGGGGCATTTCTCTAACACCCCTTGCTTTCTACCTTGCAATGTTCAGACTCCTTTTTATTGGTTTATAGCTTTCAGAACTCCGGTTTTTAAAATTATTATTATTATTGCAGTGTTTTCAGGCAGTATTCAGAGCTCAGTGTTTTATGAGTAATGAGTGTCCCAGGCAGCAGGAATACACTGTGAGATCATTGAATACTTGGTGGGGGATCCCTTCCCCTCCACTGAGTGCTTGACATACACTAAAAATAAGTTGCTAAAACTTGAATTCTAATAAAATCCACTGTCCATAGCCTATTTTAGAGTCTTAAGTGCAGTTGGGCATAAAATTAGCAATCTCGAGTACTTTCCTCTTCCAAGCAAAGGACACTGCTTTAAGGTGCCATTAAAACTCCTTTTTAATAACTCAGAGTAGCAGCTGACACTAACACAGTTTGAACTGTGCTAGCACAGGGTTAGATTAAACCCTGATGAAAACAGCCTGAGCTGCTTTTCCCTCCCTTCTTTCTGCTGCTGCTGTACTGCAGGAAATGTTGGTTCTCCCTCTTGGTTTGTTGGCCTGGGTGTTTCTGCAGTTCCAGGCTGGCACAAAGGGCTCCTAGAGGACCCTGCCTGGCGCTGGGGTGAGACAGAGGGGCCATTCCTCAATGCCCAAATGCCAGAAAAACTCTGCAGGTGTCAGGGCTCCAGGCTGTTATTCCACAGAATAATTGGCACAAAGGAAAATTGTGTGTTTTGTGGATATTTTGTGCTGGCTGCATCTGAACAAATGGGTGTCTCCCCAGGCCTCTGGAACCCTCAGGTCATGTGGTTTTGTATTCATTTCAGCACTTGCTTTGCCCTCCCAGGATCTGGGTGGTTCTTCAGGTATTGGTAATGTGTCAGCCTTAGCATTTCTGCAAAAGAATGAACTCATTTATTGGATGGTGCCTTCTGTGCTCTGCTGGCCCTGGCCTTCCAAAGAGGTGCTTTGGCACACCCATCCTGGGCTCCCAGAATTCACAGAGCTGATTATTTTTAATAACATTCTTGGAATAATCTCTGGATGGTGTATATTTGCATTTGTATTGATGTCATCACGCTGCTGCAGTTTTGTCTCCAATACTCCTTTTTATGTATTTCCTGCAAATGCCACATTAAATGATCATGGGATTCTTGGAAAAGCACCAGGAAATTATATAATGGTGCCCACAAGTCTGTGTATTGACTTTTCCACAGGCTTGCTGGTCTCTGAGCCTAAAAACTGTTGGTAAAACAAAGATATTTGATCTTATTTTCTGTTCTTGATCCTTCTTACTATCTGAGAAGTCCTAGTCTTTTGCTGTTTTGTTCTAAAAACAAAAAAAAAATAAAAAAGAGCTAATTATAGAGATTATTGTGGGTTTGGTTATAAGGATACTTGTTTAATTTAGTTGTTTTATGTTCTTAAGTAACTATCAGCAGGAATTCAGATGGACACACTGTCATCTGCAAGTGAGCTACAACTGGCACTGAGATGAGCAGAAATGTCTGTGCTAGAATCAAAGCTCTGGTATAAAACTAGTAGGACATTGAAAGAAAGAATTGCCTTTTCAGTCTACCTCAGTACATTCAAACCATAAAGCATAACCTATAAAAATGGAGGAAAGCTACAGGGAAAAGTGTGGCATTGTTTCTCAGTAACCTTACACAGGTCATAAGCTGGGGAGGACAAGGCAAAGGTTTCTAGGAAAATTGTAGGAAAAACACCTGATGCCAATGTCACAGAAACAGGAACAGCCTTAGGGCCTGGGCTTTTGGCCATGTCTAAGGGGTTCTCAAAGTGCTTTGTGGAATATTTGGAATGTTTATAGCTGAGAATTCAAAATCCTTCTCTTTGTTGGCCTGAAAATAGCTTTGCTTTTGAAGATACAGCGACCCTTCCTGGTTTATTGTGGTGATTTTACCAAATAACTTTCCCCTCTTATGGGTTTAGTTTTTATGAGGGATAACATATCCCCTAGATGCTGGAAAAAACCCAACATATTACATTGCTTGGAGCCTTCCAGTCTCATTTGGATAACCCCTTCAGTAAATTCCCCTCTTATCCAGGATGATTCCTTGATGGATTTCCCAGGCCAGGCTGGGTTTTCAGCACATTCCTTTAAGTCTCATCACGAGGCAATCCCAGCCCATGTCTCAGTGCAGGGCAGTGTGGGGTGGTGGCACTGCCCTGACAGCTCTGTCCCTTGTGTCCTGCTGCTGGCAGGGACCTGCAGGAGAGCCACAGACCAGGTGACAACCTGACAGTCACAAACCCAAGGGAAGGCAAAGAGCAGCCAGCCTGCTCTGAAAGCTCCAGTGAAGCCTTTCCATGTTAAAATAACCCTGGTACCAGGAACAGGCTGATCCTACCAGGGTGAGGTCAGAGAGTGCTGGTTCACCCCGCAGCAATCCTCAACTCAGGCAGCAGATGAGATGAATCTCTCCTGATCTCTCTATAGGGACTGCTGGATGGCTCCCAGGGCTAGAGCAAGCCTGTGGAGCATTAGCTCCAGCACCTCAGGGTTCCTGTGGGCTGGAAAAAGGCAAATCCCAGAAATGCTGCTGCACTTCTGCACTCACAGCTCTGCAGGGAGCAGAGCACAGCATGCACGGCAGACCTCAGAGCCTGAGATATTTTTTTACTGAGCCTCCTCACAGGACTCAAACCAAGTGCAGCTGCCTTGGTTAGAGCTCACCAGTCCCACATTTCTAGAACAGAGACACGGATTTAGTTGTTCTAAATCATTAAGCTCTTACATGGTAATTTAAACAAACAAAGAAACAAAACCCAAAGACATTCGAGGTGTGACTGCTGAGAGTATTTTAACTCTGCAGGCATGAGATTCTCACACCTACTCTAATTTCTGAGATTCCTACTTCACAGCTAATTGAAATTGGATATTAATTTGTATTTTCTGAATGAGAACATCCCCTCTGGCATTTATTTTGTTAAGATACACAACTTTCAACACAAATTTGGAATAAAACTGACACTGGCTCAATGTAGTAATACACTGAACAGAAAGTTTACTGGAAAATTGTTAATTTTCCCCCTCTCCATCACAGAACCACTGTTTTGCTGTGTTACACAGGCTATTTTCTTCCTACTGCTTGGGAGTTTAGACTGTTTGGAGAGACTGCAAGTGAAAACAAAAAGTATTGGAAACCTCTAGTGTATTTCCTGAGAAAGTAATCCTCTTTAGTTGTTCACTTAAATCTTTTCCCAAAGTAGATTTTTGTAGCCACATTATACTACTATCAAAAAGATTTGATTCAGCTGAGGAGGTAAATGAGACCAATGTGTTTTGTCATGATTGAGAATGAAGAAAAATTAAGCTTCTTTCCACTGTAAATATTTACACGTTTGGTAGTGCAAAAATTTACTTTGAGGTATTTACAGTGGAAACATCGACTGTTTTTTAAACATGTTCTGAATGTTGTTGCTAAAGCTTAGTTACCCTTTCTCCTTTGTTTTCTGACAGATTGTATGATGAAATGTCAGGTAATACACTTTCAGAGCACGAACCATCATCCTGTTTTACTGGTTTAATCAGTGTGAAAGGAATGATTTAATTCACTATCCAATTACATTCCTGACTATGTTCATTTTAATAGGCTCAGTATTTCCCTCATTTATCTGCTAATCATTAGAAATGCATTTGGCCTCAGCTCAGAGACTGCTGTGTCCTGGGTTTCAAGCTGGGATTAGCACAGTTCTGAGAAATGCAGAGCAGGTCTGTGTGATGGAATTAGAGCACTCTGCACACACCCAGGTGAGAGCAAGGGGGGCTGATGCTCGGTGTGCTCATCTCCACAGGCACCCACAAAGGTCAGCATTTTCCCTGGTTGATACACCTTCCTTAGCAGGGTTTAATTACTGGGAAAAGTGCATCCAGTGGCAGAAAATTCAGTTTATCATGTAGTTCAACTGGCCTTGCACTTGTATATTTTTGAACTGGGTGAGTACTTGTAAGTACTTTGATTGTAGTGGCTGTACTGTAAGCAGCTCTCTGTGTCTTCTCTGGAATAAAACATGTTTTTCTGAAAATTTACCACCTGGTAGGAGTCAGGGAAGGGTGAGATTTACTTGTAGCATTATCACAAACTTGTTCAGCACAAATCTGAAAATTGAATTTATAAATCAGGGATTAGTTTTGCTAGGATACTTTCCCCACAGCAAATTAAACGCCTTGAAAACATTGCTCATCCCTCTTAACTAACAGAAAATACTCTCCATTACTATTTATTTATGGAATTATGAATATTATTGATTTCTACAGTGTTATCTATATAACTAGATATTTATTAGAAATAAGCTAAGCCCGAGCAGTGAAATTAAAGAGATTTTTTTAGATGTCTAAAATTTGGTCATGTTGTTATTTGGACCTGCCCTAAAAACAGTACCAAGAAGATTTCTAATAAGTCTCTTATGTACACTGCTACATAAGAACTTCTCTCAAAAGTAATCTTTTTTAATATATGATTAGGTGATGCCATAAAACCTTGAGTATTTATTCCCCTACAAAATGCAGTGTTTGGACATGATATAATGTTCTGTTTCCTCTTGGTTGTAATCAGACCAAGAAAGCCAAGCTTCCCAGACCCCTCTGGAAATGAACTGATTCCCAAAAAGAAAAACTGACAACAGGAGTTATTAATGTCCCCAAAAGCAAACTCCTACTCTGCAAGATAAATAGAAATAGTTCAGTCTTCTGGAGTAGTGTCAGTAGAGTTAGATAAGTTAGAGAAGAGTCAGATAAGATCTGGGGTCAAGAAGAAAAGATAAATAACTAAAAGTTACCCTGCAGTCATTATAATATTTTGTTACAGCTACAATATTTACCAAAGACACAACACAGTTTGGATATGCCTATGAGAGAAATTATATAATTTTAACAGAGCTCCTTTAAGTGAAATATCTGTTTTGATCCCCTCTTAGGGAAATACATTTTCGTGTTCCAGGATGAAACACTTGTTGCTTTCAGCTTTTTGTGTTTCTAGTTCTGCAGTGAGGGTTGATTGACAAACAGCAAACGCCATATGCCACCTCCTCACCCTGCAACCGGAAGGTTGGGGTTAAAAGGGAGAGGGGAAAATGGGAAAAGAATAAATGAGAGTACAAGAAATTTGGCAGCATCAGAAATCTGTATGTACAACGAAGTGCTGCATGACACATTAAGGCAAGTCAGCTTAATTATAAATTACATGTGGTAAATTTCAGGATAAAAGCATTTTGGAAACTAAATCCCATATTGGTATGTTGCATTATCCTGAAGTGACCCTGGGCAGCCAAATGTTCTTGCAGTCTGTCCTTGGCTCCTTTTTGCATTATGCAGGTTCCTAAGCCAAATTTGCAAAGTTAAACATCTGAGCTGTAAATAAAGATCCCTAAAGCCTACTGTGCTTTCCTTGTTCTAAGAGTCCCTTCACAGTATGGCCTCAATTCAGCTAAGTACTTAATATGTACTTAAATCCCACTTAAATCAATGGGATTTAAACATTTGCTTAAATGCTTTGCTAAATCATGGCCTATTAAACTGTCTATGTTGGAGATCAAACTGTAATTTATATTGCTGTGATTTCTTCTTCTGGTGTTAAACATGAGACCCCAAACTACACTTCACTGCATTTCACTGGAGTGAAGCTGAACTGTTTAATGGGAATGTGTGCAAGACCTGCACTCCTCATGTGCAAGAAGCAGGTTTTATTTATTTATTTTGGACATCAGCTGTTGTAAACTTCTGTTCCTGATAAAGTGCAGTCAGATAAGCTCTGTTAAGAGGCTGAATGCTTCTCACACACCATCATTTTGAAGATGAACAGCACCAAATCTTTCTTTTTCAGTAATGAGTGCAACTCCTGGTTAAACGTGGGAACATACAGTTACTTGTACAGAATGTAGATACATGAAAATATTTGTAGAGGAAGGGGGAAGATTTTTATTCTTTTGCTGATTTGTTGGCAATCTCTTCCTGGCTTTTTTTTTTTTTCCCCTTTTTTTTTTTTTTTGCAAATGTAACTAGGGTTGACAAGAAAAACAGCCTTTTGTAGCTGAGGAGGCAGCAAGAAAAGGAGTTGCCAAAAGAGCCATCAAGGCTCTCCAAGTAATTTGATATGTGGAGAAAATATGTCAAAATTATTGCAACTGTATATAGCATAAATTTTTTAGAAGAAAATCAGATGTCCCACTATCCCTGGGATGCCCACAGAGATTACTCGGGCCTTATCACTATTTTTTTGGAAAAGAGTGAGGATGAATGGTGGGAAAGTGAGGACACTTCTTGACTTCTTCTCTTCTCTGCTTGTAGTGGAAATCAGCCAAAAGCACAGCTCATATGCCAAGAAAGCCCAAACGAAGAGATGAGTGGAAAATACCAGATGCTTAAATTTGTCTTGGATTTTCTCAAAACTGCTAAGCTGGTTTTCTCCTTAATTAGCCAAATAAGGGATGGAGTGCATTTCTTTTTCATGTACAGATAATTTTGGGATCCTGTGAGTTAAGCACCTCTGGGGCACTGCTGTCCATGTCAGGGGAAGAGGCAGAATTTGCTTTCTTAGACAACATTAAGAGGAGATAAGTGCTGCAGAGGACATCCCTTACTCCTCACCCATAACACTGCTGCCCTCCCAGGATTCCCCCAAGACTGAGATTCCTGAGACTGCTGTTATCTGGAAGTCAGTTTACATTTCTGTCCTGAGAAGGGATTACTCTCAATGCAAGATATTTTCCCAACCAGACAAGATTTATTTTCAGTCCAAGAATTTTCTTTTGTTCGGTGCTTAGTTTGTTGTGTCACTTGTAATGACTACAGTAATATCTGGAAAAAGAGTTAACTAGAAAAGCCTGCAGGTCTTGATTAGTCTGCTCAGGATATCTGACACAGCCCTTTCAGACAGCAGATGTAAGTGGTGTGAAGGCATACAGTTTCATAGTAATCTTAATATTCCAGCTATTTCCATAATTTTATATGATATTCAGATATATTAACACTTAGAAAAATTAAATACATGCAGGATAGTTTATGGTTTAAAAATAAATGGATATAAAGGTAATGTTTATATTCATAATATAGTTTAATAATAATTTACCACTAATATTTAAAGTCCACGTGTCATCATTTGGAAAAGAAATCCTACTTCAGAATGTTAAATATTCTAAAAATTTTTGGGTTCATTGTTGGTTTGAAAATGCTTGTTATGTATTTTTATATATAAATATAAAATACAATGGTTCTTAGCAGGTTTTTTAAACTCTACAGTTAACCACTACAGAACTTCAGTGAAAGGGAGAAAATAGCAATTTTTGGAGTAGGGGAAGTAATTCTTTTCTCATACATAATCTGCTGTTACAATTTCTTCATATCTGTGTGTTCATTGAGAAATCTTTCTTTTGCAGCTTCCTTTGTTTCCAAGCCTAGATAAAAATTCTGACTGCTTTAAAAAATCTTAGAATGTTGCAGCACAGTTTGTTTCACCTCAAAGGCTGATTTTTGAATTGCACATGAAAGTGTTCCATGTTTTCATGTTAGTTTTTTAAGATTTAAAGTTTCCACAAATATTTACAGCTACCCACTTTTTTCTCACAACTATAAAAATCCACCCCCTCTGATTTTCACTCTTTATCACATGTTCAATTAAATTAGAAGGGAAAATGGAAAAGAAATTAAATTGCAATTATATTACTTCCTTCAAATGATCATAATTTGATTTAATTTCAAATAAAATATTAATAAAGTGCTAACTTTTCGTGGTGGAAAATGCCATTAATGGAACAGTTTCCCAGGGAAACAGAAGCAAAGTGATTAACTGTCCTTTCTGCTTCAGTAATGAGATCTTTCTAAAATAAACAGTTTTGCCTGGTTTAGCATTTGTCTCATATATTTATGCTCAGTTCTAGAACATACATGGTATGTTCTGGACCTTGTTTTAGGATCTCTTAACTCTGTCTTAATTGTCACACTTTTTAGAGGTTTTAAATTGCAAGCAAGCTACAAGAGAATCCCTTTTAGATTCTATAATAAGAAATAGGGAGGGAAATCATACATGTCTAATTTCAGTGACACAATGACTGAAAATATTTAAAAAAAAATTGAAAGATGTTCATATGCAAGTTCTCATGAAAAGTTTCAGAGGTTCAAAATTAGATAATTTTAATGTACTCTTATGGTTGGTTTTCAGTTAGAAAACTGAACTCCAGAAACGTCCCTCTGGCTAAACGAGGCTTTTGCAATGTTGAAATTAATCAATCAACTTTACAATAAGAGCCAAGCCTCAAATCCACAAGCATGAAACAACAGCTAGTAATGGCCATGTGAATTCATTTCAGAAAGTTAAATGTGCACATTCAGGGCTTACAACGAAGTTTTTGTGGCCTTATCCAAAGGGGATATCTGTGTGACTCACGTTGCAGACACTGTAATAATGAAAATTAAGGGACTGGGTTTAGATGAGGCCATGAAGGTTTATCCATGGTCGAAATTTAGACCAGAGCTCTTTTTTTTTTTTTTTTTTTTTTTTTTTTTTTTTTTTTTTTTTTTTTTTTTTTTTTTTTCCTGATGAACAAGGTCCATGGTAGTCTGACACTGAATAATTTTGTTCCTTCTTGGGGCAGAAAAAAAAAGATGTAAAAAACCCGAATGTACTAAATATATGTGTGATGGTGATGCCTTAAGTTTTAGCTTTCATATTTTTCAGATTCTGTACTGCATTAGTATATAACTCTGAACTTCATATAAAATGTTAGCACGTTCTCTTCTCAGTTTAGTTAGACAAAACAATCCTTTTCCAGCCGGAGAACCAAGGACACCATTGCAGCTTCAGGCTCAAAAAGTACAAACAGCAAATCGAGGAGAGCAATCTGGGAGGATGGGACTTCATAATCTGTTATTGTACAATTAACCCCAATGTGTAAATGGACCAAAACTTATAAAAGTGTGAAAATGTGTGACCCATTGTCCATCTTGGTGTAGCCTCAGCCAGGTTCTTGCACTGCCCAAGGTCCATCATTTGAAGGCCTTTTAATAAATACCTACTTTATTGCTTTAACACTCTCTAGCCTCTCTTCTAGGTAGCCTCTTAAGGCATCAATGGCAGACTTCTCTTTTTTTCGGTTGGTTAATGGTTGGGCACATTTAAAGGATAAAATAAGATTATTTTTTTTTGTGAGACCTAGATGAAAATTAAAATTGACAAGAGCAAAAGTTGTTGGCTTCTATGCTGAGGTTGTGGCTGAGGCTGGCATCGATTGTTTGTTTAAACTTTAGAAGAATCGGTCTGAAAAATGGGTTCATGGTAAGAAGGGGATGTAAATCTGTAAGTAATCATGCCTAAAGCTGGGCTGGGTAGAAATAGGTAGGCTTTGGTTTACTGTTAACCAAAGCTGGCTCCAATATTGGCATAATTAATGGATTTGAACAAGTGTAGCAATTCTGAAAGGCAGAGAAATCTGACAATGAGCCAGAGTTCAACCAAGAGTGGGATAGAGATGGATTTTGGAGAAATCACATGTAGGTTTTCTCTGTGGGACTTTCCAAACTAAGGCTGTTATTAGATATAGGCTAAAAAAGGGATTCTGGGTTGTTTGACATTTAATATCTGTTACAGAAGATGTTTCCAGGCTAAAATCAGCACTATGTCCTTCAGACCTCAGAAAATGGCAATTATCATAAGGGCATGTAGACTGGACTGAAGTGTTTGTGTTACCCATGCTAAAACTGTTTCAGACAGATGAGGCAGAACTTGGATTTCAGCTGCTCACACTCAGAGGGAGTCCTTGGCTGAGGTTGCTGTTTAGGTGCTGTTGATCTTCCTTGTCAGGGCAACGTCTCCAGGGCTGGGTGACCAGCCAAGCTCTTCCTGCTCAAGCTTGTGTTTAGAATTATGCATATGTTCCTTGGCTGAATTGGAGCTTAAAACCCCACAGCTGGTGTCAAGCTAGGAAATGCCATGGCCAGTTACCAAAAAAACCCAGAATGAAAAGGAATGGGTGGTGCAGTGAACAGGCACAGTGAGCAGTGAATGGCAGCCAAGCACGGGGAAGATGGAAGGTTTGGCCATCAGTGTAATTAACACAAAAAGCCTAATTGCAGAAAACAGAGATCCAGAGGCTTCAAAAAACTTCCTAAAAAAGGAGACTGATTTCAAAAAAGCAGAAAGAAAAAGTGATCTGATGCTGATGATTTGAATTGTGTGGAGCATATAACCAAGAAATGAGCAGAACAAAATGCCAAACAGGAAGGGGAAAGAATCTAAACACCAGGTGAATTATTAAATTCTGTTTTGTTTTTTTTTAATCGTTTTTAATGATGTTTTGACAAACGTCACAAGGATTTGCGTTTTTGAAAGAAGGAACCTGCAGAGGCTGCAGGCATTTGAGGTACCTTGAGCCCTTTAGCTGAGGGCTGTGTGTGCTCATTGTGATGCCACAGCCTCTGCAGCCATCTCGTGGGGACACTGTGCCTGCTCACCCAGGAGAGCCAGCCCTGACACTGAGCTGGGCAGCAGCACTGCCTGCCTGGGAAAGGCTCATCTCCAGCCTTGGCTTCCTTGTCACGGTGAGTTTTTTTCTGGGCACAGCAGGCAGAGTGCTACAGCACATGCCAGCGAGTAGTGGCTGCAAATATTAGTAGGCGATTTCTCATTTACATTCAGATCCTGGGCGTTTTCCCCCTCCCTGATCATCATAGACTCACTGCAGAGTGAGCATGCAGAGCTGGGGCACTGGCTGAAGCTGCCATGTAAACTTCAGGCTGAAGCTCCATCTATTGTGTCCTGGCAGAGCACACGACTCCCCAAAGCAGCCTTGGAAGGGTTGCCTGTGTTTGACAGCAGCACCAATAGGCTGCAAGGCTGAACAATCTATTTCTGTTTCCTCTTCCTGTCAACTCAGATGCCTTCTGTTATTCTGTTCTCTCTGATTATACCCTTACTGATCCCATCCTGCCAACTCAACCAGCCAAATTCAACTTGGGGATGGTATTTCCTTTTCCATAACTGTTTGACTGTCTTCCTCTCTATGCCCCCTTGGCAGTTTTTTGCTCTGCAAATCAATGAAAGAAATGCTGCTCATTTCACTAGAAATAGCCATAATTTTCCTGAGGGTTTTGTTTATTCAGCTTACAGAAAGGCAGAGACCAAGCAAGCTGATTTGTCCTGACAGGATCAAGTGATGGAGGTACAGGCCATTCACTTCATGGATTCTTCTCTAAGGACCATTAATGCCTTTTGACCATGCTTGTCCCACAGCCAGGAGTCAGCCTTCTGCCCCAGCAGGTGCTGTTAAACATTCCAGGTAAAGCTTCCCTTTCTGCTTCCAGTGATTCACCACTGTTTGGGACACAAAGGTGTCACAGGCTGCTCACCCAGGCAGGTAGAAATCAGTTCACCACACTGAATACAATTTCCCTGAATTCCTTAGGGGGAGTTCCTGCAGATCCCTAGACCTCCACCACCACCATTCCCAGGTGAGCTGGCCGTGTTTAACCATCCACTCGACAATGGGGGGATTCCAGTCCTCAGGTTTGGTTCTTAATGACCTTGTTTCCTTGGCCTGGTGGGCAGAGTGGAAATGATTTCTTGGTGAGGGCAGGTGCCTGTGTTCTAAACGTATGAGAGGTCATGGCAAAGGGCTTTGTGAAGAGCTGAGTAGCTGCAGAAGCTGTAGCCTTTGCTGTCTTCTAAAGTCCTCTGGCTTTGGTCCCCCACTGAAGTTTTTCTCTCAAATGTGCTTCAGAAATATGTACACAGGAAACTATTAAAAAAAACCCCAAACTTTTCTTGCTGTTTGATCAGGGAATGGCAGTTTATTGTAGCACTCATTTAAATGCTCAGAGACTATTATCCCCAGCAGATGAACTTGCAATGGAAAGGATTAAACAGACAAACCATCTATGTTTATGTTAAAAGCATCATAATAAAATGATTAAGCAGTGTTAACCAGATCTGAGACGTGGGATGAGAAATGAAAGCTAAATCAAAGTGTAATTGCCAGAGGTGCAATAATTATTGATGTTTTACTACAGATTTTCAATTTTTTTCTTTTTTTTACTAAAAGAAAATCTTTAGGCTTCTCCACATTTCTGCTATAACTTCTGATCCTAGGAATCTCTCAAGAATATTCCTAATCTGATAATTTCTCTTTATGTATCACTCGTTATTTGCTGAAACACACATGGTCCATGAGCAACAAGTGAAACTCATTGCTAATTAACCTTTTACAGATTCTGAGATCTGGACATTTAGACAATATCTGTTTATCCCAGCAGTGTCTCAGGAGGATTCCTTTCAGACTAGTTTGGACACGGTGTGACTCAGAGCATCCTTGGTTCCAGCACTAGGGCTGATGAAACCTGCTCCCCTCCAGTCCTCCCTGCTGCTGTCTGCTTGCTGCATTGCCACATTTCACACTTCTATCAAGCTGTACTTTGCAGACACCTTCCCAAATCAGGGAACAAATGCTTTAGGCATTGCTTTCATGCCTTGACTTTTCTTTCCACTACAGAATTTCCTGTGAGGTGCTGCAGTGGTCGCAGGGAGAATATGACCATCAGGAATGGGTGCTGGAGAATTTTTACCTTCTAAGATGGAGATTTATGATCCAGTGACTTAAACCTTTCCCTTTCAGGTATTGTTAGTTTCTAATTAATCTACAGCAAATCACATTGATGTTAAATGTTCCAGGAAATCTGTGTATGTCATCTCAAATAATAGAATCTTGTTTAGCTACATTCATCTCAGATTCCAGTTGTTTTGTCTCTGTGCATGTCTGTGGATTTACTCTGCTGGCTTTCTTTTTCCTCAAAGAAATACAGGTTCCTAATCTCATTGATCTGGTTTCTCCATTTTAGGTCATATTACAAATTTCAAATCAGGTTACAAGACAATCAGATTAGTTTCTTGTGGCTAAACAGAACATTTAAATGTCTGGACTTGGTACTTAAAAACTTATGTTTTACAGAATTTGTCTGCTATGGGTGTGCAGGAGGAGCAGGGCACTCAGTATTGAATGCACCACCCCTTAATTTTATTTCAGGGAGACTTGTCACAATAAGTAAACAGTGGATTATACTAATAATCTGACAGAGTAATTTTCAGAAATATGCTCTGGTAGTTGAAATATCAGTGCTGTTTCAACTGTTTCATTTACCTTCTTCAAAAAGCACTATGAATGTGACAAATCATGTTCTGCACTCCAAGCTTGTTTTATGTTCTGACAGTTACAATATTTTGATTTTATTATTCATCATTATGAGAAGAAAGAAATTACTTTTATGAAAATTAGACAGTGGAGTCACATTTCTAGGAAACATTACTTATTAGAATCAGATGCCTCTCTTTAGTACCAAAACCATCTAATTACTTATGAGAACTTCACCTTTCAGCAGAAGATGTTATTTCTCTAAATGGGAGCCTAAATATCCCTTTTTTATTTTTTGTTGATAAATATTAATAACAATAATATTAATTTTTCTAGCCACCTGCAGATATTAGGCACTTAATGTGGCACTGAATATACTATACTGAAATAGTGCTTTAAAAGTTCACTGAAGAATTAAGCAAAAAGTTTAAAGTAAAAAAATTCCATTCTTAATGCTTCTGATATTAAAAAGTAAAGAAAAAAACCCCCTACCCTAAGTGGAAAAGGGGTGCAGTTTATATACCAGAGAGGAAGAAGGATAATAAAAGCATTTTGAGTAATATATAGGGTTGGGGGTTTTCCCTAATTAATTGCTCACACCTTATTAACAAATGAAAATAATAGTCTTTGATTTTTAAATTCTGATATGGACTTCGAGTGGGGATTTAACTGTTTCTAAGAGTTTTACATCATTTTCCTGTGCCTTTACTGCTCTCGGGTTTATATTCTCTTCCCAGGGCCATCCTGTGCTCTGCAATTAAACCGGATACCTGTGACTCTATCTCAAGCGTTTATTTGAGGGGTTCCTTTTCAGCTGCAAACACCTTCTTTTCGATGTTTTGCTGCTCTCCCAGGGGCTAATCTAGATTTCCTTGGAGGTCGCACGCCTTTTCCAGAGGGACGCGTTAGCTCTGGGCGCAGCCGTGCAGGAGGGAGCAGCTCGGCCACGCGGTGGAGCGTTCGGCTCTCTCTGCAGGGAAAATCCCGAAACCCGCCCGGCTGCCAGCATCCTCCGGCACACAGGGATGTTGCGAGTCCTGCAAGTCCTCCTGGGAGCTCCGATCTTTGCTGTGATTTACGCTTATACGTGCAATAAGAGGTGGGAATGGTTTTTGCCCAGGTCTGGAAAGAGCATCTAATGGTGAAATTAATTACCGGGGCGTTTAATTCAGGCTTGCAAATCCAGTTTACCTGCAGCGTTAGGGCTGCACTCAGCCTCCTGTCACACTCAGGTGAAGGGGTTCTCATCCCACTGACGACCCCTGGATGCATCAAACTCTTCACACACACACACTGATGTTACAGCAGGGTGCTGTCTTCACCCCGCTCCCCCAAAGAGCCTGCAAAGCTCATTAAGGGATTTGCCCTCCTCCAGCCTCATCCTGCGCAACGCCTGACTTGGATCACAGGGAAGGGAAAGGCTAAGGACCAGCAGCAGATGCAGGAACATTACTAAATAAATTGCTAATACATCCTCATTAACATAGGAGCCCTTGCAGAGTGGATATTAAGACAAAGAGCTTTTGGCTTTTGTGCAGACTTAAGGGAACATCTGTGTTTGTGATGGCAAAAAATTCATTCTGAGATAATAGAAATGGGGCTTCAAAGGAAAATCATTTTACTCAGAAAAAGTAAGACTTTTTATAAGAACTTTAACTCATGTTCTTTTTGTGTATTTTTCCCAGATGTCACCACTTTCATAACTTTTCCTTTCCTATTGATAGATATGTTATCTATTTTAAAACAAGTATACGTCCTGAAAGGACTAACTAAACCACAAACCAATATTTTCAGTAGTTCTGTTTTCTTGTTCACCTTTATGTGCTTTGAAATACTGTACAAATCTAAAGGTCTGCACAGGCTGAATTAAGTAGCTTCCTACCTTGGAGTTGGTTTAGTTTAATTCTTTAAGCATTAAAACCAGTTACCCAATTAAAGGAATCAGTATTAGTTACAGCTAAGATGATTTACAAGTTGCAAAGAGATTGCACTCATTTAATTAAACCTAAAAAATTATTTAATTCTGTTGATATATTTTCTGCATTTAGGTGTCACCTTAGAAATAATTTTAAATTGTGAAAAGAACTGCACATCATAAAACCTTGAGAAGAATATATTAAAAGTGTGAAAATTAAATACTGTAATGAGAACTTAATGATTATACCATAAGCAGGAAATACAAGAAAGGGGAGTGAAAAAAAAGAAATCAGACATCGTTTGTTGTGTAATAATAATGAAAAGCTAAATATCAATGATAGGTTGTGAGTCATAATTTTCTTATTAAGATTTAAACTGGTTTGCTTCTGCTGAGCCTTAGAGGCTGCCCATATGCATCTTCATAGCACATCTCAAATCTTAGATGGGTTAATTTAGCAAAGCCCATGCTGGCTATTAAAGAGCTTTCTCAAAACATTCCACCTACAGAGGAAATAAAATGTACCATGGGACCAGTGAACACAATAGATGAACTTACAAAAACCAGCATGTGTTTAATGTGTGCTGGCAGGAAGGACATCATTACCACAGTAACTAAGAAAGACTCTTCACTGCTTTATGATTTGAGGCTTTTCTTGTAGCTTTTGGCCTCAAACAGTTGATGTCCATAGCCTCAGTGATAGTTAATTCAGCAGCAGATAAAGGTATTTGCATGGGGAGATCCTGGGAAGAAAGGACTACCTGAAATTCATGTATCAAGATTTTGTTAGTGTTTACCTAATGTTTGTAAACTGCATTTTGTATTGTGTTTATAATCCTTTTGCAGGATTATAAACTGAGGGTAGCACACATAAAACACCCCCAAATGCAAGCAACAAAAAAGTCTGAGATCCTCACTTTAAAAAATGGGTTAAGAAAGGATCCTCCCTTGAAGATGTGAGTGTTGCATGTGGTCTCCTAGGACCTGGGCTATGGGGCTGGCTTACCACCCACTGAAGGCAGAGGGAAAAATATGATTTTATTCATCACCGCAGTGTTCCCACTGCTGAGCTGAATCCCATCAATTCAGAACACTCAGAAGTTCTATGGCTGTGTCTTTTCCTTTTGAGACTGAAAAGCTATTATGAGAAAACTTGTTATGTTGAAAAAGCGAGGGTGCTAATGGATTATTAAGTGTCTGGGTTAACCTTACTAGAGATGTTTTCATTGGGATAACTCAATTTAATATAGCATAATAGAATTTTCTAGTATATGTGAAGGTCCAAATGGTGATGTGTAAAAGCAAAGATGAAAAGTCCCTTTGAGAAATCGGCTTGAAAGCTGATTATTTGAAATCGCTGTAACCTTATAACTGCTTATCCTAGTGATGAGATAATGATATAATTTAGAAGTGGGAGGCTTAGTGATATAAGTTTCATTTAGATTCTTCCTAATAGGTGACATTTGTTGAAAGCTGACTCTTGAACTGTGCTGTGTGCCTTTGCTATCTATCTGCCTTGGAGCTGTTGGAGGCGGTAATTGCATTTTGCTTCATTTCCTGTATAATTTATGTGAAAATCCCTCAGTGGTAGGAAAGTAGAGAGTCCAGATAATGACTACGTGACAATGTATAAGATTTAGGATGGTTGGTTGGGTTGCAGCTTGAACTGCCCGTGACTCATGCACTTTCAAGGTCATCTGATATTTAGTAAGCTCAGGTAGCACAGCACTTCTGAGACTGTGTAAAATTAATAACATTTTGCCTACTTTTAATAAACATCAGTCTGAACATCATTATTTTTAGCAGTAGAGGTGTGTCTTTGGGGTAGGGTAAGAAGAAATGACCAATTTTATCACATTGAGATATTGCAGCATTCAGCCATTAGCACACTGTCTTTGTGTGAAGAATGTTAAAAATAGTTTCCTGCGAGGGTGTAATATTTTTAAGTCTCCAAAGCTTTTTTTTTGTTTGTTTTGTTACACTTTCAGAGTTTCTCCTTCATAGTTTCTTGGTCTGTTTCTAGATCTATTTTTGAACTAATGAATTCAGGTGGTCATGTAACCACAGCCTGGTCCCCCCAGCTTTCCCAATACAGGGTTGATGCAATATCCTGGAGAGCAACAAGAACAAGCCCATCTCTTCACAGACAGTCATTTGAGTAGCTGTGGTTTTTCCACATTTGTGGTTTTTTTCCCTGGACAAATGATGATTATTGTTTGCTAATGAGTTAAGTATTGTGTACCTAAAAACCTCCTAGGTTGTAATACAATTACTAACATTCCTTATGCAGTGAATTAAGCTCATCTAAATTTCCTCACTCATTTTTTATGAGTATCTCCTTTGTGAAGATGTTAGTCAATAAATGTAGGTGAACTAATCTTACTATTCCAATGCCAATGAATCTGGAAACAGATTTTTATGGATGTCTGCTCCAGATACATCCCAGCTCTTCCAGGCATTTGACTAGCTAGGTTGTCCCAAATATCATCCCTCTGGAAAGTCCTGGGTATTCAGTTACTTTCTGCCATTGTCAGTTCCTAGAATTCTTCCTCTCTTTTTCTAAAATGAGAAAATTTTTCTTCTTTTTTTTTTTTTTAATTATTTATTAAATAGTCTAAAATTATCTTCTTCATTTTCACTGACTCCTAGGTCTGGCTTGTAACGACTCACATAAGTCTGGAAAATAATTTGGTTACAGTGCTTTCAAGAAGGTCTCTGGTGAAATGCACACGTCTGTGGGATGCACGTCATACTGCTGGGTAGGGAGAGCTGCACAAAATACTGATTTCCTTATGGCAGAAGAAGCTGAAGTTTATGCATTACTCTTGAAAAATCAGTTTTCTGGTGGTGCCTAATTACTTTTTTGCCACCTGAAATTAGAAAGCTGCAAATCCCAGGGATGGTGAGCCGGGGAGGGCTGCAAGCCAGGGCATCAGCTGAACTGTCTGTAAAAGATGTTAACGCCTGTTCTGCCCCTCCATGTGTGCTTGGCTTGGCATGGGGCTGTTTCTGTTTGTCTTCAGCCCCTTTGCTTCCCTCGGTTTTTTTCCTTAACCTGTGTCTTAGCATTGGTCTCTAAAATGCTCCTGAAAATTTCCTGATTTTAATATATTCTCTTGTGAGCTGTACTGTCCAAGAAATGTATATTTTAATAGTCATGATACTCATCCAAGAATAAAAATAGTCATCTCATGATGCTGTAGGATCAGTTAACTGCACAGGAGGAGCTTTTTAAATGGATTTTTTTTAATGTGGGATGCGAATTCACAAAGAAACTTGAACTACAGTGGGAACATTCCCCTTGATCCAAGTGTGATATATGTCAGCAAGAGTTATGAACATGCTGAAACTGAAGAGCAGAACCTACTGCATGAAATTAGACTGTCCAAACAATCTTAGGGGGAGAGAATGATTTGCCAGAGCTCAGTAGATCAATTTTATTCCCAGTAAGTGAAAACGATGGCTTTGGCACTGTTACCCTGGAAATCCCATAACTGCTCTTATGTCCAGATGCATATCTGTGTTACCTCTGGGGACTAAACAGGTGAACTGAGATTGCAATTTGAGAATGAAATGCCTGTCTTTGAAGCCTAACTGAGGAGTCTCTTGATCTTAGTTCTTCCAGCTCTACAAGTCAAGGTCCTCTAGCTACGAGGATCTTCAATGTTTTCACACAAACTTGGATGCTCTACAGCATCATTACCTATCATGGGGTCTGTGAATGTTTTCAGCACCACTGATAGTTAGTTCACTTAAAGATACACAAGCTGTCTTGGTCAGTGTTTCCAAATGCTTTTCCCACCCTTCATTTTATGTACTTAAGGATCTGGAGGGATAATCTCTTTTTTCTTACAAAGATGACTCGAAAACTTGTCCCTTTATTACTTTTTAACCTTGAAATTGAGATCAGCAATGTTTTAAATCTCCCAAGCAGGGAGATTTCGAAAAGGTCCCAAGTTGAACTGCAGTGCTGGAATGATGGGTAAAATTTAAGCTCTACCTTTAAGGGAATAGATTGTATGGGAAGGAATAAAGCCTACTGTTTCCTTTAATTTCCAGTAAGCAGAGTTCACCAGCCCAGCTCTTTCCTGGGTAAGTGTTTGAAAACGCAAAATGATCCTATGGATCAAATATGAGTCTTCCTATTACACACAGAGAGCTGAAGGTTTTGCAGCAAAAGGCTAATGTCCTGTTTTACATCCTGTTAATAGCAATTGAAATCAAATCTATAACCCCTGTAGTATTCACTCAGACTAAAACAAACCCAAGGAGGTTTCTGGATTCAATAGAGCATATTGAAATGGGCAGCTGGGTGTTCTGGTTTCTGAACTGCTGGCTGCACTGAAAAGCAAAACCAAAACTCTATTTGTGATCTGAGTTAACACTTGGATTCTTTAAAGAGGTTATTGCAGGGATCATGGACAACAGAGGATGTTGCCAACTTCAGGGCTAAGCTCTTGAATCCTGCTTTCTGTTTTCCCTGCATCCTTCTGTCAGATGGGCTCGGAATTCATAAGTCTCTTGCTGCTCATTGTGCTTTTAGTGTTTGGTAGTAACTTCACATGATGTATGTGCCTCAAGCACTGGCACTATTAGAGCTGTATAAATGTCAGGCTTAAATTGTCCCTTTGTTTTTTTTAAACTCTCAGCTTTCTTCTAACAAAGGGCAACAAAATTTGTCTGCCTTGCTGACATGTTAAGATGCACTAGCCAATTAAATCCATGTAAATCAGTAAATGTTAGTGTTTTAATGGGTTTGGTAGTGCTGTAACACCATGATATTACAGGATACTGCTTTATTTGTGAAATAGAGTGATCTCTAGGAACTATAGATGATGTTAGATTTTAGTCTCTTCACTGCGGCTCCTTCAGATGAAAAGTAGGACATCTAAAATCTCAAGGAAAACTATTTGGCAGGAAGGGTAGTACAGAAGGAGAGATCTGTGTTTCTCTCCTGCAGATTTTGGAGATCTAGCTTATATCTTCTGGGAAATTCAGGCTGTTATTGTGTCAAAACCTGCCTTTTGGGGCATTTCCTTAGTGAGTATTTATTTGCAACATGAGATTAATGTTTGTGCACATAGCTGGACTAAGCAGACAGTGAATGGACTGTGGTAGAGTGGCCTGACTAGAGGAGCACTAATCCTCATGAGCTAAGGCAGCAGAACCTGGCCCCCAGTGCTGTGCCACTGGCTCAGATGCAAAGGAAAATCACTACAGCCAGGGGAAGACATTTGAACTAACATATTCCTGCTTTTAAATTATGTCTTGAAAATGTATCTTGGGGCATGTCAAAAAAGTGGTGATGTGGGTGTGTTAGAAGTTCTCTGAGCATCAAAGCTCTAAAGGGCGTTCCTGGCATCCAGAATAGCTCTTTTGTTTTTCCAGCTGGGAGGAGGTGATAAGACTTTTAATGGAGATGTGCTTCTGGGCTGGTATCTATTCCTTTTGGCTTTTTGCTTTCACTTGATGAATGGTCTGACAGAGAGGGTAGTGGGATGTTTCCTTTGTCCTGTGAACTGGAAGCCAAATAGGAAAGCCATTCAGAGATTTGAGGATTTAGGAATGGTACAAAAAGACTGATATGTCAAAGCTCTAACAGCATTTGTTTTACAGACTTCAAATGAAAAACAATAAAACACAGTACAGAAAAAAGTAATTTTTTCTGTGATCCATCCATGGTAAGCTGAAAACTGGAGTCCAGAGGCTTTAGTCTCTATAGTGTCTAAAGGAGGTGGGTGCAAGAGATGCTCAGAGTTCAGTTCACAGAAAAACCCACAGAGTAAGTGGGTTTTAGCAGGCTTTAATAGTCATGCATATGGCACATTCTGTGCTGCAGAATACAGGTGAACTCTGAACAGGGGCATTTCTTTACCATTCTGTTTTGTGCTAATGGAACTCCCAGATTTCTGGGGAAGCTTCAAACCAGACCAGCAAGCAAACTCTGGGTTTTATTGTGAGATACATTTTGGAAATGCAGAATCATAATTATCTGGTTCTTACTTATCATCTCAGGAATTAAGTGAATTACACCAAATGGACTTACTCTTTCAATACCGTAACAAAAGATAAGGCTTGTGACTACTTAGCCCTTTAGTTATTTAACTAAGTCTAGGACAAGAGACAGTAAAAAAGTAGAATTTCTCACCAAGTGGCAAGACTAGATGAGTTCAGGATGTAGAGAAAAAGCAGCCTGTGTTATTCTCTACAGGAAATTTAGAAGAGAGAACTAAATGTTCTTTTTGTCAGACACTGCAAACAAAAGTTAACTACAACAGATCATTGATTTATGCCATCAAAATTGTTGCTGCACTGTGTGCAGAGCTATTAAGGAGAGAAAATACCAAGTTAGGAACAAGTAAAAACTGTCTGCAAACTCTTCCTTTCACTCTTACCTTCTGAGCATCAAATTATGGCTGCAGGAACTATTAGTATCTAGTATTTTGGGCCTATTTTGCTGTGTTTTAAGAATGGGACCAAAATATCTGTAACTTCTAGGATGGAGAAAAGCACTGAAAATTCTCATCCCTGGCCCCAGCAGAACCTGGAGCAGTTTATTCTACCCTGGCAACCAAGCCCAGTATCACAGAGGTGCTGACAGAGAGGCTGTGCCGGTGCTGACCATAGAAAGGGTGTCAAGGGATGCTCCACCATTAAAATCGGAAGAGAATGTCATTGCACGTTTCTCTGTTACTAAAGGCCAAAACACAAACCACCTTGCTTTTCCTAAGCAAGACCCTTGCCTCAAGCACAGGAAGCAGAAACACCAACAGCACCCGCAGAGTGTTTGCTGGAAACACCACCCACAGCGGGCCATTCGGCGGCACTCACAGGGATGTCCCTCAGCCACAACAAGGGAAATTCGGCTGGGAATTAAGGGTTGCACCTTTGAACTCTGCTTCCCACCTCGCTCTGGGCTTTGCGGGGCGCTGGTGCGGCTGCCGTGTGCTGCGGCTTTAAGGCAGTGCCAGGCTGCCGTGGGCTCTCTCCGGGCTGGAGCACCAGGCGCTGATCCTCTGCTCCACAGGGCTCGCAGCACTCGCCGCTCTCCGCTTAATAACACTCGGCTGCTGCCGAGCCGCCAGCCCAGCCAGCAGCTCCCAGCTGCCTCCCAGCCCTGCAGAGCCCCTCCTGCCCCATGGCAGCGGCGCCGGGCCCCCCTGCGCCCAGGGCTGCCAAGCCCGGCAAGAAGCAGCGCACGGTGAAGAGGCAAAGCGGCATCTACACCTACCAGGAGCCACCGCACAGGTAAGGGATGGCCCCTGTGCTGAAGGGAGAGTCTGCTTTATCCAGCACAGCACTGGGATCTTGGCTTTTCACTTTTGTGCAGTGTGTTGGACTGGACAAGTAGTCTGTTTTGAGTGGAAAATGAGCATAAGAAAAATCCTTCTCCGTATTTTAAGGTGTATTTCAAACCTCTTTGGGGTGTTTTTTTTTGGTTTTGTTTTTTTTTGTTGTTGTTGTTGTTTTTGTTTTTGTCAAAGTCGCATTTCATACTGAAACATAAGGCAAAGTAACTACAAGAAGTTCAAGGTATAGCATGGTAAGAAGTATGTTATTCTTTTCCTGTGTAATTATAAATATCCCTTGAATGCCCCCTGAGACTGAAGGGACAGGACTGCAGACCAATGGATTAGTGGTCTGATGAAGTATGTGCCCCAAATATTATTCCATAGCATGGTTTGGGTTGTGATTTATCTCTAAATGATTAAAAGGCTGCCTTTTCAGCAAAATTGCAGTGAACTTTCCCAACAAGTACATAGCAATACAACTGAGAAACTTCCTGGCTGGTTGTTTCTACAGTACTTCAGATCCCTTCGTTATTCAGGGAGAAACAGTCACCACAGGTTTTCAGACCTAAGCCTCTGTAAGAATGAATATTGCTGCTGTTTCATAGACCAACAGGGAGCTACAGCAAGAGCTGTAGCTTAGCAAATGTGGTGACAGCATCAGAAAAGATGACTTAATAACCATCCACAGAAATCTGCATGAAAGCACATAGATCTTTCCACAGGGACAAGTAATTCTTGGTATGAGGGGTCCCACACCCCTGTGCCCCTCAGCAGAGAACAGGATTAAACAGTGACCACAACTGAATCACCTGCTCACCTTATGCTAACAATAAAATATTTTATCATTATTGAAATAAAAATAATAGGTATGAGTAATAAATGAATGTTATCTGCTCTTTCTGGAAATGTTTAGACAGCACTTTGTTCCAGAAAAATTTCCAGAGAGTCTTGCTAGCATGATGTACAAGCTGCATGGCTGGAAACGCTTGGAGAAGGAAGACTGGAATTCACGGTCAGGAGTGGGGATAATTCATGATTGACCAGCAAGTGGTGGCGAGGGAAAGAGTTTCTCCTGGACATGGAGAAATCATCCAAATTATTAATCAACTTTAAAACAATGAGGTCATGTGAGCTCCCTAGCTCCCTGTTCTTACAATGCTCTAAGAGGTTGGATCCTGTGCAAATCAACACTTTGCTGGGAATCCAAATGGGAATAACTTGTCTCCTTTCTCCTCTCGTGGGGTGTGTGCTGGGCTGCCAGCAACTCAGATGATGATGCTGGTGAAGAGAAGGCTGAGAGCCATGACCCAGAGCAGATCTTTCAGAACATCCAGTACCAGAAGGAGATTATGTCCAACATCCGCTGCCGGCCGTGGCCGATGAGGCAGAAGCTGAGGGCGCTCAGGTAAAGGTGCCTGCACAGAGGTTTTCAGGCTCACTGACTGTGACAGTGCTTCCAGCCTCGGGAGCTTTTCAGCATAAAATGGAAGGGTTTGAGCACAGGAATGATTTAGAGCTGCTAGGAAAGTGTTCCACGAGGATGCTCTGAAGGCAGCAGCCTCTGGGTGGACAGCCTGTAAGCGAAGCTGTCTCTGGTGCATGCCTGCGGTTCCCTTTAGAGAGCCAGGGCACAAAAGAGAGCAAGAAATCATGCTTTGGCTATTAACTACTAAAGGAGACTGTCAGCTATTCAGTGGTCTAAAGAAAGGCTGTTGGTAATGCTATATAAGATGTTTTTAAGTTAAATCGTTTCACTGTGTCCCAAAAAGGAGAACCAGCCTGCCTTTTTAAGGAAATTACATGGTATGAGAACAGAATCTGGTCACATCTTCAAGCAACCTATTGTAAATGCAGTAAATACTGGATACTTGTAAGTTTAAAAAGTATGGTCAGTACAGTAAAACGTGTTTCACAGTTTAGCATTTCAATTATTGTAATTCCAGATTTCAAATGAAAGAGCATGTGACTAACTCTTTGGGCCACCTCTCTAAACTGTCTCAGGTCTTTCACCTCCTGATCTGTGTGACACTTGGGGGTGTTTTGCCCTCTTCATCTGGCATTTTCTCTCAAAACCCTGTATGGTGCTCAGATGGCAATGCAGCCATGAGGAATCCCTACCCTACCAAGAATCCTTGTGTAATCTGGGAAGCAAAGAGAGGTTTTTCTCTCTTAGACACAGTCTATGACTTCCTGCTTTGATCAGATCTTGGTGGTCATAATTCACCTTCTGCTGAGGTCAAAGACTGTGTACAACCAGATGAACATGCACCTCTTTGCATCTTACAAGACAGCTACTCCATTCCTGCAGAAGAGGTGTCAGTATCCACAGGAGATGACCAAACTGTCAAGGGGATCTTGCTATTTTACTCATTTGGGCTCTACCATTTTAAAAGAAAGATTTTGAAACAAAAGGACAGAGAAATAAATTAGAAGGACAGAAAACTCTCCCTGCAGTCAAACTCTTGAATGCTGAATTCTTTCAGAAAAAAGTCTGTTAGCTCATGTCTGTATTTCAGAGCATCTGACCCCTTTGGCAGTTGCTGCTTGTGCAGAATAAAAGATGTGAGCAATGGGATCAGTGCAGAGTGACCCTCCCCTCTCCTGTGCAGGCAGGCGAAGGAGATCGTGCTGAAGTACGAAGGGAGGCTCACGAGAACGAGAGGTTACCAGGCTGCTGGGGCAGAGGTATGGCTGCTTTGTCTTAAATCTCTTAAATTCCTTGTTCCCACCAATAGGCATTTGCAGTTCTGATTCAGAGAAATGTATGTTGGCTATGCACTCCTGATAACTTCAGCTCAGGACTGCAGAGGGAGAAAAAAAGCAGTCAAAAGCGTCTTCATTATTTTTTTTTCCTTCTTTTTTTCCCATTGTAATTTTAGTAATTACATTTTTGCAGACTAATCTCATGTGTTGAGTGATGAATATCCTTCTGTTAATGCAGTATAAGCTTTCTTTTCAGACAGCCTACAAATATTGATGCCTGTTAGAGGGGGTGATGGCAATGGGATAACAACAAACAAGAAGCAATATCCTCTGAAGAGCTATTTCAACAAACTGGGGCCACAGCTCAATAGCTTAGTATGAAAAATGTGTCTAGCTTTTAGTTTGGAAGACAATCCTAGAGTAATTTATATTAAATGCATTATTAAAGAATGGGTTTTGCATAATACTCAGAGAATTTGAATCAAATCTTAGCAAATCTATTTACACCACTGAAAATAGACACTGGCCTGAGTTTCTGGAAATTTATAATATGCAGGAAATCGTATTTAATAAGCAACCAAGAGAAGACTTCTTTAGTTATCTAAGCAGTCAAGAATATTTTTGTCACCATAACAAGTAGACTTTTAATTACTAATCTATCTTCATTCAAGAAGGCAGAGTTAGGCCAATAGACCCTGCATTTTATTCATGTGAACAAGTGAAGAGCTGCACAAGTATCTGGTGCTCTGAGATGCTGGCCCTCAGAAGCAATGTACACTTTCCAATGTAGAAAGTTTTCCTTGTTCTGCCTTTGCACATGTGGAAAATGCAGAGGAAGTAAAAATGCTGTTAAAATAAACACTATTTTTTGCCTCTGATGTGAGTGGAACTAGGGCTTTAGCTAGAAAGAGAAGCGCTAAATCAGAATGTCAGTAAATCAGAGATTGGTCTCAGTGCCTGTTCATATAATTCTTCCTATACAAAACCAAAAGCTTTTATCTTAGAATTCACAGTGAGTAAAAGTTTGTGTCTAATCTAATTGCCTCTATTGTATTTGCTTGAAGACATTCAGCACAGGGATGTAATTCAGCAGTTAATTAGTACCAGTCATTATGTGTAGGGGATTTGTATTCTTTTATCCTAGCACAAATTAGGGACTACAGCCTTTACATGAGGGCTAAATTCAGCAACAGAACGAGCTGCCTTTTTTGGTGTTTTTTATTTGAGTTTCTTTTGTTTGGGTTTGGGTTTTTTTTTTGAGTGGAAGAGATTTTTTTCCTACATATTTTCTTAGAAAATAGCTTGGTGACCAAGGAAACAAAAACTGTAGCACAGCAAAACAAGCACTATATCATCAAAACTAAGAATTTAGTGGTTGAACATGTGCTAAGAACAAAATGCAGCCACTAGTTGTATAAGTATTTACATAAGCTTTTTAAATTTGCAAAATATATAGAATTCATGATTGGATAATCCACTCATGGTATCACTTATGAAAATTGAAGTTTAAATACATTTTTACTATCTTGACACTAAAATTATTTTTCTTTTTTCAATTCAATTATTTTACACTTGTAGTTGTTTTTTGAGGTTTGTTTCCCAATTAAAGCCAGATGCCCATACTGTGGGTTCTAAGAGTGTAAATTATCCATTCAGATACATAGTAAGGGGGAAAAGAGATGATAGCCATTGGTATTCTTTATAAATCTGTAGTGCAGCTGGCACAGGGTGCTTGAATCCTTTCTCAGCCCTGTGAACCCCGTTTTCAACAAAAAAGCTGCTATCCCAGAAATTCCCATGCAGTTCCCAGCATCTACAATTTCTTTCATTAAAATACTTCCCAATCAAGTAATTAAATGCCCATATCATCATAAATATTAATTAACTTTGGCCAAAGAGACTGATAATATTTTCAGCAATTAAAATGTTTTTTTTACTCCTCTTTAATTTTAGGAGATGAAATTGCATGATAGAATATTGACACTGCTATTAAAAATGCCTAAAATATAGGTGAGATTTTCATATCTAGCTATACTAAAAATACTTTACACTGCCTGGAATACAGGGGTTTTTATTTCCTGTTGATACTGTAAAGTTATAGCTCTAACTCAACAACTCAAAAACTGCTCTCACTTTTGCACAGGTGGGTTTTAGTTTTTCTCCCACATGTGTACAGTGTGTACAGGGAGGTCCTCTGAGCATGCATAAATGGAGGCTGAATAAACCACAAATATAACCACAGGATTTCTGCAGGTGTTGGCTGCAATACACAGACCTGAGAATATAGCAGTTAAATTTGCTAATATATTTATATTTATTTGCTAATTTGCTGCTGTCGAATAAAGAAGGTAATTTTTCCTCTAAGATAATTTCTTTGAGGCATTATCCTCCTAATAAGACCTCAGTCATCAACGTTTGTAACAATTCTTTTAATAAAAGATAAGACATGAGCAAAATACTCAGCACTTCATATTTTAATTTTTTTTTTTTCATGTGGAGAAGTGTCATATTTCTCTGCTTTTTTCTCAGCTTTGGAGGAAGTTTATTCGACTTGCCTATAATTTTGTGGTCATCTTTATTCCTTGGGAAATGAGAATAAAGAAAATTGAGAGTAAGTATAAAGATTTCATGGTATTAGTAAAACACTTGCTGAACTGCTCAGTCTTATGGTGTATTTTTTATGTAGTGAATTAAATAATATGTGAGAGGGAGTCACATGCATATTTTCAGCAGTGAATTCTTTATTTCAAACTTTGTTTTTTCAGCTTTTTCTGGTGCCTCTGAAACTGCACAGTTCTCACTGATGGTCTTAGTTAGGGGGCAACTTTTGAAAATTCAATTTTGTCCCTTTGGGATTCTGAAAATGAAAAAAATTCTCTGGTTTGCTGAATGCCATCCATAAGAGAGATTTTTCTTTTTGGCCTGTTATTCTAATACTCCGTGGATAAATGATACAAGCTTTTATAGACTGTGCAAGTCAGGTAACTGGGGTTTTTTGTGGTTTAAGGTCACTTTGGGTCTGGAGTTGCCTCTTACTTCATCTTCCTGAGATGGCTGTTTGGAATCAATATTGTCCTCACCATAATGACAGGAGCATTTGTAGTCCTCCCAGAGGTAAGAACACACTGTTAATATTTACAGAGAAACGCTTACTGTTGCACTTTCTCAAGGGAGCAAACACCACACTTAAAGTCATGCATCACTTTGAAATGTACACTGTAAAATGAATTATTTCAAATAGATTCCCCTATTGAGAGGTTTTCCTCTACCAAAGGAGAACAGATTTTTTTTTCTATTAGTGTTAGAGATGTTATTTTTCCAACATAGTACTAATGCTTTTAGAGAATATGTTTTTATCTGATTACTAAAATAAAGAACCCATTCTTAAAAGATGTAGAGGGTGTTGAGTACATTCAAGTCCTATTAATGTCATTTACAGGGAGAAAAACAGGGCATCCCTCTCCAGACTCCGAATTATTGTCCATTAGAAAGCATTTCCTATAAGCTCTGAACAGCCACAACTTTGTTTAATTCTTGCATACCAGTAGGGGAATTTGTTAACTTTGGTAAATTATTTGTAAACATTATTTTGCATCACCTACCCTGTGCTTTAATAATGTTATCAGAAAACATGGGAATATCTGATTTTATTCTCACTGCACAAAATAAATAAAAAGAAAATACCCCGCAAACAAATAAAAAGTAAACCAGCAATAAAAAGGTATTTGCGTTCATTTTTTAAGGAAAAAATAAATTTAATCCTGAACTATCATTTTGAGATCAAACACTGCCCCATTTAATTTAAAAATGCTCACATTGAAAGCATGGCTTTTAAAGCTGACACAGTGCTGACACAGTGCTTGCTGTCCTGGGAGTGCCCCCACTGTGGGCAGCTCTTGCTGGGTTCCACTGTGCAGCCCGGCTCAGATGAGCTCCTGCAGCTCCTGAGAGCTTCCCTCTCTTTCCACTCTTCTGAGACCATCTCTCTTTTCCCCACCTTCTGAGTTCTCCTCTTTTTCCCGCAGCTCCTGGCCGGAGCCCCATTTGGCAGCACGGTCAGCAAGACCATTCCCAAGGAGCACATTGCATCTGCTCAAGACCTGGACACCATCTGGTCACTGGGGGCAAGACTCAAACCACTCCTTGTCATTTTGCTGTCGCTGTTCTGTTGTGATTGTTGGTTACTGCTCTTACTGACAGGCTCTGGTCTTTGCAGGGCTACCTCCAGTACTCTGTTCTGTTTTATGGCTATTATGGTCGTGACAGGAAGATTGGGAAAGCTGGATACCGGCTGCCTCTTGCCTACTTCCTTGTTGGAATGGCTGTGTTTGCTTACAGCTTCATCATTCTTCTAAAAAAGTAATAGTGCCCATTTAGCGCTGTTCATAAACCTGTGTGTTCAGGCAATCAGCAATGGTATTTACTCCAATTCCTCTGTATTTGTTCTGTGTACTTCCATTAACATGCTCACCTCTGCTAGTATCATGGAGGCAGACTGAGTCCAACCCTAGATTGCCCCTTATCTTGTGATAATCTCCACTCTCTGTTCCATTTCCCAGCCTATAAAAGGAGATCATCTGTGTGCTTTGTGCAGTTTAAGGCCCCACACCCATGGAAGTCCTTCCCTCTCTTTTCTGTTATAATTATTGCCATGACAGAAATTTATATTTGAAGTCTAATGCTTTCAGCATTATTAATATTCCCCTCTATTGAAATACAAATATAAAACTTCCATCCTAGGTGTAACATCATTTGCATTGCTTTAGTGGGTATGTGGCATCCCATTGAAATGTAAGCTCAATTTCTTTCCTGTGGAAGGGCCAGGAGTAGGAGTTACTTAGCACAGAAAGCAAGACTGCCTGTGCTGACCATAAATCCAGGGATGTGCACTGCCTGGAGAAGGGGCAAGGTCACTCTATCCTCTCCTGATTTGCTTTCTCTTCCCTTCTGGATACTCATTTATCTGGCACAGTGCAGTCCAGGGATGTTTTCAGTGCTGCCTGTAATAGCTCTCAGTTTTGAGGTCAAACCTTCCCTTTCCATTTATTTTTAATCTACCTGCTGGTTTGTGCCAGGGGTCACTAGTACATTTCACACCAATCTACACATCTGCAATTTCCAGATATGATCAGCTCTTCTCTTTCTGACTTAGCTCAGTGATTCTTTGCTTAGCTGTGTATAGCTCCCCGTTAACACTGTCCTTTCAGATGCCCTTTCTTTCATTTCATTTCCTATGTTTTGCAATATTCTGCCACCTTGCTCACCTGACATGAGTAGGAGGGGTTTTCTTTCTTTTTTCCCAAGGTCTGTAAAATGGCACTGGGTTTCTATTTGACAATAACATATATTTTGAGGATTAAAACCGTACAGCAAACAAACAGATCTTGTGCACAATCACTAATTATGCTGAACTAGATTTAATTTCTGTAACAGTGACCTTAGTGATGGTATATCCCAGCTGGATCCTACCTAGAAGTTGTAAAACTGAAATAGGTATAAGCCCACAATTCTAGTGAGATTTATTCACTTTATTTGTCAGTTATAAAGAGTGTAAATGTTGAAATGCCCTTCCACCGTGAGTAATTTCTCTCTGGATGTAAAGTCAAGTTCATCAGGTGCACCTCACCCTGTTTTATGAAAGCTACCAACAGTGATACCAATTTCTGCAAACCTTTGGTAGCTCTAAACGTATAAACATCTGAAAACCATGAACCAAACCAGTGACGTCCTTCATTACCATCTTCACACACCAGAAGCAGTTAAATACCTGTTATTTTTTTACAGAATGGCAAAGAACTCAAGAATGAGTTTAGCAAGTGCCTCTGACGAAAATTACACTTTCTGCTGGAGACTGTTCTGTGCTTGGGACTATTTAATAGGAAACCCTGAGGCTGCAGAGAGCAAAGCTGCTGCCATAGTCAACAGCATCAGGGTGAGCAACTGACCTTCAAATTATTTCAAGTTGATTTACTTGTTAATCTGTAAGCCATGTAAATTTTTCCTCGCAACCCCTTGCACTTCCTATTGGTTTCTTGTATTTATTTGCAGATCTATTTGCCTAGGGGAGGGCCAGTATCACATCTGTGTGGTATTACAGCCACATCATATTTGCTGACGGCCCAGCAAGGGGACGTTGTGTCCTTCCTCAGGAGTTTTATTTAATGTGCCTGTATGTGTGACAAGAAGTTAGATAACTAGAAAGAAATCTGCTAGTGATGACATTTCATTGAGTGTTGGAATCAAATTCCTGTGAGCAATTGATTTGGCAGGAAAATAAACAAATTTATAGAAGGTATAATTGTTTATATGCAAAGGAAATGTTTCATGCCTCAGGGAATCCATGTACAACAGCTCACATTTTACAAGATTCTTTTTTACATGATAATAAGTTTTATATCTCTCTCTTTGGTTTATAACTTCCTGAACACAAATGATTGTTCTTTCTTCTTTATTTTATCAGCTATTAATCAGGCTCCCCAGGGAAATGGCCATGGCATCAAGCCTGTTGGAGTCCAAGGAGCATCTGGATGATGCTTTTAGTCAAATGGTTTAATTTTAAGTAAAATTAAACTGCTGAGTATCAGGAAGTTGGACTCAATGGTCTTTATGGGTCCTTTCCAACTTGAGATAATCTATAATTCTATGGTTTATTTCACCTCTCCATAACAAATGGAGGGACACCTTACAGGTCTCTCAATATTAGAAAACTGTTAAAAATACAGATGTTTTGCATCTAGAATTTAAGAGTAGATGTGGTTTTATCAGAAGCAATTTATTTCCCAAATTTGGTGTATTCTCATTATCAAAACAAAAATTACTTCAAATTGTGCTAAGGGTAAATTAATAAGCTATGATATTCAGTTATTTCAATGACTAAGGATAACTTTTGAGAGTACTGTATTATATTAGTGACACCCAGATTTTAAAGGCACACCTTGCCAAAAAATTCTTGTATCTCCTTGAACATGCATGACTGAAAGTGCCTGAGTATCTGATTACTGTGTATTTGTTTCTCAGAAATCTCCATCACTTTCCAGTATCACATATCAGTGCCATACATCAATGAGGACAGTGGTATTTATCTGCTGCACCTCCAGGATGTGATTTTTTTTTATTAGTGTACTTTAATTTCTGTGAAAGATATGTGCATTATTTTTGCTGAATGTTATTAAAATGGTAATGCTGTGTTTCTTTCAAGGAAGCTATACTTGAAGAGCAGGAAAAGAAGAAAAGCAAAAACTTGTATGTATATAAGATAAGACATACTTTTCAAAGCACTGTTTCAATGCAGATATCAGTGCTAATCTGCTTGCCTTGTACTTCCAAACCCTGTTTGAAATGACCCCTGGTGTCATAAGACAACCTGCTGTATTGCTTGTATCTTCTTTTTTTTCCTAGGGCAGTTACCATAAGCTTAAGAATTATTGCAAACATCCTGGTGCTTCTCTCCCTTGCGGGGAGTATATACATCATCTACTTTGTCGTGGATCGATCCCAAAGGTTAGAGCGCACCAAAAAGGAATTGACTCTTTGGGAAAAAAATGAGGTACACTGTCTTTATGCTGACTCTGTGTTAGAAGCAGGATTGCTGTCTGGGGACTTTCTGTAGCAATATTGTGCACAGAGGTGTAAATAGGAGAAATGAGGAATTAGTGGGCAGACCTGGAGCTGCCTTGGCACACTTGCTCCCTCAGCTCTGCAGCCAGGTGTTAGTGCAGCTGAACTGGGCAGAGAGGTGCCAGTGCACATTTCACAGACACTGCAGTTCTAGCAGGTCCCTATTTTGAAAGCTTAATTTCTCTTGCCACTTATAAATCTCCTTTTACACCCAGGACTGAGCTGAGCAAACACTGGGCTGATGGACTAGGAAGGACTTTGATAGCAGTGATTGATCCAGTATCAGGGAATACTGAATGTTCTGTGAGTGTTTCCATTCAGAGGAATGAGCAAGAGTAGGAGGTGAATAGGCATGAAGAAGCCACTCACCCATTCCAGAGGAAGATGCTAGCATCATATTTCCTTCATGTTAACTTTTCATTTCAATTAATAAAATGGAACTTTGAAGCTACAAGATCTGGGGTAAAGACTCCCAAGTGGTATTCCAGATCTATAACTTTTGATCATAACTACTGTTATAACTGATATCAATAATAACTTTTTAAAGCATCTCCTCCAAGAAAAGCAAACACCAAAGCATGTACCTCTGCAGTATTTCAATCAGCCCTCAAGATTCCACAAAGTCCTTCATCAAACACTTCTAAAATGTCACATGTTTCTGTTTCATAGGTCAGCGTAGTTGTGTCACTGATCACAATGATTGCACCCTCTGCTTTTGAACTTGTGGCAGCTCTGGAGATGTATCATCCAAGGACCACTCTTCGCTTCCAGCTTGCCAGGTATGGGCGTTATTCAGTGTAAAAAGCATGTGGAGAGAAAAGGAGGAAAACAGAGGTGTGTTCTGGTTCATGTTTTAGTACAGTCAAACCAGAGAATGTAGAGAAGTCAATGATTACAAATGCTGGTAACCTGTATTTTATTCTCTTTTCAGGGTTCTTGTCCTATACCTGGGAAACCTCTACAGTTTAATCATTGCTCTCCTGGATAAAGTGGACAGTATGAGTGTCACTGTAAGTTTAACTTAAAGATGTTTTCTAATATGTAAAGCTAATAGACTTCATAGACAGAATTCTGTTTATTGTGAAGTATTTAAAGTCAGATTCAAACTTGTTTGAAATTAATTAAAATATTCTGGCTTGATAGGATTGTAGAGTTAAGTTTAGATTGTAATGTGTATATACAGCTATTCATAGAATCTTTTTAATTAGTCTTTAAGGATAACTGGATCCATTTGATTGCTATGTAACAAGATAAATAGATTTCTGTGTATTGTTGAACTATTGAAAAAAAAAAAAAAAACAGCCTCATCATTGTAGGTCAGATATTTCTGTCTACCTATATTAGCTTGAAGTCCTGCCCTTTGGTGTTCCATCTGACTCTGTCCATTGACAGCTGTTTAACAGTTGCCTAACTGCTGCTTGGAAATATATGAAGAAATGTCTGTGTCTCTGTGTGTGTGTGTGTGTGTGTGTGTGTGTGTGTGCTGTAGAAGGTGTAGACATCTGCACTCCTGTACAGTTAAAAAGTAGCTTTTGGGACATTTATTATTTCAGGACTCTGATGTGAACAACAATGCAAGTAATTCTACCACCTCCTTAGCAACTAACACTCTTCCTAAGGATGAAAATTTAACCCTTCCAAATGTACAAATTAAGAGAAATGGCTTTGTCACATCAGAAGAGCATCGCATCCAAGGCCTGACAGTCTCAGACTCACTGGTTAACCAAACAATTTCCTTTAACACCCAGAACCCACAGGATCAGTGCTGGGAGACATATGTTGGTCAAGTATGTAATTGTTTCACTGTCATCATCTTACTCCACTTAATTCCCATTTGACAAAAATTTAAAATCATGTTGTGCTGTGTTTAAGAACTTTTCTTTGTATAAATTCCAGAATTTAGCTAAGGATGATGTAGGAAGAGTAAAGACTGTGCAACGTGCTATGGCCATAGATGCAAGCTTTCGGTTTTGTTCAGTATGTCTAGTGCAGTTCAAATGTTCTTTTGCCAGGCTTTGGTTTCTATCTTCAGCTCTGCACAGGCAGATCTGTACAGATACAACAGGGTACATCCTTCTAACCCCTACAGAGAAACAAGACTATAAAGACATATAAGCAGCACCATGCACTCTGTGCAGATTCAGATTGCTGCCTCAAGAGATGGAGATGCAGACTTGAAACAAGCACGAGATTGTGCTCTTGGTCATTTGTACAATATCAGAAGTCTCTATTCATTCTGCCTCAATCTCCAGACAATCAAGTGCTCTTCACTTTTTCAGAGGGAGAGAGAACAACAAAAGGTTTCAAAATCCTGTCAGTTTGTAGGAATGTGGACAGTTGGATGGCAGTGCCATGTTCGCACATTTGGGGTGCAGAAAATCTGCAGATTTAATATGACACTGTTTGCTTCCCTACATGGGAAGGGTACACTACTTGTGACTTCCAGGGGCACTAATACATTCAGAGAGAAATTTTAACCACAAAAATGCAGAAGATATCACTGATCCATTTGAGACTGTGGTCTCTGACAGTGTCACACTCCTGTCTAGGCCACTGGATTAAGAACCATGTTAGTGTGCTTCCAGTTTTCTGAGCTTCTTGTTCCAGAATGAGGAATATTAAAGGTCTTGTTTGAACTTCAGGAGGAAAAGACCCCTCTGGGGTTTATTAGCCAGACTTCTATTTTTGTATATCACTTTTGCACAATCTCATAGAAAATAGAGGGTTTGAATGTTTTTTTCCCCAGAATGGCCTAGAGATGTACAGAACTGATTTTTTGCTGTTTTAATTGTATATTTTTAAAGCTCAATTAAATATAGGATAACTGCATTCTTTTGTAAGCACTAAACAACTATTTTTTATGGCTTGATTATCCTATGCCATAGGGTTGTGGGTTTGTCTGAATAACAAGATTTTTCTCATTGTTAAACACCTTGCTAATACATATTACAAGAGTCATTTTAATAAAATAATGGATGCAATAGAAAAAAACCAACCCATTTCAGTTTGGCTAGATACATTTGTAGAACATTAAAAAGAAAGTCATTAAAAAGAAAGTTGATACCATCATGACTAGAATTTTATTGCTGCAAGCAATAAAAGGCACCCTGGAAGCTTGATTATATTTATTCTATTTAACAATACAAATACAAGTAAGGGAAAAGTCAAACAGGTGAATTTTAAAAGGAAATTTATATATTCAATTAATATTTTATCAGAATACTAAGCTTGAGCCAAAAATACAAGTAAAAATGCAAAAGAGCCTTATGCAGCCCATTTTCTTTCAGAATGACTCAGTATGTGTGAACAATGTGTATTTCAGGAGATGCTCAAGCTTTCAATTATCGACATGATTTTCACAGTCGCAAGCATCCTGCTAATTGATTTTTTCCGTGGACTGTGTGTCCGATATTTGAGTGATTGCTGGTGCTGGGATCTAGAAAGCAAGTTTGTAAGTACAATCCTTATTTTATCAAGGTAAGATATTGAAGATGGGTAGGCTCCTTCCCTCAGAACTAAATGTCCTTAAAGTCTTTCCACAGTTGAATAATTTCTTGGTAGCACACATCTATAAAGGCACACTGAGTTTAAATTGCAGGGTACAGGATAAATGTTGAGATTAATGTTTTTCTCAAGCCTACTCACGTGGCTCTGGTGCAAAAATTTTTGGTTTACACAAAATAAGATGACAGAGCAGTTCCCACAGTCTAAGGTGACACAGAGGGCACGTAGTTGTTCCCCACATCCTCTTTTCTGCAGCTGTAACATCCTTACCTAACGTAGATAGTGGTCCAAGAAACAGTAACCAACAGCACACAGCCCTCTAAGAAAATTACAGTGGGTAATACTCGGTTAGCAAGAAGCTGTTGGCATGAAAGGCTGTAGAATGTTCTTTGTCCTTAAAGACGTGAAGTAAACTAGAGAGGAATAAATTCATTTAATCCCTGGCTGCAGAGTAGGTTTTGCTGTGTTCCCACTGCCTGCCAGCAGTTGGTATTTGATCTGGATGTTTCAGGCTATGTACTGTCTGCAAACTGATTCAGTCAAATGCATCAAATAAATGGTCTGAAAACAAGATTAAGACAAAGGTATTCACCATACACTGTGTTTCTTGTAGCCAGAATATGGAGAATTCAAAATTGCAGAGAACGTATTGCATTTGGTCTACAACCAAGGAATGATCTGGTATGCAGTCCTTATGTGTTTTTTCTTGTCCTTTGTTGGCTGATTGCTAGGTCAATCTGATGATTTAAATGAAACCTATTTAAGTAGGATATTGACAATGTAGTCTTTTATATTAAGAGATCATCTGTTAATAGTGAGCTATTAATCTGTTTACCTGGTGTGAGGTTTGGGGTTTTTTTAGTCTGTTCTATTGCTATCAAAATGGTTTCTGGCAACACTGAGCGCAGGCATGATACGATTTTTCCAGGATGGGAGCTTTCTTCTCACCTTGCTTACCAGCATTCAATGTACTCAAGCTGATTGGCCTCATGTACCTGAGGAGCTGGGCTGTGCTGACGTGCAATGTACCACATCAGCAGGTTTTCAGAGCATCTCGGTGAGTCAAAATGAGAACAAAAGATAAGGAAAAAATGAAATGCAGGCAATGGAAATATCTTTCATCAATATGAAGAAAATTACAGGAGATTTTAGCTCTGAAAGTTGACAATCAAATTTCACACTAACAGTGATAGCAAAAGTCTGAGGAAAAAAGACAGTCACTGAGAAACTGAAGGGTTTGTGAAGTGGGGTAGTTGAAGATGTGCAAGAACTAAAAAACATGTCAGGGAATATTCCTAGATAGTTATTATGACCTAACATGAATGCTTTATTTCCATACAAATCTGACAGAGCACAATAATCTGTATGTGTTGCAAGTCCTATTTCTTGAGGTTTCTCTCTTTAAAATCTATGCAATATCTGCTTTTGTCTGTTGCATGGCACAACAGATTTCCTAATTTTTCTTCTATCATGATGAATATCCTTATTGTTTATTCAAAATGAAAATAATTTTGGGCATCTTTAATTCTTAATAATCAGCTATTTCTAACTTTTTTTTTTTTTTTTTTTTTAAGATGAACTGACTTCTGCTGCTGTTCTTTTTCTCCCCTAACACAACTGGGCAGGAAGGGCAGCCTTTGTCAAAGGGTGCAGGAACCAGTTCTCTGGCTGCAGCAGTGGTATCTGGAAAGCAGTGCAAATAGAATTTTGATCATTAAGAGTCTGTTTAAACCAGCTCTGTTCAGACTTTCTAATTATAGCAGAATGATTTTAATTTTTCAGACATGTTGATCTTGAACTGCATAGGTAGATTCAGACTTGCACCTTTTATGTTGCCTCTGGTTTTCTCTCTGATTAGTATAATCTGAAACATGTTACACCTTCTTGCAGATCCAATAATTTCTACTTGGCTATGTTGCTGTTTATGTTGTTCTTGTGCATGTTACCAACAATTTTTGCTATTGCCCGATATAAGCCATCCTTAAGCTGTGGCCCCTTCAGGTAAGGTACAACGGATTTTTATTTCCCTCTCTTACAATAAACTTATCATGTGTCATAATGCACGAATTACAGATGTAAATTCAAAATAAGCTGACAGCACAATGCTTTTCTGCCACCAATATTTTACAGTTTAAGGTCTAATAAGGTGAACAGGTCAAAGTTCTGAGTTGATTTGCTTTATATACATAATTTAGTTAGTTTATATCTACATAATGTAATGCACTACCGAGCAATCTCCCAAACATCAGTCTTGTGTTCCCATTCAAGAACCCTCCAAACTTGTTTTTTATTCAGTGCAACACTGCTTAACAAATATACTCAGGATTCCTTACAATTTAATTTTACTTTTCTTTTCCCTCCCACACCTCCTATAGCGGTCAAGAAAAAATATATGATATTGTTTCTGAAACGATTCAAAATGATTTCCCCACATGGTTCAACACAGTGATTACTTACATCAGCAGTCCTGTGGTTGTCCTCCCTGCACTACTACTGTTATTGTAAGTACTCTGGTTTTTATAGGCAGGTTAAATTGATTGTATTAATACTGGCCTTATTTCTGGAGTGTCAAATGTAGATACTGAGGAACAAAACTGCATTGTTGTAGCTTCAGTAAGCATAAGTGAAAAACAATTCCAACAGCTCACTGCATGTGTGGTATACGGACCAGATAGGAATGAAAGTATGTTAAAAAGACTGTCAAAAGAAATTTCTCATTCTGGGATACTTTGTTGGAGCAAGTTCACTGTATTGTATCAAGGCTTGCAGTGCTGATGGTTCCAGGAAGTTTAAGACCCTTCTTCCCTCTTAAGAGTTCCTCAGAAATAAATTTTCCATTTCTTCATGGTCATTAGTTTATTTTATGACAGTGAACAGGGCTCAGTCTGTCGTTTAAAGAAGCTATTCAGTCATCCTGATTTATAACAAGATAAATCAATTATGATGGTGTGCTCTTAAGTGTTAATGTAATATAACTTGCTGCAGACTCTCCAGTGGAAGTCTTTTTGTACTTGGATTATAAGTAATTGTTCACAGTTGGGAAATAATATTGATTTTGAGCTGTTTGAAATTCATTTTGCTTCTCTGAAAAGTTCTATTTTGTTTTGCTTGTACCTTTGTACCATTTTTTTTTCCTGCATATACTGCAGACAAAGGCAGAGTTTGTCCCACCGGTGGCTTTTCAAATCAGAAAGACCAAACCAACATTTCCTATTTGTAACTTTTCCCCTCTAAGGTCCCAGCCATGTAATATTTACAAATTTAAGGATTCCCATTGACTGCTTCAAACTGACGGCTAAGCACACATGTAATTGTTTGTGGTATGAAGTCTAGCTATAAGACATTGTCTGAAAGCCAGTGCACTCCATTGTGTCAGGCCAAAATCAGCCAGGATCTGATCTCATCTGTGCCAGGGTAAACAAGGTGTTATTTCAGCCAGCCAACAAAATTACATTGGTATGGTTGTGCAAACTCAGCTGTAACTCTGGTATCTCTGTTCTGTATTCTTGGACTGGGAAAAAAAAAGACCAGACAATATCTGTCAAAATGATTTGTCTAGAATTAAAAAACAAAGCAAAACAAACAAAACAAATAAAATCAACTAGAAATGCATCCCAGGTCACACACACAATGAAAAGACCTGAAAAAAACCCCAGGTAAAATTAGAACTCCTGCTAAAACTGTTTTCAGTGTCATTTCTTTCTTTCAACTACTATGTTTGCTTGAAAGAAGGCTGTAATCCATTATTACAGTATAGGAAATGCTACAGAGCAGCAGCTGAATTTGTACATCATTTTGACCTATAAACCCTCAAAAAGAAACTGTCAAGAATGTCTGAAGTGACTCATATTACCCCTTTCACTTCTAGCATGCTAATCTACTACCTACAAAGTATTGCAAGATCATTAAAATTCACCAACAATCAACTGAGAATGAAGATACAAACAGTAAGTATGGTGAAAAGCATTTTTACATGTAATTTGGGGAGGCTTCAGTAAAGTAGGAGCCTAATTAAATCTCTAAAGTCACTTCTAGTGTTTCACAACATAAAACAAATCCTCTGTTTTTCATCCTTACAAAGCAGGGGATTTACTCTCTAATCCATAGTAATTTACAGATTCTCATTCTTCTGAATGTATTTTAGGAAAGAACTGAAGATAAGAAAAAGGTGGTTCAGATGGCAGTAGGTAAGTTAGTGACCTTTAGAAATGCCACTATTAATAAGGCATTTGGATGTAAACTCATTTTGATTTCTCATACATATAGGGAAGTACAACTATATTTTTAACACTGTATTTCCTCTAGAATCCTCCTTTTAGATAATTTCTGAGCTAAGTTTGACTTAATCTTGGGAACACTGAAAGACATGGTGCGTAGGTTAAACCTGAGTTCACCTGGAGTCTTTGGAGTGGGTATTTTCCTGCTTTTATCACCAAGAGGGAAGAACCTGGGATGCATCTTTGACGATTCAAATAATCTCAGACTTTACATGCAGTTCAGAGGCTAGTAGGCAGAAGAAAAATTGGCTTGTTGCCCATTTTGGAATCCTACAGTGCAACATACAGTGTTTTTCCTGTGTCCCCAGTACTCCATCTGCTGTGTACTGTAGTATGAAGATCTACACCCCTTTATCACCATGTCTGCCAGTTTCTCTCTTCTGAACACAAGAGGTTCTGTTGGCCTTGGATCCCTGACTGAAGGGGAAATTCAAGCCACTGAATTTACATAGCAGTTTCCCAATGTAGAGACCTGGAAAGTTCCTATAATAATTTCTGTTTTCTAGCCAGAATCCAAAATCTGGATGCTAATGACAAAAGACCAGAGCAAGAAACTGATATCAGCCAAGAGTCTTCTGTTCGATCCTCAACACCCCGAAAGAATGGCAGTGTCTTGAACTTTGAATCTCCTATGAGCAAAGGCACCAGAATACAAACCATTTCCCAGTCTGTGCCCCAAGCTGTGCCATCGACTGATGTGAGACCTGCCAACGCAACTCCCACAACTTCAACCTCTTTAACACCAGCTCCCTCTGTGTCAAGTGTACAGAAACCAAGAAATTATCATATCACAAACAGGTAAGACTACTTTGATTTTGAAATGGTATTTATTCCAGCAGCTCCATGCCATACCTGTTTATTTACAAAAGAGCAGTGCTTTCAGACTGTCTGGATCGGTAAGACAACAGAGGAATCTTTTAAAGCATATGGAGAGAGGAGGAATTTTTCAAAAGCAGATTCATTCATGGGTACTATTGATGTCGCTGGTGACACCACATCCTTAACTCTCCCTTAACAGAGATGGGATTGTAAACCCTTTGAAATGATGTAGCTGATGGAGTTTACACACAGCTCAAGCAAAGGTAAATACTAGACTTGCCCTCAGGCACATAACTAAAAGAGTTTGTGCAGGATACCATCTCCACGGACAAAACAAATACAGAGTGAAGTAACTCTCTGCAGAATGTCTGTGCAGCTTTAGTTATAAAGCAATCAGTCTGGAATATCAGTAGATGGATGCTTTAAACTATCTGTCAGGTTTTTTCCAAGTGGATAAAGAACAATTCTCAGAACAAGAAGAAAACAAAAAGGGAATATAACTTGAGAGGACAATTGTGTTACGTTTTCCTAGAGAATAACAAATATATCTCCTAATTTCTAGAGTATGTTTTTAAAAATGGTTCTAAAAACTTGGAACAGTGGAGGTATGATAATCTCCACCTTTTCAACCTAGTATTTGACTACCAGAGCAGTGAATTCTTTTATATGTTTCAGTTCCATTAATTGATAAGTGTGCATATCAATATTTCCTATTTCTTTCTTCCTTCTAAAGATACCCAAGTGTTGTTCACAGGAGTGCAAGTGAGCTGTGCAAAACAAAGCCCTGCACACCAGTGACTTTCAAAAAGCACACTGAAGATGTTCATTCTGACCCTCTCTTCAGAAAAGCCATTCGGCAGGTAAATTCGGATGCCCTTGGGGCAGGGGCTCCTGTATTTTTGGGATGTAGACCATATGCTACCAGATACTTCCTGGTTAATGAAAATGAGTCCCGCAAAAAATCACTCCGTTCCACCTCCCGACTCCAAAGGCATTTCAGAAAGGAGGAATCAGGAGACATTATTGAGTTGTATCCACGCCATGTCAGAAGATACGTGGTTCGAACACCACACCAGATGTATTCCCCTCATCTCAGTGAAGATGAGGAGGACGAAGAAGAACTTGAGAGAGAATTCATGAACAGATCCCATCGCCCTCGCTCACTGTCTGACCTTCGCCCAGCACCATGGTTTTACATTGGGGATCGTGCTGATGGCCACATTCTAATGAGCAAAGATCTAGCCAGAGTGCATTACAAATCCTGGGATGATGGTTTTGAGCTGGACCTGGACAGGCCTCCATATGCTTACAAGAAAGTACACCTGAACTACCCTGAGCCACGTGGGAAACCAAAATCAAAGCAAAAGCTGGAGCAATCTCTAACAGAGTCTGATTCCATTTCCATTGCATCCAGCAGTGATCCGCAGAACAGCAGCAATGACCAGTACATCCAGGTCATTCATACCAAGGACAAGTATCCAAAAGCTGGGGCAAAACTCCCCAAGAAGAAATCTAAAAACTGTGTTGATCTAAGTATGTCTGAGCCTAGTGAACTGGTGTGCTCAAATGTCTGAGAAAGTGCCCCAGCCTTGTTGTGTTTTGAGCCAGTGTACGTGCAGTTGTACTTTACTTGCTATTTGAGGTCTATCAGAGTAACTGGGACATAGTTTTTGTAAGAATTGTGTATGCAGCCATTCGAGGTGGGGAAAGCCTTTTGTTTTACTCTTTATTGTACCTTGCTTTGATATCGCAACCGATGTGTCACAAATCTTAGAAAAGAAGGCCATTCCAATTTATTCCTTACTGTTATGCTGTCAAAACCCAAAATCTCTGCCTGCTGGAAAATCAAAAGCCATGTACTTGGGGCACTTCAATTAAACCAGTACAAAAATACATCAGATGAGGCTCTTTTTATCTGCTACAGTCAGAGCTGAAGATTCTTCCTGAGTAAATTCAGCAGGGAATCAGCAAACGGAGTTGGTACTTAGAGTAGATCTTAATGTGCCTTGTTTGAAAATGCTGTGGCCCAAACAAATTAGGAAAAACTGTTAACTAGAGAGAATTGTGCGTTTCTTTAGAGTGTATCACATGGGCAGGGGAGTTATTTGACAATGCGAGTGAGATGTCTAAATTAAATCCTAGATCCTCTATTAATTTTCTGGTGAGCCTCAGACCAGCCTGTCAAGATTCTCAGTGGTAAACTTTCCATCCGTGGCCTTTAAAAGATTCACTTGGTTACTCCTAGTTCCTAAATTCCATCCCGTTTTCCCAAAACCACTGCAATTTCGCACTTCCTTTAGATACTGAAGATTGTTGGTTGGTTTTCCGCTTGTTTCTCCCGTGAGATTGGGATTACAGCAGTGACGAGCGCGGGGCGGCCCCAGCTCTGATGAAGCACCGCTCCGCCTCCCATCCCACACGCGTTTCCACATCCCGGCAGTGCCATCCCCGCTGCCCGGGCTCTGCCCGTCCTCAGCCCCGCGTTCGCTGTCCCGTGAGGCGCGGCCAGGCCGGGCCGGGCCGGCGTCACCCTCAGGTGAGGGGCGGTGCTGCCATCGGCCCAGGGGCGGCGCGGCGCGGGCGCTGAAAGCGGCGCCACAGCGGCTCCGCCTGCACGCCATGGACTGCACGGAGCGTGCTGAGGCGGCGGCGGAGAAGCTGCAGCTCTACCGGCGGGACCCTGAGGGCTGGCGGGGCTGCCGCAGCACGGTGGGTCAGGGGGCTGCCTCAGCACGGTGGGTCAAGGGGGCTGCCGCAGCACGCTGGTCAGGGGCTGTGGCGGGGACGGGCGGGAGCCGGTCCGGGGGCTGAACGCTTCCCGTCCCGCAGGGTGAGGTCGCGGTGTCCTGGAGACCCTCGTCGGAGTTCGCTGGCAACCTGTGAGTACGGCTCGTTCCCGGGCCGCGGGGTCCTGCCCGCCGTGCTGCCGCGGCTGCCGGGGCCAGGCAGGGTTGAGCAGCGCGGGTCGGTTTCGTTTCGTGCCCCGCAGGTACAAAGGGGAGGGCATCCTGCCCGCCAGCCCGCAGAAGATCTGGGAGTGCATAAAGCCGGTGGCCGGCGGGCTCAGGACCAAGTGGGACCAAAACGTGAAGGACTTCGAGGTCATCGAAACCGTCAGCGATGTAAGTTCCTTAAAAATTGTTCCGGTGAGATTTATGCAGCGTTGGGCCTTATGAGACAGCCGATGTTACGTACGGGGAAGTAGTGAATCTTAAGGTGTACCGTGTTTCTGGCTGGATCAGCTGAACGATGCTGGGATAAGAAACCTTTTTTCCTTTGGTTCTTTTTTTTTTTCTTTTCTTTATCCTTTTCCATAAATTTTATACATTTTATTAACATATATATGTAGATGGATAATAGCTTATTTTTCTGAAAGGAAAGGAAAATCATTCATTGGCTAAATACTATGTACTTAAAATATGCAAATGTATAACAGGTATATGTATAGAACATATACGTGTTATGTATATGTATATAAATATATACCATATATATGTATAACATTAAATATATAACATTAAAGATTCTTGCACAACATTATTGTTAATGCTGCAAATCAAGCTAAGCATGATTGCTTTTAGCAAGCTCAGTGTGAGGGAAGAGGAGGTTTAGAAAGTACGTAGACTTAGCTAAGCAGTGAAGCATTTACATCATCAGCCATCAATTCAGTTCCCATCTTTCACCATGGCAGCAGTGACACTGCCCTGCTCATCACACCCTGCCTTTAGCTGGCCTCAGCACCCAGTGGTTTGCATCTATCATTTAAATTGAGATGTTACACTTTGAGCAGACAGATGAGCAGGGCTGTGTATGAGCAGCAGCTTCTACTGCCATGCTTGTATAGTCTTTTTAAAAATCATGTTGGAAAATTAAAAGGGCATTGGATTTGGATCCCCAATCTGAAGTGGTTGTATGTGCTTGGAGGCAGCCAGGTACGAACACAACTGGTCCCAGAAATGTTTGTGGAAGTTCCAGGAAGTTTAGTTTTCTTGAGGGAATCCTATAGGCATTTAGTGTTCATTATAGACAACTTTAGGAATGCTGCAGCCTGCCACTTGAAATTCACAGACATGCCAGCACTTACCAATGTTGTAGAAACTTCTGTTTTGGGAGCCAATCAGGGATGCAGATGGTAGCATTAGTGTTTGTGCAGTGTAACAAACTGAGTTATCAAGTTGTATCCTGTGTATACTATAGAGACAAGTTATCTATGCTAGCGTCCTGGGGACGACAAAGGTTTTTGCTGTCCTGGGTGCACAGGTGTGCCAGATTTGCATTTCAGCATCCCTTGTGGTATCTGTCCCCTCTGAACATGGAAGCAATGCCTTATCACTCTGCTTTTTTTTTTTCCTGTCCTTGATTCATCATGGTTGTGCCTTTTGACTGTGCTGATTTGAGTTTTGTTTAACAAAGGATGTAGAACAACTCCTTGATGGAGTTTAGAAAGAATGAGAACTGAAAGAGTGCCAGAAAGTACAAGGATTTTTCTGCTGTACTTTTAAAAAGATCAACTGACATAACTTTGTTCTGTGATTTCCAGACTGTCTCTATATGCAGAACCACAACCCCTTCAGCTTGCATGAGGATTATTTCACCCAGGGAATTTGTGGATGTAGTAGTAATGAAGCAATATGAAGATGGGACAATGCAGTCTGCTGGTGAGGCACTTGTGTTCTGAACAGGTTCATGTTTCAGTTGGAGATAACCAACAGCTGCTGGAAAAAATTATAAAATAAAAGCTACCAGAAATAAACATAAAATTAAAACTACGTAACAAGCTGTTCACTAGTTGTTGACCTGATCTTGATCAAAAGAAAATAATAATCTCTCTACATTGTTGTTCCCAGAGTATATAAATCACCTTAACACTCAGATAATGGTAAGACTGGCCTGTGGTTTTTTCCCTTGCTATGCTTTTGAGATTAAATGAGTATTTAATTTACTGTTAAATTCTAGGGTATTTTGAGGGCGATTTTTTGTTGTTTTAAGAGTTTACAGAACTTTCTAAAAATAGTCCCATTTAGGCTAAATCCTGTTTTAACATTTTCTGCACAGGTTTCAGTGAAGCCATTGAATAAATGTACCACTCCTGTATGTGAAAACAATTGGCTTTATGAAAACAAATAGTGCTGATTTTAAGGGGTTGCTACTGAAGGATGTTTATTTCTTTTTCCACTTTCATTCTGTTGTTTAACTGTTACAAGTCTGAGCTTTTATTGCCCCACTGTTCAGGTGTCCCATTTTCCCAGCCAGTTCAGAAAAGCCTTGTCAGGAATTTATATACTTGCTAGAGTGCAGCTCTTCAGCAGTCAAGTGACGTATCTGTGTGACTTAGATTTTTTGGAACTGACCCAAATGACCTCTCAAGAAAAGCAGTGCCCTCACACAACATGGGCTGGATGAAACTGTGTCAAAGTGTCCAAGGAGGAAGATGCTTCCTCCTTCAGAGCTCAGTGACAATTGCTTCTATATCCAACACTTTGACTTCCCTATTCTAAGGCTAGAGTGGTTCCTTTTAATGGCCTTTTCTGACCACTCGTCAGGCCCACACTGTAAAGGTTGTACTGCAGTTCTTTTTAAATACATTTTGAATAGTGAGTTTGCTTCCCATCTGGAGCTCTGTGTGCCAAGGGCTCTTTCCTGCCTTCTGGAAGAATGACACTTTCCTTCAATGCTTTTTCTTTCAGCCACCAATGTGGAACACCCGCTGTGTCCTCCTCAACCAAATTTCGTGAGAGGTTTTAATTACCCCTGTGGCTGTTTCTGCATACCTGTTCCAGGGTAAGAAACAATCTCTTTGAATGTTACAAATTCTAAAGCTCTCCTTATCCATTGTATGGTGTGTTTATGTGTATGTGGCCACATGTGACCTGTAACCTCTTGGCAATGGTATGTTTCTGCCTTCCCAGTAATCATTATGACTGAGTGCCCTTCTTGTTCCCATTTTTGTGCAGTGAATTAGTTTATCTTCATTTCCTAGAGGGAAGTTTTCAATGTTATAGAAACTGTTATCATGGTGCAATTCTCCCTGACCTCTTGAAATTCAGAAATTCAGCAAAACATACAAGTATGGTCTTAATTTTTGGTAAATGAGTATCTGGTTGATTTGCCATAATTTATAGACAGAGTCATGTAGCTAATTAGGGCCTAGATAAACTTTAGTTTTGTAGCTATCTTCAATGAAATTTGTCTGTTTGTTTAAAAAAAGAAAACCTTTTGGAAGTATCTATTCTAATACAAGTAAGAGTCACTGAAAAGTTCTTAATGCCCTTAAACCACAGACTATAAAATCACTTTCATTGTCTTTGCAGGGAGCCAAACAGGACTGAGCTCCTCACTTTCTTTCAGACGGATCTTGGTGGCTATCTTCCCCAGACAGTGGTGGATTCCTTTTTTCCATCTAGCATATCTGGATTTTACAGCAACCTGACCAAAGCTGTTAAGGCATTAAAAGCATGACATGATGAGTTGCTGCTGTCACCAGCTGAGGGTAGGAAATAACCTGTCAGCTTGTGGGTCAAAAATACAAAGTTGGCCTCAGGGCTTTTCTATCTGCTAAGACAGAAAAAAAGATGACGTGAAACAATGAACAGAGTATATTTTAAAACAGCATTTTCTACCTGACTCCATGCAGAGCAATGCATTCTTATGTAATATGAAATTCTTCACTTTAATGATTAGAAAAATACCACACCAGAGGCTGGAAGAATCCTGGAGGCAGCAGTCGTGACTGTGTGCAGGGAGAAGACAGAAAGGCTGGATCCGTTCTTGCCCACTCTTTGTCAGTGTCTGTGAGGTGAGGCATTGCTAAAATCCACTTAGCACCACAGCCAGGTGCAGGTCAGCTCTGTTTGATCTCTGAAGCTCCCTGTAGATTCCTGTGGAAAAACGTTTCTCCCCCAAAAGAAGATGTATCCCTCCTGCTGCCAGCACTCCTAGAGCTGCTAAGATGCCTCAATGGGTCCAGCCAGCAAATTGTGAAAGCCAGAAATGGAATTATGTAGAGGATTTCACTTGTTCCAGCAGACATCAATGTTGATGGTAAATATGCCTTAAGTGCTTTTTTTAAGTCAAGGTCCAGCAGTGCTAATCGATGCACAGGTGTGTGGGCTGGCAAATAGACACACTCCCTTTCCCCTCTCTGCTACCAAAGCCAGTGGTTTCACGGTGTCATGAAACAAATTGAACTGATATAGAGGCAATAAATAAAGAGGATTGAGCACTTTACTTGCCGGTTTTTAAAAGGCACATGAAATGACCATTTTGAATTGTAATTGAATGTTTTTTGGTTTCCTGTGGTGAGAGGTTTTAACGGGTAAATAATCTTTTCATTAGCTTTGCCTTAACAGGCCATAAGGACGTTGCTTTTTTCTAAGACTGGTTTGCCTCCCAGCATTACATTGGGAAATCAGCACCTGATTTTGTGTGCCAAGGTGTGTCCATTTTAAGAGATATCTATGGCGCTGGTTGCTGCAGGAACGTCAAACATTACTGTGGATTGCCTATAATTACAAAAGTAAAAATAATTGCTGAGTGAGGAAGTTAAATGCAGGTTGTGATTTTACTGTGGTGACTCGATTATTTAGCAAGGTTAATATGCTCTGCTTTCTGTCCCTTTATTTTTTTATCTTTGGTATAGGGCATGGACTAGCACAATAAGTTTCCCACTGTAAACCTCACCCTGTGGACTAGTTTTTCAAGGAAACAGTTTTTAGTCCAGTCTCCTTTGTATACAAAGATGTAAAAACTTGTGTGAGTGTGGTGAAATAAATATTTTTGTGCTACATCTTACTGTTTTTCCTGAATCATCCTTTGAAATGCTTCCTCATACACCTGTTCTGCCATCAGGGAGGCCAAAGAGCTGCTTAGAGCTCCAGCATCTCTGAATTTTAGACAAAGAGAGGGAAAAAGCTTTCCCTGGTAATATCTACTACCTAGGGAAGAGGTGTTTTGGTGAGAACACTCACCCTCAAGGCTCTTTGCCCTTGCTTGGTCTTTATTTCCAATTGCTGCTTTCTATACTTAGGAAGACTAACAAGTTCAATGAGAAGAGATGTGGGCCTTGATAATACAGAGGCTTATACATATTTTTGTAAGTGTACTGAAGTTGTTAGGCATGAATTACAATATCTTGGCAAATCTTTCCAGGATTATCATGAATTTAATTAGCAGAAAGTTCAAGAAGCACATCTGAGGTCACTACTCATTATTTCTGCAAGTAGTGCAAATTATTTTTGCAGATAATGTGGCTTCTTATTAGCTATTTATAGTTTTTTATTGCTTTGTGCAATAAAAGTGGTGAGACACTTCACTGCAATAACTGAAGAACCCATTTTCTGAGTGCTCAACACCTTTTATCCAGGAATTAAGAACCTTTCACATTCAGCCTTCTGCCCTGCCAAACTGGAGTTGGAAATGTTTTGGCAAAGACTTTTATGTAGGTACCAGTAAAAAAAAAGTATAAATTTGCTCTCATATTTTTCTCTTACTTTGGTTGCTACCCAACTAATAAAATTTTTATTTTGGGTTAGAGGTTATTTTTTGGGAAAGAGAGCTCAGCTGAGTAAGTGTTTGGAAGTGTGGGGACAGATGGCTTGTCAAGAATGTTCATTCAAGGATTAATTTACAGTTGTCTTGTGAGAAAAGGCCACAGCAAGTTCAATGTCTGGATTTAATTAATACCTTCTCCTGCCTATCCTCCTTCCCTTTTTCTTAATTGTTGTTTTTGAGGCATTGTGTTAAGTGTGTGGAAAACAGCTCCTGTGCTCCTTAACTTCTTCCTGGTGAAATAGGTAACTGAAGAAGGGTACAGAAAATTCCCATCTCTGGGAAGGTGAACAGCCAAGGACAATAACCAGGTCAGCCATCTGGCTCTCAGCTGGGGAGTCACACTTCCATCCTGCCCTTGCATTTCTCTCTCTCCCTTTAATGAAGCAGGTCAGGGAAGACCAAGTGGGTACATGAGCCCATCTTGCCATAGGTACCTGTGCTGCTGGTAGAATCCATACAGAGCATATAGGAAGCACTGTTTGAAGCATAGATTTGTCTCCAAATTATTTAGCCTTTCCAGAATAAATATTTCAGTTCAGAAGTACTTGGATTCAAAATTACTCCTGCTTGTACCTTCCCTTGCAAAATTAACACAGACGTTTAAATAAAAACTGTTGTTAGATGGTAAGATTTTGTTCAGAACAGCCTTGTTATTCTGCTGTAGTCCTCTTGGGACCTCTGGCCAGAGGAAGGTTAGGAAAACTTCCACTACATTACCCTCAGCTTCCTGTCTCCCCCCTGGAATACCACGAGAACTCCTTTTCACCCTGTGTTTGACTGCTGCAGTTGAGATGGCTCCATCAGCTGTTAGTAGAAAGTCACTTTTACAGCTTTTGGCTGTCCTAAATGTTCTGTGTTTTTAATAGGAAACCTGGAGTTTTCTAGGGAATGTTGTTTTGACACACAGAACTGCAACCCCTTTCTCTGCCCTACCCATTCCTGTAGACATTTCTTGTTGCTGGGAAGGTAAGGTAGGGAACAGGGCTTGGACAATAGCACTGAAAATTTAGCACAGGATCTGCTTCTGATACTTGTTAATAGCTTAAAGTAGGAGAGTACTGTAGCTGTCACATATTTTATTACAACCAGTATATTATTAACAAAGTCATTATTTTATAATTACAGGCTTTGTAACATCTCTTTCTGAAGGTTGAAATAAGAATCATTTTAGTTAATCCCAGACAGCTTTCTCTGTAACTGGCAGTAAGATCCAGTGTACTCCTCACGGGTGCTTTCTGAGTATCTTGCTGTGCCAGCCAAGAGCCTGCAAGTAATAAAATCCTTTGTTTGAATATTGGCAGTAGTCTAATCCCTCCTCTTACAGAGTTTTGGATGACTTGCTGGTAACAGAGCTGCAATTCTTCCTCTTGATGATGGCTGTGATGGGCCCATCAGGTAATGCTTTTATTACATTCCACGCCTCAAAACGAGTGAGTCCTTGCATGGCAGTTGTGTGCACTTGTAGGAGCTCGTCACCAGGTTCAACAGGGCTGCTCTGTTCCAGTGCAGTCCCTGGGGACAGAAAATTAATTTCCTTTAATTCTTTCTGTGGAGGAAACTAATGGATCTTTCACTTACTAGTGAATGGATCACCAACATGTTTGCTATAAACCACCTGGTCCCAGCAGGCAACAAATTGCTGGCACTGAACAATATAATGCTGCATTTGAAAAAAAAGAACATTTCCATAGTCAGTTATGAACCCTACAAGTCTGTCCGAGTTGGAAACATGTTGAGTGTGTTTACCTCTAAATATCCTGTTGATGATGATGGGTTTATCTCCCTGAATAGAGCCTTTCCCTCCTTCCAGACTGAATCCTAAACCAGCAGGTGTTTTTTGTAGAGTTACAGTGCAGATTGTATCTCCAGTGGCTGGAAACAAATGGAAAGTTACCACATGGACAGCACACAGTCTAAAAACCTCAAACATCTGTTATGAAAAATTAACTTTTGGATTCTTCGCGAAGGTCTTATAAACTGCCAAATGAAAGAGAAAAACTAAAGCTTGTAATTACTTATTTTGTCATTTTAAGGCCCTCTGGGAAGCTGGGGAAAGAAAGTTATGTTTGAATTAATGGGAAAATGGAAATGTAAGACATTTACTGGAATTATAAAAATCTATTAAATGAACAAAATCTAAGGGAAATATTTGACTTCGTATTAGTTATGAGGTTGCTACTGACTACAAGGTTGCTAAATTGCAGTATGGAAATAAAGCTACAGATCTCCACATCAAACTTTAGAAAAAAGACCAAAACCAAACAAAAACACAAAACTATTCTGAAAGTGAAATATTCTGCAAAACTCTGACATTGCTGTGTTTCAGATGTAGCCACCTGCTATATCAAACAATGGCACATTGTTTGTTCAAACTGAAATTCTCTTTCATGGAGAACAAGTCTTGTAACAATATTAGAATAAAGAATCACTGTTGACTGAGTTGTCATTATACCTTCAATTAGATTAACATTCTAAAATAACCATCAATTAGATTAACCATCTAAAATAACCATCTTTGTACATCTACAGAAGTTCATACAGAGAATCACACTTGCTTGGGTTTTTAAAGTTCTTTTATTTTAGAAATCCATTAATTCTTTCCCTTTTCAGTAAAGTAATTTCAAATATTTCAGTGTCTTTTGGGAATGTTTTATTAACTGTCCTGTCTTTAATCAGGGTTCACAGATTCATGCAGCCACTGCTGGTTTTATGAACATCTGAATTCCAGGTGATGGATGAGTAAACACTTACCAAGTGGGGGCTGCAAGATAATGCCACCAAACTTACCAGACTCTCGTGAGGCATCACTTGCTATTGATGTTGTACTAGAGCTGACTGAAACATCGGGATTTTTTTCTCCATCTTTGGGTTTTCTAGTGACAACAACGGCTTGTCTGGGTTGCCGTGCCTGTCGCAGGATTGCTGAGGCATCACTGTGAGTCACGCCTTTCAGAGACTTCCCATTAATGGAGAGTACTTCATCTCCTTTCTGAATAGTTCCTTCCTGACAGGCCAGTCCATTGGGAAATACTTTGTGAACCTATTCAAGAGCCCAGTCACCACACACACAAACAAGGGAAGAGGAAAAAAGGACAGGTCACTAAATCCCTCAGTTAACAGTTTACACAATGTGCATTTTTCATTCCTTGCCAGGAATAAGTTGCTTCTATCACATTTCAGGATGGAGGACTGAATGAATCTGCACGGAGAAGTTTTCCTGTGCACATCCCTCCTCAAGAAGTCAGGGGAGCAGTTTGGCCCTGGTACCAGATGGCTAAAGCTGTGCTGCCCACACTGTGTACCTTGCATATTCTACTTCCTGACTCTCTTGCTGCTCTGCTCATGAGAGGAAGGAGGTGTGAGACTTATCTGTAACTTCCAGCCCCTTGTTGTGTATTCACCCACCCCACTCCTCCAGACCACCCTGCATGGTCCTCTACAAGCACATGAGTAAGGTGTTGGTTATTTCCTGCGAGGGCTGTGTGTTCAGCTTTCAGAGCTGTTGGGGAGGAGGTGCCCAAGGAAGCAGGACACTGCTGCCAGACACCTGGAGAGGCAGCTCTGTGCAGAAGGAACCTGTTTGCATCCACTGTGGTCCTTCCAACCCTATCAATACAGCTGCCTGCTTTGATTATCTAAAAGCCAAAAACTGTAGTAGAAAACCAGTAAGGTATGTAGTTTTAGATAGAGCTTTGATTTGGGAGTATTTTATAAGATGCTACTTACTGTTACCACTTTGTTTTCTAGATCAATGCCCCCTGCCAGGCTGAATCCAAGCCCAGTATCTTCTTCTTTATGCAAAACTGTAACATGAATATCATCAAATTCCTAGGCAGAGAAAGGAATAAAGTCAAGAACTTCCCAAAAGATACGTCACAATGATTGGAAAGTCTGTTGTGTATTTTCTAATGAGACTTAGTGGCATAAGCATAATATTAAGTTGCAAAGATTAACCAGACACATTCACTCTACAGCTTTCTGAAAAGCACATACAAAAAAAAGGGCAGGTTTACCTTTAAAGTTTCTTCATCTAGGGCTTTGACTTCCTCTATAAGCTTTGCCAGCTCCTCAGGGGAAAGCAGAGAGATGACTGACTGCCCGAACACACCGGATGCTTGAGGAGAGCCCTGTTCCTCTTTATCTTCCTCCTTCCCTTTGTCTGCCAGGCTCACTGTGTATTCTCTCAGCTCCGACAGGCTGTCCCATTGTGACAAGAATGAAAAAGAAACATTGAGCTGTAAGAGGACATACCCACTAAAGCAAAAGGCAATTTTGAAGCAGTCATCTTTTCATCTTATTAGCATGTAATTCAGGTTGTAACTCCTACGACTATTATAAATGTGGGCAAATGGAAATTAATTGTGTTAACTTAAAGGAAGTAGAATCCATTGCATAAAAGAATAAGAAAAATCTCATGCCCTCAGGCAAAGACACTTAAATCTGCTTTATCATGGAGATTCTAGAAATAATGCTCCTTAAACAGGAGGATGTTTGAAATATGCATGTACATATATAATGCAAATTAAAACCAAAATTAACAGTCATAAGTCATTTAGCCTTCGTGCTCTAAAAAGTTCTTAACTTAGTCTGTACTCTATTTCTCTGTGCTGCTACCTTAGAACTTTAATCTGTCAGTGAATCAGTGCAGCTCCTCAGCAATGCTGATCTGTAAATCTGAGTTTTAAATATGGTCTCTTACTTTAGGGAAAACCCGGTGTCCAGGTGATGATTCTCACTCGCAGGTGAGATGGAAGCCCCATCCTCCTCCATGGAGGACTGAGACACCATGTCCAGGGTTTCCCATGCAGGGTTTCCAGAAGAGGCTGGGGACTGAGGAAGGCAAAGCAATGATTTCATCAAAGCAGATGACACCTGGCTGCTGATGGAATAGATTTTGCTACACTTCTCATCATATGGCTTCATTATCTCACAAGCCTGGGCAGCAGTAAGTGGGAAGCTTCGTGACCTTAGGCTGTGTGCCTTTGCTACTGACACAAGATGGGAGTTTGCAATGGCTCCTGGAGTTAAGAGACTTGATGATTTTTCAGTGCTGGCATTGCTGCTTTTCTCTGAGCTGGATGCAATGCCCTCCCTGTGAGAGGAAGATCTATCCAGGCTCTTTGTGGCCACAGCCACAGGTGGCTCTTGATGGCTGTTTTCATGATGTTGGAGGAAGGGTTGGTTTGAACAGGCTGGAGCTGCCTCTGCCCCTGCTGCAGTGGGAGAAGGTTCTTTCTGCACCGATGGTTTTAGGCTCAACCTTCGAGGGGGGTTTTCAGGTGAATGTGGAGCACTCAAGGATTCAAATGAGCTTATTCTTTGTTTTATTGATGATCCTCCAGGAGACACACGTGATAAGTTGGATTGCAGGTTTTTGCTGGAAATACTGCCATGGTTGGGAGGACTTTGATCTGCCTGTGGTTTTAGATCTGGATTTGCTTTCCTCAATCCTTTCAGACTTTGGCGGAACCAGGTGGGCTTGGGTGCAACAGGAGGACCCTTTTTCACACTGTCATTTTCATCTGATTTTAGCACTTTGGAACCGACTAATTCTGATTCTGATTTCTTCAGAACTGTCTCTGAGCTGCTTCGATTTTGATTCTCTTTTTTTTTGTCCATGCCAGGTTGCAAATCTAAATGGACATTGTTTTCACTCATGGTAGGATTAAATAAGCTTTTTATGCAGTCAGAAATTTTAACCCAAGGGTCTTCTGTTGTATCAAAGCTATGATCTACCCGTGCTTGTCTTTTAAGCACAGGCCTTTGTATCGATGAAAGTGGAGTCCCTGTAATAAAGAGATATTGATTATAAACAAACATCCATCTCCTTTTCCATCTCTTCTTGCTGAATCATTATTAATTCATTAAGCTTGAATTTCATTCCAGCCTCCGATAGATTTTTTTGAAGTTTCTAAAAAGTTTAGACTTTTTTAAAATGTTTAACTCTTGATCTATAAGTTCTGAATCCAGATTCTGACACGAAATGAAAAACAAGGCTCTTGCACACTTAAATACAAGATTGCTTTTTTCGAGGGTTTACTAATACTGAAATTCTGGGGTGCCAAAATCTTGATACAGGCTGTAACAGCTAAAAGCGAAGGTTAAAATTGCAATGTTGTTTGCAGCCTAGAGAAAAACTGGTGTTACAGTAAATTATTTTCAAAAACATTTTTTATTTTCTACATTTATAAGTAAATCCTACTCTAAAAGACTATCATAGGAAGATCTTCGATATTTATGCTTCCTCAAATTTCTTGAGGCATTTCCAGTTGATTTTTCTGATAAGTAAAAAACTTGATTCTAATATGGTAATATTTTTTACTTCATAGAGGAATTAAGCATTTTAATATTAGACATGGTGGAGCTGAATGGCAGCAAACTTCTGTTTGTGCAGCTGCACAGGCACTGTTTTCTGCTTCAGTGTGAACTTTTTTTTAAGGTAACATTTTTACTTTTTTAATGATCTGAGCCATAACTTGCAGAATTACATAAACCTTTATGTTGTAAGAGACTTCTTGAGATTGCCTTGTTCCCTTAACAGTAAATTTCCTTAATTTTAACTAGCACAGCAGAAAAGTAACTGATTGGTGGTTTCTACCATTGCAACACTAAAACCTTGAAATTGTGGATAAAAATATCCTTTAGAAATGCTAAAACTAAGCTTTAATATCAGATATTCAGCATAACTAAGCAGCTTCATCTGAAGAAATATAGAATTATTGTACCTGTCCATTAACAATTTTTACAATAAGTCATGTCATATGCTGCTTTTTATCTAGTTTCTCTTTTTTACAAAGATTAATTAATAAGTTTTAAAAATTACAGTAGATCATCTCTTATGCTGATTTTGATCTACTTTAACTTTCTTTACAGAGATTAATCAATAATTTAAAATTTCATCTGTTCACCCCAACATTTACAGATATGATTTGAAGACTACATTTAAAGAGAAAGTGAGGTTACCTCAATAGCCGTTTTGGAATCCAGACTAAATACTATACATTTAGCTGGGGGAAAAAGGGTTCATGGAATTAAACATACCTAATTTTTCTTTTCTTTCTTGATCTCTGCCCTCTGGAGAAGCAGTTCTGTGTTCCTTATCATATGCTGTAGGAGAAGTGGTGAAGACACTGTGGGTTACATGAGTTTGATGTCTCTCTAGCATTGGTTCTCCAACTTCCTGCTGAACAAACAGGAAAGAGAAGTGTGTCAGAATGCGATTATGCAAACCACACTATATATGAATCTGAAAAAAAAGTCTGAAAAAATACATGAATCTGGAAAAAACCAGAAACCACATATAAAAAGTGTGGTATGTAGGCCTCAGACTGACTAATACAAAATTTGTGGGGAATAATGGTTAAAAAAAATTTTAAAGCACTTATAAACCCTTCTCTTAATGATCTGAAATGCATTCTGACAAGAAGCTTTCTATCTTGGCTATATACAGATGTACAGACTGTCTTAATGGAGGAAGTTGTCTTTCTGAACAGACCTTGATTTTTCATGGATTTTATTTATCTTAAGATTTAGTTTTTTCTCACTGTCATTTAGACTGACTAAGTATGAAGAATAAGAAGTTTCAGGGAGTGATAAGTTCAACAAGAGTGTATTTCCTTATTTTTACCTCTGAAAGTTGATTTTCTAGCCACAGTTTCTATTTAGGGGATGGTAAAAGCGACCTTACCTCAGAAAGTGACATTTTCTTGGATATTGACATTGTATGCGGACTTCACTTTGCTCTGTATAATTTTGTATTGAGCTTTGCAGCTTGGGAACTGTTTGGGGAGGGTTGTGGGTTTGGGTTTTTTTTTTTTGCTTCTTGCCTTTGCATTGCATTGAGAACAATTCATTTCTACTGGCATATTACTAAACCTGGGGAAAAGAGGTTTCAGTTTTAAACAAACCACAATTTTGTTTCAACATGCAGATCTCACAATCCTGCACGCTCATGCAAAAGTGAAACACTCCCTGTTGCCTTAGATAAGAGAGGGAACTGAAATTTAGTATTGTACAAATGTACACTGTTTTCAAATACTATACATCTCATCAACAAATATGTGTGTGCACCATAATTTACATTGGTTTATTTACCTCCTGATCTCAAGAAGTGTATCAGAGCCCAAGATTGCCTGCTGTACATAATGTTAGTGCTTTCTTCTATGAAAAATTCACTACTGAAATGAAGAAATTATTGTTTCATGACTACTTCAGAAATGATATGGCATTTGATATGACCTCTGTGGCACAGGTAGTTGGGGTCAGCCACATCAAGCTGGCAACAGAGGCTGTGTAAACCCCTCCAGGCCCAGCCTAAGGCATAACCCTAGAAGATTGGAAGATTTTCTTCAGACAATTCTCTGCCTTCTGATCCTACTTTGAACATCGCATTTTGTACTAAACTGGCTTCACTAAGATATACACTGTATTTTCAAAACAGAAGAGCCTCATTTTCTTCCCCCAATTCTCATGTGTTTATACATTTTCTCTTTCTTTCCTACCCTTCTTCCTGGTGCCATGCAAAGCCACTTTCTTTCCTCCTTCCCCTGCCTCACAAATATGCAGACACAAGAAAAATGTAAATTTTGCTTTACCTGAACACTTGCAGAAGGTGACGCAGCCACTTCTGATACAAACTTTTCTTTTCTGTCTGCATTACCCTGGTCATCACATGTGCAGTCCTGCTTGAAGTATTTCCTTGGTGGAGGTTTGGGCTTTGATGATTTAGGTTTTCTAACGAGGATCTCTGATGACTTCTTAGTGTTTTGCAAGGCTCGACTGCCTTCGCTGCAGGTCGGAGGGGAATTTCTCCCTGAATTATTGGCAGAGAATGAGTACAGCAGCCCAGGTTGCCGTGTGATTGGTACATCTACACTGTGTACTCTTGCTTTCAGGTCTGTGAGCTGGTGCACAGCAGCAGTGGCACAGGAGGCCCGGGGGTTGTAGCTGCTGTCACTGCTGGAGCGGGTCATGAGCCGCTGTGCCCTGCGGCTGCAGTAACCCGCGCTCCTGTCCATGTGCTTCTCACAGGGGTGCCTCCCGTGCCAGCTCACTTCCAGCCTCCTAACACCTGTGTCAGGAACATGTTCAAAATGTCTGCTCAGTACATGCAAAGTGCTCGCTTCTAGGATTCAGCTGATGAAATCTGCAGCTAAATATCACCCTCGGTGGATGCAAAGGTATGATTTATGCATGGAAGGTTTGTGGGGTCAAGAGTCAACAGCCAATTCTTGAACACCCAAATAACATTTTCCCTGTATATAGGTATGTCAGCACTATAGTTTTACTGATGATTGCTGTTACATATTTGTCCTTTAGAAGACACTCAAAGGAGTATCATTCAATACATTACTGTGAGAGGATGTCATACCTGAGCTGGGCAGATAGCTCCAGCCATGACTGCATATCCTTTCCTCACAAATAAGGGATTAACAAGATTTACCCCTAGGACATCATCTTAATTGTGCATTTCCTTGTTACCACAGTCTGTAACCTACAGACAGTTGTTTGAAAAGCTCTAAGCAGATCTTGTAAATTGGAGAGGATGAGCAGCTGTGAGAGGAAGTTTGCACAAAAAATTTTTGTTGCTAATCAGACAGATTTGGTCTGTTCTCATCTCTCTGGTACCATATCATTGGAGACATGTTAGGAGGATTGTCCGTGAGGTTTCCTCCTCTTTCTTTCTTTCTGCTCTGGGTTGCTTGAATGTTTTCAAGGATTCTAATACAGCATGTACTCATCCTTGACATCTTTTAAGTCAAAATAACCATGTCTCAGTGAATGCATTTATTCCCTTACCTTCAGTACTCCATTGGTGTCTCTCCTTTCCAAATCTGTTGCTTTCCACAGCTTGTGCAACAGCTTCCTTTAGCTGTTGCTCAGACACCTAGGAAATACCATGCCATTTTACTCTCATGAAGTGAGTTAACTGCATACCATTATGTTTATTATACCAGTATAAGAATCCCAATATAAGAAGTATATCTATGGATGTGCTTGTTTTAGAGGCTGTTTAGGTAAAATGGGACCTTTCAAAGATAAACATTCTTTTGCAGATTTCACTGGAAGTGGAATCCCAGATTTACCAGTATAAGGTAAGTCAACATAGCATAGTTTATGTAACAATTTAAACTTGATAATAATTTGTAAAGTATTTGGTGTTAGGAAGCATTTTGTAGTTAAATCTTGCAATAATAAAACATTTTACTTCAATATTATTTTAATTGTAAATATTGGCAGGGCAAGACCTAAATTTTAATTACTGAAAGACAGGTGTATAAACATTTATTTCTTTTGGGGGGAGCTATGTTCCCTCTTTTAATTACTTACTTAGTATTGTCAATTCTTTATTACATAAGAACTATGCTTAAGTGTTATTTCTGTAGTTTCCTTATTCACTGCGTAGAACCTCATGTAAAACTGTCACCAGTTACCTTCAATTCTGAAATGATTCTACTGAAGAGACTGCATGTCTCAAATTTTTTGTGTGTGCAGTGATGATCATAAAGAGATCAGCATCTTTGTTGTCAATATTTTTCCAGCTGTGTTAGGTCAGCACTTACTCCCCCTTAGTTCTCAATGTGTGCTATATAGAAAGTCAGAAAGAATACAGACTGTGCTACCTGTGGTTCAGGGTGTCTGCTAATAATGATTTGTACTGCACCAGGATCACAATGGCTGAGCACAGCATAAACTTCATTAAGGGTTGTATTTTGTACTGAAGTTTCGTTAATTTCAAGAATTTCATCTCCACACCTAGACAGATATTAAAAAAAAGAGAGAGAGGATGTAAACAAAAGAGATTTTTTCCTGACCTTGTCTTGCCCATGTGAAAACATACAAAAAGCAAATTTGTAAGGTCGACCCCTAATTTGCTCACAGATTAAATCTGTCTTTCTGTCCTGTTAGAGAAAATAGGATAGGAATGAGTTGGATGTCAAGGGGTTTTGATGTGGCGTGTTGCACGCAAACTCTGAGCTTTCTGCATGTTCAGCTGTGCACACTTGGTGTTCTTTCTGCTGTCTGCAGCTCAGCTGCTGCTTACACCTACACCTTCCTTCCTTCCTTTCCAGTTAACACTTCACTTTTCATGTCTTTATATTGTGTTAGTGCTGTTTAAGGTCAGAAAGGATGTTATATTTTTTTTCTGCTACATATGTGAATAACTCATTAAAAGAAAAATTCTGATGACAAACTATCACAATCTGTAAACTGGATCTTTCTAGATGAAATCCAGATTTGACTCACATGGAAACGGAAATTGCCTTGCTCTGCTCTAGTTCTCACACACATTATGGGTCTGACTGAAGGCACTGATTTGTATCATGCAAATATTTAAATAATTGAAGACTATAGTTCTTTCAACTAAAGTATTAGAGAGGGAGGGTTACAGAACATCGAAACTTAAATCCAAAACACTCCACTGAAACGGCTGTGTTCTGGTTAATTCTCAATATGTTCAAAACTACTAGCTGATCAAAAATCTCTGAAAGTGGATTTCTACACTCTCACTAAAGTTCATTTCAGCAAATCTATTTTCCTACTGGGCAAGAAGTGATAGAACTTGAGGACCTTGTGTCAGAAAAAAATTTAGTGCTCAAACAAGCCAAGTTATGCCATATGCTTAGGTTTTTCAAAATACTTTCTCATTTGGAAATCTCCTTCAGTAGCAATGCTACAAGCTTGTCTAAGACCTTTAAAGTTAGCCTGGCTTGGACAAGAGGCAGTGATTTCACTGGATTGCTGTATTTCTGGAAATCCCACATATCCTGAAGACACATGCTCCAACCCTGAGAATAGCACGTGTTTTAAATCCCAAATTCCCAGAAACCAATATTTCTTCCTGCCCAAAAAAAAGAAAAAAGGTCAAAAATAAACCCATAAAAAAGATCACTGAGAAACTTATGGCATGAGACAGCCAGCCTTTCTCATCCTACCTGAGTCTCCCATCCATATGTGCCACTGAGCCTGGCGAGAGGGTGTGAATAAAGATCCCTGAAATACACTGGAAGTAAGGGATGCTACATAACCCAATTCCAAGGCCAACACCTGGCTCTGCAAGAATCAGTAACAATTAAAAAAAGACATAAGAAACAGTCAAAGCAAGTCATTGAAGAACTATTTTAAAAATTAATTAAATTTAATTCTTTTTTCTGCACAAACCAGAACCAAACTCTCACGTTCATGAATGTTACACATTCAGTATTTGTTGTTGCTTCCACTACACTTTTCTATACCTTTCTATTGTTGTGGGGTTGTTATGGGGGCTTTTGTCTCCCTCATGATTAAAGTGTAACAGACAATGGAATGAAGGTTTATTTTGAAAAATATCTGTCATTACAGAAGAATTCTGATGACTTTACAAGGAGACAGAATGGAAAAAAAATCAAGCAGCTAAAATTAACAGGAAAAACAAGATAGAATTAAGGCTATATGGCTACTATTAGCTATATAATTTCACTTCTCCCTCTGTTTTATATAATACAGCTTAAGAATTTTGTGAGTTTACCCTCTTTGCTCTGGACAGTCACTGATTCAGATCTCATACTATCTGTTTGGTAAGTCACTGGTACCTCATAGAGGCTTTGCTTTCTTTGTTTCTCTGATGTTCCCATATTTAAAAGTTTATTTCATTGTGCCAGTGGTTGTTTATAAATAGAAGGTGATGACAGTTGGAGAGGAGGCAAAAGAACTACAAGAAGATATAGATACTTATGTTATTTGGTTTTAAGCCTTTTCAAGAGTGAAATTAACTGCCTGCATAATTACGGGTAAGAGTTGCACAGTCTGCTTAATAAGAGGCATTTGTTGACAAGAGCTTTACTTTTTCATGTGAAGGATATGAATGTGACTCTAATGCTTGAGAGAAAAAAACCTCCATGATTGGCTCTTGAGGACAGATGGTGCTCAAAATCTTGCTGTTGATAGATACTTGTTAGCACTGACAGGCACCAAGATCTAATTTAGTGTATTAAAAAAACGTAGTTCAGGAAAAGAATCAGGTTAGTGAGGAAAGACAGTTAGAGAGCAAATGAACAGTGGTTTGTCATTCAGTGCTTTGTTGGCAGTGCTCAGTTAATGTCAACACTCACCTTTATTTAGGGTTACTTCCATTATGACCCTGTCATTGGGCTTTGTAGGATTTAATGAGAATGCTGCATTTTCTGAACTGAAAGAGCTGTTTTCCTTGGTTATGCATGTACTGGAGCTCAGTGACTGACACAAGAGGGGTGACTGACAGCTAGAAGCAGAATGAGGTGTGCTGAAGCTTGTCCTGACAGTGAGTGTCAGGAGACCCTTTTTGGCCTGCTAGAAAGAACAGACAATGAGTGAATGTGTTGAACTCACATGCACATTGAGTCTAATAACAGAGGTTGTTCTGGAAGGAGAGTACATAACCTTGAATTTCTGTAAAGCATCATAATGTGTTAATCCATGCATGGATTCTCCATTCAGTTCCAGGATTTCATCACCTGTTTTGAAAGAGAAAAAATTATATTGCTATTACTGTATTGTGCAATGCATTACATGATAACATACATGCACTCAAGAGGACTCCTGCAAATGCAAAAATGGATGCAAGTGTCGAAGACACTTATGGCTCATTTCAGCTTCAATCTTTCAGTGTAATTTTTTGGGAAGTGGGAAAAAGGGAGAAAAGAGGTATTTCCTACCTTCTTGTAGCCTTCCATCAGCAGCAGCAGCTCCACCAGGAAAGATGGTTTTGACATAGATGCCTATTGGTCCATAAATGCTGTCTTTACCACCAACAATACTGAAGCCCAAACCCTAATTTATGGAAGAAAAAGTGTGTGAGAATCCATGTTCAGTTCTCATAATAGTTCATTTGCAGTTTCTTCTGCATTATCTACATGGGCAGTATTGTCAGTGGAGTAATATAATACACAAAAAAATAGTCAATCACATTCCTCTAGTAAGAGTAAATGGGAATTTCAGCAGAAGCCTCTCATGTTTTGCCTTTTTTTCCCCCCAATCAATAGCCTCTTCACTATTATATGCACATAGGAAGGTGTCTAAATTATTTTCTTAATTTTTGCTTGGATATGAATTGGCAGCCCCAAAGTAGCAATGTTAATACATGCAGTCACTTCTCTGCACTTTGCAGATCACATTTGTGAGATGAAGTAAAACTCACAGTAAATCAACAGAGCCAATCTTACCTTCCCTTGTCCTTTCATCAATACAATGTTTGAAATTACTGAAGCTTGTGAGCCACAGGATGTGTGCACTAGTTGTGCTGTACTTAGGGATCTAGATGGCCTTGAAATTGCCTGTGAACATTAAAAAAACCAACAAACCCCACAGTTTTCCTTTATGCATAAACAGAAATTCTTCAACGTACATTGCAGCCAACTTGTTTATTTGAAATTTTTTTCTTATGACTGATGGTATTAAAAATTCTTTTTTAAAAAAAAACCTTTCTAATTTTCATAAACCATTTGTTATTCAGTAAATTGCTGCTCACTGAATTTGTCCTGTAGGGACTAAATTGGAGAAAAATTAGGATGTTGGTCCTTAACATGGTGCAATGGTGTAGAAAGATATATTTGTGCTCTGGCTTGAGTCCCCATGCCAAAACCCCATATGTGATCATTAGGGAATATAAACAAGTATTATCATTTTTTCCTTCAAGAACTGAACTAGAATCAGGACATTCAAAAACTTTCCTTCATCTTGTGACTGAAAACTTTATCCTGGCACATACCAAACCTGCTTTCAGCATTTCCCCCAAAATATGAATTTGTGCTGGATTTCCTAAATTCAGCCTCTGAGATTTGCCCCATTTTAATGAACTTTTAGTGAAATATTTAATGAACTGTTTGATGAAAACCTCCTGTTTCAACATGGAAATGGGTATGACAAGATAATTTAAGCACTGACAGAAGTCATTACCCAAAGATAACTATGCATGAAGTTCAGCAGGGTCAGAGTTAATTGCACTCATTACACATCTGAGAGAGTTCTACACTTTTTTTTCTTCTTTTTTTTTCTTTCTTTTTTTTAATGCAGTAAAGTGAAACTAACAGGTGTTAAGAGTGGAAAATCAGCCAAAATTTAGGTTTCTGCATATGCGACAGTCTCAATTTTGACATGAAAACAAGTATATCTGTTCAATATGGGATTGGGAATGGAATTAAGAGGTAAACAGGTGTGCAACACCAAAAACACTCTACAAAATGCATTCATCTCTCAGACCAGGGTGATTGTTTATTCTGGTATGGGTCTTCTGAATCTGAAATGGGAAATTTTCAAATTTCTTTTGCTTTTCTGTGAGGAGGTATATTTTTTTCTTTCTGTTTGTGGTGGGTAACAATACCCAAAGCCAGGATGCTGCCAAGGAGCCTCTTCAAACGGGCAGCACGTGCCACACAGGAGCTTTGATGAGAAGGAAACTCAGTGAATCCCTGAAGATGTCTGTCTGCTTGGGGGTGATTTGGTTGGGGTTTGTGCTCTGGTTTGCAGCCTCCTTATTCCTGTTAAAGCTTTGGGTCCCTCAGGGTGAGGGGTGGACCAGGGAAAGGCAGGGAGCAGCAGGGAGGGAACTGAGTGTGAAGAGTTTTGCCTCCATCTCATCCTGCAGGTCTGAGCCTGGGGACCTTCGGCCATAAATACCCCAACCCTCTCCCAGCCTCTGGTGGGTCTCTTGGCATCCATCTGGAGAGCACAGGAGCCAGTCTCCAGCCTCCCTTAACAGGGTGTTTAAATCTGTCTCGTTCAGTGGGGACCGTGGTGAGTCCATACCCACTTGTGGCCATGGCTGGGCCAGCGCAGGTGGCTGGGGAGACTGGTGGCACTGCGGCTCGGAGTGGGGTGGTGTAAATCATCCTTGGCAATTCAGACACACTGTAGAACCTGCTGGGCAATGGGAGGGAGAACCTGGAGAAACGGGGGTTTGCTGGCATGGAGCCTTTCCTGCCCTCCCACCCCTCACAGAGGAGCTGTTGGGGGCAGAGAGCAGAGGAGGCAAAGTGACTATGGCCCCTGGCAGGGCCTGCAGGGCAGACGGGTCCTGGCAGGAGGTGATGCCGGGAGCCCTGCTGGGGCCAGCGCTGTGTTTGTCAGTGATCCCCGCAGCACTCACCGGGGCTCTCCCTGCAGGGCAGTCCAGCTGCTGCGAGAGCGATTTGCGGCTGGCCTGGAGGGCGGGCGGCTGCCGCTCCCTGAGGGGCGCAGGGCCCTCCACATCCCCGGCCCACAGCGGGCTCACACCTGCCAGGGAGGGACAGAGGGGTTACTGCGCAGGGGTCAGACAACTTCGAACAGGTATTTTAGGCAAAAGTTACTCAGAAATGTTTTTCCCTTGGCAAATCTCTTTGTGAAGGAATTGATGTTTTCAGTTGTCACTTTGGGGATAGCCATTAATGCTAAATATAGTAAAAACCAAGCATTCCCTACCAAAAAAAGTTGGCCTATTTAGAATACACCATTTAAAAAAAAAAAAAAAAAA
>VZSR01003798.1:7469628-7568887 GCA_013398615.1 Brachypodius melanocephalos | reverse complement strand
AGGAAAATTAATTATCTAAAATAAATAGGAGGATAAAGAGAAATGAAGCTCAAAAGTTTACTATAAAAATGATTATAACAAAGTAACAAGACAGAAATAGATTCAGGTCCTTAGACAAAATGAACAGAAAATTTATTGGACACCCCCAGCTGGTCCAGACAGATTAATAGTTTGATGAATGGAAAAGATATAGCCATGCTTATATAATTTCTGGAGATAGGTCTTACCTTTCAGGTACTCAAGGACCTTAGGTAGGTGTTAAATTCAAGAGAGAAATTCTTAAGCCCATCTATGTAGTGGTGGATAGGTGTCTAACTTCTGATTCAGAGGGATGATTTTTAGTCAAAATACAATCTGAACATTTAAAAACCTCTTAGGACCGAGTTTTAGAGGTTTCAAAAAAATCAGTACCTTCCAGTTGAAATCTCCTGTTGCTTTTGAAAATATGGCCCCTAATTCCAGCGTTTAAAAACTAGTAGGAAAAACATTCAGCTTACTAAATGCTGGTTTTTAGAACTGTTGGAAAATAAATACATGATCACATCTGAATAACAGTTGAACTTAGGAATAATTTTCTGGATGGTTCCTGCAAGCCCTGATTCTGATCCTGTTTCTGTGGCACAATTATTTTGATCCTGAGGGAATCCCAGTTAGAGGAAAAACATTCCTAAATAGAGACACCATATGGAAACTCATATAAGTAAAACAAAATGCCAAATTTTTGCTCAGTGATGTTCTGCAGGAGCTGAGATAGCCACAAGAGCAGAGTCAGAGCACGATCTGTATGTTCTAATCTAACTGGAGCCAACCAAGACAAACACTTTGTTTCAGAATCCTGATTTCAGGAGTTCTGTTTGGAGATACAAGACCTAAGGAATGCTGATTTTCCTCTTGGACAGCAGGTGGGGGTATTGCCAAGTAGCAAAATCTTACTAGGGCTTTCCAGTCCCATTCCCTTAGTGAACTCTTCAGAATAAGAAACACAGAGAAGATCCTTAAAGATGAATTTTGAAAATTATTTTGCAGTGTTTTTCCTACCTAGCTAGCTTGCTGTCTAGCTAGCTTGAAAAATCTTTGCTATTAACCATAGATCCTAGATCCACAGAACTTCTTTGTTACAGGGCCTGATCTCTGGCTTCTCTGGGATTCATGGATCTTCCCTTAAATCCATTTCTGCCTTTCTTCAACTTTTAAATGGAAAATTAACATTGGCAAGCTGTGTGTTTCTAAAAGAAGGTTTGAACAGCCCTTGCTAGAGTTTCCCAGGGTCTTGGCCTCCCCATAGCCTCTGTTTATCTGGGAAAAAGCTATGCTGAAAGTCACCAGAGTCTGACCACAAGAGGTTTTGGGTTTTGTCAGGAAAGGCAGAACTGTGTTCTTCAAACATCTGAGGAACAGATTCCCCTCCTCTCTAAAGTCGGTGTCCAATCACCCCACAGTTGGTCATGCTTACTTTGTGAGCCATCATGATGTTCACCAGCTGTGTTGTTGGGGGAATGAGAGACTCAGCCTTCTTTCCAGACAGGTCTTTCAGTGACTGTACATTTAGTGTTAACAGTTCATCCCTTGGGCTCAGGCAGCTATCCCTTAAAGGAAAAAAAAAAAAAAAAAAGAAATGTTTGTATGTTATTTCACACAGAACAATATGTCCCTGCTCCTGTGCTACCTGTCTCCCTATCTGAGGAGTCAGCTGCAATTCTCACTTTGCCTTGACCTGGGTTGCCATGAGGTACCCAGATGTGTGATACACCCCATCCCCTGCTGGGATTTTTTCCCATTGCTGCTCTCTTCTGCTTAGTCCTGGTGACCACTGGCTGCCTGGTGATCACACAGCTAACATTCAGGCAAGATTTTCCTCCCTTCTCACCATCTTGCACCCAAAATTTGATCAAAGACTACATTTACTCCCTGCCAGGAGCCTTGGCTCACATTGCTTTCCAGTGGCCTTGTGGGACCGATGCCACCCTACACTGCCCTTTAACAAGGCATCACCGTTGGAAAACTTGATGTTATGTACACTGTCTCGTTCTTCCAGGTTTTATTTATTGTGTAATTGAGCAGCATTAGATTCCTGAGCAGTTTTATTTTTCTAGAATCTTGACATGTGTTTCCAACTGGAAGTAAGGTAAGAAATTATTTCCAGACATCACTTCTTTTCTCTGGAACTGAGCTTCAAGGCATAGTTTGTCACAGAAAGCTGGTTGCACAATCCCTGCAAACAAATGTCTCTGTAATAACTTGCTAGCTTCACATGTACTGTACCTGTTTGCTGGGCCTTCAGCAGGACTGTGGCTGCCTGTTAACCCTTTCCAGAAAGATGTACATCTCGGACTCCTAGAGAGCTTGATCCCTGAGCTGCTGTTCCCTGATTTTGAACACAGCCTGCAGATGCAGCTGTCCTAATCCAGAAGATGAAAAGTTGAATGAGCAAAAATGTATTAAAGCTGTTAAAAGCTACTTACACTTATTCTGAGCCTTTAAAAGAAAGGCAGAGAACCAGGTTTCCACCCAGGAGAACAGGAGCCTTTAACACTGTCCATTTGAGAAAAAAACAATGGTATTACAGAGTCAGTGTTTTACAAAAGTTATTTTCCTTGGGACTTCAGTGGCTTCTGGCTACAAGAGGGAAGAATTACAATATAGTGTCCCTTTGCATGAGGGGAAAAGAATAGATAACAGACTTTTCATAGTAACTGGGTAAACTTTGCCTATGATAACTATTGTAAGAAAAGACAGGGAGGAAAATAAACACATGCCAGAAAATTAAACGCTCTGGAAAACAGAAGAGGTCTGTATTGAAAATAAGTAAAATAAGTGTATACAAAACACTAGAAGCTCCACCCCTGCTGCTGACTTGTTAAGTGGGGGCAGGGAACCAGAAATTTTGCAGCAGTGGAAAATTCTTTGTCCACTCCAGACTGGTTGAAGTTGCTGTAGTCTGCATTGCATCTGGAGGACTAATTGTAAGCATACCTTTAATGCAGTTATGAATCATTCACACAGTGCCATTCAGGAGGAGAAGTAGTGCCTTGAGACATATATGGAAAGCAAAGAATGGAGCCACTAAGCACATGAAGCACAACACATTTGACTAGGAAATACACTCCCATGGCACGAATGTGAACACCTAAAAATTCTAAAGAGACGAGGAAAGCTGGAAAGTTAGCACACAATTTCTTTTCCATTTGCTTAATATTTGTCCTGATTCAAGTATTCACTCATTCTGCTCCCAACTGAACCCACCTCCTCTGCCCTCGCCAGCCTCTCCATACTCCACAAAGTGAAGAGGGCTCTCAGTGTATCCTGGATCCAGGCTTGTTCCCAAGAGATTTGTATGACTGAGGTATAGATTTCTGAAGGGGAGGCAAATTTCATATGTTAGGACAGGCCACAAAACATAACAGTGGTCAGCTGTCTGTGTTGCTCCCAGGGCCCCTGGTCAAAGTGGCATAAACTATTTCCAGTAATCTGTAGTCCTCTGAGAGCACAAGGGAAGTTCTGTAGCCACTTTCACCATCAGCAGGGCTTCATTTCTGCCCTAGGCAGAGTTCATCCAGCCCTGAGGATGAGAATCATTGTGCTCCTTCACCACAAATCAATAGGGATCACATCATACCTGACTGACAGCAAACACAAAATGCAAATTTACAGCAACATCAATAAAGCTCATTATCTTTCAGGCTGAGTGCCGAAGACTGGCTCCCATTCTGAAACCTGCCAGAGTAAATCTAAGGCTGTGAATGAATGAAATATTTAACATGGGGCCCTGGGCTCACTGCAGGCTGAATTCAGTAGGTAATGGATAAGGACTATACTTGTATTGACTGACTCGTTAACTCTGTGGGTTTGCTTGCATTCCAGATTGTCTGCCTTTAATGAGGAGTGTCTGAATTTTACGAAGCCTTTTTTGTTCATGAGGAATTCTTCTAGTGAGTAATATGTTGGTAAGGATATAAGCATGGACAGAATTGTATCTTAAACCAGTTGGCTTGAACTCTAATATTAGTTTTGGAGCTTTTATATTTACTTTTCACCCAAGATAAATATCTTGGGAAATACTTACTTGAAATCAGGATTACATTATATTCTTCTTTTTTTTAATCTTATGGCAGCTCTTTGAAGACTTCAGCATGGTAACAAAATAAAGATTAACATTCTGATGCCTTAAAAGTTTATATCTTGAGTAGCAAAAAATGTGAGTTCCCTTTTCTGTTTGTTTGCACTGTCCTTTATTTCAGGTACAGTTATGACATTTCAGGTCAGATTCTGCATACATGGAGGATCCATTAAAACTCACGGGGTTTTCAATAAGCTGATGTGCTTGTTGTAAAACACGTAAAATGTAAGATAGATATTAAAGGCAGGAAATTATTCTGCCATATTTGGATGAGTATTTCTGAGACGTCAGCTGCTTGTGGATTGGGACTGTTGTGAAAGAATAATGGTATTAAAAACTCAGTGTTTAAAAAAGTAATTTCCTTTCTTTTTCCTGTAGTCAGAATTCAAGTTTGGACTTGCCAACTTGTCTTCATAGGAGCTCCTACTCTTGTGAAATGCTCCCTTGAAAGATTTACATATCTTCTCACAGACACCTGTCAGACACACACACACATAACTTTGCACAGCTGTTCCCCATATTTCATTTTCTTATTGATTTTCATAGGCCTTTTCAGACTGTCCCCAACTGTTAAAAGCTGAGTCACATCTTTGCTATAGCTTGTTCACAGTATATAGCTACTGTGTTTATTAATATTTTCATAATTACTTGTCCAAAAGTGATGTGTCTCTGGCCAGTTTGTCAGGACATCAGTAGGATTGGCTCCGTTTCTTTTTCATTGCAGCACCATGTAAATCCTTTGGGGAAGGGATTGTATTTTGTACAATGGGACACGTGCCAGGCTGGAAATTCTGTGTTCTATTGGGACATCAATGTGAAATGTCACCAAATCAAAACTTGGTAGGAAGATTTTTCCAAGCACAGTAAGTTGCATGTACTTAGTCACTAGGAAAGTAGAGGTTAAATCCTTTGTACACTGCAGAAAAATCTTGGGAACAATTTTTGTTTAGATATGTAGTCATCTTACCCAGTTGGGCTCAATTTCAAGTTAGTTCTCTGTCTCAATCATTGCTGCAATTCATTTAGGTGAATTACTTTTTAAAAAATGCTTTTATTGGTCTATGGACATGTGTCAAATATCTGCATATTGTCAACATCTGTGTTTTTTGGGTCCTGGATATAGATCATTATATTCATATCCAAGTTATTGCAAAATGAAAGAAAATTAGCAAAAGCTGTTCTTCAGAAAAATAAATGTTTGACCAATTCTTGTGCCCAAAGTAAATTTGCCTTGGGTTTAGTTCTTTAATACTTTTTTTCCTGTCTCTCTGATTATTTTATGCACAGAAATACTGCTGATGGTTCCAAGAGTAAAGACAGTATTTATTTTTGCACCCTTCTCCTTTTAAAAGTGTCATGTTTGTGTTGAAGGGCGATGTATAGGTCTGAATACAGTGAGCACTGAAAATTTGCTAAAAGAAAGTTGTCAAGTTTGATGTGAGGGCAGGTGGATCCTAGGTCAACCTTGTCTCTTCATTATTAGAACACATATTTAAACATGTATTTGCTGCCAGTGAATAAACTCTCTGCTTTATCTCCCAGCACTTCAAGACTCTGGAGAAACTCTTATCTGCATTGTAGGTTCCACTCAAAGCAAAATTTGTATTTAAACTGAGTCTGCGTGGCTGAGAGAGAAAAATTAAAGGAGTTTAAGAGCCTTCTTGAATTTTCCACAGGTGAGAATAGATTAACTTTTCTTGTGTTTAGTTCTGGAAAAGTAATTTGTACATTCAGGCCAACTCTCTCTTCCTGTTCCAGTTTTTTGTCATCCAAAATGCAAAGATTCTGAGGATGTTTTCTATCTCCCATTTAAAAGATTCCTTTTTCCTTCTTGCTTTCATTAAACATTTCTAGCCCAGAGTCCCATCTCAAAACATCTAATTCCAGATGTTGCTAAGAAATAAGGGTAACCATGGCATCTGTAGAAAACTGAAAAACTTTTGTGCACTCTTAAAGTAAGACACAGTAGTTAGATTGTCTGAATTGAAATGTTATACAAGTCTAGTTCAAATAAGGTCTTGGACTCAGTTAACCAAGTGCATCACAATGAGCTAATTGACTGCTGGTTTAAAAAAAAAAAAAAAACAAGGAAAAAAAGTAAAAAGAAAAGAAATAGATCTAACACCAGTACAATAATGTATTAAAATATTTAGCTTTTCTGGTCTTATGACTGTGAAATGGCTGGGATTTCTGAGAGAATATGGTCTTTGGGGATTTTCTTCAAGGAGAATTTTTTTTTTCTGCATCAGTTCTAACAGAGAAAGGGCCAGAGTGTCTCTGGCATAAACTCACTCCACTGGCTCTGAGGTAGCCTAGCCTGATGCCTTGGTCTTTTAAAAGTATTTATAGTAGATGTAATTCAGCAGCATATTCCCTTTAAACCAGTAAAATGGCAGAAGCTGGAAAGCAAGGATGATGCAAGGAGCAGGGCATGAGACCAAGCTTTGCCCTAGATGGGCAATTGAGCACATCAGATGTTATAGAAGGCCCTTTCCACCCATCATCTGTCCTTTGGTGTGTTTTCCTGGGAGCCTTTGCTGGCCTGCATTTTGCAGCACACACTGTGTTAATGGAACAGCCTCTTTCCCAGCTTGTTCTGAGGATGACCTGGGTGATGTGCAGCAAAAGCAAGAAGGTTGGGAGGACAGAAAAGGAGAAGTATGAAAACTGAGGAGAACACATAAATGTCTAAATAAATGCAGTCTCCTCTCTTGGCTTTGGCTTGCCATCCTGCCCGTGAGCTTGTGTTTGAGACATTACAGTCTGTTGCCATAGCATTGTCCTGGTACCAAAGGGCCAGCTAACTGGTGTTTGCATCAAGGCAAGTTAATAAAATTATATTCTGCTGATGACTAAAGGAGAAAAATTACCTTTTGACTTTTCCCTCCTTCAAGCAGAGGGTCAGGGACCAAAGGAAGAAAGGGTGCAGAAATTTCTAGAAGTAGAGCCATGCAGTCAGGTCAGCTTAGCTCCCATGTTTATTTCATCAGAAGACAGCTCTTTTCAATTCTAGCTGCTATTTCAACCCTGCTACCAGCTCCACTGGTAGCTCTCAGTGCTTCCCAGGCTTTTGAGGGTGTTGGAAAGACATAATGGAATGCTTCTTGGAGTAGCAGAAGTTCTTCCAGCAGCTCTCACACTCAGCAGAGCCTGCTGTTCTCTGAAGGAGTTGATATCATCTGTTCCTGCCCAGTACTCCAACAACTCGAGTGATTTCAGTCTGAGCAGGCAAAGACATCTTCCACAGTGTTTGCTGTGTCCATGCTCATGGTATCAGATACTGCTTACCATTTCATTGGTTTCTTTTCTTTCAGGCCATGTGAAAATTGCTGATTTTATGAGAAGCAAATTATAAAGGAGATCTGCTTGTTTATACACAGACCAGCTGGCAGTCCACCATAGCAGACCAAGCACACCTCATCTCAGAAAATGTCTGAACAAATGACACCAGGGTAACCCTGGGCCTTTAGAGACACCAAGCAATAGTCAGTACAAGTGAATAGTGGATCATAGAAGCCAAATGAATTAAAAGACTGTTCTTCTGTTCTCATTGCTGACAGAATATTAGAGAAGGAAAAAAACCCACCTCTGTTATTTAGTCCTGAAACACTGAATTGCTAATAGTTTGTTGCTTATGGTGAATCCCATGCAGTCAGCAGAGAGTGACTCAGAGAGCTACTTAAAGGTTTTCAACAGAAGAAATGGAATTTGCATTTTGAATACTGATGTTACAGGTTCCCCCTTACTCTGGAGAAGAAATGCACAGGGAGCATTAAATCATGCAGCACTTTTAAGCATTCTTCTCTCCTTCCTTGTGACAGCAATATTAAGTTGTTCAGTTCTGTGGGAGTTATTAACACTTTCAGAGTCACGCTTAGGGCTGGAGGTGCTGGAAAGCAGAAGAATAGTGGAATATCCTCAAGAACATCACAGAAAGAATGGAATTGATTTTCTTGACCAAAGAGAAGGATTCTTCAGCTCTGAGTCACACATCATGAATTTCTGAAGTGTCATATTTAGATGGAGAGAGAACTACACTGGGACATGAAAAGATGCTTGTTTGACTTGTTAATGAGAGAAGGCTTAGGCTTTATATGACATGTGCTACAGGAAGATTGTTCTGACAGGCTTGTGCCATATGGAAGGTAGGGATCACTGCTTTCATACTGCAGGGGGAAAGGCTCAGCAGCAGCAGCATGGGACAGGGTTGGTGTGGCTGTTACCAATGGTCATCCTATTTAGCAAGCCAAGATACAACTTTATAATCATTCATTGATCCATGACTCTGAAAGGTATGGAGGATTAGCAAGTAGCATTCAAAGAGGTTTAGATTGCTATGAGAGCTCTGGAGTGGGAATTTAATGATACTCTTAGTCTACAGCAGCACTGAGCAACCCAAATGCTGCTGTGAGGGACTGAGCTGCTGACTAATTTATGTCAGCATCCGACACGTGTTCTTCAGTGACACTGATGCTTCAGCCTAAGAGTGGATTCGTATCCTTAGCAGTTCTATTTTACATGTGCAAAGGCATAGTGGGACTTACTCTGTTCCCCAGATCCCTATTTTAGCTGCTTGCCAGCTGTAAAAGCAAACAATCTAAACTTACAGTCTGCAATAAGATACTGAGTAGTTGCATATGGATATGGATCACAGCAGTTATTGGAGCCCTGCACTCTTAGGAGATGTGCAAGGAAATAGACTGTGGCAGCTTACTTGCACCTAAATGCTTCAGCTTTGCAAAAGAGAAGATGAGGGAGTGCACAGAGGCTAGCTCCTTCTCCACTCACAGAGACATCAGCGGGGTGCATATGGACTATTTCCAAAAAGGAGGAGCTGGCATGGTTTTACAGGGGACTGAGTGAGTTTTGGGACCTGGGTCGTGTTTGCTGTCAGAATGCAATAGCAAGTTGGTTAGGTTTTGTCTTCCTGCTGAGACTTTGCCAAGGGTGAAAACACCTTGCATCCACCCTGCTGCAGTCTGGATACTGGGCATACTGTGGTCATTATCAAGGTTAAGAGGAGATTCTGATTTTCAGTAGCACTTGTGGCACTGTATGTTTAGACATAGGTGTCTAATTTTAGCCAACATATATTTTATTTTATATAAAATAAAATAGAACATACAGGAAAACTATTTAAGTGAAAGAGTCAGTTCTTTCACATAAGCAAGTATTTGCACAGATAAAAGGCATGTAATAAAAGAGGTGCCTCACTTGCAGTGAGGTCCCTTTTACACTTCGCAGCAACAGGTAGAGAGAAAGGTGAAAAATTAGGCTGTCCTACTGAAAGAACTTTCTAAAGCCATTTAAAATATATTGCTCAGACTGAAAAATTGTTCAGATTGTTAGGGTTTACATAGCTGAATAAAGAATAACATTGTAATATGAGCTTAGACTTTTCACGTCTCTAGGAAATGTGACATCTCCGGTGGTTTTAGAGCCATCACTACTTCCTTCCTGAATCAGAGGGAAAGAGCATCTGCCTACTGAATCTCCTGTGTCTGACACAGTATTAATATAATTCATGCTTGCATGGCTTGTGAGACACCATGGTATCACACTACAAGTGCACTTTGCTACAGTGACAGGTTTATATTTTGAGCTGAAGAGTCTCCGACAGATAAAACATGCCAGATGTACTTGTCTGAGCACTGATAGTGGCCTAGAGGCACGGATTTCAGCAGATTGTGCATCAGCAGAGTGCAACAGCGCAGCAGGGAAACCAGTATATTTTCATGCCTTTTATGCAGAGCAGGAAGACTGCAGGCTCATAGGCTCTGAAAAAGCCAAGTAGAACCCTAAGTTCCTGAGAACTATTAATTAATCCATTTAGGAACTACTGCAGTGGGAAACATTACAATACACAGCATGAGTTGCTTACCTTGGTGAGGAACTTTCTTCTTGTGTTGTTGCAGTTCTCATTTGCTGCAGCTTTGGACTGGAGAATGCTGGTGACCACACGTGGAGGATCAGGTGGGCTGTCCTCTGCCTCTGATGTGTATGGTAGCTGTGTTCTGGGACAGCAATCAAAATCCTCTTGACCCCAGCTGGTAGAGATCTCAAAGGGATCAGGGCATTTCTCGTCGGGACTTGACCCATCATCACTGGTTTTGGCATTGCAGAGTATGAGCGATCTTGATATGGAGCAAAACTTTCTGGACTTCCTGTTCCCGGCATTGTTCTTTTGATCCATCTTCAGAGAGCTGCTGCTCTTTTTCCTATCATTCTCCCATTTATGTGGCATGATACTTTCAACAATTCTCTCTGCTTCTGTGGTGCTAAATATCCTCCAGGAAAGGAAATATAAAAGTAAGTTGTAATACACCCCACTTTCTCCCACTTAATAACCTACGCTACTGGAAAGCCCTAATGAATAAATCGAATCAACAGAGCCTTTCAGTCTAAGAACAGCCACGTGATACCTCATGACTTGCTAATTCTGCTGCTGTGCAGAGCTCTCCTAGATCCTCCTTCACCTTTTCATTCTCTTGCCATGTTACCCAAGCAGAGTGGAGTGCTTTTAACGAATGTTTGTGATGTTGCCATTGTCTACTTGCTTTGGGCATCTGCTGAATTTGCATGTTGAAATCCCAAATTGAAAAGGAAGATACTTTAAAAGCATTATTCTATCCTCCTAATATTATTTGGAAAGAAGAAGCTCCTTCTGAAGTTTGATTCATGAAACCACTATAATTTAAAGAAGGTTAATCAAATTGTCAACTCTAAGTTCTCTGCCTGGCACATCCGAGTTGTAAGTGGTTTAGCAAAAGTAGATCTTAGCCTTGAGAGAGTAAGGAATGTCAGGCTGCCATAAGACTTCCACCTTTGCAAACCAGAACTCACTTAAGACTGTGCATTTAGGAGTAACAGAGAGATCCAGTGAAGCACTTAAGATGTGAATATCTGATTAGGGATTGAATTCTATAAAGGAATACAGCTCCAGTACATCAATCAAAAAGTGTCCTATTACAGAAATGGTTTGTTTCAGCACATGATTCAGCATATAAAATTAAGATAAATTGGAAAAAAATATATACAATCAAAATAGAGCAAAATTTGGAGCTGTTGTAAAATGAGTAATGTAATGAGCATTTTAAGATAACAAAGGGGAGCCATTACAACTCTCTCAGAAAAAGCTTTCTAGAAATGCTTTTGTAGGTGCGTGTCAGTGCTGAAAATTCAACAGGAGGACATCTAAATTAATTACTTTGACTGTCTCATCTAAGTTTTATCATCGTATTAACTACACAGACTTTTCTATTCTCTTCACAGAACCTAACTGATACCAATGTTTCCATTCTAGAGAAAATACTAATTGAAACTGAAGTATTTGCATAAATCAAAGATACTGTAGGTGTTATACACAAAACTGAAAATCAGTGAAATTTGAAAATCACTTCTCAGGTATCCTATTGAGAGAAAAAGTTTGTCCACTGTGCTCTAAACTGTGTGTTGTGTTTGGTTTGGGGGTTTATTTTTCCCCTTCTTCTATGTAGAATTGGGTAGATATATATGCATTTTGTACCTGAAGTTCCACTGGGGATACAGAAAGGAAGAAGGCAGATTTCCTACAGGCTCCTTACAGCCAAGACAATAAACACAGGCCTACAAACTCAGACCAAGCCAAATTCAGATAATGAATCCAAGTCAGCATTGTAATAAAGCTGCAGGATTATTTTTCTGGTTTTGGTTTTTGGTTTTTTTTTCCTTATACAATTAAAGAGGAAAAACATAAGCAGATGATGAACACTCTGCCACTGAGCACCTGCCTAAAGGAACTATATGGCATTGCTGGAGGAATCCACAGTTTAGCATGAGTCTGAATTTGCTTGAATTTGTAAAAATAAAACAATTTTCAAGTGCAGTAGAGATGTCCCGGGGAGAAGGATGTTTATTTGTGCAGTCTTTTCTGGTGTTTTTGATAGGTAATTCTTCTACAGATTTCCATCATTACTTATTTTCTATCACACTAGTCCTGTTATTGCTCTGCTCCCTTATGTCTCTTTTTCCAAAACAAAATCCCTAATGCTTCAGAAGCTGGTGCCCTGATCATTGGAACTGAGATTTCCTAGCAAGACTATTTCAGGGCAAAGTTTGAAAGTAGTCAGAATATATCAAGATCCCCAAAGCTGGTTTGTTTTCTGCCTCTCTCTCTGTGTCTTTGGGATCCTCTCTGCTCCTGTGGGGGTCTGATCCTGGGCTCCCAGCCTCCTTGACATGAGGGAAGCTTTCAGGGCCAAAATGGACTTGCATATTCCCTTGAATTCACAGAACATTCTAATTTTTTCTTTTTTTCAGAGTAGCCTCTCTTATGAATGATGAGTTTGGTGTGTTGAGAACTGCTCAGCAGCACAGCCACTCTCTTCCAGTGACGCAGAGCACGCAAAGGTAAGGTTTAGAGATCTTGTTTGTGACTTTTAAAAAAGGCACTTTTTAGTGTTCTGGTGAGCCTAAAGCTACCATCATATACATGAACTAAGTTTTTGAACTCAGAAATCCCCGTTAGCATCTCCACTGTATTAGGAAATTAATCTTGTTAAAGCCTATGATGTTGTGTTTCCTGTATGTCTAAATGAAGATAAAAATGCAATCTGACCCATTAGACCAAACTGTGGAGCTGGAAAAGAAAGGATGGCTGTGGTGAAGGGAATTTCTACAAGTCTCTACTCTCAGCACCTGGGTAGGAAGCAACAGAGCTAGAGGTGAGTGGAATGTGTATCACTTGAAAATCTGCCATAGGGATCAGTGGTCCTTCTGTGATACTGGCAATTGCTATTAGACACTGGTAACATAATCACAGATGTACCCAAGCTGCATATTCAGACCTAAACAATCCTGACTATGTGGGAAAATTAAAAGAAAGAACACTTTTGATTCAAGTATTTAAATTATCTACAAACATTAAACACAGTCTTACTTTTCTCAAAGAGGAAGAGTTTTAAAAAGCTATTAAGCATTTGGATAAGCAGAGGACTTGATAGGTTAATGGTCAGAATGCAGCTCTCTGGAGACTGACATGCTAGAATGAAGTCCTTTCTTGCTCTGCCTGAAGCTGCTGAGCTTAAGAAGGGAGAACTGCCATCAGTGCTAAATGTCCAAGAGGTGCCTCTCTGGCTCTGCTAAACATCTGGGATGCAGGGACGCATAGAAGCACCTGTTGAAACAGTGAAGGAAACACGGATCTAAGTGCATTCTGCTTTCCCATCCCCCTGTAATGCTCCTGAGGAATTTTATCTAATGCAGAGAGAACTCTGCCCTGCTCCATCAGCTGTTTCCTCCTCCCCTGCCCCCTTGAGAGCTCCATCCACTCAAAGACCAAGTTTAACCCTGAAAGACTTACCTAAGGGGCTGACGTGAGAATAAACCCACTAGACCTGAAGACTTCCAGTTAAATTCTTGCTCTTGCTACAAGTATTAGATCACAAGTCCTAACTAAGGCAACATTCTTTCCAGAGCTGCTGATTCAGAGTTGCATAAGTGACAGAAATATAGGAGGTACCAAAAACATAGTCTATAAGTTTTCCAATAAAAATATCCAGAAATGTTATTTTACACAGTATACAATATCACAAGTGCCAGAGAAGATTTATGATTCATTGCCATCTTCCACCAAATTTAATTTGAGATATTGATGGCATGGACAATTACTTCAAAGTCAATTCTCCAAACAATTCATCTTTTTCTCCAGTGCACTCACTGCTTGACATTTTCTTTTGCCATTCTTATACCTCCAGCTTGCCCAATGGAAGCTGTCTGTGGTTTGTAATGCAAACCAAATGTTCCTTCTCTGTTTCATTTTTTTTCCCCCAAGCTTTATTTTTCCAGCTTTAAATCCTAAAAGCCCAAACTCAGTCTGTCTTCTACAAACAAAATACATGATCTGAGCTGTGGCCATTTGGTTCAAATTTTTGGTTGGATATTAAACCGAGCATTTACAAGATACAAATAATTTGGTGTAGCTCCCAGACTGAATGCAAATGCTCTGTTGTTAAACAAGCAGTAGGAAAGACAGGGCTTTACTAGCAAGAACAAGATGAGTTTTACATTACCAAGTGCTAGCAGCATCCTCTTTTAATCTAGATCTTGCATCCTAATTTAGTCTAGATCTTGTGATCTTACTCAGATTCATTACTGAGCAGTACTATTAGCACTGAACTACTGCAGATGTTTAAGGCTTCCCCACGGTAGGAAGAGCTAAAGATTTGGAAGTTTTCTAATAAAGAGTAAGAAACTCTCAGAGAGTTGAATTAAAAAACTATAATTAAAAAACCCTAATGGTAAAATAAATATTCAAAAGGAGGAACTTACAACAGCGAGGCAGACAAACCTGACTCCTGCAGAAGGCTGTTCCTCTTCACAGGCCTGGCAAAAAAAGACAGAGTGAATAATTGAAAACACACTCTCCTGGTGCCACGTGACTCAGTTTCAGTAATTCTGCTCAGTACATTGGAACGGAGCTATTGTTTCCTAATTGCAGAAAATGTCAGCAAGGCTAGATAAATAAAAGCAATGGGATGCAGTATTGGGGAAACAGCTTCCAGCAGGCTCCCAGCTACCCAGAAGTGGCAGGACCATTTAAGGAGTTTGTGTCATTTGTTTTCACCCATCACTCTCTGGTCCAAGGATTGATGGGGTTCAGGCATGTTAAAGCCACCTGAGGGAAGTTGGGGCAACAGCAGAGTCTGTGCTAATCCAGTGAAGGTCTTCTGTTGGAGACTGAGATGGCAATCATGTTTCTTCTGGTTTTCAGCTGATATTTTAATGTTAAGCTAGTAAGAGTTTCATAGACAGCTTCTGCTCCAGGAGGAAAACATAATAGGTGCCACTTTTAAATGCCAGACCCCTGTATTGTTCACCATGAACACAATCTCTTTAACCTACCAGTTCTAAAATACCTTCCTCTTTATGGGCTAGACTGCAACTTTGTGATCCCACCTGATCAAGGATTCAGAAAATTGTTGTTTATCACCCAGATCATGTCAGTCCCCACCTGTTGATCCTCAGTTGTGCTCAGAGAGGTAAGAATTTTGCTGGAGAAACTGCTTAATTTGTGTGATAAGATTCATAGCGTGCTTGTTAATTTGAAAAAAAAAATCCATAAAAGAAAACATTATTGAAATAGAAATAGGGCACTTTGGAGTGTTCTCACAAACCATAAATCTCACACTTTTCAGGAAAACGTAAGCATAAACCTGGCCCAGTCTGGTCATGGAAATGGTCAAAATGAGAGTGCTTAGACCCCGGCTCTGTGTTCTGTGTCTTGAAGGTTCTGGTTTTACTGCTCTGTCACTAACCTTGCAAAAGAAGGAGAGGAATTATAGAAGAGGTTTTAAATATTGCACGGATAGGGGCTCATGTTTAGTGATCCTATGGCTTCTAGGTTAAAACATGGACTGTAAAGGCAACTATCTATCCCATGAGAATGATTCTCATACTGGGAGAAAAAAGAAGATGAAATCTCTGCTCCGTACAGTGTCTACAGGAGTCCTGGAAAACTCTGTCCTTTAAAATACAATAGTGGGCATTCTGTATTTTAAACATTTATCAAGAGAATTTGACTTTTTTTTTCCTAACATCTAAGTTTTTGGGATGTTAGTTCACCAAAGGACATCTTCTCTAAAGGGCACTGTTTCTACCTGACTCACTGGTTAAAAAATGACATGGGACATTACCCAACTCTTTCAGAAGAACCAAGCCTTGGCACTGAGTAGTGATCAACCATTATGAGGTAGCTTTCCTGGAAAGGAGGAGAAATAGGGAGCTGACTTTGGATTTTGGGAAAGAGTTTGTCACTGTATTTGAAGAGAGAGGACAGTGGCCTTGTACATAAAATGGAGTTTTATATGCAGTGCTAGTACTGTAAAAAAGAAATATATCAACAAGGAAGCAAAGTTACAGACTGTTTACCACTTTACTGTCTTTCACTATAACGCACACATGTTTTTGTTTAGCAATAGAGAACTCATTCACACAAAATCTCAACAGTCTGATCCAAGCTGATTGAGTTGGAAGCTCAAAAGCATTGGAAAGCTTGCTTTATTTCTTCCCATTGTCACATGCTTTTGCATTTCCTGACTATGGGCCGAATAATGCAGTCCCTAAGCCACTGGGAGTTTTGTTCATTCCAAGTCTGGAGTTCTGCCAGGGCCAGCAGCAGAAACATAAATATCACAAGGAGGGGCTGTTTTTTCATGTTCCTTTACTCTAACCTTTTGCAATTTTTTCCATCTTCTCTGTACAGTAATTGTTCAGTGCCCAGTGGTGAACAGAAAAGCAGGTTTTTAGAAGCCATGAGGAAAAGGAGAGAGAGAAAGAACTTCTACTGTGCCTGCCTTATTGCATTAATGGTAGGCTTTGATATTGGATACTGTGGTCAATCTTCATTACTTAGCTCAAAGGTATTGTAGCAGGAAAAGGGAAATGAACACTGATCAGAGGCTGGAATTTTGTATTAAAAGATTGAAATTATGTAGACTCTCCTATGCAGAAAAGAACTGCATTGATAAAAGTTTATTAAATAATAGGAAATAAAAGGGAAATGAGTGTGGTTTCTTTACTTCCTTCTCATGTGAGGGACAGGAAAAGAATGTGGTAAAATAAAGAGTGTTCAAACAAATAAAAGGGAATACTTAAAATCTAAACCATAATGAATGTGTAGAACAAGAAGGCAGCAGAAATCATAAGCACTTTGAAGTTTGCTGTTTTGTCTTTGATTTCAGTCAGACAGAGATTTCCCCCCAAGAGGTGAATTGATGAAAATAAATATCTGTAGATAAAGGGAATAGCATGCAGAAGGGGCAGCAGCTCCTGCTTCAGAATGAAAGTCAAACAATGCTGTTTACAGATAGAGTGATACCCCTGCCATGGGATAGTTACCATGAAATGGAGTAGCTCTTCTGATATCTGGCATTAGTGTCTACTGGTGGTGGGTTAAGGAAAGAGAAGAGCCACTGAACTTAATGGTTATGGCAATTCTTCTTTTGCATGATTTAAATCAGGATGTGACTGGAACTATAGCAGATACAGGAGTTCATCCCTCTTTTCTCCAAATTATTTTCCATATACACAGGTTTGGATTCTAGAGGAGAAATATGCAGACTATTCAATACTAAATATTTTGCCTGTTGCTACTGGTGATAACCTTTTCCAAAAAGGAACATATAAATTTAAACAGGACATTAGTACTGGGCAAAGCAAATCTAAGGAACAGTCTCAGTCCTGATCTCCACCCAATCCCAAATAGTGATTGTGTTACTATGAAAGAAAGCCAATAGTTTGGAGTGTTCAAGTTTTTGTCCCATCCTGAAATTGTTCAGCAAACTGATAATTTAGTTTTGCCTTAGACACAGCCACACTTTTCACATTTGCCATATTCCAGACTACAGTTCTGTTGCACAGGACAATCCATCCCCTCATTTCTTCTAAGACAGGCTGGATTAGTAATCCCTGTCTTCAGTTTCGTGAATTTCACACTGCCCTTCCATCCATGAAAACAGAGCTACATGGCATGTTGAGTCACCACATTAACCCAGCTAATCCAGTATCCTTCTCCAGCAATAACTGATAGCAATTGTTTTAAAGGAATTAACTTTTAAAAAATTTAAAAATCAAGACAGAGCTTGCTCTCAGGAAGAGTTTCTTAGTACCTTGTTGGTAGAGTAGGCTGGCACTATGAAGTTTTGTTTATTATTCCAAAATACTTGGACATATCTTGATATGATATGATATGATATGATTGATATGATAGTCTTGTTTTAGCAGAAGTTACAGCTGCTCCATCTTGGATAAATATTGTATAATGTCAAATTAGGTAAATCTCTTTTTAATTCCTTTCGTTACTTAGTACCTAACTTTTGCCAGGAAGCACAAAGATATTTTTCCCTTCTACAGATGAAATGAATCCTGTGTAATAGAACTGTAATTTATCCATTTCTGGCTCCTATTAAGCTTTTGATTTCAAGAGTATCCACAGGCAATGAGTTTCATGTGTTACATATAAATGTACTTCCTTGTAATTGTTTGAAATTTGTTGCCTTTAAGATTTGTTGAGTTCTTGTACTAAGAAAATTGTTCTGATCTTCACATCTCTGTGGAATCCTTTTCTCATTGATCTCTGTACTGATGTCATCCTCTATCTTCTGTATACTTTTATCTTTTTTTCTTCTGCCCCTCCTTCCAGCTTCACACTGCTTTCATGTGTTTGAAACTCCTCCTTTTGCTTCACATCCTTTTTGGAAAAAATAATTTCCTTTTGTGAACTTTATTACCTGACTATTTTATGATGGTATCCAGCTCTGCAGCCTCCTAGACTATTTTCAAGTGAATTGCTTTCCTGTGAATTAATAAAAGTTCTTAGACCTTGTCTTGCCAAAAACATTTGTGTTTCATGACTTGCACTCCCACTCTGTGATCACTAACCTCTCTTGTTGCAGTGCCCCAGAGATGAGCAGTAAAATACTGCTTATATAGTTCCATTCAAGAAAGTCTAATACTAAGTGTACAGCCATAAAAATTATTTTTACCTCATCTTGAGAACATATCCTTGAACTCCATGAAGAATATGTTACTTTATGCATACAATGCTTTGTTTACAGACAAAGTAGCCCATGTGATTTACATAAATGATTGTGTTAAGAGTGTGTGATTGAAAAAGTACAGCACTGTGATTGTAAAGTTTGTTGGCTGTAGCCATGGAGGGGTGCATGAGGCAAGAATGGTACCCTTTCAGTTAAGTGTTGTGGGCTGTATTGTTATTTTAATATTTTATAGTGTGTACATAGACTATGTGTGACATTATGTTGGGCTTTAAGAAACATTAAATATTTATGTCAGCTATGAAGTTGCTAAATATCTGGTACTGAAGGAAAGGTCCATATTTTTTTTAAAAAACCATTGACCAATACACAGTTTATAACTTAATGCAGCATCAGAGTAGTAAAAGCATTATGTGAGCTCTCCTGTATGGTGTCATTCAAATTTAAACAAATATTTAAAAACGTTATGACTTTACCTCTTCTTTCCACATAATGCTCCTTTTTCATCTGACTTAGTATTTCCTTTAATTTATAGTTCCCTAAACTGTAAGCAGACATAAAGAGCCCTTTAGGCTGAATGAAAGGAGAATTATCAATAGCCAAACTATGATTTATAAGGAAAAAAACATAAATGTAAAAAAAACCTGAATTGACTCTACCTACAAAAATTATACTAAAATTTTCTCAGTATTTTTCATGAGTTCAGTTAAAAGCTATATTTAGACCTGCCAATTTATTTTAACCTGTTATTGTGAATCCATGTTGGATTTTGACATATTTGTTGCTGCTGCTTTTTTTACTCCTTGAACAGCCAGATGTGAAGGAATAGAAGTACTGAAAAGGTGAATATGCTGAGTCCACCTGAGAACCAGTGGCAGAATTTGCTCCATATTTCACACTCTGGTCCAGGCACCATTTGCTCCAGCAGCCTGATCTCAGGCTCACCAGAGTTAGGGGCTTGTTATCCTTTAGCATTTCACAGATAACATACATGGTCCTCTCTGGGTGGCTGGGTTTGTTAGGTTCGGTTGGGTTGCTTGTGTGGGTTTTTTGAGGGGGAGAATGTATTGCAGAGTATTAAGGGTGTTGTTATGGTTTGGGCTTTTTTGTTTGTTTGTTTCTTTGTTTTTATGTTAACTTTGTCAGGGATTGGTGATGAATTACTCAACCTTTTCTCTTGGATATTTGTGTTTGAATAAAATGACTTTACCACATTTTTAGAGTTGTCATTTCAAGCACAGGGTTTAAGCAGTAGCTATTTTTGAGTATTTGTCATCCCTGGAGCTTGGCAGAGGCAAAGCTACTTAAAGCAGGCTGCTTCTTAAGTCTGCATTAGAAAAGTCTTGAGGACCCTTCACATTTCTGCTTCTGCACCTTATCTCTAAGGCTGTGACAATCAGAATGAAGCAGAGCAGACAAGTTTTGTTTGTGGTGTTGGAGATAACAGTATAAAGTTCCACCAGCAGCTCTCTTGTGTTTTGGCAATACTGTAGATTTTAACAGTGACTTTAGTCACAGTGCACACCACATACGTCACTCACCAGCATTACCGTTGACAGAAAAATGAGGTTATTTCACAGGTTTCCCATGAGGGAAATAGTATAATCTGACACATAAATAGGTCCCTGGTAAGGCACAAAACAATGCTTCTGGTGCTTGATGAGATCTGATGATAACCTGGTCATAGGGGTGGTAAATGGGGCTGGGGTCTGCTGCAGCATCCCAGCCACTCTAGGATTTAGTGTTTGTGGAAGATTACTTTTCTTCCACATTTTGAAATCAGCCTACACCTCCAGAGCAGTATCTAATGTTAAGTAGTTTAGAGCTAGTGGCTGAGAGATCTTGGCTGAGGATCCCTGATCTTGGTTTTGATTTTTCTACAGAATCAGTTTTCAAGCCCAAAAGTTGTTGATCTAATTAGCTAGTATAATTAACCTGTTGAAGAGAAAATGTTAACCTGTAATTCCTGTACTTATGAAAAGAATTCGCACTCCAGCTAAAGCTTATCTTTTAAAATAAGCACCAAATCTGTATGTAAAGACATGATTACACCAGCCTTGAGAGTTTGCTATACACTCAGACAGATTGTTGTGCTGCTTAGTTACCATTTCTTTCAAACATCACTATGTCCTCATTTGCCTTTACTCTGTGTTGGCCCAAAAAAACTTGACTATTGCTGTTATGGCACAGTAAATACCTATGATCCCTTCTCCAGCATGTTTTATGAACATCAGTAGGAGGACCATGGAGTGAGAGGTGTCATGGAAGAGCAGCTGTACACTGGACTGTGGGACAGACTTTCTACCTCCAGACACGGAATTCACTGACTTGTGAACTGGCTCTCTGGAAAGGCTGGATACACACAAAGAGCTGGTGTGGAACAGCGTGCTGAGACTCAACACAGTGCCATCTACTAGGGCAGGCTTGGTGTACCTGGCCACTGAATGACTGACCCTCCAGCAGAGATGTGCAAAGGGAAGTCAAATTTTCTGGTGTCTTTTTCTTATGTATGCTCATTTTTGATCCAGAGAATACCTAATAATGATTTCTATAAGAACTGATGCTATATTCTTTGTCTCAGTTGGATTTCCCAAAAGAAGCAGCCTCTTCTGGGATTTAACTCCCAAGTAATTGTCCAAAATCATGTTCCAAGACAAAACTATGACCAGCAATATTACCCAGGATTTTCTTTCTCTGGTACTTTCTTCTAATTTCAACACCTTTTAAACTGATTATAGATTTTGTCTTTTTATTCATTGACTGAATTTTTAAAGACTCGACTCAAATTAACATTCAAGAATACCCAAATCTTTGAGGGTTGCATAAGGTAAGGGATTTTTTCTGATTTTTGGCTTAAAGAAAAGAAATAAATAAAATTGGTATCAGAAAAATGTTAAGATTTTGACAATATCAGTTTAGACTCAGCACTAATCTTGGGCAAAGAATTAAACTACCCATAACTGAATCCTACCAACCAGATCTAATGCACTATAAAGCAATAAAAATCTGCCGCCCCAGCTCATTTTTGACTGAACACTCTAATTGAGTCTGGAGATCTCCTTCCAGCTCTGATGGTGACCTACTGGTTTGACCCAAGGTTTTCTTTCCCTCACTTCTGAATCCTTGTCCTCATCAAAGAAAGAGGGTTATGGCCTTGTGGTCACCTTTTCTCCTGGGTGTGTGGGGTGCAAATTTCTCTGATGAAAAGTACTGGAAGATAATGAAATGTTTGTTGTTTGTTCTTTCTTAATGGGACAATGAACAAAATCATTAACAACTACTCTTAGAAAACAACAAGAATTTGCTACTGTCAAGTAATGATATCCTTGTAACCCATCTCTTATTAAGCAGAATCTATTGCTTACAAAGTTTATTCTATATGAAAAGGCATGCAAGCTGTCTCACAGGGTGCAGGATGTGCCACGCTGTAATACAGAGAGCAGAGATATTATAACAGCAGGAGGCAAATAAAGCAGCAGATCACATCCCTGGTGCTCCCTAAGAGCAAGGAGATGTAAAAGTGACAGGAGGCCACCACCTGTCAGGTTGGTCCTTCAGCATAAATTGAGGCACTTTGACAGCCCCACAGCTTTATGACATCCAGGGACAGTGGGGGAAGAGGGCAGTGTTTTGTCCCCACCTCCAGCCTTGCAGAGGAGCAGCAGGGGCAGTGACTGCATGTCCCAAGGCTCTGCTGGCCAGGAGCTGAGTGCCCAAATCAGGACAGCCCAGCTGCACCAAGCCAGGCTGCAGTGGCAGGATGGACAGCACAGCAGCAATACCTGTGTGCTGCACCAGCCTGCACCTCCTTCTGGGGCTCACACTGTTTGAATCCATCACTAATGAGGCACAAAATAAAGGATACTATTAAGTGAGCCATGCATTAATAATACTGGCAAAGTTTCAAGTCTACAGATGTTATTTATAACACATGACTAAACAAATATGTATCCCCTTTGAGACTCAGACTCAGGAGCAATTTACTGATTTCCTGTATAGGCTAGTTCATACAGAGGTTTGAGTAAATACTACATTTGAATGTCTTGCTTGGATCTCTGCTCTGGAACTGTAGCAGACAATCATATTAGTGTTTAATTTTAAAATAGTTTGAAAATTTGTTTTCAAACAAATTTTGAACAAATTTGATACTGGCCCTATCTAGTTCTCATGGAGGAATACATTTTTCTGTATTGCTTCTTTAAAGAAAAATAAAATATTCAAAGAATATAGCCTTCAGTTACACAGCACAGTGCAAATGAGTAGAAAGGTTAGAGAAAATTCTGGAAAAAATGGACTTAGCAGAAGCAAATTAAAACCCTACATCCTCTCCTTTTCATCTGGTTTTGAAATTAATTAATCTTATTCATGAAATTTAATTGCTAGTGAGATATTTTGTAGTTTTAAAAACGTTTCTGAGCAATGAATCATTTGATCTGTGATTTTGGTTTTTTTCTGTCTCTTACAATATTGCAGGTATACAGATGACAAAACTGAAGAAAGCTGTGAACTCACAGAAGTCTCTGGTCCACTCTGCAGGCTTTTATACACATCAAGACAAAGAGGAGAAATATTTTACAGCAAACCAGAAGTGTCCTAAATCAAGGTATTTCCATGAATAGGATCTCTGTTTAATTCATAATCCTGATCATTGAACAATAGTAATTTGCTTCAAATTTCTCAGACAATTTAAAGACAAAGCATTGATAATAGTGAATAGACAGACAAAAACATAATTTGTGACATACCTCTTATCTGCTTATCCTTCTCTTTCAAATTCTGAAATTAAAGCAGTTGAAAATAATACATACTGACATGTAAAAAGAGCTGACTGCATGATGCCTAAATAATTTGCTATAAAAATATCACTTACCATTGACATTGCCAAGTATCTTCTTATTTAAATCTGCTATTATCATGCCTTCTTGGATATGAAATATGCAGCAGAAGCCATTCCCAGTGTGTAAATACTTGAGAAAATAATAAATGCAGTGTAAGTCCACAGTGTTTGGATGTTTGACTGTAACTCCTAAGCACTCAAAGTGACTACTCAGTATAACAACTTTTCCTCTGCAGAAAATGCCTTCCTATTTGCCAGCAAATCTTTAATGCTTTAGATTGGGTATTTCCAACTACCGCCCTGCTTGCTAGGCAGATGTGTATAAAAGAGATGTTATTTCACTGAATCAACCACTGAGATCGTAACCCTTTTCCTGTACCACAAACAGAAATATAAAACCTCAGACTTTCCTTTTGGACTTTTACTGACTTGTGTCTGTTGTAAGAAAGCAAAACACAACTAGTGCGAGCGCTAATATATGGAAAATGTGTTCAAACGTTTTAGATCATCTCATTGCTTCTCATTCCTGCAACTCATTGGTTAACTGGCTCCTTCTGTGTTTATGTAGTTGCATGGTACAAATACAACACCTAAACTTGCCCAAAGTTGAAATGATTCATTTATTACTTTTTACGCCACCCCCAGGAAAAAAAAAAAAAAAAGAAGGAAGAAAGAAAACACACAGTGCTCATTTAACCCAAGTGAGTGAAAACGTCTTTCATAAGGTCTGTAAGGGTTTGGAAGGTTTTTCTTTGGTGAATAAAGTCTGTGTAGTGGAGGGAAGAGTTTTGTGTGAGGATGGCAGAATTCAGGCTACAGCAAACAGACAAACTAGGATCCTTTTGCTGTGAGAAAATAAGATAATAGTAGAGGAGGTGCAAATGTTATTTATTCATGTGTGATCAATGGAGATAAAGTCATTTGAGTGGAGGCAGGATGAGAGGAGGTATTTTTTTGTGAGGGTAGTGCCTTGCTCTCTGGAATTGTATCAGTATTTATTTAGTGAGCTAATTATCCTAAATAAGTAATACATAGGTTTTCCATCTTCTGGGTGCTTGTAAATATTAGTTCACCATATTAATTATAACCACAATGGGGAAAGCACAAGCTGAACAATAAATGAGGGCCCTACTAAGAGGTGGAAAACAGGATTAAATGAAGACATTTCCTCTGCTTCTTTTTCTATAATGCAGAGAATGGGGTTATGTGATAAGGCACTCTTATCCTACTCCATAGGATGTACCACCCTGATTTCTGGTGCTGCCTGTGGATCCAGTGACTGTCACAGAAGGGAGTACACTGGGTAACCCTTGTTCTCCCAACAGCTCTGATGGGACAGTTATTCTGCCTTCATTGATCATCTTCTCCAGATGGACATTAGACTTAATCAGGTTCTAGCCCTAACTGCTTGTTTCAGGACCACAGCTGGAAACAGCATGACTAGACTAGTACTGATTTATTCCTGGCTCTCAGACCTGTGTGCATGCTACTATTCCATATGCTTGCTGTTAGAGAGGTAGTAATGCCATTTCACTGCATAACTTCAGTTTTACTTTCTTCCTCCCCTTTTTATTGTAATTAGACATTATTTTGCCTATGTAGGAAAATGTTCTGCCCCTGCTCTGAAACAGTTCAACCTTTCAGACAAACAAAATAAAGTTCACAAAGGAAACAGTTAAATTTTCTGACTGCCTTCACTGTCACAGAAAATGCTAAACACATTTGTAAGTTATATAAAACTGCAGAAGTTCAGATTTTCCTCTCCTGGTTTCACAGCCCAGAAGAGCAAAAGGACCTTGTGACATCTCTAGGCTCTCAAGAGTTTAGTAATAAAAATAAAAATAATCCCCAGCAGAAAACAACACTCCACACCCTGCTACTGCTGAGAAAATGAGTTTCCCATTTTCCTCACTTATCCTCAGACTAAACAATATTAAATTTACAGCTCTAACAACTAATTATAGCAGGCGCTCTAGCCTAAGAACCACAAAGGCTGGCATATATCATATTGTCCTTAATCCACAGGCCAGCTTTCAACCTGGCATGTCACATAATTAGAAGAAATCTCCTGTCTTAATTAATATCTAAGCAATTTATGCACTGAGGCATGATAAAGCCTCAGGTGGGTGGTGTGCATGGGAGCGGAAGGGGGTGTTCATCTGCTGTGAATTAACCTCTGATTTTAGTTTTTTGTGTTAACTCTGAATAGTAATTGATAATGCTAACAGCTCTATGAGCTTCTGCTGGGGGTCTGCAAAACCTGGGAAGTTCGTGTTGGTCCTGCAGGAGAGAGAGTTCCTGGGGGGTCTGACAGTGCTGATAATCCTGACAGCACACACTGAGGGAACCAAGGATTGTGCCTGCAGAAGGGGAAAGTGGGCTAAAAAGCCATGGAGGGGGCAGGGGGTAATTGGTGAGAGACTGTAGAAACAGCAGAGGGTAGTTTGGGGATGTAAGGGTTGAGGGGGAGGAAGGGATTAAAGGAGGAAAGAATCAGGTTAGGGTGCTAGGCTGGATTTGAGCAAGTGGGTAAAGACTGAACACGAGGTGCTGGATACAGGCATCAGCTGAGCCTAAGCTGGGTAAACCCAGCACTGGACTGGGCTCTGCAGACTGGGCTCAGAAGAGCAGAGAGGTTCTGTGAGGAACTGACCCTTTACATTTTACTCTAGAGTAGCACAGAAGTTACAATCAGGCCTCGTGCTCAAAAGAAGCTCATCTACATCTGTATGTCACTTATCTCAGTAGATATGACAAAGGGATGGACACACTCCTGCTAACCTTTTTTGCAAACTCAAGAACTGAGAAACAGAGAAGTTTTTCAGAAAAAAACCCCTTAGTTTGAAGGATGTCATCATCATTCTGATACCCTTTAAATATCTTTCACTTTAGTTTATCAATGCCCCTAAATGCTATTTAATTTCTTTTTTCAGGTGATTCCTATTTATTTTCATATAAAGAAAGAAAAATACCCTCATCTTAAGATGAAGAATACTTTGTTGATGTATTTGGTGGCGTTGTTGTTCTTTCCAGTATTATTCTTCAATCCATCTTTAATATAGCCTGGCATTTTGTTTGCTTTTTCTGACCATTACTGTGCCCTGAGTAGAAGTTTCCATTCAGCTGTCCGCAGTAACGCCTAGATCTTTTACTTGAGTGATTTTGCAAATCATCAAGTGTATATGAGTAGTTCAAATTGTTCCTTTTAGTGCACATTACCTCATGCTTGCCTACGCTACCCTTCAGCTACCATCTTTTTTGGTCCCTTCTTTTAGGCTTTTGTTTTGTTTTGTTTGCTGTTGGGGTTTTTTTAAGTCGTGGCTTTTCTAAAAGATCATGTAATTCCCAATTATGTTGTCTCAGCTACTGCATGCTTGCTTTCCAGACAAGTAAAATAGATTAAATTAAAATGAGCAAATAGATTAAATTAACCCCAGTTTTGGTGTAGGTCTCCTCTTGTTAATATCCTTTCCAGCTCAAAATAACCATTGACTTATATTTTTTTAGTCTTCACAACTTTCTGAGCCATAATATATTTCTTCCTCTGCTATTCTTTTCCCTTAGATATTTTATGACATTTAAAATAAACACCTAGGTTATACCCCTAAAATTATACTTTTATCCATTTTATCCAACCCTCTAATGTCTTTATTAAAGAATTTAATTGGCTGTTAAAACTCTATAGGGACAAGTACAGCCAGAGTAGTTAAAGTCAAAGCTAGAGTTTACCTAGAGGAGCAGAATGACAGAGGAAGTCAAAATCTCAGTTTGCAAGAAGAGTCTCTTTCAATCTCTCCAGAGCAGTGGGGAACAATCCTCTCACAGCTCAATTCAGAAAAGCAGCTCCCAGGTGTTCTTAGTCTAAGTACTGAGCCCAAGCCTGTTCTGTGCACCAAATGTCACTTCTCCATCTTCCCCTCCCTGCCTCCTTGGCTGCAAGGAACAGCTTGTTCTGATCTCAAACTGCTCAAGCAAAGAGAAATGGAAACAGAAGTGGGGTCTGAGGATGTAACTCTTTTCTCCAGCTATCCCCAGCCAGGCCACCCACCCTCATTGAGGTTTTGGATGCATGTGCCAAAAAGCATCAAGGAAGAACAGGATCCTTACTACTGGATAAAGCATTAAATGAGCACTCCATGTCCAATTCTGGCATCCACTCATTTTAGCACAGATGGCAACAAGGTGGGAAGAGTTCAGAAAACCATTATAAGAAGTCTGAGGAGTGTGTTTTGCAGTGAGAGACTAAAGAATTTGTTTCATTTTCTTCCAGCAGATTGTTGCAATGTGATGTCTTTGCAGTCTGTGTACATACCGTCATGAGGCCGAATTCACAAACTCAATCAACAAGGCAGAAAAGAATCAACACAAATTTTGTAGACTATTATTGAAGAACATAACTGTGGCTATACTTGTCTACTAAATTGTAATGATCGTTTTTTATTTTTGTGGGGAAAATAACCTAAGTTCACCTGCAGAAGCTTAATATCATATTGGATTCTCCCCAGGGAGAGGTAATTCTGCAAGTTTAAACATATTTTGAAGAGTTTTAGTTTGTGTTCTTCACTTTCTCTGTAAATTTGGTTTCATGGTTGTGTTTTCTGAACTCTTTAAGAACTCCTTTATTGCTTATCATTTCAGTTTCAACTTCATTGTCCCACCCTCAGGAAACTTATCATAAGCAGGCATGCTGTTATGTTAAAGCACATAGAATTCCAGGTGATTAATATTCTCTTCGTGACAGTTCCACAGGAGGATTGTTCTCACTTAATTACACTGCTCATTTGCAAAAATTGCTGACCTACCCTGGCATGATAAAAAGTTCTCTCTTCTAGAATACCTTCAAATATATTTGAAAAATTATAATTGGTCATTTATATAAATTCTGACATATTTTGTTATAACAATAACCTGATATTATTGCAGAAAACCTAAGAGTGTTATAGATTACATGGGCTGACCAAAAAACCTTCACCACTTGTTGGATTGTATGTAGTGCTTAGCTTCTAAAACCAAACAGCAAATGGTTGTGTCATGTAACAGGCCAAAAGTGTGGTATAAATTAACTTTGCCTCAATTCTTTCCATGATGAATGAACATTTTGTTCTCAGAAATTATTGCTTGGATGAAAAGGTCGCACACACCAACTGTGGAGTGCAAATGGTTACTCCCCAAATCCTTGTTAAGCTAATTTCATAGGAAGCAGGAATTTGTGTTGGTGTTTCTGAATGCTGTATAAAGCCCAGTGTTCAGAAGGAACCATTCAGTAGTCCCAAAGTGTGGCACTGTTTAAAATCAGTCAGCACTTACAGACAAAATTCCATAACCGCCCAACACAGCACCATCAGTCGATATATGGCTAGGTATGAATGAGCAAGGGGCAGATAAAAATGTTGAATTTCAAGTACTTCTGGAAGCACCAAAATTTTCAACAAGCAATGAGAACAATAAGCTATGTTGTATCAAAGGTCATGCATGTGATGCCATACAAAGGTCATGTAATTATTGAGATAGCTACATGCATTCCTTTTAACAAATTGTAATTTGTTTCTGAAAAAGGAATGTGGAGAAAATAGACAAGATCCACACAACTTGTGCCTGGATAAACTGATAACTTAATCAAAATTATTAATTTAATTAATTCAACCTATGGAATTTGGTGCCATTTGAGAGCAAGTATATGCAGACATATTTTATGGAAAATTTTGGAATGCAAACATACTTAAGAGCAGTTAAAATTTTTTCTTTGTAATATTTCTTTGCTTTTATTAGCACCTAATAAACATCCACAATCTACTTCTTACTACCTTTATGAAAGAGCTATACCCAAGAGGGGTAGTGATATACAGATGTAGTAAATGAGGGAAGAGAAGGCACATGATACACACATGAGGAATTGCAGAGCAGAACTGCACCTGTGATAGACAGGGATCAGGGATCTGAGATCTGCAGTTTCATACTCAGCCCTTCTCTTTTATCCTGATTGGCTTCCCCTCCCAAGACAACAAAGCAGGAGGCTTTCTTTACTTGCCTTTCAAGCTGCCCATTCTGTTCAAGAGCTTGAATGCTGATGGTTTCAACTATGCCTGCTTGAGACTCCTGAAATGCACTCAACTAATACCACAGCAACCTGCTTAAATTATTGATGTAAGTTAGTTTGATTCGAGAACTAAAAATGTTTTATTGGTCATAAATATTTCCTACAATATGGTGACTTCTGGCAGAATTCCTGATTTGAGCCAAAGCTGGTGTTTCAATAAGAAAGTCTCAAAAGTAAATTTCAGCTGCCATTTTGGCAGCAAAATCACAAAACATGGTAAAATAAATTGAGAGCTTATCACAGAATTTATGCCAACAGGGTTAAAAGCTGCTTTTGTTGTAATTGAGTATTGATTATTGTAATCAATGAATTATTGACTAAAAAGTGATCAAGGTCCTCCACTCAATATGCTCTGGAGAGAATTATCACCCTGACTGGTTTGGGATGATAAACAGCAAAGCTCAATATGCTGATCCATCTTGAGGCAAACTTTTAGTTTCTCTGTAAGACTGTGAGTAGAACCCAAGGTCAGCTGGATTTGAGAACATGTGCAGAAAGCAGAAAGGGGAATGAAGACAAATTTTAAAAAGGGTGCATGGTGAAGCAGTAAGTATAGCTGGAGTGTTATTCTGGATCAGCATGTGATGCCATGGAGCCATTCATAATCAGACCTGAATATGTCCCTGACCACTATAGATTACACTGAAAGAACTAATTACTTCAGGTAGTTTCAAAAGAAACCAGTTAATTCTCCCACATGAAGAAAGATTTCTCTCCTGCATATACTGAACTGGATGTGTTTTCCACGTTAGCATAAAAGTTCCCAGAGTGTGTATGTGTATATAGCAGCAACTAATTTATATTTCTCTCTATGTGTTTATTTTCATGGCACAGTTACATTCACTGGTTATTTTTGAGACTATAATACATCTTGGGTGTTCTGGCTAAACGGATGCTGCCAAATTTGTCAGCAAAAAGACCGGAAAAGCTGATGAACCTTAAACTTTTCCCCAAACAGTTATTCCTTCAGGATATGGAAGAGGCAGAAAATCCAAGCAAGAGGAGCAGTAGGGAACCAGGGAAGAAGGGTAGAAATTTCTGCCTGACATGAATTTCGCAAACCTCTGTGTTTGATCTTTTAGAGACCCTAAAATTATTATCTACAGGAGTTATAAGAAATTTGAATATAAAGGAAAGGTAGTTCAAACTTCAGTCCAGTGCTCTGCTTGTTCACTAGTTTCTTGCTTTCATTTTGCTGAGGAATTTAATACCTTTATAAATTGTACCTGTAATGTTTTCAGGAACATTTTAACACGGTTTTTGAAAATTATCTTCTTAGACTAAGATCTCCAAAGGTGTGTACAACTTAATTCCTGACAATTTTAACATGAACAAACTGAAGAAACAGCCCTTCAGTTTCTCAGGACTGGTTTCTCTTTTACAAATGGGACTTGTGCTAAGAGTTGGTTGGGTATTTTTAACTAGTATGCCATATAATTGAAAAACTAAATATATGCATAAAATAAATACTACCATGGCTAATTCTTATTCCCCTCTATGGGTTTGTCAGACCCACAGGGACAGCACTGTGGTTTGTGGAATCTTCTCCTAGCAACTCCTACGAACATCAGAATTACATGGGCAGCTGAATCTTCATACCCCACACTAAGAGTTTGCTACTTGGCACTGCTTTATGTGCAGATTTCATATGCCCATATCTCTGGTTATTTGCACCAGGTTTAATTCAGTTTCTTGTCATCCTCCCAACACTTTTAATAATAGCTTTATGCTATTACTTACTGAGCTTCTCTGCTGTAGTTCTTTGTATTTGGGAAAAAAACGATGAAGATGAAGATATGGTCCTTGCCCCAAGGAGGCTATAATTAAAACAAGACCAAACTTATAGAAACATATATTCTAGCTGGCCTCTAACTGGATGGTCTGTTTAGTTTTGTTTTGACGTATTGTATGAAGCAGCATTTAACAGATGTTGGGAAATTAACTGTCTGGGCTTCTCATATAAACTTAGAGCAGAGATTCATGAGTATGAATTAATTTCATCACTGAATGTGGGTATTAGTGTCATTAGGCATTTTTAAATGTTTGTGCCTATTCTGCTGTGCTTTGAATCCTCCTTGGCAGAAAATATAGAAACTTCTCAAGAGAAAGTGCAGTTACACTCACTGTATTGCTGTAGCAATACTTTCCAACACAATACTAATTATTCTCTTCTGTTGAGTGAAAGATGTTGCCTTGTACAAGCCCAGCAATGGAAAAAAAAAACGGGAAGAAAAGGGTCAATTGCTTCATTACAGACCCTCTACGCAGTTTTGACCAAAAAAATCCCAAAAAATCCCTGAGTGAAGGATCTCCCTGTGTCTTTATGCCAAGATATCCCTCTTATTATAAGTAATGCTAATTTATCATGTAAATCCTGTAGCTGATATCCTTATGGCTGCTCATGTCCCTGCTGAAACAGCACACATCCAGCAAGGTGATGGATTTTCCCACTCCTCTTTGCCAGGAGAATCGAGTGTTGAGGATTAGATTCCCTTTCACAGCTTTCAGGGCTAAGTCAAACAAGCACGAAGCAGGAAGCTGACAAAGCAAGGCTTGCCCTTCTATGTAAAGGCAAGGAAATGAGGCAGGTCAGGCAGAGAATGGAAACAAGACCTGGTATAAAGCCTAAAACAGAATAGAATTAGAAAGGAAGTGTAGCTGAAAAAATGAAACAGAGATTTCATTATTTCCACCTGTATTTAATGTATTTTGCATATCACATCTCTATTTTTTTTTTCATTTTTTTATTTTGTGGTCTCCTTAGTTTAATTTTCATACATTGAAAACTTAAGTGCTTCTAAAACAACAGCTATGGTTTAAAAAGATCATTTCATACCCACCCCACTCAAATCACAACAGACGTGCAATGTTAATTTAGGGTGAGTGGGCACAGATGTTATCAAAATCACTCTCTTACCTGCCAACTCCACCAGATTTTCCAGTACTTGGGTATTTTCTTCCACTGATGTGTGGAACTTTATTGTAATGTTCTCTGTTCTTTTTCCCCCTCAGATATTTTATTCAGTTACTAAACCTGCATATGGCTTCCTCCTCTATCAGCTGAGATAAAACAATACTTCATGACAACCACTGAACAGAAAAGCAGCTCTGAAGATACTGATGTGATTAGGTGTGAGGCCAAGAACTTGTGCTGAGTGCTGGAAGAGCACTTTATAACCACAGTAAATCAGTAAGTTTGGGTTGGACAACATGGCAGAGCAGAAGTCGTGTGATGTGAAATACGAGTTGGGGAAGAGTGCGAACGAGAGGGAAGTGAAAAGGCATATTTAAACTGGATTTTCATTCTCCAGTGTTACTAAAGTGTGAGTTAATCAGTCAACTTTGCTTTAGTTATTCTGAATTCTCTTCCTCACTCGAATATCGTGCTGCTAACACACAACTGCACAAATGAGCAAAATGTGCACATATGAGCACTCTCTGTGCCTCAGGCCTGTGAAAAGCTATTGTAACACAGCACTAAATTTAGACTAATGCACCCTGCCCCTCAGCAAGGACTAATAGCTCAGGATCAGCTTCATGCTAACAGCTTTTGAGCTGTCTGGAGTGGAGGCAAAGTGAGTTTTATCTTCCCACAATGTACTTTGTGGAGCTATCCATATTTGGTCTAATTTGGAAGAAGCATTGAAAGCTTTTTTAATACCTGACTGTGCCATACACCAACAAAAAGCAAAGTGCATTTCAAAGGAGGGATGCATCACTGCCCATATTTTGTGATACACAGTATCAGGACAAGAAAAAGCAACACAATGATCTGGTCTGGGGTTCAGGTCTCCATTGCCTTATCCACCAGAAATGCTGTGACACTGACTGGCAGTAGCAGAATTGTTCATATTCTCCACTAATATTCAATCCCATAATTCTTTTTAAATATAAATTCTTTAATTTATATTAAATCCTCTGTTTATTGACAAATAGATAAATTACAAACCCTACAGTGCACTCTACATAGCCTGATTTTTTCCTAGTTTTATACTACAGAATCAAAGCAGAATTATGTCAATCTGTTGTCAAAATGGCCAGAATTTTAATTTCTGTAAATTGGCAAAAGCAGTAACAGTGCCCCTATAAAAATAAGCATTGCTTGTCACACATCAAGTTTCATATCTTTACACTGAAAGAAAAAGCTCCTAATTTCCTATAATTATGCTTTGGTTACCAATTACTTAAGATATAATTAATATAAAGAAGTTCATTGTATGCAATACACAATGTCCTGTGTTGCTCTGTCTACCTTTGTGCTTAACTTTGTTTTCCAAAATATGATGTAATATTAATGACATATCCTAGCCTAGAACTCGTCTGTTTTAACTTGGTTTCCTTCTGCGGCATTGTATCAGGGACTCACCTGGATTTAAACATCTCAGGCTGTTTTACAGACATGGCAAGAGTTGTGCTGTTTAGGAACATGTGCTTCCATCGTGTGGACAATATTGAGAAGTGCAAAAGAACAGCTTTAAAAATAATCGGCAAATACAGTCAAGTATCTGTATTTGTCATCGTGAATTAGATGAATCATGAATATGTATGATATGATATAAGAGTTCTGCACAAATCTGTGGGTTTAACACTGCTAATGGAATCAGGAATATTGATTCAATCCTGTTTATTTTCAGCTCAAGAAATCCTTTCCAATGAGCACAGAGTGATCAAAACATACAAGTCTGCAAAGCTACTTTTAATAAGCACCCAATTCCAACATTACCTGCTTTTGTACTCATTTCTGTATCTGTTTATCTCTTTGTTTTTCCCCTAAATCTTTGCGAAACTTGTTTTTGTACAGCATGCATTGCTTTCCTTCCCCTCAAACGCACACACAAACACTCCTACCCAAAACATCGGCCAGCCCAGGCACCCTGCCCACACAGTCTTCATTCCTGCATGAGTTCACACGAAGCTTTGTTTCAGAAATGGTTTTGGTTTAAGGCCTCTTATTGCTTCCCACACTTGACCCAGAGCAAAGAGATTTAAGAGTTGAAATAGCTGCATCTAATACCAGTAAAAGTCCACAATGGCCAAGTTATAAACACTACAGTGCATTCATGCAGTTTAAGTATTTCTAAACTTAAATTTTATCTAAAAAACTTTATCTACTAAACTTTAATATCTACAAAATATACGGAGATTTATGTCAATCTGTTGTGAAAATGTGCAAATTTTAACCTCTGAATATTGGACTATTAACAGACCGCCGAGAAAAACAACCATCGTGTTAATTATCCTTACATAGAAAATGAAAGGAAAAACTGAAAGAAGTCCCTAAAGATAATTTCCTCTATAATAGCCCATTTATAATAGGTCTGTAAAGGTTTGCACACAAGGAATGTGATTCCAAAGCTGTCCTCTGCAGTACAGTTCCTCAAAGCAAACCTGCATGTCACAGCAGCATGACGTGCCTGCTGCTCTGAGATCCTGTATGCCAAATGCCAGTTAGCTGATACTGCAGTCTGCTGACTTAATTTATATTGAATAAAGGTAAAACTTTGCAAGCCTTGCCTGAGGGCTTCAAGCAGATTATTTGGGAATAGAGCTTAAAGATATGTTTGGACCCATCCATTCTTTTGTGGAAGTTCAGTGGGTTTGTTTTGGAAAACTTAGAAAGTTCTAATTGACCTTTATAATCACTGAAGATCTTTGGAATCTTTTATGAATCGAGATTGGTGTAGTATTTTACTCAGGTAGTCACTTACTTTGTGCAGAAAGAGCCTGGTCTTGTGGTACAGTAGGAGATGAAATAAATATATATTTAACTAAATGCATGTAATGGAATGCCATACAGTAGAAGATTCTCTGTGATGCTTTTTCAGCTGCTATACAAAGACAGGTAAATCTATGCAGTAATGACATCTGTTTTCCAAGTATTTGCATTTTATACTTGGTTGATTTTGTTTTTAAGAAAATGTGAGTTTCAGCTGAAAGTTCTACCCTCAAAGGCCTTATTTTTTTTTTCATGTGGATATTCTGTTGTCTAATTAGGTAGGAACAGACTACAATCTTTTTCTTAGTGGATAAACTTAAAGCATGCCATATTTATTTTCTGCTTTGGCATGTAGTTTCATGAAACTTGTAGGTGCCCAATTTTCTTTGACAATTTTACCTTACTCTCAAACATGTTAGAAATTACTAAGGATTGAAAAATGCTGTGGAAATGGAACATGGTGATGATGCATGGAAAAGGCTGTTGTAAGTCTCTAGTCTGTAGCACTGAGCTCAAATTCGTGATTAGTTAATATTAAAGTGTTTAGAATACATGGAAAAACATAAAACTCAATTTAAATCCATGAATTAAAAGATAATTTCAAGATAAAAACCCCTCACTTGTGATTTAATAATTTGCAATGTTGTGCTGGATGGAGGGTGGAACAAGTTCAACAACCAACTTTCTTCCAGATGAACTTTAAATGTCAAAGCATCCCATGATAACTTTGCATGTGTTTGGTTTTACAGTGTTTTGGAAACCGTCCACTCACCCTTGTAAAAATTGTGACACTGTTTTGGCTTTGGAAGAATTGGTTAAATATGCTCCGAGAGCCAGTAATTTAATGAAAAACTATTATGTTTCCTGGGTTCTGACAGCTTTTGTCATCAGTGAAAGTGAAAATGGAAAAAATTTATAATTTTTTACAATTTTACAATTGATTTACAATTTTTGATGTGTTGTTCATAAAATTTTAAGAGTTTTTTGCCCATTCTAACCTTGATGAGTTAATGAGATTATGAAATATTACTAATGGCAGACTTTCATTTCCATTTTTAAAATAAACATCTCTAAAATCTAAACAGAAAGAAACAAGAATCAGTGTCTCATCAACCTCTCCTGGCTGTAGTCTTGAGCTTTTATATTCTCTGTCTTTTCATGAAACTCATTCATTCTTATACCCTTCTGGGAGAGCTTTGTGTCTTTCAAGCATTGTACCATCTTCAGGACCAGGATTTCTTGTAATTATCTCCCAGTAATTCTTATCTTCTTCAACTCTGTGGGAGTCCAGATAATTATGACAAATTACTTCAAATTCTCTTCCAAAATGGGACCTGCAAAGTCAAAAGAGATGGGATAGGCAGAGAGAATTAACATATATACAAATTCAGCAAATCTTCATTACTTGTGAATTGTTTGAGATTTCCTCATTTTTCTCTTGGTTTTCTCAGAAATATCACCATGCACTTTCAAATACCAGACCCTTACAAGAAACACAATAACCCACTTTGATTCCCATAAAATAATTTAGGAATTTGAAATCCAAAATAAATGTCACCTTTCTAGCCTCAGAGCTGAAAGCAGCCCCAGCAGAATAAGGCCCTGATACACCAACCTGATTTTTAAATGCTGGTTAGGCCTTCATCCCCACTTCTCTCTGACTGAGGAGGATTCTGGCTACTTAAGAATGTCTTCAGCATCAAACTTTCAGATCTTTCGTCCTCAAAAACCCTACACAAATCCTCAGACAAGATCCTTAGGTCTTGCTAGGAAGTTAATGGGAAACATTGGTGTATACTCCTTAGCAGAGGCTAATCAATATTAATTTAATGCATGTATATTAACTGAATTGAGAGATTAACTCCAATTTGTTGAGACATTGATTCAGATGGATATAAGCATATAGAGTTTTATGTAGTGTGGTTTTATTCCCTTGTTCCTTATACTTCTTAGTATAAATTTTTTTTTCCTTCAAAAGTAACCCAAGCAACTGACATTGCTCAAAATATTCAAAGGGAGAACCACCGAGAAACCAGAGAAAACAAAAAGCATGATATAATAACGAAAAATGAAAAGGAAAAAATCCAAACAACTAAAACTGATCCAACTGTCTGCAGCAACACAGCAGCACACGTTACAGCCAAGAAGTAAAATAAGGGAAAAGAGAACAAGGGAAAATAAAATAAGAGAAAGGAGAAATAATCTCATTCTGCATTATTTTCCATTTCCTCAGTGCATCCCAAAAGCACCTCCCTTGCTCCTCATAGTAATTCTTGATGCTGGCACATCACTTTGCACACCCCTTCCAGTTGTAGGTTATTCTTACCACACACAGAAGGTCCTTGGAACGGCCAAGTTGCGATTGGTGTAGCAATGAGTAATAATAATTTTAGTTTCTGACTGAAAAAAAAAAGAACAAGGGAAGACACTTGACAAACATTTTTAAACCAATACTGTGAATAAAGACCGTCTCTAACAATTAGTTAATTTTGACTTTGTTTATTAGTGAGTTTATTCATGTAAATGAGTCTTAGTTCAAGGCTGTAAAGGAATAGTTGTATTTGGAATATTCTGTTGTACACCACCACTCCAGGAAGCCTAGCAGTTATCTGGTACAGGAAAATACTGTGTTTACAAAAGGTTGAAAACATTTGGAAAATCATCCACTTATTCAGATGCCTTTGGAATTTTACTAGACATTTAATGTACAGGACCTCTTATTTAATAACATCTCCAAATATTGGAAATGGAATTTACTGTCTCAAAAGGCCTGAAAAACAGGTAAGTAATGCACAACACGATAATGTCAACCTTTGAAAATTTCTGATGAGAAAAACTGAAGAAGTCAACCTCAGAATGAACAGTAGAAACAAGTACTTGTATAAGCAGATTCCCTAATTAAAGAGATTGCTCCTTCCTTCTCCCCCTTCTTAAAATGGAAGTCAGAACTGGCATAAGGGAAATACGTGAATAAAATCGATATAACATTTTTTTCTCAGTAGTCCACCCGTTTCAATTAAATTTTCATAACATTTCCTACAATTTTAATTTCTTACAGGAACTGGAAATCCTTCATGTTCAAGACGCAGTTGAGGATCCAAGGACTTAGCTTGCCAGAAAGTCAAATAGGAAAGCTCAGCTGTCAAAAATACTTTCTGAAGGCGAGATTTTTTAGCAAAATCTTTAAATGTTTTGTGGTCACTTGCCAGATAAAACTGTAAATGAAAATATATATTAAGGACAGTATTCACGTAAAACAAACAAGCTATGCAATTTGAAAACATATTTTTGAAAAAAAAAAAACTTTTGGCTCCTGACAGATCAGTCTTCCCAGACTATGCAGGCAAAACCATAAGATAGATTCTATACTGTTGATAAATTAATTAAGTAGTTATTCTATATGCAGATTTGTGAATACTAATTTAAAATTGAATTTACATTCCAAATACTTTTATCTCATCAAAGTGATTGTTGAGAAGGAAAACTTTTTCGAAGTTGTGGTGATTTGAGTGCATATGTAAGTGTAATGCCTTACTTGCTTTTAATTTGCAGACAGAAGGAAAGTTACTATTTAATAGAAATCTGGTTCCTCAGAATGATAGAATAGTGCATGACGTTATATTCCTACTATGGATTATCTTCATACGAAAGGAAATCTTCTCATTTTGGAGTTTCACAAAATATTCTCAGCTGGGAGGGACCCACGAGGATCATGAAGTCCAACACTTAACTTAACTGAGTTGTTCAAAGTGGAAAAACCCTAAAATCTCCTTGAAGAATTCTTTCATGATTCTCAATCTAATTGTGATTTCTTTTTCTTTCCTTTTTCAGATTTCCTTTATTCAGTCATTCTGGCTAACAGCCACCTTGGTCTGCACACCTGACCTCAGGCAAGTAGCACAACCTTTCTAATTAGGTATTACTTATCTTGATCTATGCATGATTCTGAGCCTGTTCTGTAAAACTAAGATGTTGCACCAGTGTACAGCTTTATATGTCTATTCTTGGAGAGGGATTCAATGCACAGTATATGCTATCACTGCTATTTGCAACTTTATTGCCTTACCAGTTTGTCAGAAACCCCTCCTTTTGTCCCAAGAACAAAGTTTTGCCCATATCGAAGTGGTTCACCCACTGCACTTCCATCAACACTGTTAAAATTATAAAAAGGAAAAAAGATACATTCAAATCATCAGTTTTACTATTGTTTAGGTTTTTCGTCTGTTTTCGTCTACAGTTAGATATTGCTTTGTGACAAAATTTTGTATTCTTTGCCTTTTAAAATAGGTAAAATATCTTAACTTAAGGCAGAGCCTTTGTATTGAGCAGGACACTCTTCTTCTGTTTCTTCTCTGACAAACAGCAGCAATTAAATATATATTTGAGAGAGAGATTATGCTGGAGTTTTAGAACAGAACCAATGTCCATTTCATGGAAAACAAAAGCAACAACACATATTTCTGCTTGCAGGAAGTGAATATTAATAGTAGTGATATATGGACATGTTTTGTCTGCAACTTTACCAAGCTGCAGAATTTACCAAACGATACAGTGAACATGATTCTGTTCTTCACACCCAAGCTGATTTAGAGGTCCTTGGAATTAATCAGAGCAATATGCAGCATATAATCAAGCTTAATGCATGACTGAAGACTCTTTCTTAAATAAAATAAATTTACTCATATTTCTTTGTATATTAGCAAACTTCATTGCACATTTCTCCAAATAAGATACCTAAAGCTAAAATAATAATTGAAAACAGCTCAGAATAAAGTAGCAGACCTTACAATACAAAAAGCATTTCGACCTATGGGGTCCACGCTCTTGACTGCACTAAGTCCACGTGACATCTGCAGGGGTTCATCTGAGTACAGGGACACTTCTTCCATGTCAACAGCCAGAGTCACGTCCCCACGCATTTCGGGGTCAACCTCCTCCCCTTTCAAATCCAAGGATTTGCTATCTGGGTTCATAAGCAACACGGTGTCTCCAAAGTGAACAAATCCATCAGAAGATATTGACAGCTCTACCTAAATTAGAATTTACATAGTATTTTACAGAATTATCTGAACCTAACATCAGAAGTATTTTAGTATCTAAGTTCCATATCATTCTTAGTGCATGCAGAACAGTAAGTTATGCCACTCTGTGGGGGGTCTTGGGGAGGTGGACACAATTCTTTTTAAAAATTACCCTCTTGAAAATATTCTCTTGAAGTCTGGCTAATCTCTGTACTAAAAGTTGTCCTTGCTCTCTCTTACGGATAAAATCCCTCAGGAGTTCCTGTTGGCAAAGGAGAGAGGAGCAGATGTTTTATCCAGCACCCACAATCTCGCGTTTACAGCGGATTTAGAGAGCCGGGGGGCAGCTCGGAGCGGGTGGGGCGGCGATACCCGGGGCTGGCGGTACCTGCTGCGCGTACTCCTCCTCCAGCCAGTTCCCGATGCGGACTCCCAGTCTGTAGGACGCCATGGCCGGGCCGGACCGCGTCCCGCGTCGCCATAGCGACCGCACCGCCCCCGCGATTGACCAGGCCGGGGAGGGCGGGGCCATGATTCGCCAGCACGGGGAGAGCGGGGTCGCGATTGGCCAGCCCGGGAAGGGCGGGGCCGCGACTGGCCAGCCCAGGGAGGGCGTGGCCGCGATTGGCCAGCCCAGGGAGGGCGGGGCTGCGATTGGCCAGCCCGGGGAGGGCGGAGCCCGGGGGCGGGGCCTGAGCAGCGCTGAGGGCGGAGCGGGGCTGTGAGGGGCCTGGAGTTAGGGAGTGGTTGAGGGGGCATGAGGTCGTTCAGGCCGTCTCGTCCCACTGTAAATCCAACACCGCCGCGTCCATGCGAAGCCGTGTCCCCATGTCCACACATCTTTTAAATATCTCTGGGGGTGGTGGCTCCACTGCCCTGGGCAGCTTGTTCCAGTGCTTGACAATCCTTTCGGTGGATCCTGTCTGAACTTCACCAGAGGCTGTTTGCTCTTGTTCTACCACTTAACATTTCAGTCTCTTTTCCAGAGCAGTAAGAATAGCTCAGGTCAGTCGAGTGCCCCTCCTGGGCCACTTGCCTTTTACACCCCGTATTAGACAAAGAAGTGCATCAGTTAACAGAACAGATGAGTTCACTCCATTATCACTGCACTATCAGTGAATACTGTCAATTATAGAGTAGTTTGGGTTGAAGTGGACCTTTAAAATCACCTCCTTTCAGCCTCGCCTGCCATGGACAGGGACACCTCCACCAGACCAGATTGCTCCAAGCCCCATCCAACCTGGCCTTGAACATTTCTGGGTACGGGGCAGCCAGAACATCTCTGAGCAACCTGTGCCAGTGTTTTACCACCCTCACTGTGAAAAACTTCTTAATGTTTAGTGTGAGTGAATGCATCAGGGGAATGATTTGATTGTAAATGTTTTGCTTTGTTATTATCTTAGTTTGAAATCTACATGGCAAGTTAAGCTAAGTGACTATGCCATGTGTTTATTTTTCCAATAGGCTAAGCCAGTCATCTTCAGCGATGGTGTAGATCCTTGCACAACACATTTAATCCCTTTATAACTGTCACCGTCTTCTTGCAAACTTGATCTTGTAATGTTTTAATGCTGGACAAGTTACAAAGATTAAAAGAAAATTTTTTTTGCATGGACAGCTGGAGTACGTGTTATCGTCAGGCAGTTTGGACAGTAATTCACGTGAAACTCGGCCCTTTTCTGTTTGTTTTGTAACTCAAAAGTTATTACTCAAAAAGTTATTTAGCACATGCCAAACCTTTTAAGTACCAAATACTATTCATTTTTGTTCGAATAGCACCACTCAGTGTTCAGTTGCAGTAAGTGACACCTACGCCTAGCTCTGTTGACAGCAGTGCTGAAACTGTGTAATTAAAATAAGGAAGAAATTTTGTTCATCTTAGCCAAGTGTCAAAAGCCAAACACCTTTTTCTTGTTTCAGAATTAAACCACCTGAATCAATATTCAGTAATAAATAATTTTTATAAAATCATCTATTATACTTAGCTGTGTCATTAAGAGCAGGTGCACTGTCTTGCTGAAGCATGTAGCTAACATAAAGAATTCACAGCAAGTTTCCATAGTTTTGTAGCCTTATGCACTGGCTGTACTTAGTTACTTATACATTTTGATGCAGAGAGAAGTATTTGTAGTAAAATGTAACTGCATACAGAAATATCTCCAAGCATCTCTTAGCAGGATTATGCTGTGAGTATCCTTGTCACCTGGAAGGATTTAATTTGTGATTATGTAGCATTTTCTGTAAACAAAAAAAAAAAAAAAGAGCTCCCTATAAAGATGTTTGAAGATTGTGCACCTTCCCTGCAGGAAAGGTTACAGACCTATTCAACTCAGCTCAATTTCCTTTTGCGCAGATAAAATCTGTGTTTACTCCTAACTGTTGTTTGCTTTATTAAATGGTGTGAAGAAAAGCTGTGCTTATGAAAGAATTGATCTATGTTTTTTTATGTCAAGTTATGCCAGAATACAAATTGACCAAAATTAAAGGTCAGTGATATTTACTGAAAACAACAGTAGTACCCTTTTTTTTTTTTTTGGTCACTGTTAACAAAATTATAGCCAGCTACTTTCAGAGACTCTTCTACTGTCTGGAGTTCCAGATCTTTTACCCTTTTAAGCTTTTCTTTTTCTTTTTTAATGACAGATAACTAGATGGTTGAGGAGACCCCAAATAGCACATAGAGCTGTCTAAGCCATTAGTTTACATAAAAGGCTGGGCTGGTGAGACTCTTAGTTGCCTTACGCTTGTCATAAGTATGTGATCTAGAACGTTTTAGATAATTTAAATTATAAATGCATTGGTATATAACAAATTATCTTGTGTGGTCTAATCTGGCTAAAAGGACAAGGTCTGAATGGGTGTGAATGTATATTAAGTCCATGAAAGATGAATTTGATCTTACTTAGAGAAAGTGGCAGAGCAAAAAATACTAAAAATAAGTCATCAAATCACATGTATATTGAATGAGAATGTTTTTAATACCTTCCTTTTCTGCCTTGGGAGTGTGTCTATAGGGTTTTTTCCTGTTTTCTTTTTCCTTTTGAAAATTGTGAGTATGCCAAATTTGATTAACAGTACAGACTAAATAATACTGCATGGGAGTAAAACATTCTCTGGGACAATTTGTCTTCTTTCATGTTATTATTTTACACTAGCATAACTCTGACATATGCTATGAATCAGTTTTCTTTGCTGTTATTAGGTTTCTGGCAATTAAAGTGATTAATCTACTTGTTAATAACATAACTACAGTTTCTTATTTTAACCTGTGCCCCAAACACTCCTCTGTTCACAGAACAAAAGGAATGAAGTAGTTTATGTGATATGATTGAAGGATTGTTGTTTTGCCACTTGTGGGGATGCCTCCCATTTTGGCTGTGAATTCAGTGTGGAATTTTCCTGCAGTGGTTTTTGCTGGCAAGCACTGAACATGTTCATGGTATATTATTTTCTGAAATGTAGCAATCCATTAAACAGACCTTTCAGTCAACCTTTTATAAGAAAGAGGAGCAGGATTTTTGTGTGCCATATTGACAGTAAGTTTGCTGATATAGGCACATGAGCAGAAATTTACTCTATATGGGATCTGGTTAAAGACATCCAAATGGATATTATTGTTCATTTGGTGTTTTATAACCAAAAGATTCTGCTGGAGAAGGAGGGAAGTGAATAATTTGCCAAGTGTCTAAGACCACCAAATACTTGCCAGTTAGTTTGGATTGAGTTATCCATATCTCCATGGTGTTTTCTACTGGTTTCTGATTTAGACTTGTACAGAGCATTCCCTTTAGAGAAATTGTATAATGTATATTTTCTCTTCAAACTGAGCTGTTCCATCATGATTGGCTGTGCCAACTATTTGAAGATTTTCTCCTCTGCCTCGCTGAATCTCATTCAGTAGATGGACTTCAAAAACCACTAGAGTTCTGTATCTCTCAGAATAATATTGTCATTCCAGAAGCAGTAATTTATGAAAAGAATATAGAAATTTTAAAGTATGTCTCCAAGCAATAACATTGTATTTTTCAGAGATCTGTATTAACTCTGAATAAGCTAAAATACTTTCATAACAATAAATACTTTATTTTGAGCAGAAACAGCATTAACAAAGCTCTATTGCTTCTTTCGTTTATCTCTTCACAGGACTGTGCATTATGTATGTCTACCCTTAAGCAATTTAAAAATGCTTATTTTCCAAGCTGTGGAGTATTTCTCCAAGATGTCTGACCAGAACAATGGGATTGGCCATGGCATTGGCTAAGATCAGGTCTCCACTCACTTCTTTTAAGAACTGCTTGCTTGGGACCTACTTGAAGAGACTTGTGATGTTCACCCACTTCCAAGGTATGGAGTGCATTGCCCATGCTGAACTGCAGAGTTGGGTCATCAGCCTCAGGCACTGACACAAAATCATTGTGGCTCAGGTGTGATCCTATTTATAATAGGTGCAAATCAGGTTACTGTCTCTCGTCGTTACTGATCTCTTTAAACTTTAGTTTCCTTGAATATTCATGCTTGAGATTTTGAAATTTGCTTTTTGTTAGCAATTTGTGTATGTAAAAGGCAATAGCATGATTGTAGAGAAGAAAAATAGCCCTAAGCTTCATGACTTAAGCTGACTTTAACTGTGTGGGTTGTTCAGGCATAAAGTCCTGCCAATGTGAACATACTGCTCCTGAAACTGGAAGGCAACATTTCTGCATGACCTCTTGTGACCCAGATCATTCTGTTTGTTCCCACTTTAGGGCTATCTATAGATAGTGTTCAGGGTTGCCTTTGCTTCCCTTTTTAGCCTTGCCTGCAGCATGATTCCTCTCCTTTATTGTGAACTGCCTATTGGATCAATCATTGCCCTATGATGTCACTTTCCTCCTTTTGGATTTTACTTCCCTGTGAGGGTAGTGTTAAGATAGAAACCAGCCTGTTCCCCTCATTTTCCATGGTGCAAATATATGCTCCAGCCTTGAAGCAAAGTAATGATGTATACAAATAACTCTGGAGATATGGATCAGTCTATCCTCAAACCTTTCCTAAATTTGTTTGTTAGAAACTGTATCCCACTGGCCCCCATCAGAAGCTTATTTGTGGTAGTTAAGGTTTAGAGATAAGGAAATTATAGAGATCAGAGTACTTTGGTTCACATGAATCTGTGTTACATAAAATGAACTGTCTAGAAACAGGAACAGAAACTGATTTATGTATTTATACCGCAAAACATGAATCAGTTAAGTATTTCTGGCAGAGCAAAAAGGAACGTGATGAGAATCTTTTGTCCTAAGGGGGAAAGAACATGTGTATTGTAATTGTTTTTAACATTTTCTGCCACCATTCTGCTATTTATGGTTTTGAATTGGCTGACCCTACTCTGGCAGTGTATTCATGTCAGACATCACGGCCTACAAAAAATATTTTATATGTCTGAAGACCCTGGCAACTGTTCTAATTTGAGGCTCAGAACATTTTGGCATTTCTGTGTCACAATGGATTTGTAAATTACCACTGCTTAATTGGTGGCTTTTCTTTGAGCTGTGGGAGAGCAACGGTTGCAATGTAATGTTGAGGATGCAACAAATGGACAGAGCACAAATAATTTAATAAATAAGAAAGCTGCTAAAATATCATTGCAATGTACAATATACAAAGTGTATAGTTTTCTAGTCTAAATTGAAAAGCTAGACCATTCATTCCATGAACACCTGTTCTGCAGAGAAATAACTTCAGTGGACTAGAATTATAGAGAAAAGGCCATTTTTAATCTGAGTTTTAATTGAAGCCTCCTAAAATGAACAAGTAAACAAATGAAATGGATTAGTGTAAAAGCAAGGGCTGAGCCTCCTCAAGGAGGCAGAGTATCTGGTCTGTCTGCAGGGGCGGTATTTTTGTGCTGTCCCTCTGGGGTCTCTATGATCACACAGAGCACTAGAGGGTCTGTGCTCCCCTCTTACTCAGGGGAGCTCCTGGAAGCAGCTCGGAATTGCACTGATGTCTCATAAGTATAGGGACCTCTTGGTTAAAGTTCAGAATAAAATGTGTTTAAAATGTGTTCTTTATGTTCATTGAGGTAATCAAAGAGCAGCTTTCCCTTCTCCCTGCTTCTAGCAGCAGAAAGTATTTTCAATAATGTGTCAGAACTAATAATGAAGATCACCAGACCATAAGCATTGTCACTATTTAAACTTTTGATAATCCATCATGGAGGGAGGAAGCAGATAGACAAAGAATGAATAGAGTCATCATAATCCGTATGATTTGTTCATATCTTATTCCCTAAGAAAGTTTGTTTCATCTTGATAGGAGTTAGTGAGGAGCAAGAAATATCAAATAGATGTCAAGGCTATGCAGCTTTTTATCTGGGGCTTTCACATGGAAAGGGAAACCCCAAATACATTTGAGCAATCTTAAGCAGTAGTAGCTATGGCAAACAAGAAATGAAAGAAAAAAATAGTGATATAAAAACTAATGAGTTCTATTCAATAAGAGAAAAGCTGGTAGATTTTCTTCTTGTTGCAGGGTGCACCACTGATGTAAGTGGACTGATATTTGCATAAGATGATTATCAAAGAGGAAATGCATTTGCATTTATGTCTCCATTTTTTGTAGTCTTTTGGCATCAAAAACTGTTCTCTCTCTTAAAAAATTCATGTGGTGATAGAGTTCTCTGTGGAGAACAATCACTAAACCCACAAAGAACTTTTAAATTTCTGTTGATCCTGGCAGCAGTCTTTGGCAAAACTTACAGCAGCAATGCTGTCTTACAGTAGACTTGCTTGATTTCCCATGATGTAACAGGGTATGTAAATAATTCAGTAGAGTCAACTTTGAGATAAAAAATTCTGAATGGAGATGGTCATGCAGGGACACATGTTCCAAGACTTAAGAGTACAAATGTGCAACTAGTGAGACAATGCAGGGTTTTATGTCAAAATATTAGTGAAAATGCAAAATAAGAAACATCAGGAAATTGCTACATTAGCAGAGAAGTTTTGAGTGGAAATTTAGGCCCCTTGCATATCATATGACTTAGGGAAACGGAGAATAAATTCAGAAAGGAGAAAGGTGAATTAACCTTGGGAGACCAGCTAGAGCCAAACACTAGCTGTAGGAAGAGAGAAAAGTTTGCCTCTTAGTGTCTGGATGGAGAAATAAGTGGCATTCTCCTGATTCTTCAGACTTGGAGCACGAAGAAAGAATCAAAGCTGGCCATCGGGTTCTGGTTGATAAGGAATGCAATAGTGACATCATAGCAGGGAAGGAATCATAAAATCAGAATATCCTGAGTTGGAAGAGTTCCACTGGGATCATTGAGTCCAGCTCCTGGCCCTGCACAGGACCATTCCAAAATCCCACCACATGCCCAAGGGTGTTGTCCAAGTGCTTCTTGAGCTCTGTCAGGCTTGGTGCTGTGACCACTTCCCTGGGAAGGCTGTTCCAGTGCCCAACCACCTTTTCCCTTATATTCAACCTCAGCCTCCCCTGACTCAGCCTCACGCTGTTCCCTCAGGTCCTGTCACTGTCACCAGAGAAGAGAACAGTGCCTGCCCCTCCTCTGCCCCTTGTGAGGAAGCTGTAGACAGCTGCATTCTAAAGGATGCTTTAAAATGAACATAATTTTTTTCCTCCTCCTGCTCTCTTACCTTTCATGGTCCTGCACCTCTTAAATTCCATTTACTTTTGCTACCCCTCAAGTTGATTTCTTCATTCATTTTGGGGATTTCTCTTCCCAATCCTCTAGTTCATGGAATCTGTCAGGACTGCTTGGTCCTTTGGGAATTTGTAGGCATTTCTGATGAGGCTCTACTGTTATAGGTACTTTTGCTGATATGAATTCCTGTAGGTACTTTCTGAGTATCACAGATATTATGTGTTAATTTACTGATTATTTTTTGTGACCACCTTTCTCTTTTCTTCTCTTTTGCTTGTTGGTTAAATCCTGAGTAAAATGTACACCACAATATAATTGAAGGCAGCACCTTGATCTGTTCTGAAAGTTATATTGAAAATCCTATGGCTTCTTACATATTTTTTAATAACTATATCTTATTTGGGAGTGCTTTTATTGCACTATTTCTGTAGCAAGCATCTTCTGTTGGTTACGTCTTCCATATTATGGAGTACGAAAGAGACTAAAAGCAACAATGATTTGTGGAAATTAGGTGTGGTCATTCCCAGGTTTCACGTACATGTCATGGTTGTGTGAAGTTTGGCAGGTTTATTCATGAGAAGGTTATACACTTCCCTACTTTCAGTAAAAGTCTTTCTATTATCCAGTCTGCATTGACTTATAATAATGATTTTTAAATCTGTTTTTCTTCCTCAGAAATGTTTGTGAAGTCTTGCCAAGGGATTAAAAAAAAAAGGAGAAAGCAAACAAACTGAATAAACATGTAACTGAAAGAAGAAATGGTTGCAACTGAGAATGGCTGATTCTGCTCTCTGTGTATTCCTAGGAAATGCCAAGCAAAGTCCTGCAAAACAAATTGTTAGAAATAGCGGGGCTATTGCAAACTCATAACCTAAGCTGATCAAAGAAATGAGCTTCAGTCTGTAAAATCATGAGGGATGATTCTCTTCCCTACAGCAAGAAAATATACTGGAAGCCTGGTGCTTCTTAATTTTTATTGTATGACATCTTTTGTGCTGTTATGAATCCTGCACAATTCTAGTTAAATTTGGAAAGCTGGAGGACAGCTTTGCTGCTTTAATAACTTCTGCTGCTCCTGTAAGAGGTTTATATTTGCATGCCAATTTAGCATGCTTAATTTGCTACTAAGGTTCACTGTTCTCATTGTTCCACATATCCTGGCATGAACTCATTTAATTTATTTCTTTGTTAGCCTGTGTCCAGCTGGTGAACTGCTAATCCTAGCAAAGGTTATCAAACACAACAAAAATTGAACTAGATTTTTTTTTCAGGAAGTACTAAACGAGATATTTGATGATGATGTCCTTCTCACTGTAATGGTGAATAAATGCAACAATAATCTGCTTATAATGCATAGCTGTGTTTACTTCAAAGGACTGAAATTAGAAAATATCCTTGTAGTTATTTCTGTGGTCCAGAATGCATCTCTACCAAACTCCCATGAGTGTTCTCTTAGCTTTCATCCAGGAGAGGATGGAGCACCTGTCCTATGAGGAAAGGCTGAGAGAATTGGGATTGTTCAGCCTGGAAAAGAGAAGCCTTTCGGGGTCCCCTTCCAACCCAAACCATTCTATGACTCTGTGATTTTGATGTTTTCAAAGTGAGGACCAACAGAGGACCAATTCTGGACTGTCATCTGTACATTGTAATGTCAGCTCCTAGAACTGTAAAAGCTTCCAGCTCGTGCTTCAGAGTTCCTCACATCGTAGATAAAACCAGGGTGATGGGTACACTGGATAGCACATGATATCCCTGAGAGATCTTTGAAAAGATTCACTTTACTGATTTTGTTGGCAATCATTACAATGATTGTTGAGACAGACTGGTAAAATTTTCATTTTTTTGCCAGGTATAATAACTTAAATTAAATTCTTCTGTGTTACCATTTTCAGAATTAGGATTACTTGGAGGCTTGGAAAGAGAAATTAACTCCTGAGGAAAAAAAAAAAAAGATTTTAAGGACAGTTTTCTTTGAGTAGAATTCATCATCAGTGAATGAATAAAGACAGGCATTTCAGTGCAGTAGGCATAGGTGATATCCACAGCTGTCCAAATATTTTCTGTTTAACTGGAATAAGATTGCTTGTATGCTTATGACCAGTCATTAGTGCAAAAAGGAAAAAGGTAATTCAAAGCACTGAAATGAAAAACATCCTTATAGTGGTTCTTGTTGTCCACACTCTTATCTGTAGTGTTTTTATGCTTGTCGCTAGAAGCAGCTTGTTGGTAGCAGATGGAATCTTTTGCTGGCCTTACCATTCTTTTCAGCAGCAAGTTATTCTCATGTATTTCTGTGTTTTCCTAATCCTTGGGCTTTGCCACAGTAGTATCCTGAATAATGTATATGTATATTTATTTGTTAAAAACTACTGAGGTGCAGTTTTTACCTCATCTATCTGGGCAGCACAAGGATCCAGAGTCAGAGCAGGCACTGGAGGTGATGTTGTGTAGACATGAAGGGTTAAAGACAGGAAGTTTGGAGGGTGAAGCTGAAACCTGTAAATGAGATTCAAGGAGGGAATGAAACATGATGAGCGTCAGCCAAAGCAAATGATAATTCCAGCAACCTTGTGGATACAATGGAGAACAAGGCTGGAACTTCAGGAAGGAAGAGGAGGCAGTGAGACAGAATGATTTTTCTCAATGTGGTCAAGAGCAAATAACGCCTTGGTGCTTTTTTTTTTTTTGTAGTAGTAGATGTTCCAAAGATTCTGACCCTTGGAAATTGATTTGTTCTGCTTGTTACACTGATTGTTTCTAGAAATTTGCTGGAGGTAGGAGCAGGGAAATGTTTTTCAGTGGCAGTCAGTCCTGCAAATAAGTGTTATGGCACCACAATGTAATTAATGCCAAATGCGTCATCATGCCTTAGTCTGAAAGGAATTTAGGATGGATGCCTGTTTTCTTAGTGAATAAAATGCAGTTTCACCCTAATTAGACTAATTTTTTACTGAGGACAGTGGTTAAATTGTATTAACTATACCTCTCTCTTCAATATTACTGCAGTCTGTATCAGTGACTGATCCTGTGGCTGATGTAAAACTGTGCATGTGGGAGACATTTAATCTGGGGCAGAACTACATCTAGTCCGAAGAGAAACCCTAGGAAAGTACATTGTGTAAGCATAAAGGCCTTTGATGTACTGATACATTCCTATTTCGCCCAAATTACTAATGCAGACCTAACATATGTTGACAAACTGACAATTACTCAAACCTATTTTTATCTTTTATTCTGAGAATTACTCCAAACCAGTGCTTTAGTACTTTCTAGCAGAAAAGAAACAGCTACTTTTGTTTTTGAAACTGGATTTATTCTTTAGCAGAAAGTCTCCAGTAGAAAGGTTTCTGAATCCTCATCCAACCATAGATTCAGGGAAAGATATACCAAACTTGCCCTAAAATCCTGAACTGAACTATTTTGTAACCTTACAGCTGGAAAGATTTACACTGCAAAGACACAATGGAACTGTGTCATCCTTGAGATTCCAATATGCATCACTCATTCCCCTATTCATAATTTTCCCTCACATTTTACTCTGTAAAGGTGATTCATTTACACAGACAGAACAAATACCACTAGGCAGAAATCAGTGTCTGCACAGAAGCTGTTTTTCATGCTGTTTAGAATAGCACACACTTTTTCCTGAAGTGTGTTCAAAGATCATCATTCATATGACAGAATTGTGTGTTTGCTCATGTAATTTCTGCTGGATATTTTGGATTTCAGAGAAAACAGGAGCTCCTTGAGAGAAAAGAATGGCTAAAATGGTGAACATGCTACCATTTGAACTCTTGAAAATGCCCATAAAAACTGACACGTCAGTAGTGGATTACCATTAAAAACTCTGGTATACAACAGGAAGCGGGGCTTAAATCCAGGGAAAACAATAGGCAGTAAGAGCCTTTGTATCTGGGAAGGATTTCCTTGTTTTATATTTGCTTGTAAACATGGCATGAGTTCTGCTGAAACATGTGGGGCAGTTGTAGTGATTTACATGTCTGAGAACTTTCCCTGGTGACAAAAATAGCAAGGATTTTATTTTTAAAACTTAAATAAAATGCTGCCTAATCTGATTCCAGGGGGCACAGAAGCTTCTCTTTCTACCCACTGCATTCAGATCTGTTAAACTGTAATTTTGCCAATCAGATGTGTAACAATGCTGCTGATTTTCAAAGCCAGATGGATCATACAGAGCTGCCACACCAACCAGGTCTTGTTCTTTCTTACTTCTAATGAAAATTAATGATTATTTTAAAACCTATTTCCAAATTTTCTGTCAGATTGCAAAACCAGTGTTCAGAGCAAAGGTCTTATTGTTAAATCTTAATTCTTGAATTAAGATTCTGGTTAATTCTGGTTTTCTTCTTACCATATTTGTAAAAAGAAGATTGACCTGATGTTTCAAGTTTTTCCAAATTGATGTTTTGTTACCCAATGCCACAAGCACTTCTAGCCTTTTAAAACTGCTTTGTCCTTCTAAATTAGTTTCAGGAAAGTGATTTACTTATTAATGACTGAAGACCTTTAATAATACAGGATTTCTATGACCTTTTCTAGCTTGGATCCTACCATCTCATATAGCAAGATGTTATATAATATGAAGAAATAATGCTTTGCAACAAGTGCTTGAAGTGACTTAATAATCTGAATTTCAAGGTCAGCAGTACTCTTTGTTCCAAGATGGCTGTTGTTATTTGGCTCTGCTGGTCTCTGCAGGCCAGAAAGTGGCTTTAAAAATACAGCAAGCTTAGAAATCCAAGTATTGCTTAATGACATAAACATGGTGACTGATGACATGGTGCTACTGGGAAATTAATCATTTTCTTTAGTCCTCTCGTAATTAGGTTTACAGCCTTTAGGGAAGAGCTATGGTTACGAAGATAGAGAACAAATGTTTCTAGAAGAAAGGGGGGAAGGAGGGAGAAGCCTGCCTTTAAAGTCTTTCCAAAATATGGACAAATGAAAAATAGTCATTAATATGTCAGGTGAATCAATGTCTAAATCTAAATGTCAGCCGGGCCTCTCTCTGCAATTTAAATACTCATTTTACTGTATTTTTTCTGCAAATAAGTGCTGGAGGCCATGGAGGCAGCTTCTAGACAGGCCACCATTTCCTAGGGAGTGCTAGTTTGCCTAACAGAACCCTAAAGGTCCAAAAAAATCTGCTTCCATGTTATGTTTTCACATGGGAGTTAAAAACTCAGAAAAAGAAATGCATCAAATGCTAAATTTATACACCTAAAGGTGGATATAAAATGGTGAGAGAAGTGGTGGGTCTTTTACACAGATTCCTCTTCACACAGACCAGTTTCAATGGATCTGTGCAAGACAAAGACTGATTAGCTCAGGATGCAGCACAGAGCAGCGTGATTTGCCCTGTTCCAGCAGCCCAGGGTCAGCAGCCTTGCACGCTTGCCAGACAGTATTTTCTTTTCCCAAATTAGAAGTTGTGTGTGCCAATAGTAGGTTTCCTGGTTAATTCTGAACTGTAAATTGAAGGAGAGCCAGGTGCCCTGGCCTCATCCAGAGTCAGGATAGAGCTAACCAGTGGCTCCAGAGGATCTCACTGTTGTGAAATTCAGCAGGAGTTGTGAGCCCTGGTTGCCATACAAGGGGTATTTTGGCCAGTCATCAGTGACAGTAGCCTGGAAGGCAACTCCTCTATTGCAGCATCCTGGTATAAGAAGAAAGTTATGATTTTCAAGAATCTAGCAGATTTAAATAAAATGGGAAAACAAACCATCACTATGGGGAGGTGCAATATCAAGATGGGAAAACATATGCCATAGTTAAAAGTATTTTCTCAGTTTGAGACCTTATTTCAATTATGAAAAAAGCAGCAAATTGATTCTGACACTCTTCTACCATTGGATTGAAGCATCAGTAAAGTTTCTTTTTCAGTTCTTGATGGCCTTCCAATGCTCGTGTGGCAGATGTTCCTCAGCCCAATCGCTGTCAAACACTCATTGGTTTTGTATGTGCATAAAATGATGGCTGACAGCACTGGGAGTATGGAGTGAGTGTTCCATGTTACGCTGGTGCAGGCTGCTGCTAAGATTAGAACAGAATGAAAGCTCACTTCCTGGAGGCATCAGCAAGCTTTATTTGCAAATTTTTTTCAGTTGAATCAGACATGTGGAATAAATTATCATAAACTGCTTGTGATCAAATGCAAAGTACCAGAAGGATTTGCAATAGTTAATCCCTTTATTTCTGGAGTCTGTGAAGAGCAAATTAAGCTGAAGACTGATATATAACTGGTTTTCATTAAACTAATGCTCTTATATTATAGTATTGTTTGGTTTAATTATGGAACATAATTTTAGAAATTATAAGCTTCAGAAATTAAGCAGTCAGCAATGTGTGCTAGTCTATAACTGATGTTATTCTGCAAGAACCACAAATTTATACTGTGATACTTCTAAAGTGACATTAGAGGTATTAAAACTTGCTTCAACATTTTGTAATAAACTAGGTCTTTGTACCAATATATTACATGGCTATGGCCAAAAGCAGATTTTTCCCCTAAATTCTGCTGAAAGATAATCCTCTATTTCCATATATTTTCATTTCAAGAAAGTTTTGGGAGGCAGTTTTGCTTTCCATTTAACTAAAATAGATGAGATTCTGACATCTGAAAGGATTTACCTCAGCAAATGTGAGTCCATGTTGTTAAAAAAAACAACTCAAAAAATCAAATAAAATTGTGTTAGCATGTAAAAGGAATGGTCTTTGGTCTGAGAAAGTGTGTGAATAAAAAAGAAAGCAAACAGAGAATAGTAAATGCACTTGGTTTCTCATTCAGTTCCTTGTCTCTTTCTCCTTTTCCCTTTATATATCTACGAAATGAGCAGTCCCCACTGATGTTAATGATGTAAATGCAGCCACGTCTGGAGCTCTGGACAAGAGGTGCTATGGAGAAGGAATTCTCCTCCTTCAGTGGCAGGACAGGGAGCTCTGGGTTGCTGGTGAGTTCTCTGGGTCCAGAGAGCAGCATGATCCTGTTGGCTGAGCACGTCCTTTCCTCAGAGTCCCTGCAAAGAAGCCAGGTTAAGTGGATTATCTGTGTGGCTCCAGGTGTTGAGGTAAACCCTGAGTCTGTGGTTTCATGAGGCAAGGTGAGCTGATCTAGTAGTTTACCACTGCTGAAAGGATAATCTTGTTCCTTTACTCCCAGCTAACACACCCTGTACTTCCTCTGTGGTTATCTAGCCCTTGAGATAATCCACTTTAACCTATTCACCCTGCAGGAAAAGAGCAGGATTTTCTTGAGTAAATAAATTGAATTGATTCATGAAAATAGATGATTAGTGCCATGGTTTGGGCAAGTAGCAAGGGTGGGACCACAGCAAAAAAGGGAGGAATGGCGTAAAAGAGAATGGAAACAGAATCTTACCCATTTTTGGTTTTCTGTTTTTCTCAGATTCTTGTGAAACTATACCATGAGATACAGCCCTAATTTATCTGAGAAGGTAAATAGAAGCATTTATTCAGGTAACTGGAAAATACTTCATTGTTAAAGGCAAAACAATAGGTAGTGGAAGAGCATGGAGAGATGCTTTGTGTTGGTATGTGTGTTTTGCCCTATTTATAGCAAACATTCTTTTAAAATACGTGCTGAGTTAATTAGGCAAGGTCTTTTCTTCAACTAAATGGCATTTTTGTGTGTCACATGATACCTTTGAAACACTGACTTCTGTGCTGAAGGATCAGAAGACTGGAATAGAAAAAGAGGAGACTGTGTGCACACATCCTACTTGACAAGGGAAAGCACTGCCATTGTAAGGCCTCTTTGAATTAGGGTCTGATTGGTCTGATTTCCTTGTGAATGTCTTCTTTTTCCATCTGGAAATTTGTTTGTTGGAGGAATTTGAGCCATTTCTACATTTGTCCAGGATTTATGGATGTTCAGTAGCTTAGACGGAGACACTGTGCAGTTTGGAGATTCCAGATATGTTCATGTTACATTTTCAGAACAAACACAGAGTGCATTTGCAGTAAGTCAGATGTTTTTTGGGCAGTAGCACAGAAGCCTCCTGTGGAGCCAATATAAGTAGTCTCAATAATTCCAACATGAACCAGAAGCACTGAAGTATTTTATAAAAAGCGTGTAGTTTTCACTGTCCATGAAATCTTGCAAAGTATGGCAGCCAAGCCCTGCTGTAGGGGATTGTGGGGCTGCAACATGCAGGAATGGAAACAAAAGTGTAATATCAGTATGTGCAGTGACCCTGGCCAAAACACAAAACATGCCACCTTTTGTAAATAGAACTTGCCAGGGCTATACTGCAGGCTGTGAACATCAGTTCAGAGAATGCAGCTTTTCTTGGAGGGTAGGATTTTTTTCTGATTTTCTACAAATTTTGCCCCATTGGATATCCTCTCTTCAGCAGGTGTGCTGCATTCTTAAGCACTGACATGCAAAGTTTAAACCCTAGGGAACAATATTGCTTAGAGTTTTGGCTGCAGGGTTTCTGTTTCAAGGCACTTCAAACATCCTTCCCGCCAAGACCCACCCTGACTTACTGTTGGAGGTGGTACACAATCAGTAGCAGTCTCCTTCAGTCAGATGGGTGTGCTAATAAGCTAAAGACAACAGGCAAAGGAAATACTATTCAGAGGTCTTGATATCCCAAGGGTTATGACTCAGATTTGGGACAGGGTGCGAGGAATTGCTTTATTTGGTATCTGTTGCGTTCTCCAGCTCCGTGTCATTGTTAAAAGTGAAAGACTCAGACACTCAACTCTTTTCTCCTTGTTTATAAGGGTGAGGTATGTGGATCACACTCCTGTTAAACAAACAGAGGCATACAAGGTTTTGCATGTTCTGGATGTAACTTGGCTAAGGCTGAGGAATCCAGAGTTAAGACTTCTGTTGCAGACGTAATTAGCTCCAGCACCATTACGTGTAATGCAGCTATGCAGCTCCATGTGGGCTATCCAGTGCCTACCCCGTTCCATGTAACGGGCTCAGGATACTTGTTCAAGTATCTGATTTAATGTTCAAGTAATTTAACTGTTCAAGTGTGTCTGATTTAGCATGAGACTATATAAATATCTCAAAACATCTGAAAAATTTCTAAGAATGTGGCATTTACAAGATAAGAAAGTGGGTGCCCTAACTGCAACTGTAGCAGCAATTACCAATGTAATGTGGCATGAGTGGAATAATCATAGTAAATTATCATTATAATCTTCTGACCTGGCACTAATGTACAGAAGTCTTGTGGCTGTAGTTTCTGAATGCTTGGCAGAGAATTCTGAGCATGCTAAAACCATTCCTTCAATCAGATACCACATGCTTTAAGTTTTAGGGTCTTTTAAAAAACTTCTTTATTTGATTCAGCCTTGGGTTAATTTTATAAAGGAGACAAGAGCTCATTAACAAAAACCTGATGCTTTTATACTCTGTGGTTTTGAAGCTAGTGGATGTTATTCGAGGTAAATCACTTACATGAATGCACTAATATCCACCATTGGGCTTGTAACCCACAGCAAGTTTTGTTACTAAATAAATTTTAGCTTTCCTCTGACTGCAGTCAGGACTGAGGGTTGCTCGTGTCAGCAACCACATGTGCTGCTGTACTGCTGGTAATTGTGAGGAGTTACTGAACAAACTCAAGGCAGGGACTGTGCATTTAATTTCTTATACTGCTCTCATGCCCTAAATGACCAAAATGGAATACTGGGAATGCTGCATTTTAACCAAGGCTGACAGCAAGGATTAACTGGGACAAGCACTGATTTGAACTTGACTGTGAATGTTTCTGAAATATACAAGTAGGAAAAAGTAAATACTGAATGTGAGGGACATCCTGATCCTTTTACGTGAGCACACTATTTAGTAAGGAGAGGGAGAAGTTACTTTTACATTTTACGAATGCCTAAGGATCTGAGCATGCTCTGTCAAGCAGGATACAGAGCAGACTGCAGCTCTGTTCTGTGTCTGTTAAGGAAATGAGCCCCACCTCTGCTAAAATGGGCAAAACATCCTTGGTAAACAGAGCATTGGGCAGAGCTTACACAATTAGCAATTACTCCGTGAAACCCCGGCTGGCCACGGCCCAACTTCAACTGAACTTTTATCCTCCTACAACATTTTGTTTAGAGACTATTTTTAAACAATAATACTCTCTAGCAACACCCATCCTAGAGGACATCAAATGCTGACTTGTCCTCTCAGCTCCTGCTTAAATTGGGAACAGCAGATGCCATCTCTAACAGAAACGATGAAAAGTCAGTGACCAGAACTTCATGTCTTATATGTCTTCATTATTGAAAAGGAAACAAATTACTTCCACAATGCTGTATTGTTACACTCAGTCCTGCACAAAGGCTTCTTCAGAGTCATTGTGACAGCACGTTCTTCATGACAGAAAGTGAGTATGTTAGAAAGCTGTCAGTCAGGGAAGCAGCTGAAGCCCTGAAATCATCTCTGCCCTCAGTTTGGATCCAAGCTCTGTGCCAGAGACAAAGACTGTTTTGCTGATTCCAGTTTATGCAAGCAAGATTATGCCTTAGTTTCTTTTCAACAAATAATCTCATATTGTAATTTGACAAAAAAAATTGAATCTTTTGTCCTCTGCTACTTCCAATAATGTCTTAGAGTACCTCCTGGAAAGTGTTGGCAAAATAACCACTGCTCTGCTCTCAAATTTTTGGGTTCAAATAAATGAGTACTTGCCCAGAATTACTTGAAACAGTATTAAACACTGATGTTTTACCAAATCAAGTATCTCTTTCCTTTCCCACCAGCATATTCAACTCTCCACATCCCACAGCTTCTCAGCACTGTAAACTGGCTGGTTACACTCTAAGCATAGCTATATTGCAGCCATGGTCTCATTTTGAGAATAGAATTAAAAGCAGCACATGCAAAGGGGAAGTGATGTAGAGAAAACAGGAGGACAGAATTTACTTTTGTTTCATTATCCAATTACTTTGGATACATTGAATCAATGGGGCTTTTCCTGCTCTGAGAATAAGGCCTGCTCATGTGACTACGTGCTTGGAATCCCAAACTCTGCCAATTCATGCTGGCATAACTGAAGAGATTCCTGCCTCCAGCTCTCTGCCTGTTCTCCTAGATGCTGTCAGGCCAGTGGGAGGGGTGGCAGCTGGGCAGTGTTCCTGCCCTGAGACACCAGTGAGTAGCAGAACAAGCAGCCATAAAGTTCAGTTTTTACTGTCTTGGGAGCAGCAGATGCTGAAGGCTCCAATTCACAGTCCTTCATGGATTTTGACATCAGCAGCTCGAAAGGTCACTGTCCTGCTAGCACTCGTAACTCCAGCAAAAATTGTAATCAGACCTCCAAACTAATCACAGGGGGTTAAACCCTGTTCTTCAGAGCTGTCACCAGTATGGATCTGTCAAAAGCATTGCTTGCATCCAAGGTCAGTGAAGTCAACTAGCCAATATGTATTTACATGCACGTCCACAAGTGCTTTTAAATACACTTCTGCCTCTTAACTACGATCTCCTGGTGAGTGTTTGATTCCCCTACAGTTCTAAAATGAAGCTGGTATTGTCAGCAGTTTGTCAAACCATATACTCTGAGTTTTTCCCACCAAGGGAAGCAGTAGCAGAGCAGCACTGTGGGAAAAGTGATTTATTGCACACATGTTATAAGTGAAGTTGCTCTGAAGAATATTTATATTTATGATTTAAATGAGATCATCTGGGGATTTTTCTCAAGAAAGTAATAAGAAAAATTTAAATGGATGCAGCTCTGTGTTGGTGTGAGCAGTGGCCATGACTTTTTGTGGGAATGCATGAAAAAACCTCAGAATTCTTGCTCTGATTTTGAAAAATAATATAAGAGTTATGTTTGGGGCATAGCCTCCAAATTCCTACCGTTTGGGTGTAAAGCAGGCAAATGTCTGGATTTACGGAATAAAAAATGATGCCAGTAGATAAACGTTTGGAATTATTTTGGCTGCAGCCAGCAAATATATCTCATCACTATGGTTGCAAAAACAAACACCCACCAAAGAGCTATATCTGACACAGGGAAAATAATTAAGGGAAATGGAACAATTTGCAGCTTGTATTAAATTCTTTGCATTCCCTCACACGAATCAGTAGTTAGAGGGGTGAACTGTGACCTCGATGTGAATATTCTGTTTGAGTTCTTGCCATTCTGACAGTAGCAAATAGGGCAAACACTACTTAAAAATAGAAAGGAACTTGACATGTATCCTCCTACTCTGAACCATTTTCCATCCCACATTTTTGATAATCGATGTGAATTCGAGTATAGTTTTGCTTTTGAGTCCAAATTAGGATCTAGAGTCAAAAAGCTTACAGGTCCAGGAGTACAGGGGGTGATAAAGGCATGCCAAGGCAATCTTTCCTTCTCCTCTTTCTCTGGTAAGATATTGTTTCTCTTAATATTTCTGAAAGATGGTGCACATCCATGGGACATGCATCCCATTCTCTGCTAAGAAGATGCAATGATGATGAAATACATAGAAAAGTTCAAAACACTGCATAAATTCTTCCTTCAAAAAATGTGAATGTTCCTTTGCTACACCCAGTCTTTTTCTTTTTTTTTAGAAAGTGAATCAGCAAAGCTTACAGACATGTGAATCCCTATCAGTAAAATAGTTGACCCTAGTAAATTCCTCCTAATATGCTTATTATTTCAGACTATCCCACACAAAGAGAAACACTGTCTCACAGATAGCATAAACAGAGCTTACACTGAAACCACAGCAGGTTAGCTATGAGATGCCAGATTTTTTGAGGGGATCAGCTTGTTTAAGAAGAAGTGGCTCTTGTCCATTCCCATTGTGAGTTAGGTGAATGAGGCTGTGTGGCTGCTTTCACTTCCTCTCTGCTCACCTCTTTGACAGAGTCCAAAACCCCCGTTCACCTCCTGTTGGATTTAGATGGGAGAGAAAATAGGCTTTGCAAGTATGGTACCGTGGATTTGCCTTTTCTCATATTAGAAGGTGTAACAAAACCAGATATTGCTGTGATGTTTAATATTGAAACTACTGTTAATGTTATGTCATTCTTCAGAGAGTTCTTTTTGGTTTGATTTTGATAGACTGGCAAACATTAGCTGAGCTCTGTGTGCTTTTATTTGCAATAATGCTTTTCAGTAGTTCCCAGATGAGCTAGTACTTGATTGTAAGTATTTTGGGATTCACTGCTGTGAAAGTTTTGGGGTCAATCCAAAAGTTAAACTGCAGAAATAGCTCTATAACATCAGCAAAGGCAGTTTGCTCTTTTCCAAGTTGTAGTAAGCCATAAAGTAAATGTAATGCACTGGTAATAGATGTCAACTGAGAATCTTTGTAAATAGTATCAGATACACATGATTCATGTGCCGTCTGCTAGAACAGAGTGTCAAATATAGACTTGTATAAGCGGGTTAAATAAGTTGCCCTGAGCATAATATTGTCATCAGTGTACTTTTCCTCTGATGCTAAGAGTGATTGCAGCCTGGCAGATCTGGGGCTGCTGTTGAAGGCAAAGTTCTCCTGTTACGTTTTTGTTTTGTGACCTGACTGCCCTGTTTGACTCCTCTTGCAACTTTTACATTTCCTCTATGGAATCAGATCTGTAAGGGTCCAGGTAACCTCTCTTAAAAGCACACATAAATTTCTGACTGTTGTAAAAGGACAGTAGTTGAATGTTGATCTGACTTTATCTTTAATCAAGAAATATAAATATACGCAGAGTACAATATTCTGTTCCTCCTCTACAACAAAAGCTGCATTTCATTACTTTAACTTATGAACATTCAAAATGCTATGAAAAAGCACTAATACTGTTCTATATGAATACAGGTTGTGCAGTTAACCTCCTGAATATTGCACTGAAAATATAATTCCCACCATCAAGATGCACTCGGCCCAAAGAACTTGCTGCAACATTTGTATGTTGAACTAAAGAAACCTGCATGAAGATTCTAAGCCTGTCAACTGAATTTTTTTTACACTAATTTTTGTTGGCATGACACTAGCAGCAGTTATATTCAGTTAACAAGTAGCTTCTAAAATATCTGGGTGTTTTTGTGTGTGTATGATTAAATAAATAAACTCATGAATGACCATTCTGTATATACACAACCAGGTAATTCTGTTGTCGTGTTTTCAGACATTACAATTTACAATGAAGCTACTGGCCAACAGAGACAGCAACTCTTAGGTACTCCATGAGTATGATTGTTTTTTTAAGGGTTCTTTTTTAGAAAAGAGGGAGGTATCAAATGACTGTAGAAAAAGGAAAGTGTTTATGTTTGAGATGAACAATCCTGTTATGATATTTCCAAGGATTCTTCTAATGCAGCATGTTTTTTTAAAGTTTCAGAGAAATTTTTTAAAAAATGAAGCAAAAGAAAATCAATGAAAATGAAGGCAGAGGCAGGTAAGAGGGAAATAAAAAATGAATCAAGAGAAGTCTCTATGTAAAGAAGGAAAGTGGGAAAATGAAAATTTTAATGCAAATAAGTATCTGTGTCAGTCTAATTTTTAGAGACTGCTCTGTTTCAATGGAAGTTCAGTTAGTAGAAACCCAGGATTATTAAAACTAAGAAAAGGGAGCCATTATTTGAAAGTAATATGAATTTAACTGATGGAAGAAACAGGTCCATAAACTCTAGCAATCTTTATGAATACTAAATATAGTTTGAGAAGTTTTAATTGCTCTTTTAAATATCTTGGTTTCTACTGTATACTTGTAAATCATGACAGTTCTCCATTTATGAAATGTGTAACTTGGTGGATTTCTCCTAGAACTGAAATGCTGATTTTTTTAAAGTGTTGTCAATACTCCTATTTATTCTCATGTGATATCATTGACTAAAACCTTACACTTAATAATGTATCTCAAGAAATGTTGTGTAATCTCTTGACCTGTTACACAACAGTCCAGTAGTGTTAGCTTATTTAGCCAGTATGTATCTGAGGTATTTCAGCACCTGCCTTAGGACACACATGTAGCTGTAATCGAAATATGGTGTATGGGTTGCATTTTAGACATACACTGTGCTTTATCTTATCTAATCAGTCTGCTTATATGACGTGCTTACTTACAGCCATATTACTGTTTTTCATAGGTGGGGTAGGTGCAAAGCTGTTAAGACATGACCTGCAAATTCAGATCAGCACTGAAATACGATATGAACCCTGGATGAAGTGGTAAAGGTATTACACAAACAAACTGGTATTTTTTGGGGTAGATGTATTGATTTTTGTTGAGTGGGGTGGCTATTAGGAGTGAAATTTAGAAAATAATGCTGTGGGTCTGGACAAACGACCTCCCAAGTGAGCAATGCTCTTCTTAGGACAGTGACCTGTCCTCAGCCTGAATGAGTCCAGGTGCCCAGGGCCAGCAAACCAGGGGCTCAGAAGAATCAGAGGGTAGTTGTAATTGGAAAAGCAAATTGTAAAATGTTTGGCACCTTCTTTTCGTATCTGGCACCGCAGATTTACCCCACTGCAGTTCCTCAGAAGTCCAGCATGCTGGAAAATGTATGGTTCTGGGAGAAGGTAAGGAAAACCAGCTTCTCACCACAGTCCAGCACCCCAGAGAAGTTTTCAAAAGTCAATCACAGCTGGAGCTTGTACTCACAGCCTGAAGTAACCCATGAAATTTTGCTCCTCAGCAGTCATTGTGCTGAGTGCCTCTTAATCAGTTTTTGCAGTCATGCCAGAGAACAAGCTGGCAGTCAATCAGCTTAACTTCAAAGAGAGGGTGCAAGCTTTGCTGTCCTCAGTCCTGTGAGGCTGTTCTGGAAGAGACAGTGTCTGCTTCACCCTTCTTCCCTGGGGTACTGCAGCTCCCTATAGATTCTAACTGATGGCTGAGCAGCACCAGTTACACGGCTGATTGTGTCATTACTGGTGTTTTACTGTAGTGACTGGTTTATCATGCAAGTCTGTGGTTGCACTGTAATCAAAAATCCATATGGCTTGGGGAATACAGGATAGGATAACAATCATTAGTGTAAGGTCAGCTTGAACCCTTAGGTGTTGAGTTGTCACCAAAAATATTTGGTTTCCCTTTAATATACTGCACAGCAGATTGCCTTCTTATTCTAAGCAAAAAACTGATATTGAATTAGAAGACCTTGCTCTCTATATGAAAGAAATTCAGAATACTTGAAAGAGAGGAACATAAGGGCAGTCATATAGAATGTGATATATGAAACAAGAGCCAAGTTAAGAAATGATTAGCTGTTTGCCAGCCAAAGAAAACAAGTCTCTGTGAGACCTAATCTGCCTACTCCTCTCCTAAGGCTCATATACCAACTCATGGGAGCTCTGCAGTGGAAATGTACATTTAATTCTGATTTGTTTTACTTGGCAATTGTATTCCTCCAACCTTACTGATTTCAGCATTCAATATTTTAATGATGCATCTCAATAAAAAAATACCTAAGATCTTAGTCAATCAGTCCTGAAAAATAATACAAATATGACTTCCATTTAATGACATATGGCATTATTCCCAATGATTGATTCAGAAGAGCAAACAGAGCTGCACACAGGGTATAGGTAAGTAATGTATTTTCATGGTGGCAAAAATATATTTCTTGTTTTGTTCTCTATTCATTCCTGATTATTCTTTCTTAGGCTTTTCTGTGTGAATTTATTCTAAGAGATGGTCAGTGATTTGGAAAGAAAAAGTTAAGAAAACTGGTTGGTGTTCACGTCAGCGAAGCATGTCTACATAAAGCTGTAAATGTATATTTGGGTAGATTTTTCCATAGCTCTTTGAAAGTCTGGCCTCTGTTTTAAGTTTGTGATTTTTTCAGTTATGAGAACAGGAGAAAATTACTTGGTATTTACCTTGCTCCTTCACATGCCAAACGTCTCAAATTGAAATCATTTCTGTATTGTAGTGACTCATTCAGTCAGAGAAACTTAATGCATTTTACTCACTTGAATATTTTTGCCATCATAATACTTTTGTGAACTAATTAACTGTTATTAACCCCATTTTACAGCTGAAAAACACAGAGATAAGAGAGATGAGAAACGACACTTTCAAAAATGACCTCTAAAAACCGTAAGTGTAAAAATTCAGGAGCCCCTTTCGAATGCAGATATCAGTCATTTTGCTGGTGTATCCTAAGAAATTTAGCAATTTTGGCAATGCATCTTGTGACTTTTGCTTTTTAATTTTATTTGCACCTTCACCATATTATTTCAAAATGAAAACAAATGCATACTTTATTCCTCGGCCATCAGATCTGCTAAGAATAAATAACACAATACTGACTTCATCATGCTGGTTAGTGCTATGCTTCAGACATTTATTTAGCAGTGATGCTATTTATAGAAAACTCCTTCATGTGGTGGTGCTGCCAGTAACACAGATGTCCCTTGAATGCACTCTATTTTAAACAGAGGTGAAAGGCTAAGGAAAATATAAAAGAACCCACCTTTAATATTTCACTTTAACAATAACAAGCAGGGTGTGGCCACCCTGAAACTGCAGCTTGTCGAATGCTTGGGAGAAGGGAAGGGTGGGAAAGCTCTGTGCTTACAAGTTCCACAGTCTCGTTAGCAAAAACACTTCTGACACCAGTGATTGTGGCCTGAGAGATACAGTGAGAATGGGTGGTGCTTTCAGTAATTGCTGTGAATAAATAGTCTTTCTAGTATGTGTAACGTAGCCATGGAATAAGCAGTTTTATGAGTGTAAATGTACTTATATTTTAGAAGCTGTGAATGAAAACTCAAGAATTCTTGGCTGTTTAAATATATATATATATATTTCTTTAAAATACTGGTTTTGCCCCCAAGGACACTATGAGACTCTGCACATAAAGCTTATCCAGAATGTTTCTTCTTCATGCTCAATGTCCTTAAGCTGGACACTGTGATATTTTCAGTGTTTAAAATGAGACTTGCTGGCTGCAAGTTACAGAAAATGCTGTTGCTCCTATTTGACAGTGGTTCAACAGTCAATGAAATTCACAGGAATGCGGGAAGGTCAAAGACAAAAAAAAATGCACATTTTACACATGGATAATCCTCCCTGGAATAACCTGGACTTTGAATTCATTTGGTTTTGGAGTGTTCTCTTTTTTGTGTGTGTTGTTGTTTGAGGGTGTGTTGGGGTTTTTGCTGTGTATTTGTGGTTTGGTTTAGTTTGTTTTTAATTAGAGAGTAAACAATCTGAACTTTCTGTAAACCAAAAATTTAAGTCTTAAATAATATGTATTTACCTGAAATCAGCTTAGTAGAAGCTTAGCTAGCTTCGTCTTACCCTGGAGAAAAAAAAATCACATCTATTTCCAGCCAGAAGAGACTTCCAGTAACCCACAGTCACCCAGAACTTGCTCTCCAACATATGAGGTCACCTGGAACAAGCGCTTGATTTTTTGAATTCTCCTTTTATTGGGATTTATTCATTTAGTTCTGATTCAAGAGTAGTTAGAAATTACAAAAAAAAATATGAGTGCTGTATAGAATCATAGCTAATATGTTCTGCTATTCCAGAAGACTCTACCAAATAACTTCTACTGTTTTATCTAACTATGAAGGAATTTTATTCTGAGAAAAGGGAGTATTTTTCAGAGTGTGTAGCATGGTTGAGTGTCTGCCATAAAATAGACTGTTCATTCCTCCAAAAATGCTACAAGCAGGTTGTAGTGAGTCTAGTATCTAGACAGATTTTGTCTGGGCTCATTCAACACATGGAAAAAATATTTCATCTCATTTCTTCCCAAACTGACACCACAAAGCCATTTCATTTATTTTTCCTGACATGTTGTGGTGTTCAGTATTGGATGTAGGCTCCCCTGGCTTTGGAACAAGCTGGTAGGGTTGAGCAAAACTCTTTCCTTTTCACAGTTAGAAGGAAAAATGGGATTATAAAAGAGAAAGTTAATTACAGAATAGCGATTGGGCTCCTTGCACAGAAATGTCAAGCACTCCTGAAGAAAATGACTCTGGTAAGACTTGCAAGCTACTATACAGCTATTTTTGTTGCTTTCTATACCTTAAGGCCTCCTACAATAAATCCTCACCTAGTGAGAATCTAGTGGGCTGTCAGCTTGAACAAGTTATATTGCTGCTGATGGCACAAAATACCTGTACCTTCCCATCTGGGTCATCTTCTAATCAAAGCGGGAAAAGATCAAACTCTTTCCAGAGATAAGCAGCACTAAAAACCTTGCAGGGAAACTATATACTACAACTTTTTGTTCCTGCAGCTTCCAGTTGGGTGGGGGTGGGGGAGGAAGGAAGATCTGCAGCCAGCTCAGAGAAGGCTCTAGTGTTTCTGCAATGAATGGGAAGTGCAGGGGCGTAAAACTTAGCTGCTATCTTAGGAGTCAGGCTTTACTTGAACAAGGGAGATCTTAGTTCATTATTGAACTGTGAAGGTAAAAGGAGAACAAGATGCATTGCAAAGATGTTCAAAAGTGGCAAAAAGCTTGACTTACCACTATTCTTTTGTCTCTGTGATTCTTTTCAATCTCATACCCATGTTAGCAGCTAGGAAGAAAGAAAAATCTATTTTTAATTTGATCCAGTTTTCTTTACACTTTGCTCAAATTGCTGCAAAAGCAGCGCATGAGAAAAGAAGTAGGGACATATCTGAACAAAAAAGTAAATCAATGATGGGAAAATTCAGGAAATGCAAAGATGGCAGAGAAGCCTGATAAAAAGAGAGCAGAAAATCTACAAGCTGAAGCAAGTCCATCATAAATGTGGGACCACCAGATCTTCCCCCCCTCCAACAGAGTCTTTGAAGAAGCTAGCAAATAATTTATTCTAGGGCTATAACTCTTATTCTTGTCAAGGACTACTGCAAAGAGATCACAGTTTTCCCGAATTTATAGCTGACAAATCAAAGGTTTTTTCATATAAATCTTATCAGAACTGGGACTGCTGCTTGCTCGCAGTGGCTCAGATGAGTGGCAGGGAATTATCGGTTTTCCCTCATGTCTTCTATCATCTTTTGTGAACCAAGATGTCTGTAGATGCTTCAATATCTGGGCCTCAAAAAGAATTTCTACAAAAAAGAGTGCCAGTAAAATGTGACCACTTAAGCAGCCCTTGGAAATGTGAAGGGCAGAGGACATGGGTGATCCCTCCTAACTGAAATCCTAATTATCATTAATCAACCATGAGTTAACTGTGAGTCACAGCACATCAGGGGTGCAACCATGGGCCTCCAGAGATCTGAGCTTGTTTCCTGCTTTATGGCAGATCTCAGTCTCTGAAGCTGGACACATAATTTAATCACTCTTGGCCATCTCCAGCAGGGGTGATCAGCTCCGACCTTTTGCCTCTGTTGCCTCTACAGACTAAAGGCTCCCAAAATGTGGCAGTCTGTCACTACTCTGTACAGCCTGATTAGACATGGGGCCCCTTGCACAGTCATCTGGCAAACACCATAAAACAGTTCATAAATAATAATGTTTTACAATGGCCCTTTTCTTCAGTTCCCAAGGAGAAGACGTAACACATTTTGTTAAAGGAACAACTCTCATCTGGCAATATTAAAAATGTTCTGAACTGCTCTCTAGTCACCTAAGAAGTCAGATGAAGTTGTAAAATCCCTTTCAACAACTTGGTGTGATTATAACTTTGTCTTCAAGTCTGAGCTTGGAAATTCTTCCTTTGAAGAGAGTTCCTTTGAACAACTAAGGTATGAAATTAATTTCTCAAAATGTTCATGGTCTTTTCAGGGTTCCGGGTTTTGTTCTAATATTTATCAATGCCTTTTGGCTTGACAGAGCCTTTCTGGCTTGAATTCATAATTTAAGAAGAGAGGACAAAGTCAGATATTGCATGTGCCTTTAATGCAAGGTGAGTTATTGTATGTACACTGCAAAATGACAGCAATGACTGTCTGAACTGTCCAGGCACAGAGAGCTGTTTCTGTCAAATACTTATGGTATGACTGAACACATACTCAAAGTAAGATCTTTGTTTAGTAAATATTGAATATTCCCTAGTCTTTTATATCCTGTCGTCATTTCCTTTGTACAGCTTGCAGCTGTAGTTTCAAGCCAATGTACAAAAGTAATTGGTTAGGCAGAGTTCAGAAGTGTGTTTAACTATGTAACAGAGATATTTTTGATGTTTTTTTCCTCTCAAGAAAATTCTTGGAGTTCTATATCCAAACTATATCCTGCATCTAAACTGGCCTACACCAACATCTTCTGTGTATAAGTCAGTAGATTCATTCATTATCCATTTAGTGAGTATAAATATATTGTAATGCACTTATAAATCTATAAATATATGCATATGCATATATTCATAAATATATATGAAAAAGTAGGGAACTTGGCTGCCATAAAGTCAGTTTGTGGTTTTGGAAAACCACAGGCTTTAGGGTGGAGATAGCCATTGTATTGCATTAACTATTTTCTCACAGTTTAAGAAGCAGCATCTCAGAACACTTTGGTTCAGACAATAAAACACCCAACAGAAAAGCAGTTCCTCCATGTGTTTCACCATGGAGTTCCTCTGAAAAGAGGTAGGTGGAAGGAGATGTTGGCTAATTCATAGGTGGTCACAGGTTCCTGTGAGTTGGGCAGGAATGGGAAAAGAGGGAAATTGTGTAGTGGTGAAGCCTTGTGAGAAGGAACAGGCACTGAGCTGTGTGAGGAGGGTAAAGAGGATTGCTCACCCTCAATCTTCACAGGACTTGCTCCATGGTAATGCCTCTGTGTGTGTTGGGTTTCAGAACAAACATGGAAACCACAATATTGCAGAGTGGTTTTGTCAGTTTTGAGTCGTGGGCAGAGCACACAGGTTTTGGATTGAAATCTTCATTTTATTTTCTGCCTAATTAATATTGAAATATGTTCAGTTTTTTGTGATTTTATTCCTGTTGTGTTGTGTCCCCCCAACATGTTTCCATTCTCTTGAGTTGAATGTGCCAGTGACTAACACTGACAGAGTTAATTAATTGAATAGTAAACATCTGTGTTAGGGCTGCTGCCTCTCAATTCTCACTCTCTAAGCTCTGCCAGAAGACTCAGGCTGTGTAGGGCCAGACAGAAGAGGAGTTTGGATGTTGTTAACAACTCTAAGTTAGGAAATAGATTGGAGGTGTAAGCAGTAGTCAAGTACGCTGCTGAACAACACTTACAAGGCAGGATGATTCAGCTCAGTGACCTGCAGGTGGAAGGCAAATCATTATTTTCACTTTTTCTGCCTTGTAGAATTCATATGAGCTTCAAAGTCAGGGGATGAAACCTGCAAATTCTGAAAATACTTAAACTCATTACTTCCTGAGAGTTGTTCTATAAATGATACCAGAAAAGTCACAGAAAAAAGAAAGTAATACCCCCCCCCCCCCAACAAACTGACCAACAACTTAGATGAGGTGGAATTCATGCTCAGTTCCCTGGAAAGACTCCCAGCCTATGCACAGCAATCCTGGATGGGTAGTGTTCAGCAGGCAGCATCCTATTTTCCATCCTTACCAACTCCAATTGTTGTGATTCATCCAGAGATTGTTTTTTCCAGTGTTAAGATAATGGAACAGCAAAATCTTCCATGAATATGAAAGTCAGAGCCTCTGACTGAAATAGAAATTATTCTTTTGACAGAGTAGCAAAAGAAAGATGATAAGGAACATTTTCACACCAAGGGAAGCAATGCATTTGCAGTGTCAAGGGTATCAAACCAAGGATTAACATATTCAGTTTCAAATTAACCTCATTATAAATTGTAACTATAAAATCTCTTCTGAAAAAATTACTTCAAAACTGAACCTTACTCCAGACAAATGGCTGGAATTTGACCTCTTTTTAATTTTACTTTCTCCTCTTTTACTTTAATTCATTATGATGTCACCAGTAAATACAACAATCTGTGTCTTCTGCCAACATACTTCACAAAATATCTTCCAGAGGGAGTAAGGAGAGGAGTTTTGTTTGGATGTTTTAAAAGTGAATTTAAAAAGAAAACAAATATTATAGAACATGTATTTTGTGATTTAACAGTCTGAGGCCATGTTAAGAATTAGTCTATTGGTGTTCCAGTGCCAATTCATGTACATTTCTAATTATGTTACAGAAATAAAACTGCTTCAGGAAGGCTCAAACCCTGGATCACAGCCCACAGCTTCACAGTCCTATCCCTTCCCAGGAATTTTAACACAGTATTCCCCCAGGTGCTACAGTTGGGTCAGCAGCTCTCCTGGGAGCTCAGGCATCGACAGGGCTCTGTGGGAGCTGCACAGCTTTAGCACTGCTCACAGACACCATCCAGGGTACAGGAAGGGAATATCTATCTATTTTCTTCAGGCAGAATACAGAGTAGGAGCAGATCTGTATAATGGATTTTCTGCTGCACAGTTCCCCAAGGCTATTGCTCAGCTGGAAGCAAGGGTGGGTGAGTCAGCACTCTGTCTCTGTCCTTAAGGTGTCCTTATCCTGTGCACTATTTAGGCAATAAAACTTAGATTTTTCATTCAGATCCATGATATGTGGTGGTGAACATACTGCACTGCTATTTCCAGAATAAAAAGTTGTCAGTGTAGCAAGAAGGGTGGCTCTAGCAGTACAGATTTTGAGGAGTAATTTTTTCTTTCTTTTCTTAAGACTCTGGATTAAGGTCTTTCAGTGTTATCTGGCTCTCTCACCTGTTCCAGCTGCACTAGCAGGGCTGTATTTAGTTTGCAAGGTTCAAGGTTACCTTGAGGTTGGACTCAGACCATGGTCAAGAAATGTAAACATGTGAAAGGCATGTCAACACATTTGGGAAATGCCATATGGTGTTCTTCCTCCTCCTCATCCTTGCTAGTGAAAGCCTGCTGACATTTTTGCATTGAATTCTCTAGGAAAGAACAGATAAACACCAAGACAGAATTGCAGCATAGCCAGGCTGAAGCTCAGATGAGACTCCTCTGAAAACCTTAAACAGGCCAAGCTCACATGGGACTGGTGTTTGCTTTCTTATTGTTTCTGCCTGTCTTTTGTGAATCATGGAAAGAAACATATCCCAGTGCTGTCAGAGATGCATCCAGCCTACCTCAACCTGTTTATAGTGGCTCTTTGGGTATGTCTGCATTGCACAGCAGAGATACCTGTTTTGGCTACAAGAACCTGAACCAGTACAGCTGTGCCAGTGGGGCTTTGCATAAGACAAATTGTCATGTGCTGCTACCTCTGTGTGGCCACGCTCTGGGCTGTACAGTCCTGCTGTCTGCTGCAGGAGAAGAAAGGTGTGGCTCTCAAATTGTGCTGCCTTGTGGGGCACAAAGCTTTGCTGTCTTCAGACATGCTTAGGATTTCTTCTAATTTCAAACTTCTTAGTCTCTGTAAATGTTTCTGCTTCTTTTTGCCTTTCATTTTGATAAGCTGACAAGCTCGCAGAGACAAACTCACATCCTTCCCACCAGAAAAATCAACCTTCACTGCTGCTAGCAGTGCTGAATTATGGCAATGGGAAGAGTTAGGGATCTACCAATATCTTCATTCCCAATAAAAGAGACTGCCATCCAACAGTCAGGCGTGATGCAGTGCTCCTGGTTTTGCTCTGGAGATCCTATTCTGATGATCAAAAAGCCCAGCATCATGCAGGATTGCCCTGGAAGCCCCACTGCTTACTGGGAATGGCTTCTCTCAGTTCTTTTCTCTCCAGCTCCCCTGCTAGCCCAGAACCTTCCCCTTTCCACCTCACTGCTTTCCAGACAGCATCTGTCTGCTGCCCACCAAAGGTGTGTTGTATGGGCTCTGAAGAGGGCAAGAAACACATGTTTCAAATATAATAGAAGTACAAAATTCACAGGGCTATTGCTTGTACATCTCCAGGGAATTCAGAGTTGTATTGCAGTACACAATTTCCATAGCTGATTGGTCAATTTAAGGGACTCAATTCCATAAGCAAGTCTCCTGTGCAGCATGTGACTGGCTGGATGGGACCCCATGTGTCAATTTTACTTTGAAGAACTGAGCACTCATCTACATCTTCTAAAGGTTTAGACTTAGCTTGCTATTATTTGGTTTCTCTTGTCTGAAAATTCCACTGGTAAAAGCAGTGCTTTTATCTCCTTTCCTGCTTCCTCAGCTGCCTTCAAGCCATTTGAGATGTACCTCTTGCCATCCTGGTTCATGTGAGTAAGCCACAGAGGTGACTCAGAATCATATAAATCAAGGTTAAAATTTCTATTTGTAGCCACACTTTCTAAGGTAAAGCTCATCTACTTCTTTTCCTTCAGTCTTATCCTTGCTTCTTTTTTCACACTTTCAGGCACAGCTCTATGAAAGCTGGTTTCAGTGTTGATGTAAAACTTTAACAGTTGGCATTTGGTCTCACTCCCACTCAGCATTTCTGTATTTCTTTCACTGTGATCCTACAACTGTGTGTGGGCTTGTGTTAGAAACTGGATCACTGAAACGGTACAACATTAATCAAGGGAGGGAGGGAGGGAGGGAGGGAGGAAGAACAAGCTTGTTAAATTGACTTCACCAAGGTCTCTTAGAGGATGCACCTTCCTTCTCTCCCTGCTTGGCTTTCTCTCCCTCCTTCTCTATCTTTGCCCACCTGAGCAGCCCCACCTGCCACTTGTAGATCACGTTTCTTGCAATCAACTCCTCACACCCTGTGTTTACAGAAGTTAACAAAGTTAACATCATGTTAACAAAATTTTCTCTTTTTTTCTTGTGCACGTTTTCACCAACACAGAGAAAAGTGTACTTGTACTACTGGGGCATGTAGCACACAGAAAACAAGCAGCATATCAGGTTAAACCACTTGCAGTTCTGTATTGTAAGGAGGATGTGTTTATGGGGCTTTTCAGGCAAGTCTGTTCGCCTCTGAGTGCTCATGGGGGATGCTGGGTTGTATAATGATAGAATTTTCACATGACCAGAATTTCATTACATCATTTGTTAGCATATGGAATGCCACCAGGGAGTTCTACTTTATTTAACATAGTAACAATGAACAGCTGGCTGCATTACAGTCCTCTGTGTCAGAGAGGATACAGTCAAAATATATTAATCTAGTTTAAAACATTCAAATTACTTTTTTGTAGGCTGGCCAGTATGTCCCGTGAGTGAGCAAAAACAAGGAAAAGACAACCCAATAGTGGAAATAAAATGTCAAACATAGTGAGAGCCTGAGCTTCAAGCAGAAGAAATGTTGCTGTGAAAGGTGTTAGAGGGATTTAACCTATTTAAGGGACATGGATTTTAAAAGGTATCAAGTTTCCAGGACTGCTCTGTTTTCTACCAGGACTTTCAAGCCAAGAGTTACATATGACACAATGTTGATATCACTATTCTGATAAAATTATGATTTTACTCGCCTGAAAATTCCAGTGTTAAAAATGTCAGCTATTAGCTCCTTTCATAGCTGTGTGAGTTTAACAGGGACGTTTGATCATTCCCAGCTACTGGCATTGCCTTGTCTGCCAGGGTTGTTCTGCAGCACCTCTGCTCCCTTCCCCTCCAGCCATGTCAGACAGCATCATTGCAGCTGCAGTGAGGACATTAGACAGCTCTGACAATTTTGTTATGTATTATATAGAGTATTGTAGGACCTTCTGCCCATTAGCACTGTGTGATGTGTCCCAAAAGCTGGCATGTGCAGTTGCAGCCCCTGTAATGGCTAACAGACTGTGAGCTGCTTCTTTCTCTGTGCAGTCTTTATCAAGTTTCCTAGTTTTGCCAAGTCTCAGCTCTCCAATTAGAGAATTAGGATTAAGCGTAATTTTCTCATGTGATTTGATGGATGGACAGAGTTCTGTGATCTGTTCCATTGTAAAACAGAAATACTCTTCACACACTCCCATTCATGCAGGATTTCAGTGAAGTTTACTCAAGTACATACAGTATTATACAAGTTAATAATAGGAAGAAAGATATCACTTCTTGACAGTTTGAGGTATTACCCACAGACCTTTTCAGAGTGCTTTGCAAATGTTTCAGTTTTACAAGCTGAAAAGGACATTGTGTTCTCACAGTTGCTATAAAAGGTCCTTCCATAGTATTAAAACATGCAATTGACAGGAAGTTTTCTCTCACGATTGGCCAGATTTTTTTGTTGTTTTAAATATGCATGGTTATACCTTGGCATTTGTAGCCAATAGAATAACACTGCCATTAGCTTTACTTGCCATTGGGCACAGTTAGACATATTCAGCATGTCCAGTCTTACAGATTTGGGTGTCTTTGGGCATTGGTGTTTGCGCTGCTTTTTCCCCAGCTCACCTGCTATTCTGCCTCAGAGGCAGATGGCCAGAACAGAGAAAGGGCATTACAAACCACTGAATGAACAACCACTTGAAGTTTTAGTACACAATTGAATGTAACTTAGTCATAACTTAAATGGCCAGATGAAAGGGGATTCAAAATTGGGAAGGGAAAAAGAGTAAAATGCAGTGATAATCTTGAGGTATCACCTTCAAAGGAGGTTTTCAAAAAGATGTTCATGTTTAAGGTTGAACAATCGGATAAAGGACTGAACGATATCGTAGAGATTTTTTTCCTTCAGAAACACTTCTCTGATCAGTCGGAGACATTGAGAGGGAAATGCTTTGCTCAGCCCCAAATGAAATGAAACAAAATTCATCTTTATAGTTTCTCTGAAACAAATACAAAGACACTGACATTGTCTCACAAACAGTCACTGATGGGGAAAGTGAGGAATGAAGGTGGTCAGAGTGGGTGAAATCTGCTGCCTGGGTCCAAAACTGAAAAATGCACTTTTGGAAACATACTGGGAAACACAAAATGCAAAGGTTCTGCCTGTCTGCAGCAAGAAAATTACATTCCTGTCTTTCAAGCAAGAGATGTTGAAACACAAAGCTGCTGTTCTTAAACACAGCTCCTTGTGCAGAGGTGTTAAATTGGTTTATTTACCTAACACAAACATGACTAGAATCTGGGAGGAGGAAGGTGCCTGCCTCCTGCAGCATCCCAGCTGAGACAGGCAGCAGCAGTGCTGGTTAAGGGAGGGATGAAAACAGCAACTCGACTCAGCTCGGTCTTTTGATGGGAACAAGTGAATTAGAATAAGAGATGTATCATTTCATGTTGACTTGAACATTTCAGATTACAGAGAGGACACAAATGTAATAAAAATTTTAGTGTCTTCAGAATAATGGGGAAATTTATTATTTTGTGTGACATAAAATGCTGTAATTAAGACTGCACAGTAAAAACAAGTGTGACAGGAGCTATTTTTAAGGTTCTCAAATTCTTTGACAAATTCTCCTTTTAAGCTTTCTTGCTTCCCCCAACAGTGGAAAAGAATCATATGATGTTAAAAAAAATCATAATTGCAAGCACTTATAAAGCTTGTTTTAAAAAATTAGAAAATTAAGTAAAATATATATTCTGATTCCAGTTTGCATCATTTAACAAAAGTAAGTATAGAAGCCCCACAGTAGGGCTCAATGGGAAAAAGTAGCTTCCATACAGCATTTTCAATGCCTACGTTTTCAGATAAAGAATAGCTTTACATAGTTGTTGCCTAAAATTATGCATCCTAAATATTTCAGCACTGAAGAGCTAACATGTATTGCTTGGTAGTCCCCTTTTTGCAATTTAGCAAAGCCTTTACAAGGCTTTGATATATCACTTTAAAAAGTCAGTCACTCTTCACTATTTGGTCAATGCCTGTTTTGCTACATAGGGATGAAACAAAGCAGTGCTGAACTGGTGATTCAGTTTATCTAACTGCAGTATTTCTGTAAATGCTGTACCACAATGGACATTTCAGCCTGGAACATCCTGGTGCTGAGAAAGAGCTGATCCCAGGTGGGCTCTCCTACCTGCTGGGAGGATACTCAGTAGTTAGAATTGTAGTGCTAAATAGCCTGCAAGTGAAAGATTTTTTAAACCAGACTGTATTTAGCCTCTGTGTTTTCATTATAGCTATTTTCCAGACACCAAAAGTTGAGTTTATTTTTTGAAAGAGACTCCACAAGTATAAACTAAAGCTTAACTTTTTATTATTTGTAAATGTTACATGTTTTATTGCTGAAGAGCTGTATCAAAACTTTACACAGAACATTGAATTCAGTGCTGGTAAGGGAAAGTGATCCATCTTCCCTGTGTAGAAAGCATTACATCACGAAGGGATGGAAACAAAGAGCTCTGAGGGACTGGGATAGGCAAACTTCCCTCCATTCACAGGAAATGGGTGAAGCCTTGCTTGAAATTATTATTCAGACATTTTGTGCTGTGAAGGAAATGTCTCCTGATAGCACAAGCTATTGGTTTCCTGTTGTGAACTAACAGTTTTGGCATAACCAAGAATGGACAGGAAGGGCAAATGATTGGGGGTCATTGGAAGAACTTATTTTAATGAAAAGACCAGACCAAGTAAGTGGGAAGAAAAAAAGTGGCCTGAAAAAAACCCTGAAATTAAAATGGGGATGGGGGAAGGGGAAAGAAAAGGGCTGAGATGCTGATTGCTACAGTGGAAACAAATCTTTGCGGAAATAAATAATAACAAAAACAATGTCCCCCATGAAATGTTCACAGGGTTAGCAGGGGGAACACTGTTGTTGGGCAGGAAGTATTGCAGGGGGAGAAAGCCCTTTGTGTCCTACCTAATTAAGAGCCTGATTCAACAAATACATATCCGGCTTCTACACTGAGGAAAGCAATTTTTGGAAGTTTTCACAGATGTGGAATTGTTTGGTTTGGGTTTTTTAACAACTAGGACCTTAAAACAGAGGCACTTTCAAGTGTTCTTTTTCAAGCAGGGTGTATAAATAGCAGTGCCAGCAGGTCCCTGCACTGCCTGAGTGCTGGGCCAGCTGAGTGTGCACCTTCCAGGAAAAGAGAACACAGGCAAAGGCTCACACAACACGGTCCTACCCAACCTGCTGTGAGGGCAGAGAGGAGGAGATGTCCCTTGTCCCCTTTGAGGTCTTTGGGGGTCTGTGCCACCTTCCCAGGCTTGCTGATGCCGTGCCAGGACCGCTCTCCCAGGTGCTCTCTCTGTTGTCTGTCACTCCAGCTCTGTTCTCAAGGGGACAGTGCAGAATTGGTTCTAGCTCCAAAGCTTTCCTCCAGGAACATCCCAGGGGCTGCAGGATGGCAGAGGATGGCAGGGAGCACTCGCTGAGCTCTGCCCTGGCATACACAGGGTTCCACTGTCAGCAGCAAAAAGTAAATCTAAAAAATCTCTCTAATGTTGCAGGCTTCTTTTTAAGATGGCACCCTAAGTTTCACTTCAATCATTCAAAGTGCCTAAAGGCTATTTTTAAAAAATCTATGAAATCTGCTTGGGCTTCTGTGTTATGTGCTTCTGGAGCAAGCATTTTCACTTTTGCAAAGATTGTTTTGATTGTATGGAAATTCAGGTTGTAGAAAATGGCTGCCTGGTTCAGAAAAAAACATGAAGAGTCACTTTGTTTTTTGCAGATTCTTAAAAGGCTGCATCTGAAGAGTCTTTTATGATGCCAAACCCAAAACAGTTTGTAAAAACTGTGTCTGATTTTTTAAAAAATTTAATTTGTATAGAATTTTTAAACCCATATAAAACATTTCTGTTTTCTACTCTTAGAAAAATACAAACTTGAGTCACATTGGAATCATGGGGTTTTTTAACATCTCCTTTTAAATATTTTTGTTTCCATTTAGGACTGCCAGCATTACCATGGAAACCCCCAAAAATAAAGACTTTCTCAGCCTTGTGAGAGTACACCTGCAAGAACAAGAACTGCCTATCAAAAGTGACTTCTTCATTATGGGTGTCACCTAAGGACATTTTGTGTGGTCAGTATTACTTTTTCCTCAAAATATATTGAAATTATATTCTTAGCATTGACACAGTTTGGTATCTTGCCATGGACCAGTAAGAAATCCCTGTTGCTCTCTTAATATACTATCTCAGTTTCAAAAGCAAAACCAGCTCTTGACAAACTGTAGAGTTGAGTTTGGAAGCCCTGAAATACCAAGATGAAATAAGCACTCATCTCAGTGAGACAAACACGTAAAATGAAGATCTAATAAGCTGTTTGAATATAAATCATTCTACTGGCTTCAGAAGGACTTGGATCAGAGTTACAAAGAGAATTGCAAGAATTCATCTGCTGCTTCCTAGTAGAGAGGTGGAGCATATTTACTAGTGAGCAGTTGGCTACTACCAAAATCTATCAAAATGGATCTGTTTAGACTTTTCAACATTGCTAATTTTCTTTTATTTTTTTTAATTACAGAATTAAATAGTTTGTTCTGAAATTTTACAATTGCAATTAGTTCTGTGCAGTTTTCAAATTAACAACAAAAAAATTTAGTTAACTACACTGGCTTAGTATGTACTTTTTCCAACAAGAAGGCAGCTATGGTGGTAGGACTGAATTCAGATAACCTGGCAGTATCTATGAATAATATTTCAAGACAATGTTCTTGTAATAACAAGCCCTTAAGCCAACAAGATATTCCCATTTATTTGGTGCCTACTCTCTGTTCTTAACTATACGAATTGTATATTCTGCTTGCCAAATTGTTAAAATTTTGTGTACCTTTCTGCAGTGTAGTGGCAATTTGACAAGTCTGCATCTGTAATGAGCACCACTGGGAAAATAGAGATTTTTTTGTTTGTTTTTCTGTGCTAAAGACATTCCAAACCCAATGAAAAACTGAACTTTAAGTGGTGCTAGAAATACACCTTTGTGTTATTACCAATAGCAAAGTAAAATCAACTACATATTTTTTGCTGTTATTTAAGCATACTGGGAAAAAATTAAATGCACTGATGTGTCACCAGGATTTGCTTTTCACTGCTGTTTTAATGAGCAAAGTCCTTGGCAGAACTGTTTTTCAGCATAGACAAACCTCAGAAATGCTATCTGTAACATCTCCATGGTATGTCTAATACCAAATGATCCTGTTCAGGTCAATACACACCTTGGGAAATTAGATGCTATTCCATGTGAAGAGGAGCATCAGACCTCAGCTCTCTGGGAGTACTGAAGTACTAAAGGAAAGAACAAATTCAGTCCTCAAACCAAGTGTTTGCAGTACAGAACTGAGTCTAAAGAAGGAGATTCATTCAAGCAGAACATTTAGCTCTACATGACAAATTAGTGTCATGACTCTTGATTGCACCATCTCCAACTATAATTTCATCAGAATATTGTATTTTTGCAGGACTGGAGCTTCCTATTATACAAATGAAAAAAATTCCCAAAGAAGTCTGGTGTTTGTAAGAAGATATCTTTCCAAAAGTGCACAGGTACTATCAACAAGATACAAGAGTACTGAAGTCATTTGTGCTGAATTTACCACCTTTAGGTACTGCACTATGGAATTTCTGGATGCTTGCAGTCAATAAGGTTTCTATATCACAAGAGAAATGTTTCCCCAACAAACGCTGATACAAATGTTATACATTCCCACCGCTTCCATTTTTGCTCCAAGGTAAGTAGATGATTATTTAGTGTTTCTACAAGCTGTCGTATTACTTATGCTGCTCACCAAAGAGGTGGTTGTGTTTCAGCATTAGGCAGGGAGTGTTCCTATGTGTGCATTTCAGCCCAAAAGGACCATTTCAAAAGGTTGTTGCCTGTGTTCGTTGATACCCTCTAAGGTTGATTGTTGTTGCAGATGGTCGAAAAAGTTGAATTTCCCTGTGAAGGTGGATAGGAGTGGTAATCAGATGAAACTGAGGAAGTGTTTTATAAGTGTTTTAAATTCTTCTGTGGCAGAAAGTGTGGAAACTCAGGTTAAAGAATGATGGGTTACCATGCAGGGTTAATTTTTCAGGAATGAAGTGGAGAAATTATAATGAAAATAATTGTAGTGGAATTTGTAAATTGGCATAGAATTGAGGTCAGTCATTGTAAAATTATTCCTCTTCCTTTGGCTGGATGCTCTGCACAAGCTGCTACTCCCCCTCCTACAGTGTTAAAATCACTTTTCATTTGTGCATGCTTTCTGGAACTGATGAGATTAAAACAGCATAATACCACTTCAACTCAATAGGGAATGATTGCAACTGAAAAGCATTTATTTATTTGATGTGAATCATTCTGTAGCACATTTCAGTTCCATACTGGAAAGGAGGGGTGTTTTTTTTGTCTTTTAAATGTTTACTTAAATAGGAGAAGTGAGAAGATGTCCCTGTCCCTGGCACCTTTACTTTGCTAATGCAGGAGACACAAATAGTGTGCCGGTGTGCTGAGGTATTGCAAGGGGACATCTGGGATAATTTCAATTATTCTAGTGTTCACTGTTACCACATCAAGTCTTTGCAGTTGTATATGAGGATGCTGGTCAGTGTAAAAAATAAATCATAATGTAATATAAGTATAAAAGAAAAGGTTACAAACAAAAACCCCCAAAAAGTCAGTTTTGTTGTAATGCCACTGTCTATTGGCTCCACTTTTTTAAAATGAGGTAGACAGTAATAGCCACAGTTTTGTCTAAAAATAAAGTAGATGCTTTATGGGGAAAGAGGACAGGTGAATTGTGGGGAGAATGACTTAATATTATAGTAACCATAATATTTGACTTTTAATTGTTTTAAGAAACACTGCCCCTTTAATGACAGCTTTCTTACGCTAATGCATAGCTTTGCTTTTTTTTAAAAAAAGAAATTTATTTAACAGTTCAGATCAGATCCTTTCATTCCAATTTACAAACATGTCAATCATTCCAGGATGGAACTAACAATTAATTGTATTGTAGGAAAAATGGAACAGAGTTTGCAGAAAAAGAACATAAACAAAAAAATCTTTTTTTAGGCCAGGTAATATAATTGGAAATAACAGTAAGATTTTCAGGCTCGAAGTCCTTTCTCTGGGTCTGAAAAGGAGTGGCAGAATCTAAGATAGAGACAAGATTAGGCCCAATTCCTCTTAGTTTAATCTAATTATGTTCGTTAGGACACTTGAGCAATAAGGCCACTCAGCATGTGTAGAGCAAAGCTCCCTTCCCATGTTACAGCAATCATGTTGTGCTGCAGGGAGAGCTGCACAAGCCTGCATCAGTTTCCAGAGACCTTCTGGGGTCCCCCGTTGCTGGCATGCACCCAGCCCCTCTGGCAGCACACACAGTACAGTTCCAGGCACTCAATACAGGGTCTGGAGTGGCTCTGTACAAGCCAAGTGAACATCACCATCCCAGGTCTGCCACTCTCTGACTGCTGAGGAGCCCAAGCTCAGAGACTGAGAGCAGCTCAGTGCCTGGGGTTGGAGTGTCCCCCTGAGCTGGTGTATGGACAAGATTCCAGCCAGGCAAATCAATAGATTACCAATATTCCTTGGATTCCTTGGCCATCTGGATGTACTGCTACCACCAGGCTCATTTTTCAGCTTGACGAATGTAATGATTTTGGCAAAGGTTGTGGCTGCTCCCAATCATTCTTTTAACAATTTCCACTACCCTGGCCAGTTTTTTTCAGGGTCTTGGCCTTTTCCTTCAGAACTATGTGTTTTTATGTTTCATGATCTCTGAACAGCAACTTGCACAAGTATGTCCCTTTGTGTCTGCTCCTCATCTTGGAGGAGCAAATGTCTTTTGAATGGCCTTGTGACAAAGTGACTCAGGCAATGCTGCTCTAAATGACCTTCCCACAGACACTGAGTAAAAAGGAGACAAGCATCAGCTCTCCATTTTGCTGGACAGGCAGGCACACTAAACATATAGTCAGGTGGAAAGTAATGTGGGTTTCATAATGGTGTCAGTAGCAGACCCCAGCTGTTCCCTCTGATACAGCACACATAGGGACTCCCCAGACAGGGCTGGCTTCAGCTCCATTTTATTCCACAGTTTTGTCAATCTTCAGGTTTTTTCAGCTCCAACAGGCATCTTCTTGTGTATTTTAAGCTGAAAAGAAAGTCAGCAAACAAAAACTGAGTCTACACAGGCACCCAGAAACAAAGCTGCCATTATAGGATATGCAACTGCTTTTTCTGAAGTCCTGCTAAGTGTTATTCTCTCAGATCTGTACACACTGTCCAGTTCACATCTTAGACCACTGGGGGAAAAGAAAGTTCCCAAACGTGCTTGAAATACTAAAGTAGTCCCAGGAGAAAAAACCTAAACAAACACTACTCCCCCCTACTGAACACACCCAATCCTTCCCTAACCTAGGCAGCCACTGACACTCTTATCACTTTCTGCCAGCAACTCTGACTGTTCTATTCTTCACAAGGAAAGCTTACACTGCTTGTACAGTTTTTTGTCACCCCTGTGCATTGTATGCCTCAGTTACTGAGCCAGCTGTTCTGCTGGTTCTTAGAAGGGCTTTCACAGAAAGGAATTCTGTATAAAAATGCTGCTGCCCTGAGATTAGGTGGTGACTAGTAGTGACTGGTCATTAGGTCACCCCTGGTGACTTGTGGTGACTGGCGCCATTCCTTACAAAAGGGGCCAAACAGCAGACAGGCATTTTGGCAGAGTGGCTTCTTTCTTGTTATCAATCTTTACCAGTATATGCATACATCACAGTAAAGTAGACCAGGCATCTCTAATTACCATTGCTAACTCACAAAAGTAGGGTTGGCTAGTCTTAGCCTCTTGATAGAAGAAGTTATAATAAAAATCATAAGCTGCACTTGGTGAAAATTTTCAGTTACCCCCTGAAATAAAGACATTTCAGATGCCATTTCCTTGAATATATTGTTAATAGTTTCAAATCTTAACATGTGCCAGCTCCTCCCCATCATACAGCTGCACCAACTCCACAGTCTTTGGATTCAGTTCAAATCTTGTTTTCAGTATGACAAGAACTTTTGCCAACACTGTAGTTAAGCAACCAGAGTAATTCCAGTAATAAGACAGACAAACAAAAATACCTTAACAAGCAGGTAAAGATCTAAAGCCTTGGGAAAGGCTGAGTAAGCTTTCAGCACAAATAGCAAATTAAGCAGGTTTGCTTAAATTGTACCTGAGATGGCCACTCCTAGAATCAGGTCTTGAGCCACAACCTAACTTCTCCTTTCCAGGTGGCCCTTGCAGACAACCTGAATCCAGACTGTCTAAAAGTGCCATGTTCTCACTTCAGGCCACATCAGCCCTTATCAAAAAGGCCACAGAACATCTTGTCTGGCTGGCCTCAAACTTATGGTCTCATCACAAGGACAGATGGGATGTGGGGAGGTGACAGGGACAGGTAATGGTCAGGGTTTGCCAGCACTCAGGATAAGGGTCAGATGCTGGGAGTGAACTTCAGTTTTTCTTCAAATGTACTGATTAGTTCAGCAGTCCCAAATGTCATCTTGGGATCTGATCAGAAGTTTAATTCAAAGCAGTAAATTTATTCTTTAGGCTGTACTCAACTCACGAAGCTTCTTTATCTACTGGATCAAGGGAAGCCCCAAAAACTACATATTAGGTATGCACAGTTTCATGGCAAATGCTAACATACACTTTAAATATCATATGAATGCAATGGATTGCATTCACAGCATGCTGGTGGCTGACTTGAATACAAGCATTTTCTTCTCTTCAATGCATATGTAATTTATAATAGCCAGCTAACATCGGGAAGCTCTTCATTCTCCAAGGCTGAAATACTTGTATATTATACTTGTATGCCATACTATCCCCAAAGACTAATAGTAAAACAAAATAGGGAAATGCACTCACTAGAGAGGAGGCTCCTCTAGGCTTTAAGGACACATTACTTCCAATTAAAGCTTTACAGAAGAGCTGGTACATGCACTGTGACTAAGGCTCAAGACTGCTCTGATGTATGTCTGTCTGATGAGGTGCCTATGGCACTACTGTAGCATTACAAACATGTACCACTAAATCCACCTCTGAATGCATCTCTCTTGGGAATGAAGTTCATCTTTCACAATACAACATGTTCTTCTAAACAGAAGGCAAAAGAAAAAAACATTTATCATTCTTGTGCCAGGGAGAGTTCAACTTGAAAGAAACCGGATGAAATGTGTATCATTCATCCAAGGAATAAATCCACACTACAGATTTGTCTGAGAGACAAGTGAATGCGATCCAAAAAAGCTATCCTTTTCAGAATGGGAGGCTTGAATTCAGTCCAACCAGAAAATGCATGCTGAGTAGCATCCATTTATTCAGAGTACTAATGGTTTCTTCTAAGAGCACATTGCCTTGATCATTGTGTTAAACATAGTGTATATATAACCAACAAAAATTCCCATCTTTGCAAATGCAGGCTATCTGCCAGTTCCACAAAGGGATTTTTGTTTTTTCTAAATAGCTACTGCATAAGGGCTGTTGCCTGCAGAGCAGGTTTTGTGTGCTCAGCCTACTGCGATCATCAGGTCTGAGTGCACAGTAAATGGAATTCACAAGCCTTTCCAAGTCACCTCCTGTGTAAAGCACTGAACAGACAGTCCCAGAAGTGAAGGAACAACTTCCCTCTCCGCCCCTTTGGGCAGCTCACATACATGCTTTTAGCAACACCTAAAACAAGAAAAACACCTACAGCCACTTCACTGGGACTGGCGGAAACAGAACGGAAATGAGAAACTGATTAAGTGGAGAGCCAGCTTCACATGCAGAGAAACTTCCAACTTTTGTTCCTAACGACTTTTTAAAAAGTGCTTCAGTTTTGCTAGTATTCCCTTCAAAAAAAATGAAAATCTTGGCCCATGAGCTCTCAGTGCCTACACAGATGAAAGCTGTGAGAGGCCTTAAATGACTTCAGCAGGAAACTACTGGGAAGGGGAGGGGTCTGTTTTCTGACAGTCCCATTACACATTTCTAGGAAAAATCTTTTCAAGTTCTGCGGATGAAAACGAAACAGAATTACAGCACTGCCTCTCTTTTGGAGACAATCAAAACATCCTGCTCCCATGCTGGAGTGCTGCAAAGTAATCCCCTTCTTTTTTTATCTCTCCTTCTCTCTTTCTCAGGCTCTTGGGGTCAGGAATAGCACTTCAGATTGAAGAAATTGTTAGAATCAGTGCATTCTAATCTGCTCAAATAGGACCCATGTTTGTTTCAGGTAAACTTGAGGAATACTTTGTTCTGCAGTTGCATTCAAAAATCCTCCTGCCGTTTCCCAAACTGCTCACAAACTGTTCAGTGAGTTCAGAAGTCTTTCTATTTAGTAGAGACAACAAAGCACTCAACTACTGCAAAACCACGGCAGGGAAGCTGAGCCACAACAGACGTCAGCCAACGTCACCCCCAGATCACTGGGGTGGAAGGTCATCCTCAAACAGTATTTCCATTTTTCCCCTTGGAAAACTGATCTGGGAAAAAATCCTCTTTTTTAGTGTAACGTTGTTAAAAATTAGAAAGTCACCACCACTTACACAAAGCTGGAATTCCTGGCCGTGTTGGGAATTTTAACTGATGTCTCCATCCAAGCAGTGTGTGGAACCAATGTAATGGCTAATATAATTCAGAGCTTAAAATGGAGTGGTGTTGCAGGTCCAGCTGTTTTTGTAAGTCAGTACAAGAGATCTTTGGAAGCATTAGAGAAGAAATAGAAACAGAGGTGAATTATGGCTTCTAGTCTGATGGTGTACACAAAGGAATACATGAGTGATAGTGTAAAAAGCAAGAAAAAAGTAAAGCATCACTGGACTGTATTACATAGTGCCATCCTTAGGACCAAGACAGCCACAAAAAAGTGGTATCTGTTGGGACATATCTCATGGGAAACAGGTGCATTGTTTTTTATCTGTGCTTCTAGAAAAGGGGCAGTCCTGAAAGGTGAAGATACATGACAGCCTGGGATAGACAATACAGCTTTTGTTCTGCTGAAGAAGAAAAGTTCACTGTGACCAGACTTGGCCCAACTGCCCTTAACAGTTCCTGTGACTCCATGTGCTCTACAAATCCCCGAGTTATCAGCAAGCTACAGCTCCCTGTTTATCAGCTCATCCTAGCTAACTCTGCAAGGGCTTTTTCATTCCCTGAGAACTGAGCTGTACTGTTTGACCAAACAACTTCCCACCTTCTTTCTCAGTCCTAACATGTAGAGACCCAAAATCATTGGCAGGGCACAATGATGACAAGCATTTACCTTATTACCAAATAGATTTCCATATAGGTCCCTGGTTATAAGCAGAAGTTCTGAACTAGCTCCTAGGTCTGATGCAGATTTTTTGCAATTTAATAATTACTTAGTATTTAATGAGTATTTAGTAGTGATTTGGTAGATCTGCTGTCTGTCTGGAGGTGTTAGACACAAAGAATTTATCCAGTGAAGAGAATCATGGTATAAACTCTGCCCCTAGTGAAAACAGAAACTGATTTGCTGCCAACATCAATGTTTCATATATTTGCACAGGGTACTGTGCTGTGTATTTTAAAAATAATTAAATAAATAGATAAGCAATGGAACTATTTGACAAGAACTAAAGAGGGGTGAGATATTTAATAAAACACTTCTGGGGCTTTCATCTCAAAAAAACTAATTTAAAAGTTGCTTAAAAATAATAAAAAATTGTGTGTTTCTTTTAAAAGTCAAAATACCCAAACCTCAGGTAATGCAGTTCTTCACTAACATTGCAACAACCTCTCTAAGAACATGTTAAACCTGTACATCCCAGTTTCATATCTGCAGGTAGGACTCACTCTGCAAACTAGACATAACTAGGAATATTTTGCTAGGCACATTCTAAAGGGCTATAATTCCTCCCCAAAAATGGTCTGAGAATTCTGTACTTTCTGGAGTGGTGAAATTAAACAGTTTGAAAATTTTATGTTTCAGGCTCACAAGGGTCCTCAAACACTACTACAAATACAGCAGCATTTAAAAGTACTAAGTTGAAATTATCATCAGACTTCAGCACAGTGCTAGCATTTTGCCTTAGAAATAAACTTAATATCATTTCACTCTGTCACTAACCAGGATTATTTGATTCTGAGAAGAAATTTATATAGTTGCTATCACTGAAGCACATAAAAAGCTCAGCACTTTTCTAAAATAAAACTGTAGAACGTCAATGCAAATCAACATTAAAAATATATTTTAGAATGATGTAAGAAGTAGAGCAACTTAGTTACAGAACATCTTAATGAGTAACATTTTGCAGCCCACTTCTGGAAACTAAAGCAGTTTGCTTTTTCCTCATTGACAGAAAAAACCTGCTATTTTTTGGCATAAACTCCCCAATATTTAACCTGTTATTTTTGATAAACAGACTTTGAAAAGAGAAAAAATATGAAGGAAGGCTTTCGTGAATCACATAGGTTATAAATTTTTTTGGCAGCTGAAATTCTTTAAATTTTGGAATTAGTAGTCCTGAGGTAGAGGGGCTAGTTCAGAGTTATTGAAAGAGAAGTGTCCATCTTACAGCATTTTCCTACAGCTGTACTGTGAACATTCTTTATGCTCTATTCTCTTGACAGGAGTGATTTTCCTTGGACATCAGTGATTCATGGAAACTCCAGATCACCTCAGTCTCACAAGGAAGAACCTGCAACATCTCAGAGATCAGTCTTAAAAAGGATCCAAACCCAGTGAGCAACTGCATCTTCCATAAGTGAAACCCATCCACCTTCTAAAATTATTTCATGGGGAGGAGATGTCCACAGTAACAGTAAATGACTGTAACAGCAACCCAGGTAAAACTATGGCTAAGATAATACCTTTGGGGAAAGCTTTTAAAAAGTACCTTGGCTGTTTTTTTATAATGTTTCTATCAGATAGATTTATTAGATTTTAGAGGTCTGTTTTACTCAAGCTTCTTTCTGATCACCACTGTACATTTGCAAAGTGTATTTGTCATCTGAGGAAAGTCTTTTACAGACCACCATTATTTTCAAAGGAAAGGGGAAAAATACAGCAAAGACTACAAAGATGTGAGTGAATTATTTCATTCACAGGTGCAGCATGTGCTCTCTCTTCTATAATGACACAGTACAGAAAACAAGAGGTAATTAATGCAATTCGTTTGCCATATGAGTGGGATCTTATAAAGAATTGGCACATAATTCTGATTGAAGTTTTCTTGTTTTAACAAAACCCAATCTAATACGGAACAATATAATGTACTAACATGGTCCTTCACCGTATTTTTCTTTTTCCCCCCAAAACAAGAGTCTGCAAAGTGCTGGGCCTGTAATCAAAGGACACTCAGTGCCCAAAACACCACTGTTGATGCAGCCAGACATTTCTGTGTACTACAGTACAGTCATGAAAGTGAATCAAAGAAGAACATTTGGTCTTTTGTTGTCTTAAATACTAAGACAGAAAAACATGGCTCTTCCTCTGTTCTACCCAATGAACAGATGTGGGTTTAATCACATAGAAAAGAAAATGCTCAGAAGTTTCAGACTATGACTTTGATATTTAGGAGTAAAATTACTTTCTCAAAGAAAGTAATTTTCATCTAATTATCTTTAAATTGTCCATGAAAAGAAGATAGGTAATGAATTGGACAAATACACCAAATAGGGTTTCCTTTGGATTTATTTTCTTCAGCTGGAAAGAAACCTAAAAAACTCATGGCAAGATAAGAAAAGAAACATCAGGGTCCAATATAGGAAAGTTATAGGAGATTCTTCAATAAATAGATATTACAGAGCAGTATGAATTCAGATGCCTCCTCTGTCTTGCTGAACTCAAAACTGCAGATCAACTCAATACACAACGTTAGCAAACGGCAGAGTCAGGAAAAATAGAAGCAGAAAATGCCATACAGAGGCCCAAAAGGGCACCTTAAAAGCTATAACTTTAAGCTGGCCACTAACCTACTATCCAGCTCCCCTGCCTCCCCCCCAACTCAAATCACCCCATAAATACCTAAGGCAGATTAACCTTCCTTCTGAGGAGCATTAGAGCTCTGACAAACTCTGTGAAATGCAGATCCAGGGAACAGAGATCTGGGGCAGCTCTTCCAGACTCATTTTGAGAGGATGTACGTGGCATGGAGGTGTTTGGAATCTGCATCCAGAGAGAACAGGTATGTTTCTAATGCCATGTGGTCCTTGGTTACCAGGATCTATCCTCATGTACGAGGCCTCTACAGGGATAATGTGCACAGAGCACAAAGGGATAGAGATCTGCGTGTTGCACCAGGAGCAGAGGGCGGAGGGACAGAGATGAAATCTGTGATTCTGATGTGAAAGTAAGATGGACAATGCTGGCATCTGGCAGCCATAAAAGGCACATGGGGCAGAGCTGGGCCTCTGGTCTGTGGCCAGCCAGGGCGCCAGCAAGGATAACAAGAGCTTGTAACCCCTGCAGAAGGATCAGGATGGCAGCAACACAATTATGGCCCATGCTGGTACTTCAGCTGCAAATTCCCTAGCTTCCTAGGGTTTGAGTAAGTCTACCAAACAACCTAAATTAATTTTAAAAGCACAGGAATTCAAAATTCATCACAAATGACCAGGCCCACAAAACATCCACTGAAAATCAGTGGGAATTCAGCCCCTAAATACTCCTACAGTTCTGACCAAATATTTTCCCTTTCTCCCCCTGGAAAACCCCAAGTTGTGTTGCCCCTTTGAGCCTCTCTTACTGATAGCTTTTTTCAGTCCTATATTTCACTGTAATCCTTGGGAGTGCCACAATGTGCAGTGCCCAGGCAGCAGCACCTCTCAGGAGATTCAGAGATTGTGCTAGTGTCTCTGGAGCACGTAGTGCTCACTCCAGCAACTGCTCTTCAGCCCACTCACATGTTACCAGCTCCATTTGCAGGCTGTTGGGACAAACTCCTCTAATGCCAGTCACAAAACAAGATAAAATTACAGATCCTGAATGATTCCATGTCTAAACTCAGTATTAAGGGAATTTCATGCACGCAGTTTCACTTACAGACTTTCTTGCAATGCCTAAGACCTATCTGAGTTTCTAAAAAGTGAGTTTTTAATTAGAGCAAAGAAACAATAGCTCACTTCAGCATGAAAAAGAATACACCCACTATTTTTCCAGGCTCTGTAATTTAAAAATAGGTCAGCTCATTAGCTTTAAAGTTTTCAAAAATACCAAAACTGAAATACAGGGCTCAATTTCTTTTTGTTTTTTAAGCCTGACCTAGAGATTGAAGAGTTTTAGACCGACGACTACTTTAAGATGATGAAAGAGGATTAAGTTTTTGAACTATGAATCTAATATAGCCAGAACAGATTGATTTCATAGTAAATTTTTAAACAGAAAGTAAATTTTTAAACATTGACTAAATTTGAAGCATTTAAATAAGACCAGAGCATTAACTGCACACCAATTCAGAAGTGCTGCAGGGCTTATAATTTGTCACTCTACACATATAGATCAAGATGACTTTTCTCACTTTTTTCCATTGTGTGCATGTTCAGAATGCAAACAGGGGCCAAAGTGCACCTGAACAGGCAATTGAGAGACTTCCTATATGTAATGTGAACCAGACAGAATCAATACATACAGAAAAAAAATTGACTGGGAAAGGGCAATTTTCTTACTCTGTACTTAAAAAACATAACCCTGAGGGCCACAATTGCTCTCCTGACATTTTGTAAGTTGACAACAACAGACTAATGATTAGTGGGACATTGACTCTCAGTGCTTCCCAAGCACCTTCTGCATGACCTAGAGGAAGACCTGGTGTGCATTCAGTATTAAACAGAAGCTCATCAGTGCCAGTGCCCAACAGGCTTCAGGGCTGTGTCCTCTGTTCCCAGACTAAAGTTCAGGTTCCTGCTGCCCAAACAATACAGAAGAAAAACTGCTGGTTTAAGATCTTGGTAGATAAATCAAACCAAAACCCAACTACTCTGAGTCATCTCATACTCCCAGTCACTTCACCTGAAAATAATTTGATTTTAAAATTGAATTTAAGCAAGTTGTTAGTAATCACTTTTCAAGTATTTATTTTATTGAGGGAGGAAGGAGAGGAAAATAAAACTATTTAGCTTTCCAAGCATTTAACATAAAGCCCAGAAGAGCTCCATCTGGCAACCAGCAGGATTTCTAATCTAAATAGTATCTACATAAGAACCAGGCTGTCTATGGAGTGAGACAACTTCAACTTTTACAGCCACAAGAAGTCTTTATTAACATAAAAGGAAATTATAAAGAATTACGTTAGAACAGGAACAAGAGCCTGGCAAGCTGACAAAAGACCCCAGGAATCTCTGCATTAATCTTGAAATGCTGCTTTTGACTTGTTGGAATATAGCATCATACTCTGTGTGGTTTTAAAAAAACAAATTAAAAAACCCTCTTAGGTTCAAAGGACTCCAGTACAATAAAACTAGCTCTAGGAAAATATTCAGATTAATGAAAATCAATACGTAATTCCTTGCTTTGCCACACAAAAAACAACCCTTAACATTTGAACATAGTTTGGAAAACATTAGTATATAATTAAAGTCATGAACAAGGCCCTTCATGTCCATAGATGTCTGTCTTCATTAGGAAGATGGTTCTGAGTTCTGCTGCTAATTATGTAAATTATATATACTTTTGAACTAGTCTTACTTATAAAGAATATGATAATTCTAATTCCCAAGTAAGTAAACACCTCAGAGTATACAGTATTTAATTTTCTGAGTTATTTATAGGAAGGATCTGGCCTTGCACTTCATACCTAGCTCATCTACTTTCCGGATCATTTGTGAGTGATCCAAACCTGGTGGTGGTTTGGTGTCATATGGGAAATATTTAACTGATCCTCAATGCCCCTGTCAAGTTGCCATTGGGATTTTCTGTCAGTTTCTTGGCAAAAAATCAAAGAGTGAAACAGTGGGCCCAAAAAAACATGTTATGGTGATCCTGTGAGGATAGGGCAGCCTTGAAGCTCTGCATTTTCCGCTATCCCTGGGCTACAGGAAGAGAATTTCTATCTTTATCATTGCCCATCTGGCACCTTTCACAGGCAGCAAGAACAAAGAAGTAAAATGTACTGGCCCCTACCATCTGCTTCTGCTTGTGAAGTCTGGAAAGAGCCCGATAGGGAAGAAAGCAAAGAAAGATAAAACCCAACCCCTTCGTTTCCCACCAAACTGTTCTGGCAGGTACACGTTGTGCCTGTACTTCTTACTGATCTGAGGGCCACCCCAGAGACCCTCTGGTTCCCTACAGCAACACAGCTGCTGAACACAGAGCATCCCAAAACGCTCCCAGCCCCACAGCCTCACTCCCAGCCTTCTGACGGCCCCAAAAGAAAGGTTGTGCTGTCTGAGATCTGCTTTATTGGATCAGACACTGTTTTATCTAGAATAGGAAAATTCCTGTGGGTTTAATAAGAGGTATTACCCTACAGATTTTCTCTGGTCCCTCCTCCTTTCCCATCAGCCACATCCCCAGTTACTGCGAGGCTGCATACTACACCATGTGTTGGCTGGACCCCTTCTGTCTCTGACAGAAGTTTGGCCAAAAAGAGCAGATTTTCTGCTACTTTGATCATTTCCTGTGGTAAAAAGTGAAGGGAATTATCTGACCCAGGGTCTTTTTTTTTTCTTTCTTAGTTTTGAAAAATAGCATGGCTTTACATTTGCAAGTTCCCTTAAATAGTGTACTTGCTTTCCAACAGCATTTCCCTGCTGGTTTACTGGTTGCCTTACAGAACTGACTTTTTTTAGCATCAGAAAGCACATTGCTCTAATCTCAAATTTGAACTCTGCTGCTGTATTACATCAATAATGACCTTCCCTATGCTGAAGCAGCAACTACAAGATAGTATCAAATTTATAGACAATACAAAGGTGTCAGCTTCTTCCCTGTTAAAAAATTATTACTTTTAAAAAACGAGCTTACTTCTCTTGTGGTGAGGATAGCGCTGTTTTTGGCTACAAATGTGTATTGCATAACATCTTTAGAAATAAGTTAACCATTTTATTAAATGCACTATTAGATCAGTCTATGACATATGTGATATAAGCACCCTAAAACTTTTTTCCCCTCAAGACTCCACCTCAGAAAACATCTCCTGCTTGTGTAAGCCCATGTTGAAATAGTCACAGTACTTGCTGACTTAAATAGTGTGGAAGCATTTGGGAACAGGGGCCTAAGTACAGTGCCAAGTGATAATCACTGACCTTGACGGGCCCTGCAAATGCACCCTGAAAACTTGTCCATTTTTTTTTTCTGGCCCAGAGAGTACGAAGTAAACAAACAACATGAATCCACCTACTGAACTAATGTCTTGTGTCAGAATTAATACTCTATAGGAATAAATTCCAAAGAAATTATCACAATGTACATTAAGTCTTTATAAATGTGGCACTACCGCATTTGAAATAGATACATATATTCATACTTAGTAGTGGGACTCCACTTTTTTTCAGCTCAGAAGAATGCCACAATGTGCAAGTTGTGCTTGTTGGCATCAAAACTCTTTTTTTTTCCAACTTTGCTGTGCTAATTACATGAGTAGCAGATTCTGAGACACACTGTTGAGCTGAGGCCAGGGTGCAGTGTGTGCCTGCCTTTGAGCGAGTTGTACTCTCAAAAGAAATGATTGGACATTTTGAACTGTTAAAATTACTATTGTTTTAAAATGTTACAGGAAGTTATTTTGATGAATTTACTATTTGTATATGTGCATTTTTTTTAATCAGCCTGTTAAAAAAGTATGGCCTGGCTACATTTATCGCTTTATTTATAAAACTGAATCCTTCCAGAACTCACACAGCTCAAAAGCAAAGGGAGACCTAGAGCAGTCTGGTTTCTTTCAGTATTAAAAAAAGAAGATAAGTACTTATTTATATATGTATGCATGTACCTCACTCTAAAATATAATAAGAAAGGGGAGGAAGAATCTACAGTAACCTTGTTAAAACAAAAATTGCACTAAACCACTTCAAACAAGATCTTACCACAACAAAATCAGCATTATCATTGTTAATAACACAGCACCTTTCATATGCAGAGGTAATAAGGAGGCTGCACTGTGATCCATATAACCTCAATAATGTGTAAATGAATCAAAAAGGATCTAATTAGTTCAGCAGCACCCAAAGCTATTAAGTAGAAACATCAAAAGAGCCAGTGGGACATTACTTTTTCTTTGTCAGACGTGCTGCAGAGCTGCCCTTCAGACTTCTCTGGTTTGTGTCTGGAAGGAGAAGGCCTCACCAATGTAGGTCACAGTGAGTGAGAAGACCTGGAGCAGAGGATGCTCCTGTACCTGTGCCCTGCAGCTCCCCAGCACCATCCCCGCACGTCCCACACGCAGCCCTGCCCCATGCAGGATCTGTGCAGAGGAAGGGTGGAGCGGGTTCCTCTCCTCCTGTCTGCGCAGGAGATAGCACATCCTGCTTGCCCTGTGCTTGCTGCTGCCCCTTCTCCTGCTTCCCGCACAGCCACCGGGAAAAGGAGGTGCCTCAGCTCCCACGGAGACACCCACCAGGGAGGGAGATACAAAGGACAGCCCAGCAGATTCTGCAACCAGCGCAGAGCCACAGACCTCCCTGGAGATGGCCTTGGCCTCCTACCAGTCCCTCCGGACTCCTACAGCTGTTCCTGCCATACAGATGGGAAAACGTTTCTGCCTGCACACGTAAGAGCCTCTTAGGAAATACCTGCGAAGGCATCCCAAAGTTAGAACACTGTGTGCAGATATTTATTTGTTAAAAAAACAGTGAGAGGACTTCTATACTTCAGCACATAGCTGTGGGTACCAGTGCCTCTGCAGCACACACCGCATGGGAGAACATCACACCCTGCAGGAGTGCAGCCTGGGCTGATTATGGCAAAGAAAATCTTGTTCATACAATTCACTGAAGTCAGAAAAGTTCCATTTAAATATAAACAAAACCGAACACAGAGGTCCACCGTACTTAAGGAATTTTCTCTAGCCCTGAAGATACGGATAGAGCTTGTATCTCCTCCAACAGATGTATCTGCCCATTACCCAGTAAGGTTTCGCTCCACTTCAGTAAAAGCATCATATGCAAGAGAAACAATAATGCTATGAAACAAGGACCTTCCACTGCTCCAGGTCCATTCCATACCCAAAGCCCAAAGGTTTCCTTCTTCAAAGGAATAAATAGGACCATATTTGTTAAGGTTCATGCTGCAGTAACAACATTTTTAAGGTGCTTCCTCCAATAGCTTTCAACATGGTTCAATGTGCAGAGCTACAAAAAAACCCCACAATTACACAATGGAGCAGGAGAGAGAAACAAAACCTCCTTTCCAGAAGACTTGCTCTTCTATTTACCTTTAACAGAACATATAGAAGGCAACATATCTCACAGGGCCACAAAGACCAGGCTGACAACATTCATCATTGCAACTCTGGGAACTACTGCAATATGCACTCAGCTCCACTCCCACCTCCCAAGGAATTCGACTGGAGGTCAGCTGCACCTCAAAAGTTAACCATGTCTCCTGTAATCTACAGCATCAAACTCAAACTGCTTTGATAGAAGTCTCTACTGAGGAGCTCCAACACAAACCTCGAGGAATTAAAGCACTCACTCCAACAAAACTTCAGAATTCCCAGAAGACATATGGCACACACCGGGCTAACCAGCAAGAGTTAAGGTTTTCAAGTAATAATACTGAAACTCACAGATTTAACACACAGATGGCCCACTACATCTGCAAGAATTAGAATACAAAACCTTCTCAAAAGGTAACACGAATGCTGATAAAGACAAACAAAGCCAGGCTGTGCCCTGCTGCAGCCACCACCAGCGTTCTGCAGAGCAGTCCCAGTGCAGAGCAATCCCAGTGCACAGCAATCCCAGTGTATGCAGCACTGCCCAGCTGTCCAGATACAACTGGAGTAGCTCTGTCAGAAACTCCTGAGGAGGAGGGGTAGTACTGGGAGAGGGACAGTATTTATGCAAATAGAAGAACTGAATTGAAGCCTGTATGCTGCTGTCTAGAACTTAAGAGTTACGTTTGTACCACCCATTCCCTGGGGGAAATGACATACAATACAAACAGGCCTAGTTGTTCAATTATTCAAGTATTAAGAGATTCACAGAAAAGGATCTGAGAAACATAACATTTTAATAGATGAAATAAATACTCCAGTACATGCAAGATAAAAACTGACATTGGAAAAAAATTAAAAATCACTTTTGTTATAGTGTAATTTTGTTTGTTTGTTTAAACACTCACAGTAGCTTTTCCCCCAGTTTGGAAATCAGCACATGGAAAACATAATCACAACCTCCAGTCCTTCCACTCCTACACACCAAATGCACTTCTAACCTAACACTTGATGCAAAATAAAAAAGGTCATACAAAACAAAAACAAACAAAATAGTAGCTACATCCATCATCTATGTGTTGTTGGGTTTTTTCATTTTTTTAAATGAGTAAGAACTGAGGTAACCTTTTTCCTGCACAACCGAACAGCAAAATTTAAAGGGAAATTTCGGAAGACAAGACAAGACAAACTTTAAAAACCGCACCCAGCGCGATTAAAGCTTTTTTTTCTCCTTTTTCTAAGATACCCCCACCTCCCCAAATATAAAAAACTTTGAAACAGTTTTACCACTTGTGTGACGACCTTGTTGAATAAAGGAAAATTTATCTGCAGATACTTGCTTAACTTTAAAGTAAAATAAAAAGCAGCCAAAACTGGCTACCTTTATTAGTACATATACTTTGAATATGTTCTGCTTCTTCACCACATGAAATCAAAGGATTGGGCTCATCCAAGCAAATTCTTTGGTATACAAAAAAGGGGTGAGGAGGTGGGATATTATTTTCCTTTAGCAATGACTGGGATCTAAACAGAAGAAGTGGGGGTTAATTCACAGAATTGGAGTTCACTGGCGGTAAAGTCCTGGGTGAAGATCTTTCTCTTAGTGCCTGAGATAGCAGGTTGCAACCATCCGAGACGGCGCAAGCTGAGTTCCTCAACCTTTCCCTGTAATCGCTCATTTTGGTGCTACTTTCGGGGTGTTGGGCTATATCCCTGAGGCATTGGGTCAGGAGCACACAAGCAGATACCACACTCATGGCTCCTCCTAGGATGGCAGTTTGCACAGCTTTGCCCTCTGGATTAATGGTGGCAGCTTTACCCAAAAACTGGGGCTCAGTGGCAAAGCCCACCAGAGCATAGACAGACTGCACCAAAGGTCCACTGAACAAGACGCACCGGTTCCTGGTCAGCTCGCTGGGTGAGGTCTTGACCTCCTTGACACAGGCCAAGAGGGCAGAGGCGCTGGTGCTCATACATTTGACACTGAGTTTGAACTGCTCCTTAGCAAATTTATCCTTGGATTTCTCACTGGCCAGCACGCAGGCATCTGTCAGGAATTTCAAGTTCTTGGACATGTTCTGAGAAACCTCCAGCAGGAGCTGAGGGCTCATATCTGCCAAAGGGGTGGTCTTCAAGACCCCGCAGCCGTGCTCCACCTCATGCCTACATCGGGTCACCTTGTAGCGATCCACCAAGCCAGGCATGGCAGGTTGGGCCCCCGGAGTCTCCACTGCAGCCAGGTAGGCAGCGTGGGCAGAGCACTCGGTCAGGGACACCACCAGCTCGCCCATCTCCATCAGGCTTTCTCCCACCTCCCCGAAGCGTCCCATGTTGAGCTGGCTCTGGACGTCATGGGTCAAGATGGAGAGTCCTTTGGTCCTGGCAATGATCGTGTCCCTGCACTTCTCAAAGGACTCACCGAAGACAGACAGACTCTCGGTGTTCACCGGCCTGGTCTCGCTCGACAGCAGAAGCAGATCGGCCACCAGTTGCATCTTGATCTTGCAGTGGTCGCAGATAGAGATGAGCTTCTTCCTCTGCAGGGAGCTGCTGCTGGGGATGCCGCCGCCGGAGACCTCGCTGCTGGACTTGCCGGAGCCACCGCTAGCCATAGCGCCGGGGGGGCACTCGCATGCCGCTCGCTACCCCGCTGCCGCCGCCTCCGCCGCCGCCCGAGCAGTCCCGACTGAGCCCGGCAGGATCGCTCTGCCTTTTCCGCAACATCATTCCATTAATCGCCGGGAGGCAAGAAAAGGCTCTGGGCGCCGGGGCTGCCGCTGCTGCGGGGACTGAGCTCGGCCGGGGCGCCCGCCCCGCTCCGGCGCCAGCCTCCGCTCCTACGGCACTCCCGCGGCGGGGCGGCGCTCGCCGGGCGCCCCCGGGCCCCGGTCTGGCATCCTTTAGCTAAAAATACGTTTCGGTTTGGTTTTTTTTTTTTTTGCCTTTTCGCACGCTGGCTCTCTTTCCTTCCACCGCCTCGTCCGGCTCCCCGGCTGCGGGATCCTGCGCGAAGTTCCCTTTACCAGACGCAATACCTCAGGGACGCGCCGCCGCCGCGCGGAGTTGGGGCAGGGGCGCAGCCCTCCAAGTTGCTACCGCGCCCCCGACGCCTCCGGTCGGGGAGCGCCCGCCGGGCGCAGCTCGCAGGGGCCGGAGGGGCGGCGGCTGCGCACCATGTGCCGCCCCCGGCGCCCGCCGCGGCCCCGGCTCGCAGGAAGCGCCGCGGAGGGTGTGGCTCGCCCGCCCCGCACGGCCCCGCCGCGCACCCGCGGGGAGCCGGCCCGGGAGGGGAGAGGGGCACGGCGGGGAGCCGGGACGCGGGGGACCGCGGGGGGAAGGGAAAAAAAAAAA
>VZSR01003798.1:7376400-7469528 GCA_013398615.1 Brachypodius melanocephalos | reverse complement strand
CACCAAAAAAAGAAAAAGAGTCAAAAAAAGGGGGAGGGAGGAAATCTCCGTTTAAATTTCTCAGGCTTTCAGACAAACTACTGGGAAGCGGCGGCTGCGACGGCGCTGCCAGCCAGACGCTGCACGGCTCTGGGGGAGCTCCCCCGCCCCGCTGCCTTTGCTGTAACCTCACTTGAGCCTATCGAAATCTTTTGTGCGGTGTCACCGCCCTTCGTTTAAATCCTGCCCTCCCCCCGCCGCCGCTCCGCGCCCGCCGCCGCTCGCTCCTCCCAGGCGGAGGGGGCAGCAGCGCCGGCACCGCCCGCCCGCCGCCGCCGCTGCCGTGTCCCCGCCGCGCGGAACTCCGGAGGGGCTCCGTGAATAAACAAACAACGGGGGATGCCGGAGGGAGAGGCCGGTGGGAGGAAGACGAGAGGCAGCCGGAGATCGCGGCCGCCGGGAGATCGCGGCCGGGATGCGCGGCGGCGCACGGAGCAGCCGGATACCGGAGAGCGAGGAGCCGCCCTCGCCGCAGCGCCGGGGCACAGGCGGCCCGGGTGCCGCTCCCCGCCCGGCCCCTGCCCCGGGCAGCCTGCCAGGTGAGTGCGGCGTTCTGCTCGGAGCTCCCGGCCCGCAGGGCAGCGCTGTGTCGGGCTGTCCCGGTCCGGGTGGCAGAACCCGTTCCTGTGCCGGCGCCGAGTGACAGAGCCCGGGTCAGCGCGGCTCGGAGCGCGGGCCCCGCCGCTCCTCATCCCGCGGGGATGCTCCAGGTACCCGGCCCGGGCTGGCCGTCGGGAGTGCTGTAAACGCGGGATGGGGGATTGTGCAGCTTCATTTACACAGAAATAGTGCTCTCAGCACTGGCCTTGACCCAGATTTTAAACCAATGCAGACGAATTTGGTCTGTTGCTCTCCCGTTTCTGCCGCTATTTCTGAACACTGGTTACTGTTTATTAGACTTTAGCAGGGAAAATGTAAACCAACTGACACTGCTGTGTACTGAAAGCTCTACAAAGACTTTCTCTGATCTGTTTCCATTCTGCAGCACCCCGAGAACTTTTTGAGACGATTCTTGTCAAAAGCAAGATGTTACGCTCAGTAAACCTGAGGCACACATCAAATTGTCCTGTTGCACAGTATCTGCATCAATATAATTCTAATTAATCAAAGCCCATGTTGAAACCACATCTTACATTTACTACATATTTTGCTGTAGCTTAAACTGCAGCTAAATAATATTATTTTGTTCCTTTCAATCAGAATTATTAAGTCAGCTGCCTAATATACAATGCATTTAATAGGTTACACAACTCCAGAAGTACATTTGTCCCAATTCCCAGTTAACATCCTGCTGCATTCCTATACTGCAGGGGTATAAGTGACCTTGAAATAAATGGAAATTGGACCAGATTCCTCACTTGCAGTTGCAGGTCAGATCCAACAATGTCCCAGCACAAACAGAGCCCACCTAATGGATTCCATACATTTAAAGAGCTTCAGACAAGTTTATTTGCACATATTCTCAGCCATTAGCTAAAAAAACCTTTGGCGTTCTACCTGTGGAGCAGGATGTGAGCAGGATGAACACAGATGTGGAAGCAGGGGATTAACAGGGTGTACATATTTGGAGGGCGGGGGAAGTCCTTGCCATAAACCCAGGCCTGAGGAAAGCGGTAGATGCTGGTCCATGGGTGTGTCAAAAATAGGGCAGTTCTCCACCCATCCCGCCTCACAAAAACAGTGTGAGGAAAATTCTGTTTACTTGAGTCACATTATAGCAGTTTCAAGGAAGGTCATGACTTGGGCCTAAACAATTTTGGCTTACTGCCAGAAACTAGTTTTCAAAAGCATAAATAGGAATGATTTCAGAGTACTCTAGAAAATAAAAATCAATGGACAGAAGAAACCAGCTGAACTGTATTTCAAACTATTTCCAGATATGTTCTTAAATGAGGTGAGATAGTATGCAGCAGAAGGAATGTCTCTCATAAATACTAACCTAGTTTATCTTTAATGAGGATTGACTACATTTAATTAGGGTTTGAAAGATTTCATTTTTGAAAACGTAGGTCTCATCCCTGGCTAGAAGAGGTGTTTCATTACCTAATAATCTTTTCCATTTTTAGATGCTGCTGCCTGCCATGATGCTGTGTGTGATTTGTGCCATTCCCCAAGGACAAAGCAGAGAGATCCTTGGTTTGGACAGGTCCTGCAGGGCCTCCTCTACTAGTCCCCCTCCGCAGAAACCCAGATGGGCCTTAACTGTGGCACTTCCTACAAGCTGACAGGGCCACCAAAGCTCTCAGTAACTGTAAGTATATTTCTAGCTCTTATAACCCATCTACAAGACTGATCCAGTCCTTATCTGCCTCAGTATTAGCAAGGGGGAAAACTGGTAGGTTTTGTCCTTTAGTAGGTGTTGCATATGGACAGTGTCCAAGGAAGTCTTGCCAAATGCAATTCTCCCATAGCAGCCCTGGGTGTTTTACCTCTTCTGCATATTTAGTGTTTGGGGAGGAGCGACTTGGCTTTTGCTTTTTGAAAAAAATAATGTAGAAAATACCACCTTCATTAGTCATTTTTGCCATGGACCTGGCATTTCCTGGAGCAGCTCCCTGTTAGATCCATCCTACAGACTGCAGGATCGCTGCCTGGGTACACCTGGCCTGGCTGGATTCCCTCTTGGTCTGTGTTTCCCATGAACATACAGCCTCATTCTAAAAGGCAGCCTTGGAGGTGGATTCCCTTGGGCTGGTAACCTGAGCAGAGCTGGGAGTCAGCAAGGTACGTGCTTTAGAGTACATGCACACACACATCTCTGGGAGGGAGGAGGAAACTCATACCCAGGGATGTTTGGGGTGGGTATTTCCTTCGTAAGCCTTCTGCATGTCTCTTTCAAAGGAGAATGGGTTCATACCCATTTATTTCATGGCTGCTGAGTGCAGAGGTGATCCACAGGACCTGGGCAGCTCACTGAATTGGTATAAAAACTTGGAAGATGTGAAAATCAGGTGGCCACTCTTGGCTTTAGAAAGATTTCACTTTCACAGAGTCGGAATGAATTAACTCTCTGGGGTTCAAACCAGCAGGCATTGTCAGATACAACGGATTAAAAGGCTTTTTAATGTGGCTTAGTCGTGTACAGAAGATTGGCTTACTTGTATGAGCTCTTCTTTTGTCACATTGATCTTTATTTTGCATTGTGCTTAGTACAACAGAAACTGGAGTCTGAAGTCTTCTTTCCTGAATCATCTGACAGGACTTGGCCCTTCTATTGCTTAGTAAAATATTTTTTTTGTGAAGGAGGAATTGATTTTTGCCAGTGTAGCCACTGTTGAGTAATAGCTGAAGAATACCAAGTTGTAATAATTTCATGAGCACTATATGTGGCCAGGTTGGTGAGAGGAAGTTACTATACAGTGGGTTGTACTTCTTTATATTACTTCCCTGTGTAGATGTATTGATCTAACCTAATAGGGAGCTAGCTGATGAAGGAATAAAAGGCAATTCAGTGGTTCCCCTGTGTCAGCTGTATGTGACTAAACCCATGAGGTGGTAATTACAGGAATGATAGCTCCAGTTCTGAGGGATGCAGCTGGTTTGTCAGGCTGTAAACTGAAAATCATAGGAGGATAAAGGTGGCAGGGACTGATGGAAGAAATACATCAAGATCAAGGCAGACTTTGCAGAAGAGAGTGGATGAAAATGGGCCTTCCTCTCTGCAGCAGTGTAAGTCACACAGAAGGGAAGGCAAGTGTGTTGACCAGCTTACTGTTTTTAAGATCTATTTTGTCTTAAATGTTTTGGTGCTGAGTAAGTGTTTTGTGGTCAATACTTACAGCCATTACTTCATGAGAGACTAAAACGGTGAGGTCTGGGTCTGTCTCAGGTCTGCAGAGGTAGCCATGGTCCATGCACTGGGGATGCAACGCGAGAACTGGTCTGCTTGTAGCCAAAAACACAGATCTGGAGGAACAGTTAACTGGGCACTTGAGAGAGCAAAATGCAAACACAATCACAAGTTTTGTTTCTTCTTTTGTCTATAAATAAATGGGTTTTAGAATAGTGGGTGGGCTTTCACATGCAGGTTTAATTAACCCTGGTGTTCCGATGGGGTGGTTTGTGTTTGTTCTTTTTTTAATATGGCATAGCCAAAAACACAGGATCAAAGTTAAGAACAAATTTATTACATAGACTCCATTAATGTAAATATCCCAGTAGTGGGATGCTGGTCAGTTCCCGTTTCTCAGCTGAAAGGTAATACAGCAAAAGAGGTTTTTCTTTTGTTGTCCTTTTGTTCCCCATTTATTGCACTGTTTCACCACTCGCCGTATATAATCGATTGGTTGTCCCCTGCTGTTACCATGGATAATTTAATACATCAACATGGAAAAAAGACACATTTTCATGAAAAGGAAAATGCAGCTACAAAACCCCTCTTGCACTGAATGGACAGCTGTGCCATATTTTATGTGGATACAGCCAGTAATGGCTTTTTGCTTCTTGTTCTTGCCTGCCATTTACACACACAGACATCCCTCCTGCACCTCGTGTGTCGTGGTGCCCAGGAGGGGCTGTGTTGCTCCTTGAGTCTGTTCTCCCTCCCTGGAGCAGGTGAGAAGGGCCAGAGGCAAGTTTGCAGCCTTGAAACTGCAAATTTCACTTGGAAGAGTGGCAAATGCTGTTGGTGAGAGTGGTCCAGCATAAACAGGAATCCAAGACCCTCCCTTAGGCTCTTACGTATGGGGGTTTTTTTGAGATCAAAGGAAAACATGGTATTTTGAACAAAATGTGCAAGGGCCCACCCTTCCTGCATTGCACTTTTGGTGGTGTGTTCTGTCCTGTAGCTGTAATACTCTACAGAAGGGTTTGGATTTCTCCCCTCCCTGCCCTCTTTTAATATGTATCATGAGAGAAATTTAATAGATGTTTTCACAGGAATCTCTGATCCTACACTGCTCTCATTGTGCCTCTGTGTTCTGTGAGCAGGGCTAAGCCTAGCACCTCTAATTCATCTGAAGTTCATGTAATGGATTACTTACATTAGATGTAGGTGCCAAAGCTGACCTGTAAACCTAAAATGAAATTGGGACTGCAAAATTAATTTCATTTAGATTGTGAAAATTAGACTATAAATGGAATTCCTCTGGGAACTGTGTAAATCTTCTTTGACATTGATTTAATGTAATTCTTTTCTTAATAGGGTAACTTTAAATTGTGTAACCAGTACATAGTTTTAACCAGCACAGATTGGTGGCAAACCTTACAGTAAAATGAGTACTAAGAAGACCATTCTGTGGTGTTTCTGAATTTAAGGATCACACTGTATAGCTTTGATGCAGCTGACTAGACAGTCAGGCATCATACCCCCTCCCCAACCCTGAGCAGATAGGTAGTGACATAAAGCTGGGATGTTACTTGTCAAACATCTCCATCCCATCAATAAATTCTAATTTATAGAATGCACGTGCACAGGATAACATAAATTTAGGGTAAAGATTTATGTTCAAAACTCAAGTCAGAGTCGGAATTTTGAGGTTAGTACCTGAATTAGAATTTCATGTCTGAATCACTGCCTTTGCCTTAATGAAGTCAGGTTCTTTGTTCTTTCTAAGGTTTCATTCCAAGGATTGTCAAGGAACAAGCTTTAAGATTCTACTGTACTGTGTTTGCAAAGAAAAGTAAAATGTGACAAATAGGAATCCACTTTAAAATAGAAAATTGCATATAAAACTCCAACATCAGCAAAGACTTGAGAGAGCTTTCAGCAGTTAAAAAGTCATATTCTTCTCCCAACTCATAAGAAAGAATGGTATGGAAAATACATTTTGCACAAATATAGTTCCAAAAATGGAAAAAAAAAATAGAATCTCAAACTTCATTAACAGAAATTTAGAACATCCTGAATCCTCTCATATTACAGCTTGACCCAGCTGTGCTCAATAATGAAAAGAGTATACAAGGGAAGGTAAATTTGCCTTTCTGATAAGGTATAACTTTATAATTAAAGGTACTACTAATAAAATTTGAGTGTTGCAGAAGCAAAAATGACAGTCCAGGGCTAGAGACCTTCCCTGGCATGACTAGATGGGACTTTCAGCTACAAGGTAAAGCATTTACCACCTTATTCTTGCAATCTACAATGAAATATTATCTGATACATTCTGTATTGCAATCCTAATACTATTAGCTGCTAGGACTATAAAAACTGTTAAGAAATGTGAAAAGGCTTAAGCTATAAAAAGCATATTTTCATGATTCAGTTGATGCTCTGATCAAAACACAGTGTGCTTCAATAAAAAGAAAATGCAGTTTAATTTGCTGCTGTCAGTGGTGTGTGCTGCATTGCGTTTGTTTCTTGCATGGGAAAGAGGAACAGCAGAGAACAGGGGCTGAACAGGTGTTTGTCCTGCAGCTGACCCCACAAGCAGCAGACTTGAACGAGTCTTCCCAGACACACAATTTTTGCCTGAACAGAGGTAGTCTCAAAGTCAGAGCCAAGCATGAAAACTACCTCCTTTTCAAATTAAAGCTTTTATTGGCACAACAAGGAAATGTGTAGTGTTGTTTGGTGCAGTCCTGGGCATACTGAACAAATCACCTATCAAAGGGAATCAGGTTACTTTTGAGATCCATATCTGAACATAGTATCAGATATTAAAGAAAGTAAGTTGGCTTGGTTTGTTCTAACAAGAAAAAAAACAGAATTGAAGAAAATATTTCCTAGTGGAAATTCAATGAAAATATTTTATGCTGTGAGTCCAGCATTCCAAGATGGAATATTTTTTTTTTCCAGTGAATGTATGCATGATCCAGTAATAACAAAAGTTAGGAGAAACCTATTTTAGTAAAACCTCATTAATCACGGCAATCTGATGTAGTATACCTGATGTTCGTTATATTTAATGAGAAATCACCAAGCAAATGTGCTCATTAGTGGCTCTGGTATTGGACAGCTCTGTGAGAAGTACTTGTCTAAACCCTGTTTCAGTTATGTACATTTAACAAGCTCCACGAATAGCTCTGGGCTGCTTCCTGTTCCTCAGGCACTGGCAGCGTGTCTGAAATGTTATAAAACACATGGAGGCTGCAGCCCAGGCTGGTTGTTTATGGGGGTGCTGAAATCTTGGATCCCACATCCTCCTCTGCTGTTTCTCACAGTACATGTGCTCGGCATGCTGCTGCTTCATGTGCCGTGTCTCCCTCGTGTTCACCAGCTACATGGCCCTGCAGCATCTGGGCACTTCAAGAGTTCGTCCAGGCTTTGGGGAGCATGATGCAGTAACAAAATTCGGGTTGAAGAGTTCTCTCAACAGAGTTAGTTCTTCTGCTTGGACCTTGGTCTGCCTTCCATGCTGGAATGGAAAAGCAGCCTGTTTACTAATCAGCCTGACTGCAATTAATATCTACCAGAAGCAGTAACAGTGATGCTTTCTTGAATTCCCAAGTTTGAACTTACTGGAATCTAAAGTGAAAAGTAGAAGACAACATTGTGCGATTTGTAATTAAAATGCTACGAGGAAAAAATGAAGACTGGATTGAAATAAGGCTGTGCAGACATCCATGCATGTTATTTGGTTTAGATAATGGAAAAAAGGCCTGTACGAAGGAAAACCCGTATCTGTTCTTTGTGGTGGTCAGATGTTCTGGAGTTGTGTTTTAGAAACAAACAGCATTAATTTTAATCATTTTCTTTTAGAAACCTAATGTTGCTGAGACAGTAGTCGTAATCAGAAGACTCATGCAATGGGCCCAGTTCCCATCACACCGATCAGCAAACCCAGATACTTCTCATCCTGTTTTTAAAAGAAAGCAACAAGAAACAACCACATAGTTTAGATCCCAGGCGCTGGGCCCAGCATTTATTTACTCGTTTTAACCAGTCAGTGCCCAGCGTTCACTCCCTGCGCGGGCCCTGCAGGACCGCACCGGGGGCTGCACAGCCTGGAGCGCGGCTTCGTGCGGGGACAGCTGCACCCGGGAAGCGGCGGGGAGAGCGGGCAGTGCCCGTCAGCCTCGGCCGCTCCGGGGACCGGCCCGGGCCGCGCCCAACCCAGCCCGATCCGCCCTTCCCGCTCCTCTTCTCGGCCCTTCCAGCTCCTCCTCCCGGCCCCTCCTGCCCCGCTGCCCTTCCAGCTCCTCCTCCCGGCCCGATCCATCTCGCCCCGCCGTCCTTCCAGCTCCGCCTCCGGGCCCGATCCATCCCACCGCCCTTCCCGCTCCTCCTCCCGGCCCGACCCGCCTTTCCAGCTCCTCCTCCCGGTTTGATCCATCCCGTCGCACTGCCCTTCCAGCTCCTCCTCCCGGCCCTGGTTGCCCCCGCCCATGAACCGGCCGGGGCCGCCTTCCCGAGAGCGGCAGAAGATGGCGGCGGCCGCGGGCTGGACGCTGCTGGCCCTGGCGCTGTGTCTGAGCGCGGCGGCCGCGACCGGCGGCTCGGAGGGGAAGCGGCGGGAGGGGCCGCCCAAGAAGAAGGACATTCGGGACTACAACGACGCGGACATGGCCCGGCTGCTGGAGCAGTGGGAGGTGCGAGAGGCGCCGGGGCCGGCGGGATCCGCCCGCACCACGCGGAGAGAACGCCGCGGCTGCCGGGGGGCGGCGGGGCCGGGCCGGGGCAGCTCCGCGGGGCAGCGGCCGCTCTGGCCCGTCCCGGAAAGGCGGGGGATCCCTGGGCCTGGTCGGGACCGGGCGGGAGTGATCCAGGAGCCTGGTGGAGGGTGGCCGGTGCCGTGTTCTTCCCTCGGAGGCTCTGGGTCCGTGTGTGGGGGTTTCAAAGTCGAGGCGAGCGGCCCTCCGCCTGCCCTGCCCAGCCGGCCCTGTCTCGTCTTCCCAGAGCCCCAGCACCCAGCCAGGTGCTCGGTGCCTGCCAGCAGCCTCGTCTGGCTGAAAAGTCTGGTGTTTTCGAAGTATTGAGCGATACACATGTGACCGAGGGGTGGATACCAGGAGAAATACTCAGTTCAAATGTACAGGGTAGATACGTCGCTGTTTTGGTTTGGTGTTTCTTTCCCATCTTTCCTCGTAGTAACAACTTCTAATTCCAGCTCTCTCTCGTCGCCTTTATCCTTATCAGCCTTAACTTTCCTTGGCGGTTTCCCATCACTCTCTTCTCCATGTGGTTGTCATGCCACTTCTAGATTCTTTTCACTATGTTATGTTCCATCATCTGATAAATGCCAGAGTGCTCCTCGCTGTTATTTATTTTTTCCCGTGAGGTTTTCTCCTGGAATATTTTGCAAAAAACCCTGAAGGAAATAATAGAGAGAAAACTTCTGGTTCATGTTACACCAGTTGCAGCTGTAGATCAAGGTGAAGTGTGTTTTATGTGTGAATTTTAGATAAAGTAACAGGAAGTATGGATGTGTGCCTTGGTCCTGGTGGGCAGGTTATGGACTTGTTCATCCCATCGGTTGTTACTGCATATATCCCTTTAGGAAGGGAAGTTCTTAGAAAATCGAGTTAAATTTTAAATAAAATTAGTGAAAAGCTCAATGTTCACTTTTCTGTTGGTGGTATCAACCAAGGGCCCAGCTGCTAAAAAATCAAGCCGTAATATTGCCCAACTGGAACCAAATTTAGCCTTGTAGGAAGAAATCTTAAAAGATGAACATCTCTCTTTAATGAGATGGCTGAAAGAGAGGCTCGAGTTAATGCTGTTGTAACTCTTGATTGTATATTCTGCTCCAGTCCTCGTGGGCAGGTCAGGAGGTTTTTGAGGGATTTTTCAGCTGGAGCAGGTCCATGATCCAGGTCACAGTGTACTGCACAAATGCAGATGTGGCAGAGCAGCTGGGGAGTCACTGCTGGTGCTGGGGGTGTCCCTAAGGAGAGGCACACGGAGAACAGGGACTGGGGCAGGGCTCAACAATTGGGGGTTGTTTGGTCTCCTGGGATGGTCAGCTGCAGGGCATTTGGCTGAATGGGAGTCAGAACACACAGGGAACATGAAAAGCTTGAGGGGGATGGTGGCCGGAGGGTGGAGGAGAAGAAAGAGCTTGAGTGCACTTGATGGAGTGGGATGAGAAACAAAGGGGCCACTGTGAATTTGGGTGAGAGCAGGAACTGTGCTTGGGAATGAGGGGCACAGAGCATAGATCTGTACAGAATCAAATGTCATTACTTTCAACTGAATGAAATTACTCCAAGTATTTTTTTATTTCCCTGGCAATTAGTCCAAAACCATTGGAGGATGGTGGTAATGACATGCTTAGGTTCAGCCACAAGCCTGAGTCTGTGGCTCCAGCAGCTTTCCTAGCAGGAGCAGGCAGCTCTCTGTGCAGGATCTCGTGCTGCCCCTTGCACCATGTGCATGACTGCCTGGTGATCCAGGAGTGTGATCTGGTGGAAAACAAGGATGGCAAACAGGCAAACAGGCAGAGGTGCTTCAGCAGCTCAGTTGCACAACTAGAGCTTGGAGGCAGCCACCGAGGGATTTTCCTCATGGAAAGGGCCTCACCTGGAGTCTTGGGGAGCTGGACACAGAACTGAGAACCTAGGCCGGAGGTTTCTTGGTTACTGAAATGTCAGGTGCTTTAAATAGTTCATTATTGTTACAGGCTCAGGGTTTAACAGGCTTGACTGATCATTGGAGAGCAATTGAGTGTTACTAATGTTTTTAAAAATCAAAATATGAGGAATTTGTGAGAAATTTCTGAGAATGGGAGCTGAGGGGAGGAGCAAGGGGAAGAATATGCAGGTTTTCCTGTGTCTATGTAGTGCTTTCCCTCTGGAACCTCGTGTTACTATTTAAGTGAGAAAGTCTGTGTCCTGGGGTAACTTTATGATGCTTAATTGTATCCCCATTCATCTGTCTAGCCCATAAATAAGTTTTGCACCTTTAAAACTAGTTCTAAGAGTGAAGGTAGGGAGAAGGAGAAGCACTGGAATGTTTGAGGCAGCTGTATTCAAAATCTTAGAGATAAGAGCTTCAGCTTTCCTTCTCACAGACTGTGTGAGAAGCATGGACAGCGGGAGAGAGTCTCCTTTGCTTTTAGTTAGTTTTCAACTAGCTGAGGCAGAGAAGTTCCCCAGACTTTGGCTTTATTTATTTTTTTTTTTTCTTGTAAATGATCAGCCCTGCTCTGGACAGAAAACCCAGAAAACACCAGGAGCTCAGCCCTGTGGCCCACCAGGGCCCAGGATGTGGCATTTTCCAGCACTGGAGGGACTGATAAGGGACTGAGTGAGCCCAGCTACACCCATGAGAAGGGCTTTATGAATTAGCCATCTCTTCAGAACAGTGAGAGGTTCCATTGTTTAATAATATTAATTTTTTATGCTTGTGAATACTTTGCCTTTTAAATATATGGTGGTTTTTTCCACTTTTCTCCAAGGAAATCTTTTCCCAAATCAGCTGGGGAGGGGCCATTTTAATCTGCCTTCTAGAGAGACCTGTTTGGATGTTTCCTCCCAAATTTGCCCTAAACCAAGACAGTCTGCTAGACTTTTCAAAGAAAAAGCTTTTTTTTTTTTTTTTTTTTTTCCTTCTTTACCCTTTAGATAGTTCTAAGCACAACTGCATGACATTTTGTACAGAAAATAAGAAAATAAATGCTGTCTTGGAGAACTCTTGTCATCTTCTGATAATCAGGTTCTGGCTTAATCTAAGTTGTCACAATGTTTTGAGGAGCAGCAGTTTGATTGTGCCTTTCCAAATATTTAAACGCTGTCAGTCTCAGCAGAGGCATCACGAGGTTAATTTTTTTCTTTTTTGTAGGAGTGATTTACTCTGGGTGATTATGTTTTCAGGCTGTGAGCTGCATCTGTGCATTAGAAAAGTCATGAAACCTTTAATCAAAGTCTGTGGCATAAGCACACAGAAAAATCTGAATTCTTGTTGGTTTAATTGTTTAAAGCAAGGAAACTTAAATTCTCAAGCAATCATATGATTCTTGGAAGTGAGTTTTGACCTCTGAAAGCAATATCAGATGAATCTTTTTTTCATATATGTGTGTATGAGGCTTTTTATTGCAACTTTCACATTTCATCTCACATGCATAATAAATATTTGTGAAACTGTAAAGAAAAAAATAATACTATTTAATGAGTTTCGTAGATGGAATTGTATTGAATTACCCTTAAGGCTGAAATATTTCTCAGTGTGTGATAAAATGAGATTCCACCTGTCAATATGAAAATATGCATTATTTTCAGGGGAGGTTTATAAGTGGAAAGAGCACTCTGGGTGAAGTATTTTGAAACAACTGTCACTGTTTCTTTTGGTTTCACCATCTGCATCATTCAGCTAAAAATATTTTATCAAAGCACAGTTATTCTCTAAACAAAGAGAAATTAAAAAAAAAAAGACCTGAAATATATTTGTGGAACAGTTGAGTTTAAAGCTTCCTTGTCGTTTCCAAAACAGAAAGATGATGACATTGAAGAGGGGGATCTTCCTGAACACAAGAGGCCTCCAGCACCAATAGATTTCTCCAAAATAGATCCAGGCAAGCCTGAAAGCATCCTGAAGCTGACAAAGAAGGGGAAGACTTTGATGATGTTTGTCACAGTGTCGGGAAATCCCACAGAAAAGGAGACAGAAGAAATCACCAGCCTGTGGCAGGGCAGCCTCTTCAACGCAAACTACGATGTGCAAAGGTGAGCTGTTGTGCACAAGGATGAAGTTCTTGCCTTTGCAGAACCCTTTCTTTCTTCCTAAAACCTTTTCAACTGTTCATCCTTTGCTGTTCTCCACCTCCATCATCCGTTACTGTTTCTGTGTTTCTTTGTCACTTATGACAAGGCTTGTCATGTGGTGCAGAAGCCCCTTCAGTGCTTGTGCACTATGTGTGTGTGTAGAGCCCAGAGTCTTTTTATCTCACTATGGTTCAGCTATTTATCAGTTCTAGCTGCCTCTGTGTGCTTGATGGAAAACATCACTGTCTAAAGACCTGTGACCACAAAAGGCTTTTTGTTCCCCTGCTAAAAAATGTGACTCTTTTTCTCTCTGAGCATCATTTTGAAACAGAAGAATGTTGTGCTCTTGTATTGAGGCTGAGAAGGATTGCAATAAGTGTGTAAAGCAAATTTAATGCTCATTAGTGGATTTTACATAGTGCCAAATTAGTTAAAATTTGTTTCCTTATTCTTCCTTGGTTACTTATTGATATACTTCATACTTTTTATTCTTAAATGTCCTAGAAGATTGTTCTCTTGTCCCCATCCCCAATCAACACCTAGAACAGCTTCTTTCTCTTAATCATGTGCTTCAGTCATGGAGGCTCTGTGAGCAAATGCTGAAGTGTTTGAAAAGCACAGAGTTAACTGAAAAAAATATGGATTTTTTTCCTCTAGGTTTATTGTTGGCTCCAATCGAGCCATCTTCATGCTGCGGGATGGTGGCTACGCCTGGGAGATCAAAGACTTCCTGATAAATCAGGAAAGGTGTGCAGATGTTACTCTGGAAGGTCAGGTTTATCCTGGCAAAGGAGCAGATGGAAATGAGAAAGTGAAAAACAAAACAAAACCTGAAAAGGCAAAGAAGAAAAAAGACACAGAGAAGAAATCTAATGATGTCAAAGAGGACAACCGAGCAGCCAACCAGAGAGAGGAGCTATGACAGCCACAGTGCCCAGACTGAACCCTGCTCTGCTGCTCCTTGAAGGGAATCTGCTGATGAGTCCTGGGGTTTGAGGAGGAAGGAAGCAGAGACTACTGAAACTTAAATTTATGTTGAAATTCACCAGTTTACTCATTGCTGTTGGCCATTTGTTTAGTTACAGGAAAGGTAATGCTTCATGCCAGCAATTGACTGCTTTAGTTTGTAATTTTTTTGTGTTTTTGTTGTTTAAAACTAGCATACAAATCTGTGTGTCTAACATCACAAATTTAATTTAAGTGGAAAAGAAGAATTCTAATTTCAGAATACACCGATGTTCATCTGTAGTAGCGGTGTCTGTCTTGGGTGTGCACATGGATTCACAACTGCAGTCAGAGAGCCAAGTGCAGTGTGAAAAGATTCTCTTGGAAGACGGTTGGGTAGACACAGTTGGCACAAAACTGGCCAAAGTTGCAAAGAATAGTGGCCAAAGATGCCTGAAATGACAGGGTTTAGGACATGTTTGGTTAGACTGCCTGTTTCTTTAAAATAAACTCAACCTGTTGTGTCCCTGGAAATCTGTGGCAGTGCTCAGGAGTGTGATGGATGCTAGGTAGGAGCTCTGCTAATGCGCTCCAGGTCTGTACAGGAGGGACACTCTGCCCTTCAGAAGGCAGAGTGTCAGCACCTGCACAAGTAGTGCCAGGGTGAAAAGTGGGGACGGATTCAGGGCACTCAGCACTCCTGCTGCTAAAGGACTGTGTCTGTGGAAGCAGCTGTTCCATGTGCCCTGTTCCTCAGGCAGTGAGCTGGAAGAAAAAGCTTTAACTCCGAAGTTAATTTGGTTTACTGATTTAATGGTTTGTTTAAATATTTGAAAAAGCTCTAGTTAGAGCACAGTTAAACTTTGAGTTAGACATATCATTTACTGATGCTGATCTGGTCAGATTTTGGTGGGTTTTTTTCTTGGTACAGATTCCTGACTGACATGGTTGATTGTAAATGACCATTTGACATATGGGAGCCAATACTTTGTGTGATTGGGGAGATTTTATCATTACTCAGATTAATTTCGGTCCAATGCTTTGCTTAGAATTGTTTCCCTTCTGCCTTATTACCAGTTAGGGACTAAAGGCACCGAGTAGTGTGGTCCACATAATTTTGCAGAGGATGAGCACAGTATCAACTGTCTTCACTCAATACTGGTATGGTGTTACTTTTCCTTTAAGGTGCTAAAAATCCAAGTGTTTTGGATAAAAGGTCCTAATTGTTGAACCATAATGGTTGATCTTGTGGAATACTTCGGTATCAAAAGCATGAAACTGTGACTGAGTCCTTGTTCTAAAATAAAAGATGTCACTGAACTTACTGTTTTCTTGAAGGGTAGTAAAACTTTTAAATAGATCTGCATTTAGTTATGTATTCAAGAGGCAGACTAACTCATCCTTGGTTTCCATATGTAAGGACTAAATGATGTTGATGAAGGTTCCAGTTGGTTCATTTTATTTAATTTTAATTATATTTGCATGAATTTAGATTAAAGAAACCTTTGCAGCTACACTTCACTAAACAGGCCTGTACCTGTTTGAGTGGAAAATTAAAATTTGTTTCTTCAGGATTAACTATTACTTTTGATATTCTTACACTAATGCAGATGTGCAGCAGAGTTGAGAAGAGTCTCAGTAGATATTTGGATAGTTGAGATGTGAAGTCCAATTCTTGTGCATAACTAATTTATCATTTGGCCACATTGTCTGGGTTAGCACCACCCTTTGTAAACAATATTGCTTCTCATCTCGAGGGAAGAACAGAGGTCAGATGAAACTATAAAAATGAAATATTAATGAGTTTTTGCTTTTCAAAGTTGTGGTATAGAGGTGACAATTCAGATTTTGATCAGAAAGACATGGAAGTGCAGTTTTGTATTCTTCCTAATGTTATTTCCTTTTTGATCAGGTTGGGTTTGAAATTGTTGGAGAAACAAATACTACACTATAGCCCAGCTTTTGAGTATAGATACTTCAGTCATTCATAAACCTACATTTACAGTAGATTGGGTCTTTCCCCTTCATAGTTAAAAGGAGTTTTGTTGAAATTGAACCAGCCAGTTGACCTTTCTTTTGTTGTTTGGTTGGTTATTTCTGTGTTGGTTGCCCATGCCAAATGCAGATATGTCTTGTGCCACATAGCTTAATCAAATTTCAGAGTGTTTGGGTTTTTTTTGGGGGGAGGTTTGTTTGTTTTGGTTTTTTTTTTTAGATTTTTAATCTATGTGATGATTTGGCAGTTGCTTTTTGATATAAAACACAAAATGCTGCCTTGCTGTCACAAAATAAGTTTCTTTTATTCTTCCATCTTCTTCCTTTGTTGTGCTTTACACTAAACAAATACTGAAATATACCAGTAAGTGTAATATTGCAGTCTGGCAGGAGCTACTTTACCCCAGCCAATCTTTCTCTGCTATCACAATTCATTACTCAAGAATAACCTGAATTGCCTTTTAAAACTGTTAAAGTCTTTGAGACAGTTGCACTTGTCCTGGGACAGTGTTATATAACCAAACGTTTGGTGATGATTTCAGAAGCCCGAACCCTATCATGAATATGTATATGTATATCTCAAAATAAACATCCTCAAAAAGTTATGGAAGACCAGGAATGTTCTATGTTTACCTCAGAAGATGGAGGAGTCTCCTTTGGAGGCTTGTCAGGCTTTCAATAACAAATTTTTTGTTTCCACATACAGGACATTCAGATATCTCCTCTAAAACTAATTTCAATCAGTAGGGTGGTAATTATAGCTCTTACTATTTGCTTTTTTTTTTTTCAGTTCTATACAGAGGTACGTGGAAAATCATTTGTTTTCATGACAGCGAAACATCTGCTGCCTTTCTCCTCCCAGCATGGTGATTTCTCTGTTCTAGTGCTTTAACTAACTTTTCTGAGCTACTGTTAAATTTTTAACCCAGCTATCCTACTCAGAAGAAAGAGTTTGTCAGTGATGCTACACAGGATGTGGTTGCACTTTGTGAAAAATTTCCAATGGACAATCAACTTTTTATATAATAAAATGCTGGAAAAAATATTCTGGGTTTTGTTGATTTGGGGTTTTTCTTTAAACTGTTCTGACACAACAGGATTTCTGGTCTTAGCTTAGAGGGGTCAAAGCATTTCTCTGAACAGTCAGGTCAACCTTGACTTCCAAGGGAATCTACTTTTCTATCACTGTTCCTGAACTCTTTCAATTGTGTCCCAAAAAGGAAATCATAAATTAAAGCACGATTTTGTAAAGATATGGAACAACTTACTTTTTTTCTGGTATTTGGCCACTGTTCTCAATAGGTTTCTCGTAAAGCTTATAAATTATTTCCATTCTTTTATCTGTGGCTCATTTCCTTTTCTAATCAGGGAGTAACACTGCCTTTTCCAAAGGCTTTTTTTTAAATTTCATCGGATGTTTATAGAAATTCAAAGAAACTGCCTGAATAGAAGGGATATCTGCGTTAAAAATGTCTAATTCATTGGTACTGTCATGTTTTTCTTTATTAAGATTGCCATCCTACTAAGTCCATTGATACCCTACTATTTGATAATTCTTACTCTGGGATAAAATGAACTATTTTTGAATATCACTATTTTTTATCTTTTATGCTGTGCCCTTTTAACAGGACATATCTTGCTGAATTCAGGTAGTACCAATGTGCCAGGAAGGAAAGAAGAAGGAAAATCACTCCACTTGGATTTTTGGATGATGGTATTTTTTCTCCTGCAGTAGTCAGGTGGTGGAGGGGGTTAGACACAGGAGAGCTCTGTGCAGAGCAGTTTTTGATTAGCATTTTAAAAGCTGCTGTAACACACAACAATCAGGCATTGCACAGTGCCAGACTTCAGCCAGGGACAGATGGGAAATGCTTTGTTCCTTTCCTGTGTGATGCTACTGAACAGAGCAGTGTTGATACTGGCTGGGTTATCAGTGGCATTTTATCAACTGTTCCTGTGATAGGAAAACCAGAGCTGTTAAACCATCATTTAAATTAACAGTAATAATGGTAGTAGTTAATTATTTTAAAATTGGTGTTGTATATGTTGTTTATTACTATTATTACATAGACAGTGGTATTTTGGGAGGGGAAAATGGGACATTTAAAGGAGCTTCAGCCTCTTCCCTGTCTTAATGGCAAAGGCTGCAACTTCTCAGAAGCAACCTTTTTTCTTTATTACTCCAGAATTGTGTCTCTGTTGCAGTGGGACAGAAGACCCCCTTGTTTTTTACAGAAGAGCAACTGGAATGCTCTAATTCGTGGAGTTTATAACCCAAACTTTTTTCCCCTTAGATAGTATATTGATACCTCAAAAAAAAAAAATAAAACAAAACAAAAAAAACAACAAAAAAACCCCCAAACAACCTGTGGGCCCATCTTCACTGCCTGTAACATCTGCTGCTTTTAAAGTTTAATTATCAGTTGTGTCTGAACAGAGACTGGGCTTCTGTGTTGGCACCCTGCCCACTAATTCTGTGGGAAGCACTGACCAGAGCATTGAGCACTCGTTAAATCATTAATATTTAAATCAGCTCAGCTGCCGTAGTTGGTGGCAGAGTTACATGTCATCAAGGGCTCTGTGAGCATTGGAAAGAAGTGAACAACAAGACCCTGGAATTTGTTTGCAAGGTGCAAGGGTTGAACAGCACCATGAAGGGACCTGGATCTTGCTGTAACTTTTCTAAAATTTTCTTTGTAGTGAGGAAGACTGAATTGTACAGGAATAATTGTAGTGCAAGGGTGTACTGAAAACAAGATCGTGGTTGAGCACTTGTTGACTCAATATAAAAATAAGCAAAAAGGTTTAATAGGTGTATTTATGGGACCATTGTTGCTATTTCTGAGATTCATGCCTGCAGGCCATCTTGTAAATTTTTTAACTTGTCTTTCCTGCAACTCCATTTCATTCAACTTCTTTTTTCAGAAAAATTAGATATGAGTCAGTTTTCATCCCCTCATCTGAAATAATATTTCGGAAGTCTGAAACAGTGCATATTTAAAATTACGCGAGACTTTTATATGAGTATTTTATTATTCATCTGCCAGTTGTATCCACAGCCATACTCTGTGCCTTGCCAGCCCTGGATAGTCAGCTGCTGTCTTTCAGGTGCTGTACAGCATGTTAATCACTGTGTGGACTTTAGATAATTGCACTTAAAATAGGATGGAGTTGCCAGGAGCTTAATGGAAGCACAGACATGCAAATGCTTTGGCATTTAAGACAGCAGTTGAGCACAAGATCTTGAAAAAACTGTCTTGCCATTAATGTGGGTACCAGGTAGTTTGTTGTGAACTAATGAGCTGTGTAACCTAATGAGGGCAAGACCACTTTTCTTTTTATCACCATTCCTCTCGGCCTCTGTTCCCACATAACATCACCATTTGAGCCTCAGATAACCCAGGCAAGGCCTGAAATGTATTTCAGCCATGCTGTTATTTCTGGCAGCAGTGATAAGCCAGGACAGTCTCACTTTCTGGGATGAGAAAACCAACTTTCGATTTGTAATCAGAGCAGCCCGTGCTCGAGAGATGTAGCTGTAACCCTTGAATACTGGAGCTGGTCTACAGGAAAGCAGAAATAAATGAGCTGCATTCATTTCCTTAGGTGTTGCTATCAACTGTCAGGCCCTTTGTTTTCAGGTGAGGTATCTGTGCTTTGAGAAACATTATCCTGTACTGCTCATCCTACTCTAACCCAGTAGGAGAGGAGATGGGGTAGTGTGGGGCTGGTAATTTCATTCTGATCTCACATTACACCCTCTGGCAAAGCAAGAGAGAGACTTACTTGTAGGGGGTCTTCCTCCCGAGCAATTTCCTGTAGAATCCTGTCACCGTTCCCTTCTCACAGGCCACTTGCCGTGTCCCGAGAGTGCTGAGACACCTCAGCTGAGCCTTACACTCAGAAATTTCGGATAGGTCCGTTTGCAGGATGCTGGAGCTCTCGCTGGTGTTTTGTTTTTGAGGTTATACGGCGAGTGGACGTGCTGGGTTCAGCTCCATGGCTGAGGGGAGCTGCTCCTGAAGGTGTTTTGGGAAGAAGCCACGCAAGAAGAAAGAAGGGTGTGGCTGCAGCCGAAGTTTGTACACATCCCTCCCCATCCTTTGGTCAGAAGTGGAGGTGACAGGACAGCCCCTGAGAGAGCTGCAGGGATCACCCTTCCAGGCTGAAGATGCCGGGACACATCACAGCGGCTTCAGCTTCTGGCCGAGGTGTCCGCAAGGGTCGCATAGAAAGCATGGATTTGGGGACACGGACAAACAGTTTCCTGTGGTCCACAGAATCAAAGCTCTCTGAAGCAGTGGAGGGAGCATCCCTAAATCTCGCAGCGGGCAGCGAGAGCTGTGACAGCTCAGTTTGGCGCTGGATGCCCGGGAGAGACTCGCAGGAATATCGCGGCTCGGCCGGGATGGGGAAGCGCCGGGAGCAGAGCCCGGGCAGCGCCACGAGAGGGCGCGCGCGGACAGGGAACGGCCTGGCCAGATAAAAATTAATTATAATTAAGAAAATAATTTTATCGTATCATACATATAAAATAAACTATAATATATAATAATGTGGCATTTCTAGACATGGTTTAGCAGTGGACTTTGGAATGCTTGGTTATGGGCGTTGGACTCAATGACCTTAGGGGTCTTTTCTGAGGTAAATTATTCCGTTCTCTTCTAGTCTGTAATACTCTTAATGATTTATATTATCTTTATAATATGTAATATAAATATTAAAGCATGTTATATTTTATTAAACATATTATGTTATATTTTATGCTTTTTAATCTTAGGTAACAGATCCACTGAGCCAGCCCTAGTCCCAAACAACAGATACACAGCACACACACACAGAGCAGCACTGGCACAACAGTGATCCCTTCCTGCGTCCTGGCAGAAGTGGAGATGGGGGGAAACCTCTTCACATCTCTCTTTGAGCCCTTCCAGTCGGGTGCATTTTCAGTTTCCTGACCTGTCACCCAATAGTGCCCCACCTGCCCCAAATCCAGGCCTTTCCCATGGCTGTAATATCCTCCTTCCCATTCCCATCTCCATCCTTTCCTGTCCCCCTCTCTCAGGTCCTGCAGCTGTCACCAGGCAGTGAAAGGTGCTGTGGTCTGTGTGGACTGGCCACCAAATGCAGACAGGGGCTGCTTGGCCCCCTTGGCTTTTGTCTTTTGAAATAAGTAGGGAGACAAAAATAAAATAAGAAATTTGCACAGAATATTTATTTTGATAAACATTGTGTACTCCAAACAACTACGTGTTATTTCAGTTGTAAGCCACAATCTTTTGGAAACAATGTCCCAAGAGCTCTTGTCATCATAAACCCAACAATCAATGCACCACCACGGTCTGTGGACATAAAGAGCTTTCAAGTGCAAAAGCAGATTATCAGAAAAGACACATTGCCAACCTCCTTAACAAACTGGACAATGCTCAACTCCAGTAAAAATGCTTCATATGTCTGCAATTCAGTTGTCTTAGTGCCATTGTAATAAATTAATAGAAAATATATCTTTTTTTTCATTGGAAAGTCTATAAGAAAATGTACAAACATCTAACTCCGAAAAAGGACCAGCTGTTTCGGCGACAGGTAAAACAAGCAACTGAACAGAGGCAATAAAACCCAAACATCCGAACAAAGAGACAAACAAACAAAATGCAATCAAAAATAACACCCCACTCCACCAATGGCAACTGTGTAGGCAAACCTGGAAACATCTGGAGTAATAAACCCTCACGGAGAGGGTCACTGCAACTTGTGCAGGGGCTGTACAGGGTGGGCAGAGGATGGGCAGTGAGGGAATTCACTGCTCAGGCTGTGCAGTTTCCAGAACAGTCAGAGACCAAAGAGGAATCCCATGTTTGGAATCCCATGGCACAAAGCTCTGGCTGACTGGTGGTGGCACCAGGCCCTGTTCTGTGTCCAGAGGACACACGGATGGCTCCAGTGCAGGTCAGATGGAGCCCTGGGCATTTCCCTGGCATGGCTGTCCCTGCCACGGCCATGGTGCTCTGCTGTCCCTCGGGCTGGCAGCCTGCAGTGACTCCCTACTCTATATTCCCAGTGGGACACCCTTCCCAGCTCCAAAACAGGCCCCACATGACCAGCTCTGCATCACAGGACAAGCTGCTTAAGCTTTCTCTCTTAATAAGGTGAGAGCTTTTTAGGAAAGGAAAAGAAAAAGAAGAATTTTGGGGAATAAACAACTGACCTTATTTGCCTTTTACAAATGTTGCCCATTCACTCTGTAAATGGCACAAATGCCTAACGAGCATTCATTACCAGATTCTCATTGGGAAGCTGGGAGGGAAAGCTTGGCTTTTTTTTTTTTCTTTTTTTTTTTTCCTTTTTTCTTTTTTTCTTTTTTTTTACAACACACATGACATTCAGTGAATTCAAAACAATTTTGCAGTAAGTCTGAAAAGATTTCCAGTTTCAAAACCCAGGAGAGGCTTGAGGGGAATGTAACCTACAGTACTATCTAAATTTTGTTCATGTTTGTTTTAACATTCAGAGCAACTGATATAAACCAGCATCTGCCCAGCCTTTGGAATGACACACAAAATCCTTGCTTTTTAGTCTAACTTTAAGGTAGCATTTTTGATACTGGGGGGGACAAAAACAACTTAATTACATAAACAAAGTAGCCATCAGCAAGTGGAATAATTTACGTGGCAATGGGGACAGGCAGAGATAAAGTGGAGAAACAAACCCAAGTCTTACTGGCCAGATCAACATTCTTTGAAAAGCTTGTCATGATGTCTTTCACACTTTCCACCTGCCCTCAGATTTCTTAGAACAGCCACAGCCTCCAGAAAGGCCTTTGTGGTATTTCTGGGCAGCTGACAGAAATGTCACTGAACGCTGGAGGTGCTTTCAGTGTTTTACAGGATAATGTTTAATTTCCCAGCTTCAAGAGACGCCCCTGTAACATCCTGATTCACTCTGACCTGCCTCCAGTGCCCAGGTATTGGTTTGAAGCAGGGGGAAAGGAGGTACAAGACATCCAAATACTTCATTTGGATTCTCACTTTAATTCTTCAGCCACCTGGAAAGACCTCATCCAGGTCTCCTGTAATTCTTAGAGGAGCACCAAGACATAATACCTTAGGCCTGAGGACAGGACTAGAAAGCAGCACACAGCAGAATAGTCTGATCCTGTGCCCTCTGATGTCCTGGGAAAGGCAAGGGCAGCTCACCCTATTAGATGCTAAATAAGATAAGTCCCAGAATTCCTAATCAAAAATTGGAAGCCTTGAATTGGGATGGCTTTAGCTGGCAACCATAAACTGGTCCTGCATGTTGTTATATGAAGGGAAAGGCTGAGAAAATACATGTGCTAATTGACATTGCTCTCCTTCTAGCCTGCAGCTGCTCCTTGAAGGAAAATTTCCTATTTGCACAACCACTGTTAAAACTCCTTGACCCATAGGAAAAACACAGATTTCTGAGGAAGCAGAAACAGGTGGTTCCATTGGTCTCTGCTGGCATGTTTTGTCCACTCCTTCTGTCATTTCTTCCCCAACTATGTGCCGTGGGCTGTGTGTACAACACACACCACAAAGAGCTTGATCAAACCTCACAAAAGCTTTAGGAGAAATGCTTACTGTCCAGTTACACTTCCCAGCATCCAGGCCATCACTCAGATCCACTCTTTCTACCCCAGATTGTCAACCAGTCTTTGAGCTGGCATTCCACGTCTACGTGAGCAGCTAGTTGCACTATGGAAAAGAAAAAGTCTTCAGACAACTTAGAGGCTGGTGGAAGCAACAACCGTCGATGATCTTCAGACCAAGAACTGCCCTTCAAGAGGCAGCACTGAGGTCAGTCTGTCCCAGGAGTGCTTTTGTCAAAGCAGCTCAGCCTTGCCCAGAGTGGGTCTGGGTGCTGGAGGCAGCCTGAGCTGGCCAGCACGGAGCACACGCTGCCCACAGAGGCTCTTCTGTCACACCTGGCCACTCCAGATACTTACAGTGAGATTCCTTTTGGAACAGCAACAACAACAACAAAATGCGACACCGGTGGCGCAGGCGGGCGAGGTCTGCGCAGAGTGGTCAGTAGTCTGTCTGTCCATCTGTCCATCCGTCCATCCCACAGGGCAGTGCTGGTGGCCAGCAGGCACAGCAGGGTGTCCTCACAGCTTCATTTTCTTCACCACAGGAATTGGCAGGGCCTGGTAGATTTTGGCTGAGTCCTCGCCGGTGACCAGCTTCACCCAGACCGGGCGAAAGCCGCCTTTGAAGCCCACAAAAGCCATTTTTTCTGCAAATCAGAGCAAATGTGGTTTGCTTTTGTGTGTGCCAGGACTGTGCCAGAAACCCACCTGAGTGCGTGGCTAGACCTCATGGCTGGATGGGTGCAGGTGCACCAGAGCCATGTGTGGAACACACACACACGGATGGAATCGTGTCCAAAGCTCCCAGAGCTGACTGCAGCAATGTGCACAGCGAGCTGTATTCTAATGAAATACGTGATGCTCTGAAATCAATATGCTTTGTGCCATCAAGTCAGAATGTTTCAACAGAAAACCAGCTGAAACCAAGTTCAGACAAGTAAAAAATCCTGCTTTGGGGAATTTAGTGGGTCAAAAGGCTCAATATTTCTATTATTAATAGCTCTTTTTGTCTAAAATTAATCTGGAAAATCAAATCTCCTGAATTATTTACTGCTAAGAAAAACTGCCAGCGTGTTTTTTCTATTTACAGTTTTAAACAGAGCATGTTACCCAAAGCTGCAGTGGATAAAACCTTTCTGAATAAATAAATTACTGGTTCCAGGATGTTTGATCACATGCTGATAGAAACAAGCACGTCAAAGTTTAGATGCAGAAAAAAGGTCTCTTTAGTGGAATAATGGGAGGTCAGAAATGAGATTTTAAAAACTGGTTACCTTTTAACCTAAAACCCTCTCCTGCTCCAAGTTTCTCCAGTACTTTAGTCCATGGCCCTCTTGAAATGAATCTTCCTTTAGATGTCACCAGCACTATGGAGCTGAAGGAAACAAAGAGATGTGTAAACGGATGAAGAGTCAGAACACATTCCTCACTCGTTTGTCCTGAGCACTGGTAACTCCTGCCTGTGTGTTCACACACCCATGGACTACAGTGGCTTCAGCTTTCATGCTTTTCAATGCTTTCCAACTGTCTGGTCATAGATTATTTTTCCAGTCATGCAAAACTCATTAGAAGGCAGACAGAAGCCACTTTTTTTATTTTTAAACATGGTTTTCTAGGATGATTTAAATGTTTCCAACCTGCAGTTCCATCCTGCTTTTCTCAGAGAGACACATTTTCTCCCTGGGATGCCCTTAGCAAGTATCAAGTAATTTCTTGTTCTTTCATGGGCAGATTTAACCTGAAGAAATTCACTTCTCTGAGGCTTTTGTTTGCCTGATGCTTTTCCTTTCAGTGTGCTTCTGTTTAAAAAGTGTGTTAATATTATTTCTACCATTCCTGATCGGGAACTAGATTTAGCCAGGATTGAGATTTTTGTAAAGCAGGATGATGGCCTGTCTGAAAAGACTTCTTATTTTTCATATGAAAGAAAAGTAAAAAAATTAGCACACTTCCCTGAAGTAACTATGTGATGCGATTTTTTGAAACCTCTAGAATTATTTAAGACAATAGAAACACATCCGACTGCACCTGCATGGCAATCTGCACAAGCTTCCCCCAAGCCCCCAGAGTAAATGCCAGAACAATATCCTGTGAATCTGCCCACAGCTATTTCAGATGATTTGTCAACAAAGCACTCATGTTTGTATTAAATGTTACACATCATATTTCAAATCCAAACAGATTTCATAACAACTAAATAGATTCACTTCCCATGAGCACTCCACAAGCTAATGTGGGAACAACCCCCTTGGTTAATGGATTTCTGATGTGGTTCCAATTCTCCTTCCAGCAGAAGAAGCCACTCTCCTCCAAGATGCAGGAACATCTTTTGGCTACTTAGCACCTCTTTCCAAAACTCTGCATTCCTGGCTGCCATACTTAAAATACAAAATAATCCAGCCTTTAGGCCTGGGCAGGGGAACGTGCAAAGAGGGATGTATTTTATTAGTGGAATTATTTGCAATTTGAGAAAACATACATGCAGTAAAAAAATGCAAGCTGTGTGTATCCATATAGTACTTTGTGAATTTAAGTCTGCAGTTTGTCTATAACCCAGAACATAAATGTAGCTCTGCAGTTTATTAATCACATGCAGCCCTGCAAATTATCTGGGTCCCTGAATCAAAGAATGTGCATCCTGCTGCTGCCTGCATGTCCTGCACACATCTGGGCTCTTTTGGATTCATAAAATACATTGGGTGTATTGCCCTGCTGTTGAGTGTCTGGCCCATGCTGGGTGACAAAATCCAAGAAAAAGAAGAGTGTTATGCAGCATTCTTGTACATTGAACCTCAGTGAGAACAGATTATTTACTCACTGGTCTTTGATGTTGTTGACATAATTCTCTATCTGTGCTGGGATTCCTTGTAGAATGGAGTTTTTGAAGGTTGCTCGATCAACAACTTTTCCGTGGTGTCCATCAATCACAACCAGTTGGATACCCTCTTCAGTGAGGAAAAACCTGGCACCATCAACCTGGACAGGGGGGAAAATACTCTTGGTCTCTCACAGTAACACAATTGCAAACAACCACCTGTAAGAAGCTCTGATAGTCTTGAGCTGTCCTGTCTAGCAGGAGAAGATACAGCCTTTTTTCCCTTTTTTTTTTTCCTTCCAAAATACAAAGCAGAAATGACCCGAATTTAACTCTCCATGGTAACTTTGTAAGCAAGCTTTCCATGAAGATAAAGCAAGTGGTGTAGAATTGCACCCCATTGAGTTTGTTGAGAGGATTTGCTCACCTCAATGTATGCAAAGTCATCCTTCAGGTGGAAGTACTGTTTCTTGTAAGTTTCTATTTTCACTTCGATTAGGTGGTCCTTGGTCTTCTGTTTGCAAAATGAAAAAAACCCCAGATTTTCTAGTGAGAATGTCCATTACCTGAATGCTGCATTTCGATGAAAATGTTTCAAACCTTGAAATTCAATCAACAAGGAAGGTACATAATAAGCACTGACTTGCCAAATTAAATTGCTAATGAAACTGGTAATGGTAGCCTCTCTGCTCATCCTGTCACCAGTTAAATTGTTTCACTTAATGGCAGAGTGATTCTTACTCTGCAGAACTGACACATAATTCTCTGAGGCTTTGCTGTGCGTTCCTGTTTCAAGGGTGATGAGAGAAAAAGCCTAAATAACAGATAAACACCCCACTTCCTCCCCTAGAACCAGACTGGATATGGGAGATTGTGTTAGGCATTATATAAATGAGAATAATTCAACTCTGCTATTCAGTCTCCTGTCTGTCACTGCTGTTCTTACAGCCTGGAGGAGCTGGAGGCTCCAGAATCACATTCACTGCACCAACCTGTCTTCCAGCTCATCAGTTTTCACCCTGTGCTTTCAAGAACAGCACATCACATCAGAGTCCCAAAAGACCAAGTATACAGCTTGCAGTGGCTCTCCACACATTGCAAGGATCTGTTTCATATTACTTCACCTGCCTGAACTATTTCAGAACATCAGGCACAGCATACACTGACCCTGGCACAAAGTTTTTCTGTGTCTGTAGGGCACAAGATGTGCCAGATTTACAAGAGCAATGACTCTGGGATAAGAAATCAGCTGCTTTACCAGTTGTGCACTGGAGAGCTTCTTTGGCATTGGCACTTCCACTATTGGTGTCTCAATGTACTTGGGGTAGGCTGTGGCTTCACAGTCGCTGACACCAGCTGTCTTTGGGATCACAGCTTTGATTCTTATTCGCTCACAGCCCTTCACAGAGCAGAAAGCAAACTTCTCCTTCTCATTCTGAGCTTTGAGTTTCAGAAACAGCAGCCTGCAGGCAGGAGGAAAAAATACAATCAGCATCCTTTAAATTTTTTGTTCAAAAACCATACTGAGTTTTGGTGGTCTCCTTCCTGTTCTTTGCAATAGTTTTCATTGCAGCCCTTGGTGCTGTGTTTTATAGTGCCCAACATCCCATATGCAAATGACAGGGAACACTCATCTCAGAAATGGTTTAGGGAGCTCACAGAAAGTAAAACAGAGAAATCAGATAGCACCTGAAAGCCTCCTGAACTCTGTTCTATATTGATACATATATGTAGAAATACATGCTTTGTATTTCAGGTCTTTCTTTCTTTCTTTCTTTCTTTCTTTCTCTCTTTCTTTCTTTCTTTCTTTCTTTCTTTCTTTCTTTCTTTCTTTCTTTCTTTCTTTCTTTCTTTCTTTCTTTCTTTCTTTCTTTCTTTCTTTCTTTCTTTCTTTCTTTCTTTCTTTCTTTCTTTCTTTCTTTCTTTCTTTCTTTCTTTCTTTCTTTCTTTCTTTCTTTCCCATTATTTTAATCCTTTAAAATAACAGGTTTTGCACTCAGTTCCTGTTCATTGTGTGTACCCTGTCATGGTGTTTATAAATAGTTGTTCAAAACAATAAGGGCTGTGCATGTCTTAAATTAAGTTTCATGGTCTGCACTTTGCTTTTGTCTTGTTTTTTTGTTTTCTAATTTGTATTCACTTGGAAAAAGCATTTCCCAGAGTAACTGGCAGTGCAGCAGAGGCTGTGAATGACTGGCAGGCCTGGGAGTCCCAGGAAAATCAAACAGTTGTCACATTCCCAGAAAACCTTCCCAGTTTTGTTGTGATCCTCACTAGTGGCATTACAAAGAGCTCACAATTCCAGCAGCATTCCCACAGCAATGTCCAAACCTGCTCTCTTACCCAGTGTCCTCATCCCAGTAGTAGTACCCTTTGGTAGGATATCTGTGCTCCAGTTTCTCCATTTGGGAGGTTCTGTAGAAGGTTCCAGTTTTGTATGTTTTCTTCAAGAGACGGTTGTGGATGTCTGAGAGAATGGAAAACGTCGTCCCTTTAGGATAGCAAAACCCTACTTGGATCCAGTCATTCCTAAAAATAGCAAAGACCAACACTGTAACAAATTATAACATAACTATTATTTTCAAAGCTGAACTAAATAATTTACAATAAGTTTTTTTCCTGTCCAGTTAAAATTTTCATGGTTTAGAATGGATCAATGCAGCCTAAATCAGACATAACAACCTTGGGTTAGTTAAGCAATGTAGGGCAGATCTGCTCCTGACTTCTACACCTGTGACTTCCTTGCAGCAGGAATGAATTAGCTCTGAACTTCCAAAAATGAACTGTGTTATCTTACAGAGCTTCCTGGGGGAGGAAACAGGAACCTGAGATGGCTCATGAAGAGATGGTGAACCCAAGGGGCTTCTTGTAACAGGCATGTTCATTCTGGAAGAGCTCGTGAGGTGATGACCTCACCCCTGGAAAATGTGCAGTTACATGATTGTAGTGGAATGTTGGGATTCAGTTCACTCACTTGTTGAAGTTGATGAGCCATATGGCCAGCTCTTCAGGGGCTGTCTTGTCCCAGTGGATGGTGTAGCCTTTCCTCAGAGTTATGACTGGCTGATACTGCTGGTAATGAGTGCTTTTGCTCAAAGCCCCTTCCAAGTAGAGTGGGTGATTGTGGTAGTCATTTTTTATTATTTTCATTTTCAGGTTGGCTGGCTTGTAGGCTTGGATGTACATCTAGATGGAAAAAAAAAAATCCCCAAAACAAATACTAGATCACCAAGAGTTTAATGAACTACAGTGAAAGGTTCAGATACTCAATAGATGTGAGCTGGTGCAAGTCCTGAGTGCTGGGCAGGGACCTGTGGGCTGTGCACTTATGTTCAATTCCTTAGGCTTCCATTTCAACAAAGTAAACTGTTTTCAGGAAAAAAAAAAAAAAAGAAAATAAAAAAGCTCATTTCCTCATCCACTGAGTTTAATTGCTTGTGCCAGAGGCTGCAGCAGGGCTGAGATATTCCACAGCATCCTGCAACCCTCAGCAGCAGGACAGTATCTACCTCAGACATCTGACTTGTGCTGAACAAGGATCCTTCTGTCTGGATTTCAGAAGCCTGAACCCCAGCTCAGTGGTTAGAAATTGGCTGTAGTGGCACTACACACGAAAAACACCAACTGTTGCAACACACAAGACAAAACCAGGCCCTCTCAGCAGAGGAAAGTGAGGGCTCTCGTGGCAGCAGCACTCAGGCCTCCTGTGGTGGGGAGAATGGTTTGGTGGTCACACACAGGATGAAAGACCATGAAAGCTGAGGTCTAATTTTGACTCATCAGCACATTTCCCATAACACTGTGGGCAACACTTCCCTCCATAAATCAGGGAAAAACAACTAGCCAGCAGCCCATGGATTTATGAATATTAATCTGTGAATGCCCGTGGAGCTCTCAGGAGGCTTCAGGCAGAAGTTGTTGGAGCTGTCAGCAGCCAAGGCCAAGGTTTCAGAAAACATACCACAGTATTTCTCATGTTCAAAGCCACCTGTGCAGACACGCTGATAAATAAACACTGAGAACTCTGAAGAAAGTCCACTTCTACAGGTCAAGGTTTAAAGTGCCAAGAAATTTTAAATAAACCAAAGTGATAATGATACTGCAACGTAAGCAGCCTTACCTGTGCAAAGTTCCCACTGCAGATGGAGCCTCTCCAGTCAGGCACATCAATGCAGTCAGGGTGCTTGATTAACCAGTTATCTTCTTTGATCAGGTATGAGCCTGGATATTCTGACACAGAGCCATCTACATCATGAAAAACTGATGTTTTGTCGCCATCCATATCCAGATCATTGAACCACGGGCCAGGTTCTCCAAAGAAGACTCTTGAAGTAATCTAAACAGAACAGTGGAACAAATTTACATCTCCAGAAAGGATTTCTTCACTTAGAGTACAAGAAAAGGATGCCCTTGGTCACTACAGTGGCTCGAATTACCAATTTTCTGACTTAAAAGATGTGTTTGACCTGTCAGTCAGAGCAGACACACATTTCCCTGCTAATCATGGGGGAAAGGCTAAGAAAAACACAACTTCAGCCTCGCCAGTGGGAAGGTTTGTTTCAAAATTGTGGAGAAAGGTTCAGGAGACGGGGCGATTTCATGAGAGCCACCTCACTCACTGTTTGCTAACACAGTTTCAAAGTTCCAAGCCACATGAAGTCATACCAATGTGGGAAGTAGTCAGCCCTGGGAAATGGCTGCTTAGGCAACTTGTGACTGATATTTTTATCCAGCATAAATAAATGCCATGTCACCAGCCTGCCTCGTGCAGTGTGAGAGGGACCAACCAACACTTTCAGGGGAATTTTGCCTTTCCCATCATATTTGGCACTGGTCAGCACTTTTCCTGACCTGTGAGCAAGCCTGCTAATTCTTTGAAAATTAGGAAACACAAATCATTTCAGCCCAACCACTTTATTCATTTATTTGTTTGTAATGTTTGGCAGCTGGATTTAACAGCTGCTAAAGGTGAACCTCAGCAAAACAGTTAGCACGTATTTGTGCAGGCAAATACAAAAATAACTCAAAAGAACAGGCCCCGGGACGGGTTCAGACCAGCACCCAGAGGTTCATACTGTAATTCAAAATTTGGCAAACCCCTTTTGGCTGGACTCTGCTCTCATTTATGTCTCCAGAACTGGAGTCTGGAAATTACCCTGGTGTGCAGGGCTGCAGAATTATCCTGCATCAGCTCAGTTTCACTGGCTGTTCCCCAAAATCAGTATTTTCTGCTTCTAGGTCAGTCAGGCCTTCCAGAACAGACTTCCTTCTGTTGCTTTAATATTATACCACTGTTGAAAATAAAGGGAGAGGCCGATTCTTCAGTTTCTGAGTCGTACAGAAATGGAAATTTTTTCACTTCAATGTTGGTATATATTTTTTTATTTTTAACTGATACCTGCATCTATTTTGCTGCAAACCTGACAGACTTGTTTTCAGTTTTCTCATTTCACCCGTCATATCCCCTCTTTCCTTTCGTTGCGAGACTTCTGGCAAAGACCATTGGCGAGACCTGACGTTTTCTCCTTTTTTTGCCCACAACCCCGTTTCCCAGGCACAGAGGGCTGGGAGGAACCCACCCTCCCTGGAGAGGGTGACTCACGGGGACATCCTCGAAGCGGAGGGCGGTGACGTTGTTGTTGGGGCAGCTCTGCCAGGCGTTGTTGAGGCGGAAGGCGAGCGCGCTCGTGTGCCGCCCGTCCAGCGCCGCGAACTTGCGGAATGTGCAGTTCTGGACGTTGATGGGCCCGTCGTAGAACTGAATCCCCCGGATGGGAAAGTCCCTGAAACACATCAGAGAGACTTGGTCAGGACACGTCAGCATCGGGAGATGTATTCTAGACACGCACAGTCCCACTGAGCTTGTTTTCTGGCTGCTTTCATTTCTTGCAGCCCGTAGGACGGCTCCTAAGTTCCTGCTTTTGGAAGAGAAGGGATTTCCCTTCTTTTCAGCTCTGTAAAGTCCTCCTATACTTGTAAGTTCAGCTCAAGTTCTCTCATGTTGAACAGATCATCTTTATTTAGCCTGTACTTCTCCAGGGAAGGAAGTAACAGCAATGCCAAAGGACTGACCTAAAGATGAATAAATTCGTGTTTGCCATCAGAAATGAGTTCTGCAGCAGTGAAACCTGAAACTCAGCGGAGCTGTGCAAACTCCTTGGGCTGAGTAATGGCAGGGATAAAAGAAGTCCCACCACATCTTTCAAAGGGATTTGGAGAGAAGCATTGCAAATCAACTGCAATAAAAAAAAAGGGTTTTGAAAACAAGGAAAGGTCTTACAATCTATAGAGCTAAGAAGAGTTGGAGGGGCAGATGAATTAATCTCTATCAGCCATTTCTGATATCATCTGCAAGGTAAAGAAGACACCATTTTCCCACCAATTAAATGAACAAGATGCTTAAGGTTTTTAAGAGGTTAAGATAAGACATTTCAAATTTCACTTATAATAAATAAATTTGATCCCCTCTTTGTATGATCCCTTAGAGAATTCCTGCCTGCTCCAGTGCATTTGTTCTGAGTTTCTGCATACAACATCCAAGACAAGGTATGTCCACATATATACGTATGTGTAAAGGATATTAGGAGAGTTGTAGCAGAATGGGTTTTCATTATTGGTAGTTTATAATAAGTCTCCAGCATCACTGCTGACAGCAAAATTGAGGCCTGAAATATGGCAGAAAAGCATCAGCTGTTTGCTCACTGTGGGGCTACTGTTGGGATAACTGTGTTTTTGGGAAGCAAAAGCATTGCATTGGCAAACCAATCTGTAGGACTAAGGTCTGGGAAGAGGCCACACATGAAGTTCACTGGCCATTTCAAAACTGCTCAACAAAGGCATCAAAGTCCTTTGCAGGAGTACCAGTAACAGCAGCACTGAGCACACCCATGACCACATGCAAGCCTAGGAAGGGGCTTCTATGAGCCTTCCTGGCAGCTGATGGAGCTCAGCTCACTGCTCAGCACTGCTGATCACACATACAGAGGTACCCTGCTAGCACAGAGTAACTCCTGCTGTCCTCTCAAATCCCCTTGCAAAGGGGAGGGGGAAGGAAAGAGGAGCTTGATCTGTCTTGGCAGCCTGCAAGGATGTACCTGCCAGCAGCAGCTGCACAGTGAGGACTCTGGGGTCGGGAGACACGAAATTAAATCCTTTCTGTCTAATGGTTATTAAACTGAACAGCGCTGAGGAGCCCACACTGGGCTGGAGCTTGTGCTGGGAGGGAGCCGTGAGTGCTTTGATGTGTGAGCTCAACTTACGGGCCGATGGGCAGGGTCCTTCCCCTGTGGTCCAGCCCGCCAGGGCCCCAGATCTCATTGTCCATGGTCTCCGTGCCCAGGTTTCCACTCTCACCCACAAACAGGCTGTTCTTGATTTCCTGCTTGGAGCCGTCGTCGTGAGGGAAGGTCCCACCACTGAGGAGAAAGGGCAGGAGGTGAGAGGGGTGCCCAGCCCCAGCCCCAGCCCTGTGCCCAGGCACGGTCTGTGCCACGCTCACCTCGCCAAGGTCAGCCCAATGCCATTGTCAGCAAACCTGCCAAGAGAAGGGAGATGCTTCACAAGAGATTTGGGGTTGCTTTGGTTTAGCATGTCAAACTATAACAACCAGACTAGTGGGGGACAGCAGGGATTAATTACTGTGCAGTGCTCAGGGAGAACTGGGTTTTTCCAGACTTGTTCCCTGCCCAGTTTTAGATGATCTCTTTTGGCACATCTTGCAGAATACACGGATCACATGAAGCAGCAGACATACACCTGATTGCTCCAGCTGGGGTTAAGATGGTGATTATTAGCCGTAGTTTACTTGCCTGATAAAACTTTATCCCTTTGTCTAATGATCACACGCTTTTCCCTGGTAGATAAAAAAATCATGCTTATCTCCCACTCTAACCAGCTTTTGTTATTTAATGGTGCTTTGCCTTACACACTGTGCTTCCCTGTATTCATGTTTCACAAACTGCATCCATAAAGGAACTTTGCAAGGGGATAGAAAAAGAGCAGCCTGGCTTCTCTTTCCTCAACAGGAATACAGAGATCAGAGCTTCCTTATTAAAAATAAAAAACAAAAATTAGAGTATCTATTTTGCTGAAATTTCAAGATAAGATAAATCACAGATGCTGGTCCTTGGCTCCTGCTTAGTGAAACGCTACGATGAATTGATGGTTTGAGTTAATCTTGATGGTGTCTTCACACCGGCATCGCTTCCCACGCCTGTCTCTGATCCTGGCAGTGGTTTGGGAGCAGATCCCTCACTGTGCTGCTGTCTGTAGGTGGCAGCCCTTCCCACCCTATCACCTCCTTGGCTTCCCTGCAGGCCACATTAATGCTGGCCCTGGTAATGGCATATATAAGTCTTTCTGTAGCAATAGAAATGGAAATGGCTGTAAAGACAATTACAGTTTGATGGCTGCTTCCTCCAATTCACACACACTCAGAGATTTGCTGCTGGAAACTCATAAAGCCCTTAGTGTTTTAGCACCCTCCCCACGCTGCCTTTGCTCCATCAGCAATGCAAATTTGACCTGAGTGGGATCTGTGAGGACAATACTTGCTGGCCGTGGAGCAGGGTGGATTCTTGTGGGTCATAAGAAACACAAACTGTGTTGCTCAATATGACATTTCTGAGTGTTCTGCTACAGCACCATTCTCACCAGGTCTCTCTTGCCAGCTTATCCCTCTGGTTGCTTTAAGAGGTTTGGGTCACTCGAAGGTAAGGCAGCTCTGGCTGGGAATTGGACACCAGATATCAACCATTCCCACCAGAGTTATCACAATATACTCGTAAAGGGGCTTTTTCCTTTTTCTCCTCTTCACTACGATTGATATCAGGAACCTGGCTCAGAAACAGAAACTGGAGCAGATCATCTGTTTTCAAGTGCAAAACAAATATCTGCTCTGGTCAGTGCAGGAAATGGCCTTCAAAGAGCACAACACGCACTTGCCCAGACTCTCTCCCTTGCTGCTGTGATGCATAGTTTTATGTCTGCTTCATCAGTACCTGCTTATTCAGCATTACACTGAACCACATAAAACTGATCTGTGACCAGGCTGAGCCAGGAAAGGTGGTGCATTTCACTGCTTTCTTTTCAAAGCACTTCATTTTTCATATTACAAAAAAAAAAAAAAAAATTAGGTTTTCTTTTTAGTTATTTGCATCTGTATGTCTGTGTATGTATTGTGGCCATTTATGAATGCTGGTCAGCATCACACAGTGAAACAACCTGAGGGATCCTCAGCTCAGACAAAGCAGGTTTTGTTTGTGTAAAATAATGCCTGTGGTGGGTTAACTTTTCATCTTCGTTTCCATCTTGGCCATATGAAAGGTGCAAAGTGATATAAATAGTCTGAACCACAGCTATGCTCGCCATAAACACCAGGCTGAGCTCTGAGGGTTGAAATAAGGCAAAACTCACTGGCAGTTGTCCAGCCACACATCTCCACCTCGCAGCCAGGCCCCGTGATCCTGATTCTTGTAGGCAATGAAGCCCTCAATGATTGCAGGTTCCCTGGGCTTCAGAGGATCAGCATCCTTGTGCGGGCTGTACCTGCAACCAGAAGGAGAGAGGAAAGGTTGGCAAGGGAAGGTGGCCTTGCTGCCTGCATGGCCCTGCTGAACATCTGGTTTATGGTAACTCAGGAGCAGCTTTGGGAACACAGTCCATCCACATAGCGTGTCTGCTCAGGCTGTGATGGCCAGACCCAGCTGCCAAGGGAAGGAAGGTCCAGGCAAGGCAGTTGTAAAGACCTGCTCCAAGTTTCCTTTCACCTTTCCGGTATTGTGTTGCTGATATATTGCTGAAAGCATGGAAAGTTTATTACTGCTCCCAAAAGTTCCAGATATTTTTTTTTTAATCCCTTACTGCTATCCTTTAGCATGTTCCTGTTATTTAGATAAATATCCTTTTGTTTTCCCTTTTGAGCATTCTTATCTCCTAACTCTGGCTATACTGTGGCCATGAGTACCACTGCCAATTTTTCTTGCTGTGGAAAGGAATTTAAAAATCTTGGAGAGGGGCTGAGAGTATGTCCTTCACTACTCCCACTGCACAGGACACACGTACGAGATTTATTAACCCTGAAGTTCTCAGTATGATGAAACATTGGCCTTCTTTGGTGAAAAAAAAGCAGACAGAAGCAGAAACTGCTGTGTGCCCTCAGCTGCTCCCTGACAGCCACTGCTTGCGCCACAGGATCTGAGCAAGGTGATGCTGAGCTTGGCTGTCATTTACCCTGTCCTGAGGCACCACCATCCTTTCTGCTGTTGGAGGAGCATCCTCCATCACACTGCACAGCTTACAAAACCTGACAGATGAGGATCCAGCCCAGTGCCAGCAACGGATGGTCCAGAGATTAAAATTCATTCCTCACCATGGAGAGTGAGGCCAAGCTGTCAAATTGCTAGCAGATATTCAATAGCACTTTGCTTTGCTTAATAAGCCATCATATCAATCTAAAACTGAGCATCAGGCTGATAGGGTTCTAATAAATGAATATTGCTTTGGCAGCTTCATCACTGTGAATTTACTTTCAGAGACAGATTTAGTATCAGCTCTTGTGAATTCCCCAGGCATTGTTAAGTACAGATATTTTGAGGTGGATTCCAATTTCATTCACATCCATGATAACTGGAGGAACACTTCAGGGTCCAGAACTTGACTTGGACATTTAATGCTATAACTGAATGCAGAATAACCTCTCCAACTCTGTCACAGTCCAGCCCAGCTCACAGTTTGCTACAGCCAGCCCAACTTTAGTCATTTATTCAGTTCAGTCTTGACACGTGAAAAGTGGAAAATGGAATAAATAATCTGAGCTGCAGTTTATGCTGGTGGGTAATCCCCAAGCACAACCATGACTGCGTCATGAATTGTTTGGCTTCCAAGGGCCATTCCTGCCCTTGTATGGCAGGGGAGAAATTGCCTTTTGTAACCACTAACTGTGCCTGTGGCAGCAGGCAGCTCCCCAAGGCACGTGTTCAGCTGCAAGGAGAAGCAGCATCGGGCTCCCAAGAGCAGACTACTCAAGTTATTTTTTTAGCAGCTACTTTGACCATTGAATTAATCACTTGAATTAACTGAGCATTAAAATACTGTAAATAAAATTCACTTTTGAACATCGTTTAGCATCAGCTGCTAGCCAGGGTGCCAAGGTGATGTGGATAACGGATATCTGAGCTCCTGGGCTGCCCTGGGAAGGGAGATGGATCCCACCCCTGTAATGCTTGCCCAGTGCATGACTACAGTAGTCTGGGTAACCCAAACCCCAGAGATGAGAAGGAGACAAAGTTGTCATTCTGCCCTGTTGAGCAGACGTTTCCAGCAGGTTTTTCTTTCTTACGTGGTTTCTTCTGTCAAAAAATACAGTTGTGCGAGAGCATAGGTTAGGGTGCAACTGGAGACAATTGGTCTGTTAGGGAAGGAACTATAGAATTTGAGAGTATTTAAGTCCTTTTACATGTCTGGAGGTTGGTAACCAAGAGCCAGACTCAACCTCTAATGAGATACAGAAGTGCAAGTGCAGCCCTTTCATCAGCCTCCTCTGGGGCCAGCTCTGGGAGCAGAGTGTGTTCTCAGAAGCCACCAGACCACAGCAGGTCTGCTGATATGATACAGTCTATAGAGAGGTTTCCATTATTTCTAAATTACTCCATTACATCACAGAGGGGCTGTGCACAGCAGCAGAAATGAAGGATCACTCTGTGTATTTAATTGTGATTGTTACTGCAGGTTTGGAACTAGACTGAAATCAAAGCAGGAGCTCCATGACATAAGCACTCCCTGTTCAAGCAGGTTCTAAAAGAATGACTAAAAGCAATAACATTCTCAAGAAATACTTAAATTTCTTATTCCTAAGAAACTCTTGCGGCAAGTTCTGCCCAGAGGAAGTGTTGACCAGACAGTGAATTTTCTTTCCTATCTAAAAAAAATCAAAAATCAATGGAACACCCTAGAGAGGATGTAATATCCATGCCAGCTCAGCTCAGAGCTAAAGAACAAGGATGAAACCAGAAGGGTGTGGGTGTTGAGAGTCCATTATAAAGGAGAATGGAGAGATGAAGTCAGAAATGGCAAGGTGTATCTAAGTGAAGACTTTTCCTCAAAAAGAGCCACCCCAAAGGCATTGCAATGATTCTTGTGAGCTTCCTTGGGACAATTCCATAGCTTTCAGTCAGTGTTTTAGAGAAGTCTTTTCCAAATCAAACTATGCAAAGCACTTTACCTCCCAGAAATCAGTGTCAGGATAGGTCTTTTGTCCTTGGCAGAGGCGGGGGTGGTTTTAACACCATTATCGATGATCATTCCAGCCTAAAGGAAAACAGAAATGCAATTATCACAGTATATTTATAAATTTGACAGCTCTTTCCATTTCCAGACTCTACCTCCAGTTGTTCTAAGCCCAAGTCACCCACATGATGTTAAGAACAGCATGTGAAACAGGTGTGCCAGGACTAGCCAGACTTGCAAATACCCCCCAAAATTGCTGCAAATTTCCGAGGCTGCGCTTTTCTCATAATTGCCTGTATTCCAACACACCTAAAGCTTCTGCTTCAGTCTAAAGCCCTCAGCAGCACACAGCCCCACACCATGGCACGCTGAGGAGTAAATAAGCAGAGAAGGCAATTGGACACGGCGGCCGTATTTATCCCTCTAGAAAGCTGTTCAGTTGACTGCCAGCACTGGCAGTTGAGGTGTATAATTAGACAAGCTGCCAGCAGATGCTCCTGGAGGCAGTATTTTAGGAGCACAGAGGCAGGGAAGCAGCCTGAGCAGAGGGGAGAGCCGCTGTGGATGCCCAAAGCCAAGCAGAGCAGGTGCTGGCTGGCTCCGAGCGCTGCCGCGCCAACCGGCGAGCTGCCTTATCTGCAGACACAAACAAGCGTGCAGGAGCCTCGAGTGAGACAGAAAGCACAGAAAGCACTAATGGCTTGCAGGCCCAGGGAGCTGGAGCAGGGGAGGGTGTTTGTTCCCAGGGCAGCGCTCCCGTTGCGTGCAGGCTCACCCGGTAGTTGGAATGCGCGCGGTTGTTGGAGAATTTCCCCATCGGCATGTGCTCGGAGTAGCCGGGGGAGTACATCCCTGCCGAGGGGCCTGTGGGCACGTGGTGCAGGACAAACCAAAAGCCTGTCTCCTGAGAGAGAGAGAAGGGACAGTTGAGACTCTGCACTGGCCTCAGGAGAGCTCAGCAAAGCCACAAGACGTACGCCAAAAGATTCCAGGACAAATCACAGCCATTGACCCATGTAAACTCTGCAGCCGAGAGTTTAATGCACATGAACATTGACATTCAACCTTCTGATCTTCAGGGAGCCTTAGGATGAGTTTTGGCATCAATATTGAAGCAGAAGCAAGGCTTTCCAAACTTAAAAATCAAATAGTTTTTTATTTAGTTGCCTGAAAATTTGTCAAGGGGTCCTAATATAGTTATTCAAGATTTGGGAGCTTTGGAAAGGTCGCGTCTCTCTGTTTTAGGCTTGATTTTCTTGTTTTTATGTCTTCTCAGGACAATAAGGGCTCCTGATGTGACCAAAAATGCCTGTGGAATTAGCATTAGGGCTGATTGAAATTTCAGAGCACCATTACTGTACTGCAATCAACAATATCATTGCCAAAGGCTTCTCTGTGACTCCACAGTCACATTTATTTAATTTGTTCAGGCTGCACACTGTGGAATTCTGTTAAATCCAGCTCTAGAAACAGCAAGTGGCAAGAAGTGTGGAGCAAAAGTAAAACCATTATTTTTATTGGTGGCACCAGCCACATTAATGTGTCTCAATCAAGCAGCTTCAAAAATGTCTGTGTAACAAAAGCAGGTTTTATTCCAGTGAGAGCCTCCCTCAGCCTTGCAGGGATGTCACTGGCTTGAGCTGTCACCAAATAAGAAACTTATGAACTCACTTCAGATCCAGCAGCTGCACAGTTTATAAGGTTGTTGTGTGGGTTTGCTATCCAGAAGGTGGATACAGCACTGCAGGTTAGGAAAACAGAGAATAACACAAAAATGACACTTTGCGCACACACCAGAGTCACCCATAAACTCCCCCAGTTCGGGCAGAGCTGATACCTCCCCAGATAAGGAGCCCTGCCTAGGGGCAAGAGGAATGTGTTTTGTCTCATACCTCATGTCCTCTGTGGTTTGACAGAGAACATGGCCTTATCTTTTAAAACACCAAGTATTAAATGAGGAATTTCTACTGCAATTCCAAGCCTGCTATGAAGCTGTCAGATGTCAGTCATGTTTTAGGATAAGGTAAATATTTTGTTGCACAAGTCACAGAAAAGAACTTTGCCCCCACATAAGCCCTTGGGTTCATTAGAGACTTATTTAATCAAAGAACCCAATGAATTTCCTATTAAGGGCTTTCCAAGTGTACCCCTGTACCTGCCTTTTCCAAGAGCTGCTGTGATTGATTAACTTTATTTGCTCCCACCCTCCTGCACATTTCTTTTGGGACAAAAAGCATTCCATTTGTCTAATGCACATAAAAGACTCTTAATTGAAAGATCCCCATCAAGGAGGACAGATCAATCCATCCATCACTGTCCACCCCATGACATACAGAATTCATTAACCAACAGGCATAGGAAACATCCAGCACTTAGAGCCAACAGGATGGCCCCTAAATTAGCTGGGTGAGACTTGCCCTCATTCTGCAGGATATGAACCTATGGATCTCGTATGTCTATTTTAATCTTGCCATGAGGGACTTCACAGGGGTTTTGGCCAACTGATTTTGCTGATGCATTTCTGTTTGTCTGACTTTATCATGAAAACATAGCAAATTTTTTTCTATTTTGGGCGTGGGACTGGCCTAGAAATAAACAAATTTGGATTATTTATTGACCACCTCCTGCTGAGTAGGCAAGGGCAAGGACAGTGCATCTCCACAGTGACCTGTCTTTCAGCCTAATCCCGTTCTCCAGAGCCACATGGATTGGGCAGGCTGTGGTGTCATTTGGCACAATCCCGTTGTTTTAATTCCCAGCAGCTCCCTGCCTGCCTCTCCCCAGCTGATGGAGCCACAGCTGCTGCTCATCCCCTGTCCCTGTACTGGGATTGGTGTTGGTGTACTTGTGCACTTCCAGGCTGGATAAGCCCAGTGCAAAACAAGCTGAGCTGTTTTTCTGATCAGACCTTGAATTCTTTTGTAAAGGAAGACAGGGCAGATCAAAGTACCATAACACTTTTTCATTAGAAAGCACTCATTCATGTAACAGTCTTCAAAATGACCCACAAAATATGTCCCTATGACTATTAAATGAATTATCAGTGGAAAATGAGCACAGTGATTAATTAACCCTTTCTTTAAGAATGAGGACATAAGATGTATTTTATAAACAAACACAGAAAAAGAGCATTGAAAAAGAGCATTGCATGAATTCCTCTCTCTCCCTTGCCAAACTAAAAAGTTAAAAATACCTTTGAACAAAACCTCAGTTTGTTCTGAGGACAGAATGGATGATACTGAAATCTTTTCAAAATCAGCTGCCATTTGAGATGAGCCCAAATGTCAGAGCCTGGCCCATTCTGAACTCAGCAGTGTTTTGCTGAGCCATCGGGTTCAAGACTCCACAAGGTGCAGGGCAGGGCTGTGCACTTTGAAAGTAAGATTTACAGTATTTTAGGTGGGAACCATCTCAATGGACTTTATGCAAAAAGTTAAAAGCACACCCTAGGTCTGCAGGCATCTGAATAGCACAAGGATAAAGACCCCAAGGAAACTGCCCTCCCAAATCTGGGGCAAACAGCCCAGACCCCTACAGACGTCGACATGATAACAATCACAGAATGCTGTCTGTTCTGGCTAAGCCCTGTGAGGAGAAGAAAGAGAAAAGCAGGCTCCTACTCACCTACAGTCCTGCCTGGGTTTAGGGATGTAGCCTGGGTAAGCTCCCTCTGTGATCAGCTTGCACATCCTGCTGTCGCGGTCGGAGGGGAGCAGCGTGCTGGGTTTAACCAGCAGCCCAAGGCAGTGGTCAAACGTGTTGCGCTCCTCCGGCCCATCCTCCGTGAAAAAACAGTGGCCCAGAGCATCATAACCCACCACATCCTTCACCTGAGTGTACGAATCAAAGGGCACTGTTAAGGTTTTGTGCCTCAGCCACTGCGCAATTAGAACAAACTTTGGTGTGATGGCACATGGGAGCCTCAGCACCCTTTTGAACTCAGGATCCATAACCAAAACCAAAAGCAAGATCCCTCTCAGCCCTTGAGAGCTTATAGTCTAAGCAATAACTCTTACACTTAATTAGAATTTGTCATCACCTAGGAAATGCTCATTCCATTCTTTTGTTTGCCTGTGAAATCAGAGACTGTCTTAGCATGAGGCTGGAAAAAACACAGGGTGGGGGATGAGGAGAGGAATTGGACATTCAAATCACATCTGGGCTCATTCATCTTGATGTGGACTTACATGAGCAGCTACATAAAATGAAGCTCAAAAATGCAGCTGAGATGAAAAAATATTTTTCCAGGCTATCAGAGAGGCAGAAAGTTGTTTTCCAGACAGGCTGGCTTGTTTTAGGTTTGACCCGATCTTTGTTTTCAGGTTGTTGACAGAAGTTTTGCTTGACCCTGAGACAAATCAGCTGGTGTTAATCAATGCTGTTCTGTTTTGGTTTGGATGTTGTTAACGTCAGGACACCATTGATTGGACAGAACAACACCCCTCACACCTCTGGAAGGTCTGAGAGCAGAAATGTGAGTTTGAAGCCTAAGGATAGGACAGGATGGGAAGCAACAGCCTTTAGACGAGCAGTAAATGTGTGCAGCAAGTCTATTGTCATATAGTGGATATATCTGGGACATAAAAATCAATTTCAGGTCTCCATTGACCAGGGGAAGGTCTGGATCTCCTGGAGTCTTTACTTGCTCTTCCCATCAGCCATCAATGACCCCAGACTCAGGAAACCTCCCTAGTGAAGGTTAACCTGCCACAAATGTGCTCCTCTAAATGCTTCTGATGACACAGTAATTGTCAGGGGACAAAGGACAGTATCAACCTGGATAGAAAGCCTGTTCCTCATGGTGTCACTGAGAGACCTTGGGCATTCAAGTGCTGGAATTGCTTTTGTAAACAGGCTTCAGATTCTTTGTCACCTTCAGGCCTCATTCCTGAGGCAAGGAGCACCAATTCCAAATAAAATCCCAGGATTAGTGTTGAAATGATTACAAATATGTTTTCACATGAGAACAAACACTTTGCTTGCCAAATCTATTACCAGCTTACAACCACACAGACTTCTATTATGTAGCATCCATGCTCCAGTGTAAATACTCAAATCTCTGAGCACAAATCATCACAGTAAATTAAACACTGCTAAAATGACCAGCAAAATGATACATTCCATTAAGTTACCTCACCAGAATTCAGTGCTAACTTCCCTGGTCTAATAAAATGATAGATTTTGCAAGGTTTACCCTGCTTTATTTAGGTGTAAAACACCTAAATCCGGTATAGCTGGATTAGTAAAAGCAGATACCACTGAAGCTGTTAGATAGCACAGTCTCTTATTCCATGCAGTATAGGTCTCCCCTGGGTCTTGCCAGACTATTTAGTGACCCTCATTTAATTTCCTTCCCCAGTGGCTGCTTGTACCTTAGCTTGCACTCTGGGATCCAATGGAGAGAGTGGGAATCAGAGCAAAGTTTCATCCCTGGGGTTGCAGTGGTGTAACTAGGTGGTTTTTTGGCTAATATATTGCAGAAAACATTGGGTAACTATTGCATTTTAAAACAATAATTATGGTGAGAAACTCATTTCTACACATTTGTTTCCAGAAGGACCCTCTGTGCCTCTCAGCTAATATGAATTTACATGTAAGTGCAGAATAACCCATCAATGAGGTGAGCTAACACTGAGACAGCTACTTCTTACAGACTGTGCAGACCCACAGAAAAATATCTGCCATGAGAAATAACTGGATACTCTTTTCTCTTAGACTTTTCAGTATCTATGAGCATCTCTGAAGTGGCATGAGAAAAGTGACACCAAAGCAAGCAGGAGAGCCTGTATGTAAATTACCTGCCGGCTTTAGTGACAGCAAAAAACAACTGATGCCCCTCTCCCATTTATTAAAACATTTGCACAGATACTCTAAAACACTCATGAAAGAAACACCTCTGAAATCAACAGATTAATGTTAAGGACATCATTAAATGCTGTGCTATGCTGAGGTCTAAAAGTCCAGATAGAATTTTTATGGCTATTTCCAAAGTGTGGTTTGTGCACATCGTTTAGGCAAATTTTCCCTCAGCAAGGTACACTTTGGATCTACCTGATCTCAGAGGGAATGAATGTCACCTGGGGAAAGACAGAGCTCATCTCTGTTTGCATGAATGGTGTTCTTGCATGTAGAAACAGGTGGTGCTGCCCAAGTAAAGAGATAACAGGCAACTGGGAAATGTATATAATAACTACTTTAGTCATCAGAGACCCATGTGGGTGTCTCTGAATATATCTGAGGGAGAAGGAAGAGAAAAGGAAGGAAATTAGAGTCAGAAAGCAGATGAGGAGATTGTGGTGGGATCACCTGATGAATCAAAGCATGGAGCTGCTGACTGCAGATGTGTATCAGAGCCATGAAACAACACCTAAGTGATGCAATATTTGGAGCACATTTTCTGTGATGCAACTGAACAAACTCAGTCAGATTGCTTCAGTCCACTGGGGCTTTCTTTTCAGCCATCAGCAATAATTATGAGGTTAAAAAAAAAACAAACCAAAACAAGTATGGGTAGAGCTTCATATTCACACATTTTGGTAAACTAAAATCAAGAGGGATTATATTGACTGATGTCCTAAATTGTAAGATTTCTCTAGGGTGCCTTGTCATGGAGGCAAAATATGATCACTTAGGGAATTGTGGTTGTTCAATAACAGCAAGACAATCAAGTTGCTTTCATCAGCCAGTCTAAATTTCACTCTGCCATCTTGGCTAGAAAACCTTGAGCACATGGATTCCTATGCCATGGATCCCCCATGGCACTGTTGCTGCCCAGAGAAAGCACAAGAGACAAAACTATTTCCAAATTCTCTGCGTGAACCCACCCATCTGACCGGCCAGGCTCTGGGTATTTGGTTTGGCAACAGGGAATGAAGATCCCACATTAGATCCAGAATCAACTGCAGCTCCTCAGCAGCTGTGCAGCCTCTGTGCAACCAGAGGATGTGACAATGGTGCCACTGGAGACAGCCCGTCACAGTGTGACAAATGAAGCCTGCAGTGCTGCCCTGCCACTCTGCACATTAATTGTGTACTAAGCCCCTCTACTGGCAGCTTCAGACTGGGCAAATGCCACATGACCCTGAATGACTTATACAATTCATACAGTAAAATGTCCCTTTAATTCAGAAGCCATGTTCATTTGGTAGGTTTTCAAGATCATGTTATAAACTTAGAAGGACAGAGGTCAAACCCAAAACCTCAGATTCATAAATAGCAGATAAAAGCTGCTCTGCTTCTGGAACTGCAATTTAAGTGCCGTTTGTTCAACTTCTGTGCATTTTAATTATGCCTGGGACTCTCCCTTCCAACGCCAGCATTTCCAGAGGTATGAACTCCTAATGCACAGCGCCCATCCATGTTACAACTGCCAATGATACGTTTCCACTTAAAATTCTGTTATATATAGCAGCAGGGCTCTTGACAGTACAAATTCTCCTCTTCAGGGCTTGGATATACATTTTCCTTTTGGGATACACTGCCATTTCACTGAATGGCTGGGAGTCCTTTTGCTAGAGAAATCCTGCACCTTTAAGATTTCCTTTGTGAAGATCATCCAGTGCCCCTGAACACTTCTGCCCTTCATGACCTGTCTCTCAAGGGGCTCTGTCAACTAGGTTCCCAAACAGGCCAAACTCTGCCCTCTGGAAATCCAGGGCAGTTGTTCTGCTGAGCCCCTCCTTATTCTCCAAGAACAGAAAACTTCTATTGGTGATCACTGTGCCCAAGACAGCCTCTAACCATCACATTACCCACAAATCCTTCTCTGTTCACAAACAACAGGTCCAGCATCCTTACCCCAAAAACCCCTAGATGTGGGAATAATCTGAACATATTCTTGATATCTCTGGTGTGCTGTAACTTTTCTGGTAACCATCAGTCATTCCAGAGATTTATCCTAAAGGATTTCTTGTTATGAAGTGCAACTCTAGCAAATCACAGCTCTGTGAGTGCCTAATGTAATGACTGGCATTGCAAACCCAGACTTTTATTACAGGAAAGATGAGGCACACCTAAAGCTTCTGATTATCCTCTTTAAATAGCAAACCCCGTGTCTGCAGGAAGATCCAACCACTCATTATAGATGGGCTGGTCTGCAGACACTGCAGCACCCAGACAAATGCTCTGTCCCCTCTGAGTCACACACAGCCCCCACTGCCACACTGGCAGGTTGAGATACTCCTTGTATATCCAGGGTGGGAAGAGTCAGGCATTGGTTTTAACAATAAAACACATACCTCTGCAATAATTAAGCTGTATTCATGCTATGAGGAAAGGTTTTTTGCTGCTGTCTTTATCTCTAAGGCAGACAATGGCAATTCTTACCAGCAAACCATTGGATCCATGGACTGTGACACAGCGGGAGAAGGTGTTATGGATGGAGGTGTCCTTCACGTACGTTGGAGGGTTGTAGCCTCCTTTTTCATCCACATCTCCAGCCATATGGAAATGAATTGGGTAATGCCCCATTGTCTGCTGGCCCATGTATTTCAGTTCTAGACCTTCAATGTGGGTAGCTTTAAAACCAAGACCAATCTGGAGAACAAAAGAACAGCAGTCAAGAAACACAAAAGTCTTTTGAGGGGAAGGAGAGGGAACACAGGCATAAGAAGGGTTGCATTGTATCTGTATCTGTGTATGGAGATGTGCTTTTGTGCATGCTAACGACACCAGAGCTGCTCTTCGATTTTCCCACTGCTGCCAATTTAAGTTAATTGTAGAAGGAAAGCAATTTATATTCATCATTTTCCATGGGTTTCAGCCAGCTGGGTTCAAATCGAACTTCCTGGGCTGAGCTCCACCAGGATCTAGGGAAAACTGGGACTGGGATGTGGAGACTTTATTTCAGGTGTGTTGATCACCAGCCTCACTGGTTGAGCAATGTCTGCAGGGGCATGACATGCACTTCAAAACTGAAGGACAGGCAGCAGCCAGAGGGTGGATCTGCTCTGCTGTGGGGAGATCTTGTTTGCTCAATGGCTGGTGAGGAATTTCTCCCTTCCTGCATCTTGGCTTCCTTGGTATGTGAAGGTGTAGCTGGAAGCAGGAAAGGACAAGCAAAGGGCTCCAGTCTTACCTTGATGTGTCCCCCAAAGGTGTCGAAATCAAAGAAGGAGCACAGCTTGCTGCTGTACTCGTAGCACTGCTGCTCCATCTCGCCCATCACCGCCACGTTGCGGCTCAGCAGCCCCACCTCCGCCCGCATGTCCACACCATCGACCACCTCGCCCATGTGCAGGTATGTGGCTTTCCCTAAAGGAACCAGAGCCAGTGTCAGGATTGCTCTGCCAGTGCTGTTGGCTTCCCAAGGGCCTCCTGTGGTGGGGCTGGTGGGCTAAAGAAAAGAGTCAGCACAAACCGTTGGCTGACACCTCAAAGGAGGGAAGGCTGGAGCACAGGTGACACCCAAGGCCTTGGTGAGATATTTGCAATGGAGGAAGTGGGATTTCTGGTCTTAGGTTGCTTCATTTATCCAGGGAGTTAAACCAACGGTCTGATGGACAAAACACATTTCCTACTTTGAAAAGGAACTGCGTAGTTTGGATTACAACCGGCTGTGTATGAACATCCAATGCAAAAAAACCCTGATGATACAGCTACTGAAAAGGCTAAATGACCAAGGTTAGCACAGCATTTCCCACAGTAAGACACAGGGAGCTGCTCAGACCCCCCAGCACTACTCTCAGGCAAGCATCAGCCAGATCCTGCTAGCACCATGGCTGTGGATACAAGCAAGGAGCAGAGCGGGCAGAAAGCCTCCTAGGAATTGGGGCTTGGGACAAGCACAGCCCCTCACCAAGTCTGTGGGCTGTAAAACCTCTGGCTCCCTGTTCTCCCAAACCTCTCCATTTTAGATCTACCCTCATTTCTCCAACTTGCTCCCAAGGCTTCCTCCTGCCCTAGTGTAGTCAGAGACAATGGGCTCTTCCATCTACCCCATGCCACACCTCTCTTTGCCAAACCAAGGTGCTCATAACATCTTCCACACACTCCCTTCTCCATGGAGGGGTTAAAAGCACAGAAAACTTTCCCTGGCTTGACCAGAAATGGAGGAAGTCCAAGCAGTGGGGATGTCTAGAAAGCAAAGCATCTCTTTGTTGTAATTTCATTCAAACATATTCCTACTACCTCCTTCCTTCCACAGGTTTTTGCAGAGAAAAGTCTGTTGGGAAAAGGTTCATCTTACTGACTCCATTCTGTATTATTCCAGTAAAAATACGTAATAAACTCTTTAAGTAAACACTGAACTTTAAGGAGTGCTACACTTGCATGTATTTAATTTCCATGGAATCATTCAAATCCCTAATTAAAAGCAAATGGGAAGCCTGAAGATGGGCTATCGCTGCAAAGCACTTTATGCTTAAGCAGAAGTGCCAAATCAAGGGGAGGACTTTGAACACTGAAACAATATTATTTTTAACCAAAACATGGTGCTCTGTGTGTATAAAAAGATAAGCAAGCACCATTCACTCCCTCCTCTCCTGAAGCTGGAAGCAGTGTAGTTTGATGGCAACACTGGGATTTGGGGAGGGTGAGTGCTCCACCCTGCTCTGAGGCTGCTGTGTTGTGGGAACAGGGTTCACACCACAACATGTGCCTTCTGCGTTGGCACCTCTGCCTTCAAAATCATCTGATCTTATGAAAAACACTCCCTGTTAACCAGAGGAGTGGTGATGGCCAAAGAGCCGCATGCTCATCTCAGAAATGAAGGGCCGCAAGGGACCCTGGATTTGCACCTCACCCATTTTTGGAATTGTCTCCCTAGAGAGATTACTCCTGGGCTTACCCATGCCCGTGTTGTTGCCCTGCAGCCAGTGAACTTCATCAGGTGTGTGGCCAAAACCAGACTCAATGCATCCAAAACCCAGCAGCTTTGCTTCCTTTATTCAAATACATGAAAAAGCCACTGCAGTGAGTACCCTCCACATGAGGATACTCCGTGCTGGAGCCTTGAGCGAGTCTGTAAAGGAGCACAGTCTCTCCTTATGGAACTGTTTTTAAGCTGTTATTTTTCAGTTTTCCCCAGAGCTGACCTCTCCTTGATTTACTGAAATGCGGGAAGAATTTTAGATAATCACAAGTACATACTATTAGAAGCCACATCTCCAGGATTTGTGGCAGTGAAATTAGATAGGCAGTTTTGTTATTTCTGTGCTGAGCTCTAGAATAATAAATGTCATGCTTGCAGGTATTTAATTTAATTTAACACCAGTCCAGACATGCAAAACAGGGTAAGCACTGACAGGAATGTTAAATACGGACTAACCAGTTTCTAAATATAACTTCTTGGGTGCATGTTTTTCACTCCATGCTTTTGCTGATTTGACATGTTTGGAGATAAAAGGAGAGACGGAAAGCAATCCCCTTCCAGAGTAAAAGCGGATTTTGAATAATAGCTCCTTTAATAGGGTTTTGAAAAACAAACCACTTCTCAAGGCAGACAGAAATTCAAGCTGCCTGCAGCAAAGGGGCTGAAAGAAGCTTGTGGGAGGCAGAACCTGGCATGGGAGCCCTTGTGTGCTGTAAATGACTGCTGGGAACCAGCACTACAGCACTGGGCACTTCCCAGGGGACCAGGAACACTGTCAGGGGCATTTACAGACACGTGGCACTGCCAGGGAGCTGCCTGGGGCATGTTTGGTGGTGGGCAGGAAGAAAACCCACAAAAGTCTGCTCTGTGGTGAGTTCAGGGAGTTCACACGAGGATGGCAATGTCTCACTCTGCAGAGCTACAAGTTTGAAGTTTGGCTGCTGCTCACAGCTGGCACATGGAGCCTTCCAGAGGCCAGCCAGGATATCTGAGACCCTGGGCACTGACCACGGGCCAGGGGTTCGCAAATGGGCACTGGAGGGGTTTGATACTAAAAAGGCAACCCTGTGCTCTGAAAGTGCCAGGGATGTGTTGCTGCTTCAGCATCAAAGCCAGTGCTGTGATTTCCCAGCCACCAACAAGCCCTGAGGCCTTTGATTCACCTTCTCCTCCTTTGGTTCAGGGTTTGCTGCATCCCTCATGGGCAGAGGCTGCCCTGCCAGGCTTGTGCCATATTGTAATCAAAACCAAACACAGCCCTGCAGTGACACGGATCATGTCTGCCCACAACAGAGCCGAGTGATGGACTGGGAAAAACTCCCTGGCTTTGCTGCTGCATGTGTCACAGTCAGCACAATGCAAATTTACAGGGAAAACTTCCTCAACATGGGGGCTTGCCTGCTGCAAGTCTTGATTCAGCAAAATATCAGCACATTTCCGTGCTTATTACTCAAGACAGTGACTATTGAAGTCAGCTGTTGGTAAGGACGAGGTAATTATTAAAAGGAAATATACATTAAAATAAACATAGATGATCCACTCATCACGGGCATGATTACGTCAAGAAACGAACCAAAGCAGAATTTCTCCAAACTGTACAAAGGAAAAGCTGCCACATGTGAACCCAGCCATAAAACCTGGGCCTTGGGCCTTATCAAACCTGGGAAGGGTGGGATTTTAAAACTATTTCAACTGCTGCAAATGTGGGAGAGAGCCCAGATCTGCTGAGTTAGATCTCTCAGAAAACCCTCCCAGGTACACTCATGCATTCCTAAATCCCTTGGCTCTAAATGGCCCCAACTGCTAAATCTCCCTTTGAGAAGTGAAACCAGCATTTGAAGGTCTGGATTTGGTGAAGATAAAGTAAAGCTGGGATTCTCCTGGAGTATTTCTTTTTTCTAAAGAGTCTTTTCTTCTCCTTTGGGATCTCTAGGGATAAGACCTAGTGTCTCATGGTCTTTTGATGTTTCCCAATCACGTTTTTAAGGGAAATGCTAAACACAATTTGTCTGTTCAACCCACATGATTCAGTGATAGTAAATCCTTCATGGCATCCCTAAAGTCAGTTCAGCTCATTGCAGATGCCAGCCCAGATCAGACAGATTTATCACTTTTGCCAAGAACTTGTCATCGCTGGTGGTAATGCCCCCTATTGCTTATATTTAATATCAAAATTTCACACTGGCATCTTTCAAACCCTCATTATTCTGAATTATCTTGATGGGGTTTGCTGTTGCATCCCTAACCCACAGGCCTGTAACATAGCATGGTTTGGGTAAGCTGGCTCCTTGAGTCACACAGCATAACCTGATGTCCTAATCAACAGATATTCCTCCAATTCATAACTTTTACATGGAAAATTAGGTTTTCAGCAAATCGACATACAGAAATCAGGCACAAACTCTACCCTTATGAACTTCTGTGTAAAACCTGAATAAGATTCTGTCAGCTCAGCTCCCAGGCAATGCCCAAAGGCAGAAGGAGCTCTGATGTTTCACAAGATTTCCTGCCCTGCCCTCAAGGACCAGGGTAGCCTTAAAAAAAGGGCTTTGGGCAAGTTCCAGCCAAAATGATGCCAACTTCTAAACAGAACAACCTAAATCTCTAAAAATATCTGAATTTTGATAGTGGAGTAAATTCTCCCATCCTTACAGGACCAGATGAATGCTGACACAGGCTGTGGATTTGTGAGACAACTACGTATTTATACTTTTAATTCAAAGTTCTCTGCATGAACAAGATCACAGTAAACTCCTTATCTCTCTAATATTTGCAACCCAATAAGCAGGATTTAAGGGATGTGTGCTTGAATTCATAGATTCACCAGTATGTGGGATAATTGGAGTAATTATGCCAGGCACGAATCGTTTTTTCATCCTTTATCAAGAGCATATAGAAGCACAAAAGAGCATTTCATCATTTCTGTTCCATGGTGAAACTTATCAGCATTAGTAGAAACTTCACACAGAGCAACCAAGATGAAGATAAGACTTGTTTCCCAGGGAAACTAGACAAAATAACTTGATCTTTCCTACTATCCAGTTCTATCATAACAACACAACCCTTCCTTCCTTCCTCCCTCCCTCCCTTTTCCCTGCACTGTTGTCCCTCCCCAAACCTTGTGAAGCTGGAAGATCAAACAGTTTTAATCTGTTCCCACAGTGAAAATAATCTAGGCACAAAAATGACAAGCCCCAAAAAAAAATAAAAAAGAAAAAGAAAAAAAGCAGTTAAACAAAGAAAGCAAGTGGAGGAAAAAGTTCCATTTAAGTGAGTGACCATTTGACTGGGAGCAGGACCTGCAGGTCTGGGTCCTCATGCAAACCACACTTCCCCATGGGAGCCACAGTTTTTACATTAGGGCAGCTACTCCAGTAAAAGAGTGCAAAAGATCAGAGCCTGCGTGCCCTCCCTCATGTCCTACACTGAGATTTGCAGATGTCCATGGTTAAGTAACTAAATCCTCCTAGAACTCGATGGCAACTGAGTATTAACTCCCTTAAGTTCTCTTGAAAAGCTCTAATCACTCCATTTCTAGCCAGCAAAGAAAGTATGAGTTTCAGCAGGAAGTATCAAATATAAATAGGACATGAGCTAACTAATGAGTTTGACTTATTTGGCACAATATGCTAAACCATGTCTATTAAAATACTATTAAACTATGAGAGCATAAATTATATTAAATCTTGGTATGCCAAGTGGCTGCCACACCAAACTGGCTGTCCTCAAAGCAGAGGTTTTCTGCCTTTTTTATAACAAACAGACTCTTAAGTAGTTCAGATCTGACATTTAGGTTTCATTTTAAAAATAAATGGAAAGGAAAAAAATAAAGATTAAAAGAGAAATAAATCATCATGGGTAGGAATGGTTTTATCATTTGTCTTTCAAAGGGCAAACTTTTGGAGTTCTCAGCTGCTAAACTAAACCTCTTAGGAAAATTAAGCCTTTTCACTTATTACAAATGACATCCCTCTGAGACCCTGTATGTAAATGTCTGTGTGGAAGGCTTTTCTCAGAAGGAGCAAAGCAATCTTGCCTCCATAGCAAAAGGCAGGCAGACATTTAGGATGAATGTTGTTCTACACCCAGTTACAAGCGTGGCCCAGGCACACAGGGCCAGGCTGTGCCAGGGCTGCTCACCTGTGCTAAGACCAAGGGCCATTAATGATCATTATTCTGGTTAATTACTTGTCAGGGCACAGGGCATTGGATGAAGGTACACAGGCACAGAGCAGCTCAGGCACCTCCTGGCTCCTAAAGACAGGGGACACCTCGGCCTTACCAGGTTTTATTTCATCTAGATTGAACTTAGATTCAAGCAGATTGTTTTGTTTTCTAGTGTGAATGTGTTTTTGTCAGAAGAAAGTTGGAAGTGATTTTTATAACTGGACTAAATTTTGCCTCGATTTATATAATCAGTGAAATCCCATTGACGTCAGTAGAGTTGCCTGGATATAAGAAAGGAGAGACTTTGGCCCTGGTGTTCATGTCATTTGTGGTAATAAAAGGAATGTCCTAATCCTGCTAAAGAGCAATTGGAGACCAGGAGCACAATTACTTTAACAAGTGTTTCCACTGCTTCTTTACTTGAAATTCACATGAACTTTTTTGTTGTTTTTAACCCATTATTTGTTTCCTTAAACTAACCTAGCTGTCACTGCTGCAGAAGATGAATGTAACTGCATGAACTCCACAGATTCAATAGATTATGGGAAGCCCAAGACTCCTACACCACCTTTATTTTTACTGGCAATCTTCCAAGACCATCTTCATGATGTGACTTGTATCATACCAGTCTGAGTCCAACAGCTCCAAAGTTGCTCAAGAAAAAAAAAATATTCAGCTTGGAAATGTGTCTTCTTTGAAAGCACTAGACATTTGAAGTCATAAGACTATGATACATTCAGACTGTGAATAACATTTTTCTTGGCGTAGTGCACACCTCCAACAATGAATGGCCAAAGCTCTGTGGGGAGGCAGCTGCCAAAGGAAGTACATTGGTACCTTCCAGAAGAAGTTGCATCAGAGATAATGTTGAAGTGGTTCATTTCAGAGAACTGAGTGAACTCCCTGGTGCATTGGATGTTCCAAGTGCCCTCGTGGTTTCTCAGAAAGGTCTTACTGTAAATGCAGACAAGACCTCTGCCTAGAGCGACAGCCAGTGTGCAGGCAAAGATAAAATCACAGGTATGATTTACCACCAGGCAGATGCTGCCTCTGAAAGACAGTCTCATCTACTACAGACTTTTGCACTGTAAAGTAATGTTTGCTTTTGTAAATTATAGAAGTAAAAAAAAAAAAAAATCCTCATCTATTCACATAAGGGGCAGTTCACGTGCTATTTCCATGATCTGAGTATCAGTGTGCCAAAATGAGGTTCTAGAAGGGAGAGACAACTTCACAGACCCATGCGAAGATTAAATCTCCCACTGTGGATTTCAGTTTTATGCTGGTGCTGGTGATAGTCTGTGCTTCATCATGGCTATGCTTCTTAATTGGATTCAGTGTCCAGAGGCCATTCTACAATCACTGGACAACGAAATCTATCAATCAAAAGTAATTTGTTTGCATTTGAGCTGGTCACCTACAAGAGAAAAATCTGGGGCTCTACAAAGGCTCCCACTCCCCCTTCTCAGGCTTGCTCTGGCAGCACCCTGCCACTCCATGTCCCCAGTGCAGAGGCTCAGGACAACTCACTGTCCACCAGAAATGTTTGGTTAATGCATCACCTCTAAGCAATACTCTCTGGAGACACAGTAAATGAGAAACAGGAGTTTCAGTAGTACAAAACAGTATTTCTAAAATACAAGATTACAGTTCTTGTTAACTGAAATTTAGGAAAGCAGCCAGCTGGAAATTACTTCATAGCCTTTGAGTCTCTCAGAGCCTGCTCCTGCCCTAGCTCACTCTTCACATCAGCTGTGCTCATCTGCTTTCTAGGAAGTGGTATTTCAAATAGAGTTATTGAAATTCTCAAATACATAACCTGTACCTGTTCCTCTTAAGTAAATTCACCCACTCAAGAGCACGCTTGGGCACAAAAATGGAGTCAGCTATGAAAAGAGAAGGCAGAAAGGAACCAAAATCAAGCTAGATGGTTTTCAAGCATGAAAGTGATGTATCCCAAAAGCATCTAACAAAAATGCCACCAAATTCAGGTGTCTTTCAACATTTGTCAATTCTTCTTGAAGGCAAATGACAGAATTTGTGACCTGCAACGCCAGAGGGATAAGATGAAGCACCTCACCTGCTACCTTGACCTGGGTGGGTCTGCAGGTCCTGCAGGGCAGCACTTGGAACTCTTCTGCCTGGTACATGGAGTAGTCAGTGCTGGCCACCACCAGCCTGTCCCCAGGTTTCCATGAGCTCACATCATCCAGCAGGTTCAGGATCGTGCTGTTCACGTTGGTGTCAATGGTCACCGTGAGCTTTGGTTTCACTGAAAACCCAAAATGCAAAGGTGGAGAATTCAGTCAATCATATCAGAAAAAGCTTGCTCCCACTTTTTTCTCGCCCCCACACTCCTTCTTGGAGTGCCACCAAAAATTGTGATTTTCTCATGCTAAAAAGAAAAAACAAACTAACTCCTCCAAACATGTTTTTTTTTTTTTAACTGGCTTTGGCTTGGCAAGCAAGAAAACAGGAAAAGTATTTTTCTTTCGTTGCAGGCAGGTGGATTTTCCACTAACCCCAGGATAAATTTAAATGTAGCTCTTAGTGGCTCATTCTCACCACACCCACTTAGCAGCAGCTCTTGTGGGTGCTGGGTGCTGTTGTTTACAGCAGCCAAGTGGTCTTTAACTTAGTGATGTTTTTTTCCAGCAAAACAACAGTCTGCCGCCCTTCTCTTCCTGCGAGCAGCAAAAATCCTAATGACCTGTCTGATGACCAGGTTAAGGACAGTGGTGTTGGAATGATTAACTGCAAAATGAAGTTTAAGTTTCAAACCGTGTTGTCTTCACACATTCTGATTGACTAATCCTACGTCATCCCAAAATGTTTTTGTAAAAGACAAGGAATTTACAGGAAAGGATTTGCCAAATATTTCCCACAGCCTTGCTGGGTATTTGAAAAACCACCCTGCTGCTTCTGTTAGTGCTCAGAATTATCCCTGAGATAAATCTTCTGCCATTCTATCTGAGTTCATGTCTATAGCCCAGCCAAAGATTTAGCTTGGAAAAACTACAGAAGTTGTTCTGACACCCTGAAGTAGCCAGTCATGGGAGGACAGGATTTCTGCTGTTCTCTGGCTTTCAGTGGTGGGGCACATACCAGATTTTCCACAGAGGAACCTCACTCTGTAGTTGTGGCAGCCCTGGCCTGTCTGGTCCTTGCCATGGCACAGGAATTGGTAATCGTGGCCGCTCTTGTAGAACACCTCCGTGGTTAAATCTGCTCCATCGAGTGTCATTGCCTGGAACAAAGATGGAAACACAGCTCAGGTGTTGCTGTGAGGTGAAGGCATTTCACCAAAACATCTGAGCCATCAGAAGAGGCCTTTGCTTTGTTTTGTGTGATGGCACAAGTGTTGCCCAACAAACCCCTGTGACTGAGCTCTCCAGCCAGCATTCCCAGCTGCTGCTCACACACAGATACTGCTTGGGTGCATGCCTGTCTCCTGTGTCTGTACTGAGACCATGGGCTGTTTTGGGGAGGAGTTTATGAGCTTCACAAACAGCTGCCTTGGTGCTCTAGATTTTCTCTTGCCATTGGTTTGAGGGCAGATGGAAACATTGAACACGGATGCTTGCACTCGGATGAACTCATGGTTTCAAGCCTCTGCACTTCACTCATTCCATTGCTTGTGGCTAGGCTCTGTCTGAGCCTTGCAGAGGAATGGGGGTAGGGGTTTTATTTCTCCATTGCATGGATCAGTCTCTCAAAAAGCCCCAAGGGTGCTGCAATAGTGCTGCTTGTTCCAAAAGAAACAAGAAGTGGCTTTTTCTCACAGGCAAGTACCAGCCTGTAGAGCTGCCTTGAGATAAAAGGCTGTATCATGCCAAGAAGCAGTGACATACATAGCCTCTCTGGTGTTCCTGCTGGGCCAACATCTCAGGGTCGTGTCAAATTTCACATTCTGTCTCTAGAGCTTGCATTTCTCTCGACCCTTTCACAAAAATGTGGTGCAGTGCATCGGGCAATCCAAACACCACCTGCATTTTGGCAAGGCACCAGGAGAAAAGCCATCTTTCAATGAAGGTTCTGATCCTGATTCTCTCACTCATGCAGGCATGAATTCCTTATTAATTCATCCACCTTGCTTCCATGTGTGGGATTAGCACTGTCAGCTGGAGGAATGCGCCTCTGGCTGTGCTGTGCTTCTGTTATTATCATCATATCTTCAATTTTCTCCCATGTTCCAGAGCTGGGGCAGGCCAGCTGCTATAAATCAGTGTAGCTTTATAAAAGCAATGAGCAGCACCAGATTACACTACCCGAGGATTTGCCCTAAGATCTGCAGGATAAACTGAAAAATGTCTTGCTTTTAATATACATGGGGAGGAACAATGAAAAGTAACTTATTTCACAGAAGAGGGAAAAAAAAGATTTATTTCTGGAGCAGAAGAATATCTTTCTTCTTTCTGTTTTAACACACATTCTAGAAGAGAATGCATCGTAAAAAACATCTGACCCCTGTTTTGAACTAAGGTGTCACTTCTCATACACGTATATGGAAGCAGAAATGAATGTGGATTTGGTAAGACCTGGCAGAAAACTATAGGGCAGTTTTTTCCTTTCTGTTCAAGAGAGATTCTTTATAACATCTAGCCTTGGAAACTTTCACTCATCCAGTCAGCATTCCCATTTACTTCAATGGCCACATTCTTGTGGATAAGAACAACTCCACTGGCTCAGAGCATGCAGGAACCTGCGGCTCAGCCTCACACAGATGTGAAGGATTTTATTGCCTTTTCCTAGGCAATGCTTCTGCTATAGTATTTTTACCAAGTAGACATAAAAAGTATATGGTGAACATATTAAAAAAATACCCTCGTTTCTTGCTGGGTTTGTTTTGTTCTTAAAGAGCTTTTTTGCAGTGTCAGAAAAGGCATCTGAGTGTTCCTCATCATGCTTGCCCAGTGGCATAATTATTATGCCTAGCTCCAAACAGAATTCAAATTTCTTTGCACAGAGATAAAACAATTGATTCCAAGAAATGGATGAAAGCTCACCAATGTTTTTGACAACCTGCTACAGCTGGTAGCTGCAATATCTTTGTTACATTTTGTGATTTAATTTCTTGGGTCGGGTCCATTCCAGGACCATTAAAAACCTTTGAAATTTTCATCTGCTTACTCCTTTTAATCTTCCAGCAGGGAACCACATATTTCATGACTGCATCTGTGCTGTCCATGTCCCCATCTGTACACCTTTTCATGCCAGGAGCCAGAATTTACTGAAAGGAGTTCAATTTTATCAAATTTGTCTCAGAACAACACCAGACTGTACACAAGATCTTGTTGGTTATGTATTAGAGTGGTAAAATAATTGGTGTATTTTGTTCAGAAACAGAAATTACTGAGCACAATTATTTTGGGGGTTCAGTGTCAATCCAAAGGAGACCTGCCCCTCTAAAGCGAGTGGCAAGCCTGCCTACCTGGATGTCAATGGGCTGCCTGCAGATTCTGTCAGGATGAGCAGCTTTGAAGTCAGACAGCTTCTCCATGTCCTTGGATCTCGCTTTGTCAGGCCTCTCAAACCACTCTGTCCATTCTACATCTGGAGACAAGTGCAAACAAGTACAGTCATTTGAAAGTCGAGCTTAATTAGTGCAGCAAAAAGGCATGAAGCATAAGATGATCTCAGATATCATTCACGAGTTTCTTCACTGGTGATTTGATCCGTGCCTCTTCCTGCCAGTCTGTCAGCCACTTTTAATGTTGCTGTGAAGTGCAACCAGCCAAGGGAGAGCAGAGTTATTAAAAGCTTCATAACTGGCATGTGCACCGTAAGCATTATTAATAGATGGAGATTTTGGATCTGTGTCTGCCTTAGCTGCCTTCTCTGATCTTCAGATCAAGTTGCACCAGTTACTGTGTGTTTGAGACATGGGCATGATGACTGTGCAGTGAAAAGAAGTCAGAGGTTGTGATCTCTGAGACCATCAGAGGTGGAATTTCATACCCAGTGCAGAAAAGAGAAAAGGATCCCAGATATTCAGAGGATTCTAGAGACAACTGGAGAAAGAATCTGTGACTGTTCATTAATGGGGTAAGTGACGACACAAATGGCAGCTAGCAAGCCCAATCTTCCCAAATGGAAAAGGATTGCAGTAAAAAGGATGATTCACTCCATTTGTCAGCTGTCTACCACCAAGTGAAACAGCCCACAGAGTCCTTACCTTGAACCCACTCGCTCGTCGAAGAGACATTGAAATGTTCTCCATTCTCAGCTCTGAATAGTTTGGATACTTTGGCCACAGCTGACCCTTTGTGACCTGTTAAAAAAACCCCAAACATTGGTAAAATCATTGAAATCAATCGGTGAAATCATTGAATGCAATTGATAAGAGTAAAAACTGAAAATGTAATGATCTCTGTGTGTATTTGCATATTTTGACTACATCATTCAAAATTAGCCCTGCACAATTTGCAGAATAATTTACTAGCCTTGCAATGAGGCTTCAGACGTTTTTGTAACTGCATGGGAAAGAAAAATCTTCAAAAATCAAGAGAGGATAAAGCCCACAATCGTTTTTCATACATTGCTATTTTTATCTGATGTTGTAGCAAGCTGTGTTCATGTCATGAGAAGAGAGAGACTCAACAGTGTTGAGCTTGCAAGAAAATGGTTTCACAGGAGGGGTTGAGGCTACTAAATCAGGATAAACTGATTAAATCTTCAGCTGGTGTGAACTGGGCCTGTTCCACTGATTTGTGTCTTAAGAGATGCAAAGTCTGAGCTCAGTGAAGTTACATGGATTTACACTGGTGAAGGATCTCACCTTTTATCTAAAGGTTTGGATAACCTAAGCTATCCCTCACTCAGCTGCTTCAGACACATTAGTGGGAAGAAAAAATATAGAGAGAGAGCATTCAATTAAATGTGACAAATCATTATATTGAAGCTCATAGCTTCAATATAATGCAGTGGGAAGTAAAAACACCATTGACCAAATTAATCTCAGCTATAACTCCAGTAACTTCCAGAGATCACATCAAGACAGCTTTTTGTGCATTAAATACCTTGATATTCAATGTGGTCTTCAACAGAAGAGGAGGGATTTCCTTTAATGGTAATAAAACTCCATGGGTGCCTGGAAAATGAAAATGAGAAATGATCACGTTATGTCAAGTATGAGATGCATATTTCTTATAGCCCAATGTTCTTAGATTTCTCAGAGGCACCACATTCAAAACAGTCTCATTAGTGTCACAGGCATCTTAGTTAAAATTAAAATTATCTTAGCACTCTATATTTCTCCAGTAAATATATCAGAAGAGAAGGAATTTTGAAGACAAATCTCCACTTAAAACATTTCTGTAACAAGTGTGCTCATTTTCTAAATGAGTGTTTTAAGAAACTTGTGTATGACAGACCCAAGAGACACTGGCAACTGCTTGGGGAGCCTGCAAATAAATCTTGGTTGTGTATACATGTGTATACACTGAAGAACACGGAAAGAAACCACTTCTGCTTAAAGAAATTTAGCTCATGCTGAAACCTTGTATATGACAGTGGAATGACCCATGAGAATTTCTGATAGATAGACTGACTGGCAAAGGATGATAAAAAATGCTTAGATAGTCTCTGCATATCTAGTTTCCTTCTTTGAACATTGAACAAGGATAAAGGTTTATGGCTCTGCATTGTCCATTCAGATCCGATGCCATGTCAGAATTCAGTTCATTACCATCTGATGGTTATTGATCAGGGAGGTTCAATAGCTGTCAGCCATCCTGGAGAATGACCACATGGATGAGAAAGCAGTGGAGACAGGGGCTAAAGTGCCTCCCAACCTTGAGGGTGAACCCAATTAGTAGGGATCGGGGGATTTTTATCTTCAAAGTAGAAGTAGTTCGGGCATATCTGCTCTCGATGATGAAGAGGATAAAAAATATGCTTTCAGGGTGGTAGGGTGATTGCCCTGATTTTAGCAAAAACTCCCATTGATTAGGTCATGTCTCTGTAGTTATAAATAACTGGTCATTTCAATTGCACCAAGAGTCTTGCAGGTCACCTTACACTGGTGCAAGTGAAGTTCCAAAGCACCCTGGGCCTCCAGAATAAAACACAGAGAGCCATTGCCAGAGAGCCACTCAAACCCACCCAGATCCCAGGAGCTGTGAACTGGGGTTTGCTGGGATTTGCTTCTCTGGGGGCAGCAGGGGCAGGCTCAGGGTGAGCACTGGTGCAGCCCATGCTGTGCCACAGCCCCAGTCCAGTCAAGGGGACTGTCCCAGCAGTGTGTCCTCATCCCCAGCACCGGCCAGGCTCAGTGGAAGCTGCCAACACCACTGCCTCAGGAGCCTGCCAGCCAGCCAGATGCTCCTGCTGGAAAATTTGCCTGTGTGCCAATTGCTGAAGGCACTGACAGGCTGTGATCTCCATCCAGGGAGAGAAGGGGGATGGGACCAGGAAGGACACTTTATCACTCAGCAGTCAAGATGGATTTTTTTCTGTTGTTTTGTTATTTTAATTATTATTTTGGTAAACTGAATTGGAAACAAATGACAAAAAATTATGATGCTTCAAAAAAAGTTTCAAAAATAATTTCAAGAATAAGGAGCTATTCACTTCTGCAACCCAAGGTCTGGCCCCATTTCATGTGTTAAAATACTTGTTTCTCCCAGTTATTTTACCACTAAAAATAGTTTTAAAGTCGTTCAACCCTGACACATAAGGACACATGCAATCTGTTTGGGCTGTATGAAATGAAGCGACCAGTAAGTCCAGAGCCAAACAGGAGACATTTCTGTGGAATTCCAAAGAGAACAACTATGCCATCAAGTGCAGAAAGGCTTTCTCTTCATTTATTAGTAAAGGGGAAAAAATGGCTCACACTGAAAGAGTAAACACACTTTTCAGAAGGAAAACAATAGGAGAGGAATGCAAGATTTTCCTTTCAATTCCTAATGCTCTGGACTCAGCAAAGAGGCAATTAAAAGAGATTCCAGGAGCACAGAAACAATTCCGAATAAACCAGCATTCTGCATCAGCTCTGCTACAGCAAGGGGGAGTTGCACAACTTTACAATCTGTTTGAATATGGAGCCACTGGAGATGGGCAGGAATCTGCCCATATAACCCCTGCCAACACCCCAGAAACCAACACAGTCTATGACTGCATAGCCTGACTCAGGTGGCACCTCACAAAATGCAAAGCAGAAATTTCCTAAGCCTGAGGGTTACACTCTTGTTCTCTCAGGGATGCCCATGACCATTCCCAGCCATCATCAGGAGCTGAGAGGATTTGACAGCCAGGATTCAGCAGGACCAGCCAGCAAACCCCAGAGCTGGGCAGTGAGTGGTGACAGGAGTGTTAGGAAGAAAAATCCATCTGCTCTCCTCAGTCAGAGCCTGCCTTGGCCACAGAGGGTAAAATGTGTACACACCTGTGCAATTTTCTCATTCCAAACATTTTTTTCTAAGACACTGAAAAAAAAATTTTCAAAAAGCACCTGTCAAGTGCATACACCCTTATTCATAGTTATAGATGTATCTGAAATGTAAACCACTACATCTAAGTCTTGTTACACTGAAGTGGAAGTTCAATTTGCTTTAGAGGAAAAGCTTGGATACACCTAAAGCTGCCTATGCTCCACTGTGCCACCAAACTGCCTTTCTAAGTCTGGCCCCAGCTGCCATCCAGATAATGTGGTTTTTGAGAATTGATGAACTTAAATTCTGAGAACACTCCTAAAAATATTTTAAATAATGCGCCAGATATTTTTCCAAACACCAGTATGCTGGTGGAAGACCAATTTCTTGACCAGTATTGACAAATTACATTATTTATCCACGTCTCTGTAACTCATGGAATGCAATTTTGTGGTATTTCAGATAACAGCATGGCAAGGATTAGCCTTTTGATTGCAAATAGCAATGATGAAAGTCACACTTCCATGGATGAATTTCTGCAGTATTTCCATTATAAACATTGATGGCAAAATGATGAGAACCTTGTATTAAAGCACCACAGCAGCCTAAAAAAATCAAGTGCAATTTACTTTTATAAACACATGCAAAACCCATCAATTCCTGCAGCACAACTGGGGAAAAAAGGTTCAAAAATCCTGTTCTGTTTCCCTAATTCCTGCATTTGTAAAAAAAGCCAGCAGGCTATTGGGCTCTAATATGGGGTCTAGATTTGAGAGCAAGAATTGCACTGATAGCCTGGTTTTGGAGACCATTTCTGCCCTCCTTGCTGATTGTTTGAAATGTGTTGTCTGGTGCCCAGGAGCCCCTGTAACATTTGACACAACCTCTTCAGCAACCATCCCAGATATTGCTCCATCTGTGGGTGCCCAGCTGACAGATGTCTCTTTCCACAATCTGCTGTATCGAAGCACTTCTCCCTACGAGGCAGATTTTGTGTGTGCATGTGTGTGTGTGTTCTGCAGACACCCTCTTAGTGCCTCATAAAAAAAAGCCTACACAAATTCAGATAAACACAAAAAATATAATGGCTACAGTTGGGTAAATAGCAAGAATTCTCAACAGTGTGTGTGCCAACACAGACACTGTTTTGGCCACAGAAGTATTTACAGTCCACACCATAAATCCATGTTTGCTAAATTTCTGTGCTGCACAAGTCCCGAGACCTGCACTGGACAAGCTGAGGAATGTGCTGTATGTGTGTCTGTATGTATGAAACCAGGGCTACACAGCAATTATTGTACCCTCCTAAACTCTCAGCCCATCTTATCCTCTGTGTGTATAAATATGCTTCTTAAATCTTTGGGGGATGGCTTGAAAATAAATTGGAATAAGCAACCTGTGGGAACAATATCTTGCAAAACAATCTTTTTAATGTGAATCATATGCTATTCCTCAATCTGCTAATAAAAATACCCAATATAGACTCTGAGAGCATCTGAAACTATCTAATTAACTGCTAAAACTCCACACTGAGAAGTTTCCCTCTTTTTTAATTTTTTTTTTTCCCATGTGAAAGAACTTTGTGACTTTGAGAGAGTGGAACTATTTGGACCTCTCGGGAACATAATAAAGCCTCTGTGCTGAGAGAACTGGCAGGACTGGCACATACCTAAACCCAAGGTGGAGGAAATGCTTGCTGCCCAGTTTGGTCATTGCTTTCCTGGCCAAGTCATCCAAGTTTCTGGATCCCTCATCATTCACTGCGACCGACAGGATCATGCCATTTGCAACTCTTCCCAAATACTGAGCCAGGCGGATACTTTCCTCTTTTGCTCTGTAGGTATCAAACCTGAAATGATAAAAAGCACCTGTAAGCATTTACTGCACTCATCACCACGTCTTTATGTACTGAAGAGCAAGTACTGTAAAGAAAGTACCCTTTTGTATTGTTCACTGTAATATTACCCTGTTGCAGAAGCACTTGTCTAGCAGGGTGTGTTAGGGGGCTCTGTAAAGCCAAATTGATTAAACTCTAATTGACAAACTGCAAGCGTGTGGTTTTGGAGATTGCTGGTCTGAGAGGAATTGTACGGACATGCAATAACACCCCTTTGAACAAGATGCTAAAATGTGTGTGTGTTTGGGCTTGCTGGGATGCTGTTCCCAGCCTGCTCCCAAAGATCCTCACATCCTGGCAGTCAAAAGGTCACTCACCGATCCGAATGGACAACTGCCCCCGTCTTGGGGTCAATAACGTGGACAATGACACCCCGGTGGCCCCAGCTCCTTTCAAAGTAATATCCACCTTCTTCCATGCCACCAGGATGAAGAGTCTTGTTCAAGAAAGTCCAGGACAGCTTTTTCTTTCCGTGGATCTCCAGAGTGCCACCTTTGCTGACTCCAAGGTACTTCTGTCCAAAGTAAGGGTTTGGCTGGCTGCCATCATCCGCCCTACAGCAGGAGGGGAGGAAAGGTTTGGGTTTGTCTCTGAGTCAAGGAACCTCTCTCCTTGTGCTGCTGTGACCCGAGGAGAGAAGGCTTATGATTTGCAGTGCATTTCTTTCAGGTACTCCAAGAATCAGGAGCTGCCCACATTGTACAGAAAATAAATTATTTTAAAAAATAGTAGCAGCTACCAAAGACCCAAAGCAACCTGGAACACAGCTTGTACGTGCTATATTCATTATATCCAGGCCAGAGGAGCCCTGGAGCCCAGACTGAATGCCAAATCTGTGTTTTTGAATTCTGGAGGCAGGCAAGACTCTAATCAGGAGCTAAGAGGTCCAGTGGTTGTTAAATATGAATTTAGCATCCTTGAAATTTTAAGAGCTCCTCCACCAATCTGCAAGACATAAATGTATTAACCCTCAGCTCACACCTGCCATGAAAGGAGGAAGGAAAGGAGAAAGAAAGGAGGTTTAGAGAGGAGAACTTTCAGACAAAAGTAACCCCTCAGGTTTTAAGCCTATTCTGGAAGATCAGTTTGAGTTGTGGGAGGGTGCATGCTGATTCTCTGGTATGCACAAACAGCCCAGTGTTCATGTCCCAGTAGATGGGAAAAAACCCCAAACCTACATCAAATTTTGTGGGCCATTTAAATTGTTTAAAAAGTTACTGAACTTTCCACAGAGCACTGATGATAAGTAGAACTGAGAGCACGTAATTTTAAGGAACATTTTCATTCCCTGATGTGAAAGGGAGGTGCCAGAAGGTTCTAAGGTAGTATTTTGTCATGCATACGTACCGCCCATATAAGATGATCACCACATTGCCTTGGTAGGGGCACAGCTCACTGCCAATGTGTAACTCTCCATCATTTTCAATGAGAATGTGTCTTGTACGCAGGATGATGGGCTGAACATCGTCTTTGATCACCAGTTTCCCTAAGTAGAAAAGGTTATGACATTTCCTTTATCACACAGCAGCTCATGTGAGGTTGAGGTATCACTGTGCTAAACCCAATGCTGGGCTGTCATCTCAGTTTTTGAAAAATTCTGTTCATACACCCACCCCAAAAAAGCTCTCAGTACAAATCCTGAAAACATTGGCTTTTATTTGGTCCAGTTCTTGAAGAGCACAATTAAGATTTGTATGGAAGAGGACCCAATCAAAACTGAGACAGAAATTTAGAGTTAAGATGAATAAAAGCTATTCATGCCAGCAACACCGTGGCTCTGTCCTTTGAGACAAAGAGGAACATAAGGATCTACCCTGTCCTGAGGCCCTGATAACACAACCACTGCAGTATGATGCTATCAGGCCAGTGGTTTAATAAAAAAAATGTTTTTGAAGCAAATCACAGAAGTAGAACTGATCATTACACTGAGTATTAGTGTAAGTTCTCCAGACAGGACAGCAAATAGGCTGGTTACAATGGCCAAAGAGTCTCAGCACCTCAGCTACCACCCAGCCTTGCACTGAGGTAAAGCTGTGTTTGCCCAGTAGCCCAGCAACTCCTCAGCAAGAAGCAAGAAGCTCTCCCAGCATAATCCACAGTAATTTCAGCAGTCCCAGAGGAGAGCAGGCTGCACCCAGCCCTGCCAGCAGCACGTTTTACCTCCATCAGTGATGTGGATAGAGTGAACAGTAGCAGAAGAAGAGAGGAGCAGCTTCCTGCCACTGTGGATTTCAACGCGGTTTTCTTCGTTGTGACCTGGGTTCCAAATTTCTAACTCAGGATCTCTGTCAGGACATGTGGCAGCAGCTTCTGCTGGACAAAGATGGAGAGTGAGGACAATGAGTGTTTGTTTGGAGTGAGACAGAAAGCTCTGCACCTGGCCATCTTTGCAGTTTCATTCAGCATCATCTCTTGGCTGACTCCCTGGAACACAGCAACACCTCGGTGCAGCAGGGTGCGTGTGGGTCATGACCAAAAGAAAACAAACAACAGCTTATGTATGGTTTTCTGTTTTCTGGAAGAATGGAAAAACCCAATGCAAAGGAGCCTTGCAGGGGATGATGTTTCTAGAAAACTACTGAAAAGGGATTTTAATTGAGCCCTTCCTGTGTTGACATTTAGCTCTGTTCATACCATCTAGACACAAAGCCCAGGGAAGGTGTTGACAAAAGGATAAAACAACTACTACCTTTAAAAATGCCCCCAAAGTACCTCCTTTGTTTAATATAAATATGTTAAAATATATTTGCATTACATATTTTCACTGAAGATAGAAAGAAAAAGAGATCAAACTAACATGGAAACACCAAGCACCAAGCAATTACCAGCACATGCAGTAACAGAGAGCAGCAGGAACCTCACAAGTGTGTCTGGGTTTGTGAGCTTTTCCAGGCAGATTCATTCACTTTGGGATCACACATCTCCAGTCTCCACACACAAATCTGATGATGGGCTGCCATGGCATGTTAGTCTGAACAGTCTCATACCACATCCAAGAGCCTCATGTTGCAACAATTTATTTAAGATAAAATATTTCCCTGATACAACCTCAGCTGAAATGTGAGCTTCGTGTCTTACTCTAATCCACAGAACTGCGAGTGAGAGTCTCACATGTGATGCATATTTTCTGAGAGTAGAACCCTTTCTAATCCTAGGAAGCTGAGATCAGTGGAAGTTTGAACAATGAGCCCTTTGCCTTCAGAAAGGGCTGGGAGTTCTCACCAGCCTTCCAATTTTTATCCCTTAAAACAAAAACACCGTGGAGAAAACTACAAGACCAACAAATCAATGATGATGATCACACCCCTTGACCTCAGCAGGGTTATGTCTCTGGAATTTGGTAAAGTCGGGTGATTTAGCCCCACAGATACTAAAGCCTCCAGGTAATGGAAAGGACAATGATGAGAATCCAAGCAAGGAAACATTTCCTGGTACTGGTGCAGTCAACAGGCTGCTGTTTCATGCTGCCACTGTGGAACTTGAAGGATATCTATAATTCTATGGCAGCAGGAACAAAATCTGTCCATCTGCATTCAGTTTCCCCTCACATTCCTCCACCAGCTTCATGTCTTGAGAAAACAATAGAATTGGACCAGCCACGGCTTTAAAGCCTCCAGAGCCCCAATGAATTCCAATTTTCAAGGTGAGCAAGGGATGTCTCATGTGGGCTGCTCAGACCTTGTCTCTCTGCAAACCTTTCCCATATACATGAAGTAAATCAGAGAGAGCCAATAATCTACCAGGCGGCGAGTCAGATACAGATAAACATCCAGGACCTGATTTTGATGCCACTGTGCCAGCTGAAAGCTGGAATTGTATTAGTGATGTCAGAGGCACTCTCTGATTTACAGTAATGGAGAAAAACCAGCAGGTGTTTCTGGGTTCCTACCAGAAGCCACACAGAATTAGTAAAGAAAAGATAAATATTTCAGACAGGTAATGGGGCTTGCATTGTAAATAGATGTTCAAATATCACTGCAATACACACTGACAGCTTTTTTTTTTTTTTCAAAGAGCTGTTATTTCCCTGAGAATAAGGATAACAGAAAAATGTGCTCATGATGAGAAGTGATATAAAACCAAAAGACTCAATTCAAATATAAAGGTATTATTTATCAGTTATACCTGAATTAATCAATTTAAAAGTAAAGGATAAAACTCTTGTTCGTTTTTCCATTTACTTGAATATGCTGCTATTCAAGGGGCTTCTTGCAGTCTCAAAAGATGACTTGTGTCCCCAGATTCATTGTTTTGAAACAGAGAGGCACACAGGGAATGCTATGGGGAAATCAAGAGGAATTTAGGCTGATGTTTGGGATAACAAAGAGCAAAAGCCAACAAACCAGAAGCAGAGGACCCAAATTCCCAATTCCATTTACCAGTTTGTACCAGGAACTTTGCACATCGGCAGCATCTACTGTGCCAATGGCACCATCAGGCTGAGCATCTTCTGCCGGCTGGTCCAGTTACCCTGACAGTGTGATTATTACTTTCATTGTCATTTTTTAACTAAAAGAGCAAATTCTACCCAGCACAAGGAATTAACTGCCTTGAATTAAGTGCTCCTTGACCAAAAAGGCCTCAGCCTGACAATGGGAGGTTGCTCCGTGCAGCTGCAGAGTTTGGGGCAAGACATATGGTGGCTTTGTTTCAAACAAACCTCCAAATTAGCTGTATATAGAATATACAGCTCCCCTTTCCCCCTATCCCTGAACTGCTTAATAAAAGAACTGCTTGGTAGAGACAAAACCCAAGGGACAGGGATGTCCCAGGCCAGAGTTTTTTGCTCCCCACATCTGGGCTTGAGGAATTCAGGAAAATTCTTGCCTTCGCCTCCTTCAGCCACAGCTCTTAGGACCTGAGGTTTCTTTTGCTATTGCTTTGTGGCAGTTTGCTGGGTTTGTGTTTGGTCTAAGAATGTGTGGCAGAGTCTGAGGGATTGCTGAGGGTACTTTCACCTGCTCAGAAATTTCAGTCTTTGCCACTCCAGCTTGCCCTTGACTGGGAATATTGGCACACCACAAAACTGCTTTTCTCTTGAGTTGTTTCACTCTGTCCTTGACTGTTTTTGTACAAAGAGTGAAAAGCTGGTAAATTAAAAGCTATTAAAAATAACATTACAAACCGTGCCCTTTTTTCCCACGGCAAGAAAAAACTTACCTGTGCTGACTGAAGAGGCTATAAACAGAAAAAACCCCAAACTTCCAGCCAGATACTTGGAGGTAGGTAGAGCCATTCTTCAGGATTTTCAATTCTCTGTATGGATAGCTGTGGAAAAAGAATTCCAAGAAAATGTCACTTTTTTTTTTTTTTTTTCCCCCAGATCATTCACTGCACAGAAGACAAAAAAAAAAAAAAAAAAAAAAAAAAAAAAAAAAAAGAGAGGTTAAATCAGCTTTATGCCAGACCACATCCACTCCTGTTCAGCTCAGTGGCTGAAAACACCTTTGCACTGATTGAAGACCAGCCTGAACAGAGCCATGGGCAGTTCCTCGCCCTTTGTTTGGTTTAGGATAAACCCACTCGGGAATCCAAATAGACACTCAGAAAGCAGCCACCAGCTGTAACCAAAAACGCCTTTGGAATGTGGCATAAACACATCCAGTGTCAGGACTCTCTAGGGCTGCATATTCACATGTGCTAAAAAGTAATGAAACACAACAGAGAAGGCGTTTGCAGAGTGACAGATTTTCAGGGAGTAACCTTTCTGTGGCACCCCTCTCCCCCCCGAAATACCCACACATTTTTAGCAATGGTGTTTTTTTGTAAGCCCCAGATAAACCGTACTCACACTTCCAACCTGAAGCACACAGTTTCTTAGATTTCAGATCTAAGAAAATATTCTCTGTTTAGTGTGCCAGCTCAGAATTTTCTTGCAAGACCAAAAGCTGCTTTTGAAACCAGTCTACCTAATGTTGTTTTTATTTCCTCCGTAGCCAACCCCAGCAAAAACAAACACGCAGTGTCATGAAAGTCAAAGTTAAAATTAATGTGATTCTCTCTGGTCTCCGGTGATTGATTCTGCAGCTCTGCCCCGGGCTCATGACAATTTATTGACATGTGTATTCACAGAGAGGCAAGGACATCCACTTCTGTATTCATAAGGCACTGTTTGAAATTCACATGTTGTCCTTGGAGTCTTTAGGTTTTATCATATAAGCCAATGTCTGGGGAATATCAAAGACATTTATTTGTAGCTGTCATGTTGCATCCCACTGATGAAACATGATAAATGTATGCATCACACAGTTTAGTTCAACACACAAAAAAAAAAAAAGCGCTGAAAAACAATTCCAGCGTACCCCAAATTCTTAAGGGCAAAAATACCTGTTATTTTCATGTCACTTGTTAATATAAGCTAAACAACAACAACAAAAACACAAGAAAAAGAATGGAAGAAGCCAGGATTTATTCTAGAGGAAATTTTGTAGTGTACATGTAAAACCCATCTGTACTGTTCGTAAGGGTGACACAGGTCAAGGTACAATGATAGGTTCAAAACACGTGGAACCCAATGATTGCATTAAAAACAGCATTAGGAACAGATTTTACAGGAAATATTATGCCAGGGAAACGTTTGTTTCCTTTGGTACAATGTATTTGACAGCCCTGAGCTCTGCAAGCAGCACAGACTCAGGGCTTGGTGGAGTCTATCAGGTGCTGAAATGCTGTTAGAGAGCAGTGGAAGAGAGGAATGCACTTAGCAACGCTATAACTTGGAATGATACACATTATCAGAGAGCAGCGCTGTCGCAGTGGAATTTGTGCCAGAACCAGGCTGCACGTGTCTGACATTCTAACAGCATTAACCATCAACGTGGGATAAGCCAGAGCTCTTTCAAAGAAACATTATTAGAGGTACACCCAAAGTACGGCAGTCACCATTAAAATGCCAAGATTTATTAGTGATTATTACACAGCCTGACCTGCAGACCCAATCATTAGGCTGTGCTGTAACCATCGAGGAAGAACTAAACAAGAGGTAATGCCACAGGATGGTCATTGCAGATAAACAGCATTTCTCAGAGTGTGGACACATCTGTGTGTTAGTGCTCCATAAAGCCAGGTTCCAACCGGTGAGGTTTTGGTCATAAAATACATTCAGATGATATAAGAGTTCACAGGAATAAAAAGAAGGGACTGGGTTTTTTTGACAGTGGCATGCATTTGCTCTGCTATTGCTGTGTAGGTAGCAAAGAAATGTCTTTGTTCTGACCCATTAAAAGCTCAGAGCAACATCTCAGTTCTGTCCAGCTCATGACCTTACCTCTGACACAAACCTGTAGCAAACTGATAGGAAACTACATCAAGAAATTCCTCAGCCTTTGCTTTCTGCAGAGCCAAGAACTGCACAGTACTTACCATCAGGTTGTGCAAAATGGCTTCTGGTTTTATATCCCCTGTTGCTCACCAGGACTGCTTCCCTGATTGCATCCATCTTCATCAAAACAAGCAATCAGACACTGGGAAGACATGTCATTTTCAGAGGCATCAGCTGTGTGCCAGGGCTCCGATGTTTTCGCAGTGTCTGATCTGCCACCGTCCAGAGAATACCCTGCTTATTTTGTGACTGAGCTTGGGTGTTTGATTCAGCTCGCACCGAGCCCGAGTTCACTGCAGTGTTAGTATTAACTGGCACTTGGGTTGGAAAGGCTGGGAGCCAAGAGGGCCAAGAGGATCCGACTCCTCTGATTCAGCTCTGACTAACACCGGGCTGGAAAAATGCTGCTTGGAGGATAATCTCAGGAATTTTCCTTCAAAACCTCTCAATTAAGCACCTTTCCCAAATACTGGGCGCAAGCAGCGGCATGTCTGGTTTGATTGTTTGGTGTAAGAGGAGGAAGAGACAGTGATGAGTGTCCTGATCCCTGTGTGGTGCTGGAGCAGGCTCAGGAGCAGTTATCTCCTGCCAGGCAGCGCTTCCTCGGCTCAGCGCGGGAAACCGCGTGGGGATGCAGCCGCACATCCTTGAACAGGCGCCACGCTCCTGACTCCAGCTCTGATGTAACCAGTGTCAACAAATCTCCCTGAAGATTCAGGCACTCAGAGCACAGGGGCCATGCAAGTGGCTGCCTAAGCCTATCATCTCCAGCCTTCCTCAAATACCATCTGGGACTTCTCTCTTGGGTGAGAAAAGCTTTTATATCTAGCCATTAAAAGCTGCCTGGCAATGGCAAGTGGGACTCATATCCTCGGATCTGGCAAGGCAGGCTCTTTGAAATGATTCCCAGCTGCTGAACTTATCCAAAAAGTGAACAATAGCAGCAGACAATGCTAAAAGTAGATGCAGGAAACCATTAGTCCTCAGCTGGCTGCTAGTGCAGGTGTCAGCAGCGATGCTGTACTAGAAAGCGCACTGCAGAGAGGAATCCCCATCCACTGCCCTTCCCACGGTTTGAGTGCTGGAGGCAACACACTGCAGACAAGTCTGAGAACAAAGCAGTGAAGAAATGCTCTGAGGAAGCTGGATTGCCACAGGTATCATGGTGGGGTCACACAGACACCCTGAATCTGAAGGGTGAGAGCAGGGCTTTCCAGGGAGGCACCAGAAACACACAGGGTGACTCCTTGCACAGCTCTGGACCAACCACCCGAACCCGGCAACAAAATTTTTAAAAGTTACTCCCAGTACTGGGTGTGTAGAAGTGCTTTTTAAGACTGGCTTGACATTCTTTGGAGGAGGTACCTTCAGCATCTGCTGGAGACAGCTCCTTTCAGTATGTAAAGCAGGGCATAATGAGATCATTCACAACCCATTAAAAATGAGGCAAGGACTGGAAAAAGGAGCAGCTACCTGACCTCTCCTGAAAAAGATGTCAAGCAGGGGCAGCAAACCATGTGGCTTCTGTTGCTGCTGCTGTCCACCGACCTGCATGGGGCAAAGCAGGGATCCAGCAGCATCCCCAGAGAACAAGGAAAGTTCAAAAGGAAAAGGCTCCTTTCAGCCCAATGGGGAGTGAACTCTCAGCAGACATTAAATTGCCCAGGTGCTTGGGCTGACCTGTGAGTAAAATCTCTGTTCCCCAAGGGCCCCCTCTGCAAGGGAGATGCTGTCAGAGACCCTGAAGGGTCAGTGCCAGGACCGTGGTGCTCCAAGCCCGGAGCCTCCCACAGCCAGCGCTGATGCTGAGGTTGCAGCAGTTTGATAGCCAGGTCTGAAGCCTTGCTGCATCTGTCCTCATGCATATGCAGGGAGGCCAACATCGATTTGGAAGCTGATCCTAAGAGAGGGAGGAGCTGTTTAATTAACGCCTCTGCTCCCTTCTTGCTGACACTGCATGGCAGCAACTCCCCTCGCCCCACTCATGGAATTTTGCATTTTATCCCAGGCTGGGAAGATGGATTTGAGGTGCACGTTTGCTTTTCTGACCCGAGAACATGCCAGCCCTTGCTACAGGGACATACAGAGGGGATTTTCACACACCCAGCCACAGGCACAGCTAAAGCCTTCAGAAAATAAACACAGGAATTTCTGGGGATTGCTAATGGAAATGCTGTTCAGTCCCAGCACAGGGCAGCAGCAGAGCTGCCTCTGCTCCACATCTTTTTCTTGTGCTTGCCACCCACACATCAGCTGCTCGTTTTTACTAGCAAGAGGAGGAAGATTAAACTCAGGAACAGACTTTAATTCTCAATGAATCAATACTGGAGTCAAAAGCAACATTCTGACTGTTTTCCCAGGGAACCTTGGTTTCTTATAAATTTATCTAATAACTTGCCTAACAAGAAGGCTCTGCTCACATATTCTGTATAAACATCACTGCAAGTTCCTTGTTTCCTGGTGTCCATAAAAATAGATTCTGAATGAGGAGCGGGAGTTAGAGGAAACTTTTTACAATGAATAAATTTAAAAAACCTAAGGTGTTTGACAATTTGTTGTAATATTGGCAAACTATTTTGAGACAGAAATAAAAGGGGAAAAGTAGGGAGTTTAAAGCTATGGTTTTTAAAGAATTTACCTTTTTTCTTCTTTTTTTTTTTTTTTTTTTTTTTTTTAAGCCTTATAGACTTTGAAGAGGAAAGGAAACAATTTTTGGCTCTGTTTAAACAAAATCATTTGCAATTCCCATCACTCCACCCATCCGAGGCTGACTGACTCCCAATTTCACATGCTTTTGAAGTGCTCAGCATTTCCCTGAGTTAAACCCTCCTCCACAGCACGAAGTTTTCAAAGCACCAAAGGAGTGGGAAGCTGAGCCCCATTTGCTGAGGCTCAGGGTGCACTGACCCTGCTGTGCCTGCTGCCAGCCAAGCTCATGCTTCCAGGCGATTCCAGAGCCACTGCAGGAATGCTCTGGGGATGACCAGGATGGCCACACACCCTGAATGCATGGGATGTGCTGGACATACCTGGATTAGCTGCAAGTCCACCAGGACTCCAGCTTGTGGGTGGATATCCTTGGGAAATCCCCAGGAGGAACAGGGCAGCTTCCTGCAAACACAACATCCACGCAGCACTTACCCCACAGCTTCATCCACACAGGCTCCTGGTGCATGCCAAGTGAGCAGCAGCCTTTGCAAACATCCCCTCGAATGTGCCAGCAGTCCCTGGAGGAGCTGTTCCCTCTGCAGAGCGTCCCTGCTTAGAGGGCTCCTTTCCCTCCCAAGGTAAGGAAAGCGAGTGCTGTGGCTGAAGAGGATCACAGCATCCTGAATCCTCTTCAAGCTGCTGCTTTTAACTACCCAAATAACTGCATCAGGATGTAAATATTTTTCTTTTTGCTTTTGTGGTACTTCACTGTTTGCATCTGGCTCGCCACGACTCCACGCCTTCCTCTCCAGGACATTTGCCATTTGCTCTCCTTCTAGGGCGGGAGGAGGAATAGAGATTTTTCAGAGGTTTAGGCACATTCCTCTCCTTCCTTCACCAGGCTCTTCCTTTGCTAATTGTTTAGTCTCAGCCTGGGGTTAGAGCTCTGCAATGTTTTATTGGGATCCAGGGTCTGGACGTGTCACAGATTATCAAATAAATCTCTGAGAAGTTAAAAGCTTGCTCTGTAAGTACTTGCTCCAGTGTTGGGCTTATGCTTATGAGCCAAAATCATCTTGCTCTTTTTCCCCTGTACAGCACCAGAAATCATAACAATTAGGTATTAAAAGGAGTTCAAAAGGACTTCAGGGATCTCCCTAGAGGGTCAGTTCCAGCTGTTCAGGTTATTGTACCAATTCTCATCCCCATGATGCCCCATGCACCACAATTTCTCTTACCTTTACCGAGCAGCATCACTGATTTCTTCACTTTCTGGCAAGCCAGGACCTCTCCCCTGGCCAAATCCAACTCTCACCTCTCCTACCTGGTGTGGGAATGGAGCCACAGCCTCCTTTTCTGCCTGTAAACCTTCTGGGTGCCCTCTCACCCTCACCCAAGGAGCAGAGGCAAGTGTCCCATCCAAGGCACTCGGTCCCCACTGAGAGGCACAATGTCAGCTGGCTGGGGTGTGGATGCCAGAGCAACTCACTCACCAGGGAGCAAAAGTCTGGCCAACAAAACACCAACCTTTCCCTGCAGCAACTTGTTTGGCCATTTCTGAGAATTCCAAAGAAATTACATCAGTTACAGAACCTTCACCCACCTGTTTGAACAGCCCATGTTATTCGGTGACAGGGATAGTCTGAAATCACCTGTCCCTTCACTGTTTTCATCAAGTTGCATCATGTTCAAACCCAAGTGACTCTTTCATCATTTCAGGGTCACTTTGTGCTTAACCGCAGTCAGTGAGGTCATCAGGTTTTTTCTCACTTTGCATATAAATCTCTGGTTTTGTCTTTACTTCAAACAGCTGCAGCATAGACATAAAGCCAAGAGAATTAGCCACTAATACTGACAATATTTCAGTCTTCAATTGGAGCAGAAATTCAATACAAGCATTGCCTGAAAGGAACACAAGACTTTACCCTAAGCAGCACATATTTTACCCTGGGTTTTATTCCTGTAGGTCTTTAATTAAATGTTCACATCAGCTAGACAAACATCATTTGACTAGTCATTAGCTCCAGACAGAAACATATTTATAACCCCTTGATGTGTTCTGTGCTCAGTTTGATTGGAAGACACCATCACGAGATCACTGCACACTGACCAAGCAGATATTTCTGAGTTCATCTAAGATGCCATAGCAGATAGACACTTTAAAAAAAAAAAAAAAATAACAGACATGGATGGATAAAAGCAGGAATGAAGGCAGAATTCCCTACCTTTGCTTAAGTTCATGTTTCCCTGGAATTGCTAAATTTCCACGCCAAATTTCATTTGTGGTCCCACGGTTACCACGGAGCAGCTCTTGCCTTTAAAACTTACCTTTTGATAGCAAATCACAGATATGATGAAACACTTCCCCTGGGGAGGGGCAGCCCACAGACTGCTCCTGTTCTGCTCTGCAAGGCACTGGTTGAAAAATAAAGCTCTGCCACAGAGGGTAAGGTGAGAATATATTTATTGGTTATAAAATATACAAGTGAACACCATGGGTTTGGTACAATCTTGTAAGAACAGCAGGTTTTGGTGGTGCTGGGCTCTGCCTGGCTGGTGCTCCCCAGCAGTGCTAACCCTGGGGCACCTCAGCCTTTGCAGGCCTGAGAAAAGCAAATTTTAGTGGCTCAACAGTATTATCAGGACACTGATATTTTTTTCAGCTTTGAGGGAACACAGTGCTGTTGAGAAGGAACTTTCTGATAATTAGCATGGTTAAAGACTTTAATCCAGGATGGTTTGGCTTGTCCTTTATAGCCAAGCGTGGCAAAACTCCCTGAAAAACAGACACAAAGGAGAGAAGTGACCCTCTGGGTGTGGCAGTTCCCTTACCAGCAGCACAGCTTGGCATCCCTCCACACATCATGGACATTTCTTAGCCCTTCTTTTATTTCTTGAATTAAAGTAGCAGAACATATAGGAGAGAGAAGGGGGATGGAAGTGGGAATGAGCCTCACTGAAACTCTAAACTTGCTGCAACATGGATCTGCTGGTATTTCAACAGGCTAAGCCAGATGCCCAGATGTCAGTTAGCAGGAATGTTGTTTTACTCTTTATTTTTAAATATTACTGGTACTTTTTCTTATTCAACTACCTGAAAATGGTTAGACACTTTGAATCCTTCTTTTATTAGTTTACGTTTGCTTCATCCTGTTATGCCTTAACTATCCCTCATGTCGACTCTGCTCTGGTCCTCTGCTGTCCCAAAGTACAAAGGCATCATGTATTCTTCCATTTTAATAATCATGGCTTGTGTTTATATTATGCTTTTCATTGCAAAGACTCCCAAGGCTATTTGCAGCTGGCTGGATCGAGACTATTCCTGTAAACACTTCTAATTTAAATAAGGTTTGGCAAAACCAGGAAACAAGACCCTAAATCCTGATCCCGCTGGGGTCAAGAGGATTGGGGGGTTTTTTTTGTATTATCCCTGGCAGAAGCAATGTGTGCTTGGGAGAAATGCTCCAGCCTGGCCTGAAACAGAGCCCCCCCAGCACGGAGCAGTCCTGGAGCTGTGAAGTCAAATAGTCCAAATACCTGAACCAGCAGGAGGAAGCTCACGGAGCAGAACATAATTACCCAGACTGGAAATCAGGGCAGGCACACGGGTGAACACCCTTGCCCTTAGGAAAGGCAGAACAGGGGCAGTTTGTGACCAGCCAGCAGCAGCTCAGCCCCACTGCCAGCCACCAGCATCCCACCAAGGTGGCAGGGCCAGGACAGGACCCTCAACCAGTGTCCCCAGGATGGTGCTGGCCCTGCCTGCTGCTTTTTGTGCCCCTGGAGCAGTCAGGGCAGGAGGCTGAACCAAGCTCCCAAAACAGCCAAGAGGATGGCACAGGTGGTTCAGGGAACAAAGCTTGGCAAAACAAAAAACAACAACAAAAAAAGGATTCCTTTTTAATCAAAAAATTCCTTTCAAAAGTATTCAGGGCTTTGATGAAAGAATGAAACAATAAAATTTTAGGACAAAAACAGAAAAGAAAACCTCATACTTTTGCTGTTCAAAGGATGAAAGAAGAAGCAGCTTCTCAGGAATCAAACATGCACCGAAATGAAATCACTGTCTCTGCTGTAAAGGCTGTGTTGTCCTCCCCTGGAATGGTCATAGCAATGAGCTTTGAAACTTCAACCAGAAATTGATATGAATTTCAGTAAAGCAGTGTGGGAAATGCCCCCAACCCCCTGTAATCTGCTCCTCCTCATCCAGCCCAAAAATTAAGAAGTACAGTCCATTTTCCATCTGATCTCCATGTGAGGGCTGTAAATCTACATCAAGTTAGGTGGCTGTTTTCTTGATTTCCTTATCACTCATATTATTCATTCTAACCAGGACTCAACAGGCTCCAGTTTTCCAGTAGGAAACCCAGCATGGATTTTCTGGGTCACTGCTACCAATGGATTTCTTGCAGCAATGCCAGGTAAAATTTTAATAAGAGCTCTCCCAAACTCTTGATTTCACCATCCTTCTATCCAAAACAATAAATATCTCTTATTTCACTGCAGACTGCTTTCTTTTTCATCAACTTTTCAGGTTATGGTTGTTTTTTCCTCAAAAAGCAGTGGAACTTTGGAGATGGAATCTTTATCAAATGTTTCTCCTTTTTTTGCCCTTTTTTTGTTAGAAAAACAAGCTCCCTTTAGGATGAAAAATTTGCAGCATACAACTTCTCACTGCAAAATTGGAGTCAGTACCCTGAAACAACTCCCCTCTTTCTCACCATCCCTAAGCCAAGAGGCTACACTGCCATATTGTGGTGGGAAATATCTTAATAAGCACTGTACAACTGTACTGCATGTACATTTTTGGATGGGATACACACCAGCAATTCTGCTGTTTTTTCCAACCTGATTAAAAGCCAGTTAAACATGAAAAGCAATAAAAAAGTCAAAGAAACGTGATAGAATAAATATATTTACCTCCCTTGTGGAAGATAATAGGCTTTGCTGAACCTAACCTGACAAAAACAGACATTTCAGAGCTGCCCAGCATCTCTGTGGTGTTCCTAGAGCACACAAGGACAAGTGATCTGAAAACAAGAACAGTAATTACTGCATGATTGCAAAATATTGCTTCATTAAGGATCTTCAAGACCTTTAAGCTCCAATTCAGAAAAGTATGTAGGTGCATGCTTGACTTTTAAAACATCTAAATCCCCTTAATTTCAATCCCATGTAAGCTTTCCCAATCTTAAAACTCCACTTAAATGGTCCTAGATTAAACCTGTGCTTCACATAGAATCCAAACAAGCCCAAATGACTGTGAGTGCATCCCTCCCTTATGGGAGACTCTGAAACCATCTACATCCTGGCTCTGATTTTCAATCAATCTTCACCCTGCCTTTGGTCCTCACAGATGTCCTTTCAGCCCCCAGCGAGTTGTACCTGCAGTGAATTGCAGGCACAAGTGGTCACATTTATCTGAATGCTTCACTGCAAAATCTTACCAGGAAAACAAACTGCATGTGCAGGAATTGTGTGGATTTATGTCACTTCGTGCACATCTGATGCATGTAGACACTCATGTGCAGAAATGCAGATGGAATAACTCAAGAGTGTTCAAACCTTTGGTCATGAACTGCTCAGAAATTCCTTGGACTGAAAATCTGTTTTCTGGTTATTTGACCTGCTTCTACCAGCAGCCAAGAATATATCTATCCATCTCTCTTGTTCCATGTGGCAACACATAAAACCACAAGGAATGTGGGACAGACACAAACAGAGATGGTCCAGACCATTGCCAGGACCCATGCAAGGTAGGAGAGCCAGCAGGCAGGCAGGACCAGTCATTGGCTCACCCAAGAAAATCCCACTGGAAAATCTGGCACACCTATGGTTTTCATCTGCCACAAGAGGCAAAAACAATCAGTAAGAATAAACAGAAATGGACTTGTTTCCAAAATGGAAAACTGAATCACTGGCTGCCAGGAGGTGTCTGGACATGGGGATGGGTGCATAGCACTGCAAGTGTCATTGCAAGGATCTTATCTACTCCATGATGGAAAATGACTGGCTTCTTTAGAGGAAATTGCCAGTTTTCTAGAAAACCTATTCCTGTCTGCTCTAATCTCCACAATCCTGGGAGAAAAATGCTGCTTCTCTTATCTGGCTGATGCTGAGGATTTGTGCATGTTTAATTTGTGTCAGATGTCTTCAGAGCACAGGTTTGATTATGAAATTACATCATTTTCCTTTCTTTGTCTGTCAGCCACAGGTTGTTACACGAAGTGGAGCCTCAGCAGTTTTCTTACCTCTCTTTCATGGATGTTTGAACATATTCAGTTGCTGCACAGGCAGGGTTTTCACTGCTAACTGTGTCAGAGTGCTGCCTACCCACCACTGCTCCTCAACATGCATCCAGCACCACGAAGAATATCCCTGTGCTGGTGAACAGGAACACTGTGCCATTTATCTGCAACAAAAAAAAAGCAGAGATAGGTTATATGAGGGCTGAGAAGCTTAAACTGTGATCCTGCTCCTCCATAAGGCAGTTACAAGCAAGGAAAATATCTACAATTTAAAAATACCTATAATTTTAAATGTATCATTGGTACAGATGAAGTGACATCATTGATTGTTGGTCAGTGGAAGGAAGAAGCAAAACCCCTTCTCAAAGGGGTACAAAACCATGAGCAATGAGATCATCAGCATCTTCTGTGGATTAGAAGGACACATATAAGAAGCCAAGAATCCTGAGAGTAAAATGCTTAGTTCAGCCTTAATACAGTTTCCTTTCATGTGGGGTAAATTACTGTCACTGGGCAAAGCAGATTTGCCCATGGAGCAAGGGAGAGGTGCTGAGACAGCAGACAGGGAAATAGAAATGACATGTGCCTTTTTTTGGTTTGTTTTCCCTGAAAATGTAAATATCCAAACCAAACTCTTCCTTCTTGGAAGGCCTGACCCAGTGCCTCAAAGAAGTTGTAGCAGAAATAGCTCTTGCTCTTCTCCTTTCCTACAACAAGAACTCTTTCCCCAGGTCACACATCTCAAGATGTGCCATGGTATTTACTTTTAGAAAGCCAAAAGCTCTCTCAGCAGCCTGGCACTGGTGCATCCTCCCAACATCTTGAGGACAGCCCATCCTGAGAGAACAGAACCTCCACCAGGGAGAGCAACAGCAGAGCAAGGTCAGGCTGTCAGAACTCTGAACCCAGGACACACAAGACTGCAATGTACACAGTTTTCCAAAGCCTGCAGGCACCAGGAAGTTCACATCCCATCAATCTGAAACATGTATGTCTCCAGGGAGTATAAGGCCAGACTAAATGTGGGAGCCAAGTGTTAAAAAGCGACTTCTGCAAGAAGTCAGAGGATGCTGAATGCAATATGGGGTCAAGGGTAAGGGAAACATGAATGTCCAGACCATGGGTGGGCAAAGGGGATGAGAAGGAGCAAACACAGACAAAATCTTTTGCCTGTCCTGGCTGTCTAAACCATCCCAAGTGTGGGAAGTGTGTGAAAGCCTGGATGCAAGCACAGCAGAGAGCAACCCCCTCAGCAAAGAGAGCCACATGTGAGCCTCTGCCCAAGAGGCAGCTGTGATGTGTGTCCTGTCCTGTCCCATCTGCACACTGAGACCCCTCCAGGAGCCAGCACACAGCCCTGTGGGACCTGGGGCAGGGCACACCACACCCAGCTCACTCAGCCTTTGGGGAAGCTTGGACCAGAGATTTAAAACACCTCCAACTTTCTCACTTCATTCAGCAAAACAAGAACAAAACGTGTCCTTCTTCATTTTCTGTGCCTTTCAAGATTAAGGGTAAGAATCCCCCTTTAGGCATTCATCTTTACCATTTGCCTATACCAGCCTTTACTGCAGCTGGGACTGCACATGTTGAAATCAAAACCTCCTTAGGAAAACAACACTCTGCATTGAAGCCTTAGAAAAGACAAAGCAGCTTTGAGGACACCACACCTGTCCCACGAGTGCTGCACACACAGGTGTCTGTGCTTCACCACGAGGAGGGTGCTGCCTCCACTAACGCCTGCCTGCTAATGGCTTTGAATAAATTTTGGACGATGCAGCCAGTGCAGTAGCAAGGAATCTTGGCTGCTGATATTCCTTAAGGATGCTGTACCAGCTTTGCTTGGCATTTGTTACTGTTAATTATAATTCAGTAGCACGCAGGCATGTAAGCCTGGGCAGTGTCCTTGCAAGAATTATTTCAGTCACCCTTCTCTGTCTAAACAGATATATAAGGCATGTGCAGGGACAATCTGACAGTTCCAAGCCTCTTTAGTAGTGAAATATAGTTATTTTTATCTTTTAGTGCAATGCCAGCAGAGAAAATCAGAAAAACAAACTTGTTTTTTTCCCCACATCCTTTGTAAACAATGGCTTCCAGTTTGCTTTTTCCTCCCCTTCCTCTACATTAGAGCAGTGGTGTTAATTCTTCTTCTGAGGTGATAAAAGGCCATTTTTTTCCCCTAAGAGCTCAAATCCTCATCTGCATAGAATACAAACTCCCAGTGACTTTAATTGAGTTAATTGTAAGGGGGAACAATGTACTTGCCTCTTCCAAGGGAACTTGCATTTCCTTATGCCAAGGCTCAGCAAGATTCTGCAGTAACTTTCCTTGGAGATAAAGTTCCCCCTATTTAACCACTACTTCAAATGCAGTAAAACACAAAATACCTTAATGAATGCAGATGTAAAGTGGTTTTGTATGTCCGCCCTCCAAGAGACTGGATCTGGATCCTTACATACTCCACTGAGGGTGTGCTGGTGATGGCAACCTGCAATTACATCACAGACAACATTAAAAATCAGCTTGCCAACTGGTTTTTATCAGGAAAATGACACTGGGTATCAATGCCCAGAGGCACATGATCCCAAAAGTAAGAATCCTTTACTCAAATCGTGATCCTGATTCACATTTAAGTGTTCATTATCAACGTTTATAAAAGGGTTGTTGCAATGCAGTTTGAAGGATCCTCTGACAAACACTCTGGCTTGAAGTAAGTTGAGTATGGATTTCATATATTTTGCCTGGCTATAAAATCAAGTGCAGATCCGTATGAGACTGAAACAGTTCTGCAGGATATAGAATAGGGTGAATTTACAGTAAATGAGCAGAAAATCTGGCTCTAGTTTTTCAGTCGTTCCTGTTAACCAGAATTACTTCCCGGTTTGAAACACAGCAGCAATGTCGTCCTTTGGAATTCAAAGCTAATCCAAAATAAGCCCTCCCAAGAGTCCTTTTGTTCTGGTTTAAAAGAAAGAAATGGTGGGGAGAGGTGCCATGAATGTGCACTCACATGCTCCCAGCTGAGCATTATCTTTGAGGAAGTATTTGAAGCACAGCACAAAAGGCTGCAGAAAGTCAGAGCAAAACCCTCCCCTCCACACAGGTTATGTGATGCTGGGGAGATCCATGTGTGGACACGGATACAGACTGCTGGGACATGGACACAGACTGCTGGGACATGGACACAGACTGCTGGGACATGGACACGGGGTGCTGGACATGGAAATGAGGTGCTGGACATGGACACAGGGTGCTGGACATGGACATGGGGTGCTGGATATGGACATGGAGTGATAGACATGGACATGGGGAGCTGAACATGGGCATGGAGTGCTGGACATGGACATGGGAGCTGGGCAGCCACTGGCCTCTCTGGAAAGGGGTTGGGGCCACAGCTGTGGGGCCCCAGGCCATATGTGTGCCATGATTTTAATCTGTTCACAGCCTAGATGGGAGCAGTAACTGTGTCCTCTCCAAGCTCCACAGGCTCACAGGTGAACAACAGGTACCTACAAATGGGAGCAAACAGAGGGATCAGGGCCCCCATGTGCTTAGGGGATAAACTGGGTACAGGCTGGAGCTGCACTTGCTAAATTTCACTACGCCTCACATTTCCCAGCTCTAACAGTTAAACACAGCACATCCATTGCCAAGCCCTGCAAGATGACGGGTTGAGCTACCCTCTCCTCCTGGTGTGATGAGACCTGCACCACTTGCAGCCCATACCCCCAGGCAAGCAGCACATGGGGTGTGCCCCACACTCCACCCCCCAGGCAGCCCAGCTGCCCCCAGGCATGGTGACATCCCACCAGGGAAGGAGCAGCAGCCGTGCTCAGGCTGTTGTGCAGAGGGACACAGGTTGGTTTGGTTACCAGCACCAGCTCACTCCTTTGCAGAGCTCAGAGCATACATGACTGAAGCTCCGAGGCAGCCAGGTCTTCTGGCCTTAGGAGTTCATTTTTATTTCTGACTGTTCCAAGTATGTTTTCAATCCTGTCCATTCTGCATTTCAGGCTAAGGAAATTATATAAACAGCTCAGTTCAGCTCCAGGATCAAAAAGATACATGAGCTTTACAGGGATTCTTCATTCTATTTCTTTTAAAACTAAATATTTGTTTCTATTTGTCTGGAAGAAAGAATGAGTAAGCTTGGTTCCTTTCCAAGGATCCAGCATGTGGGGTTAAAAAAAGAAGGGGAAACATCTCACTCATTATGAAATAGTCTAAAAAACAACAACAGGAAAAGAAAAAAAAAGCCAATCCCATAACTTCTGGACTCTGAAAGGCTAAAAAAATAACTGCTGAACTAAACAGGGAACCAGAATGCTGATATTGCCAGAATCCAGATAGATTAGACCCATCAGTCTGCATGTGCCAGGTCCAGATGGCTGCTGGCAGGTCGTGGCTCTTCCCCCACAGACCCACACGTGTGACCATTTTTCCTGCTATTTAGTAGTAAACAACCTGTTTACAGAACTTGGGCAACATCATCTTTTTATTATTCCTTTTTTTTTTTTTTTTTTTTTAAAAAAAAAGGAGGATTAATTACCAAATTGATGTTTCACAATTCCTGTGATGAGAGGGACCTGGCCATCATCAAGGAGCCTGGTTAGCAGGGAAGGCATTCCGGGATTCGATTGCTCATGTGTTATGGTTGAGTGAATAAATATATCCCATCTTATTTTCAAATCTGGCGTTTGTGGATTGATTCCTGAAGTAGCTCCTTAGTCAGGTGAAGCATCATGGGACTCATGGTTAAACCACAAAACTCTTTTTTCCTGCCTAACTATTTTAGCTGACTGAGAAACAGTTTCGTAATATGTTTTCATAACCAAAGGTGTCCTCAAGCCTCACAAAGACAGTGCAAGAGTTTTAGGAGCCTTCATGCCTCCAAAATAAGAGATGTGCTTTGGTGCTCACCTCTTTTCACAACATCTGATTTTTATAATGGGATTATTTTAGAAGTCTCTTTTCATGGTCATAGGAAGAGGTTGAAGCCTCACAAACTGTCTCAGTGTTGGTCACAAGAGGAGACTTTCTCATGACCCTCTGGGGTACAATGGGTTTAAACAAATATTTACACCATGCCCACACCTGCAGCCAGCTAAGCAGCAGGGATGCACAAGGAGCCCAGTCCAGCCTAGAAACCAGCCCTTTTCTGAGCAGCACTGCAAATCTCTGCTCAGATGCAGACACAGACCTACCCCAGGAACTCCAGCCTGGAAACACATTTTGGCCTGAAATCAGTGAAGAGAGCACGCAAGGTAGACAGACCTGGATTTTAACTATGAGAAAGACAAAGGAGGTGCTGGGGTGAGAAAAAGACCCCTAAGGCTTGCTGCTCACCCTGGGCACAGCAGGGCTTACTCTGGAGCTCTGTTGGAGCAGAGGAGCCACTCGTAATTCCATGGAGAGCACTGGCCTGGGAGGGAACATGTGCTGGACACTGTGCACTGTCCCTGTCCCTCACTGGGATCTCTGTCACCACCTGGAAAACAGCTTCCCTGGGATGGCAGAGGGTGACCCGCAGCCAGCCTCCTCTGTTGGCAGAAAGGGCAGGCGGGGGCAAAGGGAAAAAATGCACTCGAGGGCTTGAGCACAAGAGAGATGGTCTGCAGCCAAGAGTACAGTCTTCAGGGGAAAACAAAGAAATGTCCTTTGAGGTTCTCTTTCTGCTCTAAAAAAACACAACAAATCCTCAAAGCCAAAGAAAATCAGATTTTTTTTGCTTTGTCTGGAAACAACGGCTGCTTATTACGAAGGTCTGATCCAGGGAGCCCGGCTGACCTCCGAGGACTTTGAGCCAGGTGCCAGGATGGCTTAAAAGCAGGGATTTTCTCTTGTTTGCCCCATGAGGCTGAGGTACAACCAGTCACAGACCCACTCGTGTCTCCTGAGGCAGCCAGAGTTGCTGCAGGAGAGGGAAGCAGCATCCAGCAGACATTTCACCAGGGGCACCGATTCAGGAATTAGAAAGTAATCTCTGACTTGAACCAGAGCCACAGTCTAAATAGACCTGCTTCCTCCACTTTACAGCAAAGTTTATTATTATGGTTTCTATTAAAATATCCTTCTCCCTGGCTGTTTCTTCAATGTCAGTTTAGAATAACTAAGGATAATGTTAAATCATCTTTTAACTCCCCTTTCCCCAAATTTGGCATACACATTTACAAAAAAATTGCCCCTATGTCTTTCCTTCATCCTGTGATTGCCACTGCCACCCTCTTTCAGAGAAAAAAAAGGCTCCAAACTAGAACCCTTGGTACAAGCCTTAGAGCCAAAGCTGCAGATATAGCACAATTCTTGTACTGATAGAAAGGATCTCCCAAAAAAGACCCCAGCATCCATTCCTGTCTGTGAGAGGCACTTGTGCTGTGCAAAGCAGAAAGCCACATGAAGTTTACACTTGAAAAGAAAAACTAAACACCAAGATAATTAGCTTTTTAGGTTTTTTTCTCCATCCTTCCCTGTTAAGTGGCTCAGCATGTAACACCAAGATGCCTGAACCATGGTTTGCTTTCCCTGTGTCACCAAAACCTTCCAGGATTTAAATGTGTTCTTTGAACTACCTTCATTCCTGGTAAAAATGGAAAATATAAATTTGGCTTAGAAAAAGAAAGCGTCACCTTCATCATCTGCCTCTCTGCATTCTACAAAGCTCAGGAAGTCAAAATTTTTCCAAAGGATTCCCTGAAGTGACCCATGACCCATCCCTACCTGCAGAGCGATAAACGAGGTGAAACCACTTCATTTTGGTAAAATCAGGAGATCTGCATGCCTGGACCTTTACTTTGCTTTACACGTGGACAGCAATAAGGGAAAGCTATTTTGGCCTTGTTCTGTTTTTTTCATTAAAACAAAACAAAGCTGTCTACAGAATGGAAGAGGGGTCAGGCTGTTCTAAAATAATAAATCAAAGCCACACAAAGACCCATCAGCTTAAGCCAGATACTGCCCTCTAGATGTTAACCAACTCCAGCTGTGTCATAACCCAGGACAGCTCAAAACCAGATATATTTTCAGATGATCTGGCCTCTGACTAGAGGAAATGAAAGAAATGCACCAGAGCCATATTCGTGGAGTATTTTTAGGATGCAGTCTCAAGACATTTGGCTGTTTCATAAGGGTGATTTGCATTGTGTTAGCACATTTCATCCCCTGAAGTCACCATCACAAAAAGAGCTTGTCACTCCCCCAGATGCTGGGAACCAGCTTTGGTGCTGTACTACACTGACTGCCACCTCCCTGAGGAATGAGAAAGGCATTAGAAAGGGAAAATAGAGGGTGAAAGAATTGGAAAAAAAAAAAAAGAAAAGAAAAAACCACAGCTGTGACCATCTTGAGTTGTCAGGTCATGTGGGAATAGGAGTGCTACAGTATAGGGTGCACGTGAGCAGGCTGAGTGAGGCAAGGAAATAAATTACACCAGGACTGAAAAGATCAAATGGAAAGCACCTACTTTGGAGTTTGTGGAGGAAGAGATGGAAATAAATCCTTTCCCACAACAAAGGGCTTGGGAAGAGTTGCGAGAAGCAAAGGCATTACAACATATCCTCTATGTAAATATTAGAAAGATTAAGGGGGTTATTTTCTCTTTTAAATTAGTGGTATTTAACAGTGTCCTATTTAGTTCTGTTTCCTCAGCTTGTACAAAACCCACTGTAAACCCTCCAAAATACCTGTGTGTGGCTGAGCTGGGCTGCAGCACCTCCAGGAAAAGCAAAGGAAGAGATGCCAGCACGGCTGAGGGATGGTCTCTGTGACTTTGCCTCCCAGCTGGGCAGAGGGTGTGGGTCAGAGCCTGTGCTCCAGCCATTGCCAAAACTGAGGGAGAGATGCAGCCTCAGGAAACAAGCAGTAAATAAAAAGCCATATTAATATGTGTAGAAAACCAGCTTGAGCTATTTAAGGTATTTGCACCCAAAACCAAGTCATTGTGTTTACAACCTTTTCTAGTGAAAAGGTTCATTTCATTTTATAAATAAAGAACATTCTTCTTTCTTCATTCATGCCCAATTGGGCCAATATTTTTTTACGTTTTCACAAAAAAATGTGGTTTTTGAAGGAGGAAAGCTTGATATACACTAGCAAAAAGTCAGTGTTTAGTGGGTCTCAGCTGTTTCAAACATTACTTTGAAAATTTTGAGGATCTGCTGACACTAGACTGTATAAAACCTGACATTTCTGACCTCTGTTACTGTCATTCAGCAATCCCCACAGTGCACTTCACGCATTTTTACCATTGTGTTTATCCTGCTTGTTTTCTTTTGGAAATGGGAGGATGAAACAAACCCAAGAAGTCTTTGGGTTTTTTTTTTACCAAGATATTGGCATTTGCAGTTCTGCCTCTTTCAGGTAAAGCAAAAACCTCAGACAAAGTGTTTAAAAAGTGCTCTGTTCTGGCAATAAGCAGGCTTTGTGGGATAAGCAAAAGCATAAAAAGGACAAGGGAAAGGCAAAAAAAGCAGGCAGGAGGTTTCCTGTTCTTGAGCATGTGGCAGATAGAGATCTGCACGTACACACATCCATACCTCATTTACAACCCTCAGAACACAGCTCCAGCTCAACCCTGAACTCTCAGAAGAAAAGACACTCAGAGAAATGTGATCAAACAGGCAAAGGAGGGGAGACCTCTGTGAGTGGTGGGATGTAAAGCAAGTCACGTAACTTGGAGATGAGATTTGGCTGGAACAAACATTTAAAAGTGCATGTCTGGGGCTCTGACTGCCTGGGAGAGGATGAGTAACACTTGTTCAATATTGTGAGCAACACACAATATTGGCTACATCAGGTGGAGCATGAGTCCTGGGCAAATGGGTCTCATCTACTGCTGGGTTTTCTGGTTATCCTGGATGTCAATCCTGGCTGTATTTCAGTAAAGGGAATCTCTAAGCTGATGAATATTTTTCTAGAAAACAGCCCTACCATGTTTATTGACATGGTGTGTCACACAGCTGATGAACATGGAAGGGCACAGTCCAAACCCTGACCTCACTGATGAAAATCTGGGGTAAACTAACGAGGGAATGCCGTAGAGTACAACTGAAAATTACATATTTTTTTCCTTGGGCTTGAAAAAACAAGAGAGTTCCATCCAGTGAGTCAGTCTCCCCCAACTGTTATTACTCCTATTTAAAAACAACCCCTCTGACATTTTGGTCAACATCTACGTGAGCTGAACTTTCAAAGGGAGGGAGAGAACTGGGAATTTAAAACTGTCCTGTTCATAATATGGGAACCAAGCAGAAATCCCCACATGCTGCTTTGGTAAGTTTGTCTCTTACAGGCTGAAGTTTAAACTTCAAAGGACCATAAAAAAGGCACAGCCCCTATTCAGCCTCCAACTCATCCCAAGAATAAATCACAGGAGGTCAGTCCTTCTTGCTCTCAGCCAGGATACAGATGGTTTTTTCTCTGAAAAAAAATTTCTCCCAACCTCCCAACAACTTGCCCAGCACTTGGCTGAATCTCCTCTGGCACAAAACCAGCTTTCAGGACAGGTCACCTCATCTTCAGTCAGCAGCACTGGTGAGGAAAGAGGAATGAGAAATGCCCACACATCTCCCTGGTGCTGAGAAGAGCAGAGAAAGGGCTGCAGAGGATCTGGCCATCTCTCCTCCAGTTTCTCCCAGTTCAAGCTGTTTTCCTTGAACCCCCATTCCCCACCAGCTCCCTGCAGCCATCACTCACTCCTCTTTTCTTAGATTTTGGCCTTTTTAAAAGTTTTCTGCCTTCAGCTCAAGTCCAGCTCAAGCCCTCATAATGACAAACATGGCTATTGGGTGAACATCCAGCCAATTTTCTCAGGCCCTTGTGGCTGAGGATAGACTCTTCTGGAGGACTGCTTTTTGCAGGGATTGTAACAAGTCAGGTGTGTGTTTAGCTTACTAGAGTCAGGTGTATTGGTGTTTAAAAGCCTTTCCTAAATACTGCCACTTAGGAAATGCCATTAAAAATTCAAAAGCATAGGCCATATTTTATTATAAATTAATTTTTTTTAAAATCCACATTTCCTTAGGCAAAAAGAGTGATCTTTGGTTTTGTGAAGCTCAACAAATTACAGGAGGGATCCTGCCCTGAGGTACAGATCTGCTGATCCTCATGAAACCAAGGTCTGACTCAGACAGCATTTGGCTTGCAGACAAATGTATTCAAGCAAAAATAAGAACTTCCTGCATTTAAACACAGTACATCATTTTATCATCTCTTTTCCCACCCTGCATGTTTCATGGAGGAATCACATGCCAGTTCAGTTCCTATCTTTTTAATGTCTTCCCAAGTTCATTACACAGACCACTGTGTATTTTCCTGCTGCTGTGCCTTGGATGCACACCAGGTCAGGAGATGTTCCCTCAAGATCCCCAAGCTCCACTCCCTGAGCCAGGAGAGGGGTAAAAGCAGAGAAAACCCCTCAGGTTTCACATGCCAGGCTGCAAAGTGACAAGCAGCCTGGTTTGCCACGGCCATCTGGGACTGTCTGATGCTCAGACTGCTCTGATTCCTGCTGCAATGTGATCATCTCAGGAAGGACCTGGCTCCTCAGAGCCACCTTATTAATCCCAGCTGCAGAGGACAGAGACCAAGGGAGCAGGCAGGGAGGGAAAACCTCAGGGCTTTGGGATCACTGGGACACAGCAATGGCAGCACTGGCTTCACCAAGCTCTGCCGAGTGGTGCAATCTGCAACATGGTGTTCTGGCAAGTGTTTCAGCTTCTTTCCAATTATAAAAACAAATTTATATAAATCTTGTGGCTTTCATATGGGTTGATCTGTGGGTAGTTAAAGGGATTTAAATAGACAGGAGGGAATTCAAATATATCTGCTGACTTCTGTGTTGTGTGGGTGATTAACTCTGAATCACAGATGTTATCAGGAGGGGCAGGCTACGAAACCCAAGTAGCACTTTACATTATTATTATTGGAAGTAGTGGTAGTGTTCCTTGTATTGCATCCAGATCTAGGGGATGGAGGGATCAGAACTCATGCACATACAAGAATGAGAAAACCTTAAACTGTGAGCTCCACTTTGAAACACTAATTATGCCTTCCTGAGCATTTATCAATTGGGAAGCAAGAGGGAAAGCTCATTTGGAGCTAATCTGAAAAAGAAACAATTTGGGAAATATCTCTAAGCTGGGCAAGACTGTAACAAGCGCATTCTAGCCTTGTCTTGTTATCTTTGTTTTTCTCCAGGCCTTATCACCACTAAGGAATTTAATCACAAAAATGACAAGTAGCTGCAAGTATGAATCAGACTGGCATTGAATAATAAACCATAGGAAGAAAAATCTACCTACACAACCTTGGCAAATAGAAATATAATGAGTCCCCCAGAGTCTGAGTGCAGACTTAGACTGTGTAAGTTCCCCTGCACTGAGATCTCCACCTTTGGATGGGTTGCAGCCTCCTGGAGGCTTTGTGTCACCCAAGGTCAAAAGAGTCCAGATTTTTTTAAAAAAAGTTTAGACACAAGCTCATTTTGGGCTCTTGAATTTTCAGATAATCAAGATTGTTCACTGGTGAACATGATAACAAGTCCCTGCACAGGTCTTCAGCCCATGAAATAGAGGAGTTGAGCGATGAACCTGTGCCCATCCCTGCACAAACACCACAGCAGGAGAAAGGCTGGACACATGACTGAGCACTCACATGGGCATCTACCCTTTTGCTTGCTGTTGATGAGAAATTTGTCCCTCCCCTCCCTAATTTTCTTTATAAGACTCTTATAAGTATCCAACTCCTTCATCAAGGCACCAAAGAACACCAATATGATGAGCCTCACTATACACCTCCAGGCACATTTCCCTGAATTGTCCCTGTCAAACCACGGCAGGGAGCCCCAATGAGGGAAAACCCTTCCCTCTGAGCCTTAGCAGAGCATGTATAAAGATATTTCCCTGTTCTCATTAAAAGCAAGGAATGCTTAATCTCAACTGCCACTGCTTTCAGGCTGCCTCAACAACATGACTTATTACACTATACTTCAGATACGTGCTTTGAGGAGATATAATTCTTATCTTTAGATGTGCTGATAGCACAAAGAAGCCTGGCTGACTTACTGAACAGCCCTGTGCCTTTGATAATAGTATTTGCCTTTGCTGCTTCTGTGATTAGAAAATTTGCACAGGCACAAAGCCTGGGTCATTAAATTGAAGGATTAAATTTCTGACTTTGATTACTGTATGAAGTGCCAATCTTTGTGCTGTTCTCCAGCACCCAAAAGAAGGCAACCAAATAATGGTTCACAAATAATTCACAACCAAATAATGTTTTCCATCCTCTTCTCCTGCATTACCAGCCTCTCCTCCATCTTGTAACAAGCCTGATGTTCTCCATGAACCTTTGTGCTTCAGGACAATAATTTTGAGGAAAGCCCTTAACTAAGTCTTACAGGTAATTCTCAAGCTTCTCTGAAGCAGAAGAAACAAACAAACAAACAAACAAACAAACAA